>OU611880.1:1200000-2400000 GCA_914767815.1 Eupsilia transversa
TATTCAGTTCCAATTTCATTGAAGTGTATATTCTTAGCCTCGAAGCACATTCTTGGACTGTTTATAAAAAATATGAAAGCAAACAGAAACTTCTAGTCAAACTGTCATTTATTACGAATCACGGGTCTCGAAGACCAATTACACATCGTACAATATTGCACCAGAGTTCTACAATCAAATAAAAAACTACAGGATCAGTGTATTCGGTGGCTCACGTGGAGCGCTCTGATTGGCTGCTTGTGGGGAGACGTGAGGGGCGCCTCATGGTCGACGCACGCGCGGCCGACGCGTCAGTGTGCGGCGCGGCACGCCCGGCCAGCCGCGTCAATACGCGCGCCGGTCTTCCAGCTCCGACATCTGGAAGTCACAAGCCTGTTATCAGAACGTTACTTCTAAACTCATTAAAGAGTTTTCAAGCGTGGAGGATGGCAGAAAAAAAGAAAGTCTATATCAAGCAAATGCAAGGATCTAAACCTGCAATACATACCTCTAAGTCTTATATAAATCTAAGGGTGCAAAAAGACCGCGGAGTAATTTAGGGTCGAAAGTCGACGTCGATTGATCCTGGTCTGGTTGCACATTTAGGCTTGGTTAGCTTACGAAGGTTACGTTCGCCTCTCGTTCCTAGTTGGCAGACAACTTCTGAATTATTCGACGACAGCTGGTAGCTAACGAACGAGGTGATATTTTAGCCGTAGACCCGATGACGTTGGGGGAGACCTGTTCTTGAGTGGAGACCGCGAATCGGCAAACGTTAAGTAGGAGGACGCCCTCAGGCTAGGTGGAGCGACGATCTACGCAGGGTAGCTGTTAGCAGCTGGATACAATTTGCGGAGAATCGAGATGAATGCTATTGGAGAGGCCTTTGTCCAGCAGTGATCTGCTGTAGGCTGATGATGATGACGATGATGGTGGTGGTAACTCAAAGTTTCTATTTAGCCTATAACTTCTAGCAATGCTCGCGATACTTTTACGTCGTAGCCTTCAAACTTTTTAAGTAAAGAGTACACACGTGCGAGTGCGAGAGCGTTGTAGTGTCGGAGGTGACCAGCTCGCCGCCCAGCGCGCCCAGCGCTGTACACTATGCTATGCTCAAGGTCCGTGTCGCTGTAAGTAAGGAGTACGCACGTTGGAGTGTCGCGCGCGCTTGTGCGGCGGCGCGGGTGGCGCGTCGCTGTCGGAGATGACCAGCTCGCCGCCCAGCGCGCCCAGCGCTGTACACTATGCTATGCTCAAGGTCCGTGTCGCTGTAAGTAAGGAGTACGCACGTTGGAGTGTCGCGCGCGCTTGTGCGGCGGCGCGGGTGGCGCGTCGCTGTCGGAGATGACCAGCTCGCCGCCCAGCGCGCCCAGCGCTGTACACTATGCTATGCTCAAGGTCCGTGTCGCTGTAAGTAAGGAGTACGCACGTTGGAGTGTCGCGCGCGCTTGTGCGGCGGCGCGGGTGGCGCGTCGCTGTCGGAGATGACCAGCTCGCCGCCCAGCGCGCCCAGCGCTGTACACTATGCTATGCTCAAGGTCCGTGTCGCTGTAAGTAAGGAGTACGCACGTTGGAGTGTCGCGCGCGCTTGTGCGGCGGCGCGGGTGGCGCGTCGCTGTCGGAGATGACCAGCTCGCCGCCCAGCGCGCCCAGCGCTGTACACTATGCTATGCTCAAGGTCCGTGTCGCTGTAAGTAAGGAGTACGCACGTTGGAGTGTCGCGCGCGCTTGTGCGGCGGCGCGGGTGGCGCGTCGCTGTCGGAGATGACCAGCTCGCCGCCCAGCGCGCCCAGCGCTGTACACTATGCTATGCTCAAGGTCCGTGTCGCTGTAAGTAAGGAGTACGCACGTTGGAGTGTCGCGCGCGCTTGTGCGGCGGCGCGGGTGGCGCGTCTCTGTCGGAGATGACCAGCTCGCCGCCCAGCGCGCCCAGCGCTGTACACTATGCTATGCTCAAGGTCCGTGTCGCTGTAAGTAAGGAGTACGCACGTTGGAGTGTCGCGCGCGCTTGTGCGGCGGCGCGGGTGGCGCGTCGCTGTCGGAGATGACCAGCTCGCCGCCCAGCGCGCCCAGCGCTGTACACTATGCTATGCTCAAGGTCCGTGTCGCTGTAAGTAAGGAGTACGCACGTTGGAGTGTCGCGCGCGCTTGTGCGGCGGCGCGGGTGGCGCGTCGCTGTCGGAGATGACCAGCTCGCCGCCCAGCGCGCCCAGCGCTGTACACTATGCTATGCTCAAGGTCCGTGTCGCTGTAAGTAAGGAGTACGCACGTTGGAGTGTCGCGCGCGCTTGTGCGGCGGCGCGGGTGGCGCGTCGCTGTCGGAGATGACCAGCTCGCCGCCCAGCGCGCCCAGCGCTGTACACTATGCTATGCTCAAGGTCCGTGTCGCTGTAAGTAAGGAGTACGCACGTTGGAGTGTCGCGCGCGCTTGTGCGGCGGCGCGGGTGGCGCGTCGCTGTCGGAGATGACCAGCTCGCCGCCCAGCGCGCCCAGCGCTGCGCCGCCGCCGTAGCCGCCGCTGCAATAGACCAACACCAGCATTAATTAAATTATACCCCCAAACAAAGGTATCACAGAATGGAGGAGCTGATTTGATTATGCGACTCCTTTGCTTCTTCGATTCCTTCCCATTCCCTTCCCTTCCTACCCTCCGTTACATATTGTGTCGGAGTGGGGGTCAGCAGGTGACCTGTTGACCCCCGCGCCGACACTTTTGAGACATTTTCCAAAATACACTCCGTCACGCTTGGAGCGCTACGGGCTATGGTCGTTTTAATGTTGGCCTCGCCACCTCAGCGGGTTTTTTTTATTTACAAAAACAACTGCCTCAGCAGAAATATGATGCTGCGATGCTATTGGTCGATGAGCGTAAGTGAGCATTACTAAAGCGGTCTAGCGGTACAAGCAGGAACCGTCTTTAAGGTGTTCAGATATGCGCGTCCGCGATAGTACATGGTATGGGAATAATGGTATTCAACTGGAGCCAGTTAGACTAGAAACAGACCCCAATTTTTTTTTTAATGCTAGGCAGATGCTAGTTTTCCACACTGCTTCCATTGAAAGCGCCGAGTGAGCACATGACGTCACATACCTGTAGTAAGGCGAGTGCTGGTGTATGACGACGTTGGCAGGCACCTCTTCCTCCTGGATGGACACCAGGTTGCCGCCGGTCGTGCCCACCACGTACTTCTCTGGAAGCACAAAAACACGACGTTAGATTTGCCCATATTTACCAGCGCCTTCTACATCGACTGAGAAATTATATGCGAACAGCAGCTCAGTAATGAGATACGAAAACATGTTTGACCAGACAATTTCCCTACCATCATTATTTGGAGTAACGATGTTATGTTTGTAGTAGACCCCAACTCGATAGAAACCAAAAAGTCGATATTGATCTTGTTATATTGTCAGGTCCGTGAGTGCGGTGAGTACGGTGGGTTGCCTACCTTCTCTCTCGCCGCCGGCTCCGTTGGTGACGACGGTGATCTGATGGCCGGCCATCACCAGCGCGCCGCCCGCCGAGCTGTACGCCAGCCCGTGACCTGCGGGACACACCGACACACATGATATTTAATGGTGTCTAGTACTATATTTCCCCTAGTCCCTCACAAAGACAGGCGGCTTCTGATCAAGAAGCGGGAAAGTCTTCTGATAACGTTGTTGTAATATACTTATTACTATATTTTGCCAGTTTTTTTTTCAATAACTATTTGTCAGTCATTAAACTGCACGGTTCCCATTGAATCGTGACGTCTAAAGTCGTCTCGTCCAAATCCAAAGTATCAAGACTTTTACATTTTTTATTGTTAAAATCTGTTTCTATTTTTACAAGCTCTTATTTATTTTTGTTTAGACCGAAACTTGCCATATGAATTAAAAGCGCTTCCTCTTCTCCTACGGAGTTCATATTTACCATGTTGGTTCAGTTCCAATGACAAAACATTTTTACGATAAGCATAACCTGATTCTACACCCAGGATTGGCTCCAGACGAAGGAACTCCTCAATGGTCAACAGTATAGACACGAAATTTTAAATACGATTTAATTATGATAGTCCATTCTAAACTCTACAATGACCAGGCTGCTAGACTCAGGATTGGCTTCAGACGAGAGAACTCGAGGTCAATAGCACAGCCACTTTATTTTGTATACGCTTTCAATATGATAGCCCATTCTAAAGTCCACCATGACTGGACAGCTGCACCTAGGGATGGCTCAAAAGAACTTCAAAACGGTAAACAGCACAGAGACAAAATTTGGTGTACAGTCACGAGCAATAACATAGAAACGCCCTTAAAATTCAAATTCATGTAGCTACATTAAATCGCAAAAATAAGTATACTAACTGTGCCTAATAATTATGTAAACGTTAAATTGTGTCAAAATGAACTACACATTTTTATCAAATTTTCGTTAACAATAGATTACCAAAACATAATATTCACTTTTAGTTACATAATTATGTACCCAAGGAAATTTCAAAAACATGTATTATAGTACAGTTTCGAAATTATGTAAACAATTACAAAGCAAGAGTTTCAAGCAGCTCGAGCTCGGAAATAAGTCGTAACCAAATTGTGATTTTACCAAATTGACAAAATCAGTGTACATAAATACAATTATAGGATGTTATTATAATTATTATTTATTTTTAGATTTATTATCATTATTTTGCGTTATTACATATTATTATGTTACCGAAAGTTAGCTAGTAGCCATCAGCGAGTGGCAGCGACTCGCCCCCGACTATTATTTGTTTACTAACTGTAAGATAACTCCTGAAGAGATCGTGAACAGTCCCGCGAATATCAAGATGCTCCATCTTCGAAAGAAGTATGGGAATTGAGACAGTGTCGAAGGCATTGGATAGGTCTAAAAAGATAGCAAGAGTTTTATATTTATTCTCAAAATGGCCAATAATCGTATCTGTAAGTTCCAGTACAGCATTTTGCGGTGGATTTTTCAGTCCTACAGCCATACAAATTTTTAGAAAGAAGGTTAAATTTATTAAGGTATTTGGTCTACCAAAGTCGTTGCAAACTCGTTTGTTTTTACAGCGTCTCTGGCCAGAAAGAACAGCCTTTTATTGTTAGCTGAATTGTCGTTTGTTTTTTGTTGTCGTGCAGTGCAGCTAACTTTCAATGTCATTTTAATGTATCCATGACAATTTCTATTACATGTATACCTTTTATATACATGTTATTGAAATTGTCATGGATACTTAAAAATTACATTGGAAGTGTAAACTTTTTACTGATTTTGTTTCGTTTATATTACTGTGAAACCAATGTATACCCAGTTTTGACACAGTTTGACGGTTAGGTAATTTAGAAAAAATTGTCGTACACATATTTTTGTAATGGTAGAAGTTAAGAATTTTTAGAAAATGTGACAGTGTATATATATTATTGCTCGTGACTGTACACATTCATAAACCAAGACCTGTCTGCTGCACCCAAGATTGACTCAATCTTTGACACAATCTGTCACAAGTTCACAACAGAGTATGTAGAGTAGTGTGTACGTGTGTGGTAGAGCGGTACGTACCGGGAGAGCCGGGCGCACTCTGGCTGACCCCGCTGCGCTGCGGGAACAGATACTGCGTCGACTGACTGTTATTGCTGCTCAGCCGCTGCTGGCTCGTCTGGGAACATACACATTTTTGTTAAATATAGTAGAATGTCACAGCTTTTTGGAGACATCTGAAATGGTTTTCAATTTCTTTAGTAGGTTAATCATGTCATGTAGTCATCGTGTATTGGAGAGCAATCTGGCTATATTCTCCTAAAATCATACTCCATGGGGCCCCACTGAGCGTCACTCCGTATACTGCGCCAAGCTAGAGCCACATAAAAACTGCAGCTTAAAAAAAAAACCTGTTAGCGTTTAATAGGAGACTTCACCAGTTCACCTATGAGCTTCGGTTACGCGATATATGACCTGGCGACTTTCCTGGATGCAGTCGTTACAGCTAGCGAAGATGTAATATAATAAAGTAGGTAGGGTCTTCACCTCTCTGCCGAGCGGCTGGTCCTGTTCCTCCGGCGGGAACAGGTCCGGCGTGGGCTCGCGCGACAGCTCCTCGGGCGTCACCAGCCCCGACACGCCCACCTGCGACGGAGACGTCGGCGCGCTCCTGTAACGCACACGTGGACTGTTAGCATTGTCACGACTGAATAATAGGTTGCATCGAGGCGCTCTCTGGCGCGGGGAAGTAGAAGGAATGTCGTCGGATGCTTATGAGTTAAGGTACGCTTACACGGGCAAGGACTAAAATTGCGATTTTGGCAATTGCTGCAATAGATACACTAGTCACCAGTTTCTAAAACGAAAACGATCGCAAAATTATGTCACAAATTGCCAAACTCGCGTAAACCGCAGTGATTGTTTGATTTATCATTTTCGAGATGGAATACCCATCTAAATTGGGCAATTTTAGTTGCACGTGCAAGATATAGCCTTCTAAACTCTAGTTCCAACACTCACATTTAGATCTGCATGGCCCAACAGGGACAAGGAGATCTTAATAGGAGCGTTCAGGTGAACCAGGCAAACATTGCAGGCAATGTTGGCTTGGTTGGTTAAGCACAGATTGTGAGGCAGGGAAAGAAATTTCAACACTACAAAATTGAAAAACTGATCAGCCAAACTAAAAGAGCATAAGATTACACCAGAATGCGCCTCGACACAACGCAGAGTTGCCAACAGCATCTTTTGATAAACAATTCCTGCCGTTACCTCTCAGTATACCCCACAGTTAGGGTAATATTCGTGATTGATTTAAAACGTCTGTTTCTGCTTAAAACTAAGCTCGATCCTGTTCGGATATGGTTATGGTTTTTTCTTGACTTTCGATCTGGCAACAACTTTACTCGCAAAGCACCTGCCGAGAGAGGAAACTAATATACTAGTTCCTTTAAATCTAACTAAATACCTGGGGATGCCTGAGGGCGAGCATGTTTAACTAGTCGGTCATCTTACCAGTGACCACCTTTCGACAATAGAGCTTATACAGACGGACTGACGTGACGAAATGCCAGTTAAATAAAGCGTTACCTAGTGATGATGAATGAATTACTTAGTGCGATTTAATTGCGAGGTGCATGCAATAAGTTGAACCAACAATTAAAGTTGAGTGGTTAGACGATGCAAGTCATTTGTTGTTTCAATTTGATTATATTGCACAAAGAAACTTGCATCGTGTAAATAGAGTTTGAGAGAGCATTATGATGTTTTTGTTTTTTTATTTGGCCGAGAATTCAGCAACGCTAACATTAGCAACGCTTTTATCATGAACAAATACACAACATATAATTGTTTTTTTTACTGTAGCAATGGCAATACGGTGTCTTTCATCGGCCTCCTCCTTCAGTCGTTTACTCAATGCTGAGCTACATGACAAACTTTTTGACGATCTACCTCCATTTGTGACGATTTTTGGATTGTTGTAATGCTACTCTCATCAGCCAGGGATAACCAATCTTGGATCGATGATGATGGATGGACTGTGTGAAAGATGATATGGCTAGAAAGGACGTGACTTCGTAAATGACGACTAATAGAGAAGTATGGAAGGAAGACATGTTGCGCCGACGCCAAATAAATTGGGTTAAAGGCAGGAAATGGCGTTTTGCACGGGAAATTTTGGAATTCCCATTCACTCCGAAAGTCCAAACTGTATGTTCTCCAAGAGCCCTATCATACCTGGAGGACAGTCCAAAGGGTGCACGGAACTGCACGCCGCGCGGGCGTCGCGGGCGGAAGGCCAGCTCGATGAGCTTGCCCTCGCTCTGAGGGTCGATGCGCCAGAAGCTGCCTTTACCTGGCTCCTCCTGGCTGCGGGGGACTTTGATGAAGTATCTGGAAGTTGAGAGGGTAGGTGTGTGAGTACTATAGTGAGATTCGCAATTAAAATGTAAACACAAATGATTAAGTTGCAGGAAATCATCTTCCTTAGGTTACCTGATCTTAAAAATGTCATGGCCGACTTGCGGTATTTTACACAAAGCAATTGTTTTTATTTAGTTATTTTTCTTTTAATTTGAAACCGTTTGCGTATATCTTTTGTTGGAAATCCTAAATAAATAAAATAACCACTGATTTGGTGTTCCACCAAAAATATTACTTGTAAAAAATATAGGATATATTATCAGCCTCAGCACCCTTACTGCTGAACCCAAAGATTGAGCGTGGCCGGTTAATCATTCCAAAGATGATACGACTGCCTCATGGCATTATATAACGAATAGAATATACATTCTATAATATTATTTTTAAAGAATCTCTACACCTGTGTTAAAAAAAAATCTCATGACCCACGTCATTCTATTTTAACAGACTCACCTATTGAGCGACAAATTGTGACGAATAGAGTTCTGCCACCCTTTATCAGCGGTGCGGTAGTAGGGGTAATGCTTGGTGATGTAGCTGTAGATGCCGCTGAGCGTGAGCTGCTTGTCGGGCGCGGAGGCCACAGCCTGCACAATGAGCTGTGCGTAGCTGTACGGAGGTTTGGCATCGTCGCGCGGCTCCCGAGCCTCGCGGGATTCGCGAACATCGCGCGTACTGCCGTAACCTGAGTCTGAGTTTGAGGATGATGCCTGGAACAGTTTCTGGATATTAACAATATTTACATGTCAATGGATACAATCGTATTTTTCTTTAGTTGTGGATGTGTAAAAAAAAAAACAGTTAATGGGATGAACCAATATGGTAGTACGTACAGAAGTTTAATCATTAAAGTCATCAATACAACACTCTAAATTAAGTTGCCCGATTGTTTAAATATTTCAGGTAATCATGATATTTATTCAAAGCTAACACAGAATTGAACTGATGGTTCAAATGATAATAAATTCGGAAAACGGTTGCGAATCATATTTTGATCAACATACAACTTTACTCTAACCTGTAAATTGCAGCAAACGTAAGAAAAGACATTGACTTCCACGGGCTACCCTGACGGTTACACCATAACCCCTTCAGTTAAAAGCTACTCGTGTTTGTGCTGAAGTGGGTTCACGATACTAGTGTACCGCGTATTAATGGGTCCCACGACCATAAGCACGCCAGTATTTTGCCCAGCTATTTTGACGTTTGAACAGTTGCACCTACCACTTGTTATTTGCTGTTCTCAGCTATTCCTACAATTGTCTTATCTGACTGATAGTTGCTGAATCGAGTCAATAATTCATCTGAGTCTAACCGAGAAAACCGAGGTTCCATTAGAGTTGGGCCGCGCATGGTCGGCGAGGGCCACGTAGGCCGAGTTCGGCGTTTCTTCGGCCTAAATGATCCAATAGTAATGTATACTCACAGCAGTTCCATTAGAATTGGGCCGCGCATGGTCGGCGAGGGCCGCGTAATGTGCGACGAGTCCGAGGTCGGCGTGTCTTCGGCCGGAGGAGCCGGCGCCGCGCGGCGACGTTGGACAACTGTTCGCTGCGCTTATTGTGCCTGAAACATTATAGGAAATTTGTGTTACTTGAGATTGGCTTTTGATCGATCGTTCTGGAAATATGAGAGAAGTTTGTAAAAGGTAAGCGGAATTGCAAGTATAATTAAAAGGGTCAGTTCAACTTGTAATGACTAAGGCCTGCTTCCACCACAAAACACTGGCCCGTATTACAGAACCTCACTTAACACTTAAAACTCGTTTAAAGCCTTTTGAAACAAGATTTAAGTAAGGTTCTATAGTAGGGGCCTAAATGCATTTACCGCCCATATTTAAAACATCATCCCTTCTCTGACATCTACAAACGATTGAAAGGAACAGGACGATGGCTGAGACACGTTTAGCGCTAAATGTATTTAGCGATTCGTGGAGCAAGCGGGCCTAAATGTTGAAAGGGGGCAAAAAGTCAAAAACTAAACTTTTACTAAGTCTTCTTCGTTTTTGTTGTATTATTTGCACATACAACAGATTTGCGATTTGCGCAATTTCTTCTTTTCATAACTATCTACCCTGAATATCCTTGCAAAAAGAATCGTAGTACGGTATTACCAGTAGGCGAAGGCGCCGGGCTACGTCCGTCGCTGTCAGTGGGGATGGTGATGCGGAGAGGAGGCATCTGAGCGGAACTGCCTCCCGCCCCGCCACCGCTCTCCTCCACCAGCGACTGGAACTCCAGCCGAATGTTCGTGGAAGGGAAGCGAAGTGTGCATCTGGAAAGTGAAGAAGGAATTACGTTAGATGACTGTAGAAGCTTTACTGCGAATATATAAAAATCCATACTGGAAAGACTTTTTCGTAGGCAACCATGTTTATAGTATTCTACAAATACACTATCCAGATTTAAGTTCTGTTTTTCGAGTGGTTGCGGCCCACCACTTAAGTACGCGAAAACAAGACGTCTTCCAAAAAAAATCACGCCTATATTTTTTTCAAGTACCATTATTCGTCGTTACTTGGAAATCTGCCGAGCAAAATAGCATTACATTAAAGGAATTAAAATACGACTATTAAAATAGGGGGTTTGAACATTTGGCGCCCAGCGTGGGACTTGGTAGGCCCAGGCGGGCGCCAACATTATCATGACACAACGCCCACATATAATTAATGACCTAGAACTATGTTTGAAGCTATATAGGACACTCAGGACAGGACGCTGTACCGCTCATTGACACCCGCAGTGCAGTAAATTCAATAACCGGACAGACGCTTGTGAATTGTGATGTAGCTCGTAGGTACTAATGAACTGTTGCCATGGCGACGCTCTGAATGCACTATAGCTGAATGCTAAGGGAGTCTGTTATGTCTGGTACCCAGACGCTTTTAATTTGCACAGAAATTGTGAAAGCATAGCTATGAGTATGATACACAGACAATATTAATTGTTTTTTGACAATTAACTTCAATCACATTTTAATTTAATTTAATTTTGGCATACACCAACAATATGTAGGTATATAGAGTATATTAGTTTAGTATACAGAACAAGAAGACTTTAAGTAGTGCGTATTACAATATGAAGCGGCTGTTATTGTAGACAATAATGGCTGTTTCCATGACCAAGTTTCATTCAATTTCAGAATAGACGCACACGCCCACTCTTCACATCCTCCTACACGAGAATAGTCCCACACATACAGACTACCATTCACATCCAGATCAATGCATCCGCTTACAACTCACGTCTGAATGTGGTACAGAGAAATGTCGACATTTCTGTTCACTCCAACTTGTTTGTAATATAAATTCAGCACTGCATTTTACTACAGATTCGGCCCCGCATTTCCACCTCGCAACCTATTTTAGATAGCTCTCAACTCCACGTTTAGAACCTTGGCCACATGCATAAGTGAGGTGCTCAAATGTTAGAACTGTCGCAAATAGAAATAGACTGACCGAAATTTCGCTCTAAAAGATTACCCTTTAAGACCCAATTTAGAATAGACTAATTTAGGGGTGGAAAATTAAAAGGTCGATTCATTTATTCATGCAACATTTTGCTTCATTGGGGCTTTTTTTGCTCCAAATATTGTTAATTATGTATGATCCAGAATTTTAACAAAAAGAAGGATCTTGCCTTTCAAGTTCATATACAATGCTTTTATTTGACAGTTTTTAACCAATCCCATGCTTATTCAGAGTGAAGTTTTCAGGATGAAAAAAATATCTACTATTATAGCCTCCACCGTAGATACGTGTAATGGGGGCTTGAATACGGCGTCCATTATGGGAACTCGGCATGTTAACCGGGGCATCCATTCACGTTTTAGGCCCATATAAATAAATCTGCCGCCATTAACATCCACTGCAGCCATAACGCCTACTACCGTCCCCATACTCAGCATTCTCGCATCCTAAAGTGCGCTATATTGCGCGTGTCGCGAATAGCTTCCAAGCTCTCTGTTATTAAAATATTTTTATTCATGAATGCTCCCTTTTTTGCAATAGGATTTCTCGAAGTTACCTACATGTATGGCATTTTACATACTTCATGGATATTGCTGGAATACTGGTTTTTGCGCACTAGAATCTTTCAACGCATGCTTACTGAAGCAGATATAACATGATCTTTTATAAAACACGAATAACATCACGCCTGTATTCCCTACCTTACCTATGCCGGTAGTGGTATACCTATAGTACACGTTTTGCCAGTTACTTTTAAGATCTTTTATACTTTTTATTAACCAACTTCTTAAAAATGGACGACGTTCTCAATTCGTCTGTAAGTATATATATATTTTATGTATTTTCAGAGAAAACGTAGTTTTTGAGTTAGCTGCAATAACACGTATTTTTTCCACTTCAGTGTGTGTGATGATGATATATTAAGTTATTGTTATTTACATATCAAGTAGTGGTATACGAATTTGT
Organism: Eupsilia transversa; assembly: GCA_914767815.1. Taxonomy (NCBI): domain Eukaryota; kingdom Metazoa; phylum Arthropoda; class Insecta; order Lepidoptera; family Noctuidae; genus Eupsilia; species Eupsilia transversa. The sequence goes on from OU611880.1 coordinate 1,212,309, forward strand.
GTAGGGTACGTACCACAACTACAAATTAAAGTTATTTTTCACATTTTATTTTTTTATTTTTTTTTATTTTCCACTTTTTAGTTGTGGTACCTACCCTAAACAAATTCCTAAAAAAACTTATTATATCAAAAAAAATCGACGAAGTCGGTGGCAAAAACAAAAATTCTAAATTAAAGACACCGCGTTCCAAAATTAAAAGTCTTTTTAGGAAGTCAGTTTTTTTTTTGTATTTAAATCCACGTCATGGCCGACACACTCGTGTTGCGAACTTCTAAGCAAGTATATATAGGACCTCACGTAGGAGCACTAACTAGGTCATAAAACCGATGTGGATGATAAAATAACTTTTTATGTTAAACAGTTGTTCCGTGGGGCCAATAAAAATACCAGACTAAGTTATACGGCTCATTATTTTGGATAGATATGGTATTTCTGGAATGGTAAGGTTTTATTGTTATTTTAGTGGTCTGGTTCTGAGTAAGACAGTCTTCACTTTCTGTGGTTCAAAGTTGTTTAAAAAAAAAGCATTTCAGCACACTATTGCGTCAGATACCCAGGTGTATACCTACTCAGCAATATACATACCTACTGAGTAGAATCAGCTGGTTCATCAATTTAATATACTGGAACTAACTCATAATTAATATTTTTGTTTGGGTTGCTCTAGTCTTTATCAGTCATGTATGCTAAACCTGTTATGTATTTATTTATTTAATACTTCAAGCACACAAATGTACAGAGGCGGACTTAATGCCTTAGGCATTTTCTACCAGTCAACCTTTGGGTGAGTTTTGGTGTACGAGTATAGACTGGGGCATAATCCTCGCTCGCATTCATTATTCTTAATAAAGCTACGAAAGAAGTCATTTAACTGCAATCTGCCTAGTCTTTTCCCAACCCAAACAACCACACCTTTTTTTTAATGACGGGTTCGGTTTCTAGTCTATCCGGATGCAGCTGAATACCAGAATTTTACATGAAGCGACTGCCTATCTGACCATCAAAACCCATTAACTGGGTAATACGATAACGATATAATACGATAACTTGCTTTCCGAGGCAACTCTGTGCCTCTCAGTATGTAAATATGGTTACCCATCCACGGACCAACCCCAGTAAGCATAGCTCAACCTGGGGCCTAAGTCTACTAATTTATAAACGTCACAATGGTGTCATAATGGTTAGTTTTTGACAGATTTGCCATACAAAAACTGTCAAAAACTAACCATTATGACACCATTGTGACTTTTATAAATTAGTAGACTTAGGCCCCTGATGGATCCACCCGTGCGGCTGTTATTACTTAGCCACGAGTTCCTCTCTGTAAGCTTATATACCTACGGACTGTTATGTCCAATCTACATAACACGATGACAAAGTAACATTCACAGCTCCCTAGTTTCAAATTCCCGACGGCTCCAATTCCAGTAACGTTTCTGAATATACATACAGTGATCTACATCGCAATTCCTCGGCGCTATTTCAAATTAATTCAAAACCTACATTCTATGTTGGATTAATTTCCTAGAACTCGCAGCTAGATACACCTTTTATTAAGTTCAATCGCGTTCGTCAGTATTTCCAGTAAGGTCGGACGGCTCCCATTTAACTTGTACTTCGCGAGATAGACAGTTACAATCTCTGCTGAGATTGAACTGATAAAGAGAAATGGTTCGAGCGAAATTGATAGTTTATTTTAAAGCGTTTGACGTCGATTTTTCTAGTACTGGACCTCTAGTACTTGCGCGGTAACTGAAGAATGCTTTTAGATTCATTGCACTAAGAAAATTCAGCAGTGGTAAGGTCGCCTCTTTCCTGATTAATAACGACAATGGATGAGGGGTGTCAAGTAATATTTTGATTGAAGAATGTTCTGTCCAGAATCCAAAGAATACCCAATCAAAAGCAGTGCATAATAAATTCAGCTTCAATCTACCACAAATACCAATTCAAAATAAACTTGAATTTCTAAATTATTCATACATTTATTCTGTACTCTACACAAACAACGCGAACAGCTAAATCTAAATGTATTCAAAGCATAACAATCCGTGACCCCGCGCTAAAGTTGAGCGCTAAACAAAACAAATACACTACTACTTCGTTACGTCACGGCAGTACGGTATGCACCCGACGTTACGTGGAAAAAGTTATTGAATTCATTTGTACGGAATAACGAACGTGGATTTTGTATATTGTGTTTGTTTTGGTTCTAAAACTTTCATGTATTTCTGGTCTATTTTCCCTGACGATGTGGGCAGGTACGGTTTTAGCCTTTATTTTATCGAAAAGCATATACATACTCAATTTGTTATTATTTATGGGAACCATGCAATCAATAGAATTTTGTTAGGGAGTTCAAAAATATACATTTGTAAACAAACATAACATTGTTTAAAAGCCATCTGGTGTGAATTTTCTTAAAATTTTGCTTTTATCGTCAAAAGAGGGCGCTACTATATACGCATAAAACTATTTACGCATTTTGTTTATCTATCTATGAGGTAGCTTTCAACATATACTGCACTATAAAACAAACATGAAAGACTTTCATCATTCCAATATACGATGAAAAGTCCACCAGCATCGCCCATTGTGTGAACGTAACAAGGAAAATTGACTGTTTACATTGCATCCATTCATTGATGTTTTGATAAAGCTTTAATAATCATTTGATTGGGTGGAGGTGATTGGTTAATCTCTATCTGGTATTTTAATTTGATAATAATTGGATGTTAATTAGAATTATTTGTCAGCTTAGTTGTTATTGTAAAACTAATATAACTAAATGAAGCAAGCAGTTCTGTACATAGCAACACTGAATAAATGGCCCTTGCATTCTCAAACTCAAACTCAAACTCAAACTCAAACTCAAACTCAAACTCAAACTCAAAGCATTTATTTCAATTAAACCAATTACAGGCACTTTTGAATTGTCAAGGAGTCAGTCAGTCAGAAAATATGAAGCTAGATGCCCATTCCAAAGCGTAGTAGGTACCTATGGAGAAGAACGGGCAAGAAACTCCACGGACACTCTTTTAAATCAAATAAATTGTTACAAAAATTGGTTACATCATTCATGTTGAAATTACTTATACATGTGAGAACAATGTAGAAAGACTTGCATAAAAAAAGCGTCCGTACATAAAAATAAAAACAATTCAAAAATTACAAATAAGCCATGGCAGCTAAGAGATGACCAGCCCCAACTGACGGCGCCCGTTCACGAACATGACGCATGGATTAGCACCATTCAGCTCAACCATTTTGAAGGGAGCTAAATGATCCAACACACACGCCACCATCAGCGAGACATCTGAGTGAGCATGACATACTCACAGCCGCCAGGGCACATTCAAGTCAATGAAAGACATAATATTACCCGGTAAATGGTAGCTCAATAGTACATAGTACTCACATATGTGCTATGCAATTATATAATGCAAAAGAAATTGAGTCTATACAATGCAAAGATGTTCTTACAATCTTCAGCAGCTCCAACAGACTTTTCGAATGTTAATCAATTAGTTGTGGTTGTGGAGCAGGACCAGCATTGGCCCAAGCATTTCTATCAGTGATATAATCCCCTAACTTATAATATGCCTGCCTGCATAGTGTGCGTTTTATACATGTTTTGAATCTCGTCTCATTCAGTTGAAGTATGTGGGGAGGAATTTTATTATAACATTTTAAACAGTACCCCATGAAAGATGAGTCTACTTTAGCCAGTCTGAAACCTGGTTGAACTAATAGGTCCCTATTTCTTGTACTATAATTATGTCTATCACCTCTTTTACTAAAAAGATGTAAATTTTTTCTTACATACATGATGTTTTCATAGATATATTGACAAGGTACCGTCATGATGTTAATATCTTTAAACAGTTCCCTTAGAGAATCACGCCTGCGGAGATGATATATGGCTCTGATCGCTCTTTTCTGCAGAATAAAAATAGACTCGATGTCTGCAGCCCGTCCCCACAGTAAAATACCGTAAGACATGATACTATGAAAGTAACTAAAATATACCAGTCTCGCGGTATCTACATCAGTAAATTGACGGATTTTTCTGACAGCATATGCTGCTGAACTTAGCCGTCCTGCAAGAGATGTTAAATGAGGACCCCATTGTAGCCTTGAGTCGAGCGTGATCCCCAGGAAAACGGTTTTATCGACGAATTCTAGTTTCTCTTGATTCAATACTATCTCACAATCATTACTTTTTACATTTGGTAAAGAAAATTTTATGCACTTAGTTTTTTTCCCATTTAATACTAAATTATTAGCAGTGAACCAATTTTGGACCTGCAGTAGGGCGTTATTCACGTCGTCAAAATTTGTAGCACGTCTATCTACCTTAAATATTAATGAAGTATCGTCAGCAAATAACACCATTTGTGGTTGATTTTTTAATAAATGGAGTAGATCATTAATATACACTAAAAAGAGGAAAGGACCCAATATCGAGCCTTGTGGTACACCCATTTTTACTTTTAAACCTAGTGAATTTATACCGTTTATTTGAACTTGCTGTTGTCTATCATTTAAATAAGATTTTACTAAACTGAGCGCAAGTTTTCCAAGTCCGTAATGCTCTAGTTTCAAGAGTAAGGTTTCGTGATCGACGCAATCAAATGCCTTGGAGAGGTCACAAAAGATTCCTATGGCGTCTTGGGCCTCTTCCCACGCGTTAAAAATGTGTCTTAATAAGGTAACACCAGCGTCGGTAGTACAACGTCCTTTGGTGAAACCATACTGTTGATCGTGCAGTATTTTATTTGTGTTAAAATGATTGAGCATTTGATTTAGCATTACCTTTTCAAACACCTTACTGAAAGCTGGCAACACGGATACGGGTCTATAATTATTGGTGTCTTTACTGTCCCCGGATTTGAAAAGTGGTATAACCTTACTGTATTTCATTAAATCCGGGAAGACTCCTTGATCCACACATAAATTAAATATTAAGGCTAAGTAAGGCGCTATGGTCTCAATTATGGAGGTACAGACTTTAATGGACATTCCCCAAAGATCTTCGGTCAATTTTATTTTGATTTGCTTAAAAGCTTTTATTACCGTTAAGGGGTTAATATGCTTAAATTTAAATACAATCGGGCAGGCTGAAACGTTCTTCTTTACCAAATCAAAAGAAAGCGAGGGCGAGGAATTTAAGGTTTCAGTCGTTTTAAGTGGGATTTAATTGTCTATGAATCAAACTATCCATTGACGGCTTCCTTATTTCAAAACAATTACAACATTTGAAAACAATATTATTATCATGAACAAAAATCCTAAATTCACATTGAGTAGTTAAAGGAAGATCCATAGAGGATAAAGTATGTCCAACATGGGCGATTGTATGCAAGCCAATGTAGCCAATGTTTACAAGAAGTAACGTCATTGCATAAATAGAGACAGGTTTGCGGCAAAACAAGATATTTACCTCATTGGAATATACAACTAGCGTTGTATAATAATAACACATTACTGATAAACAATGTTTTTCTCATGTTTTTAGTTAGGTTTGTAAACAAACATTAATAAAAACTGGGTTTATTCCTGACAAATTGTAACCACGGGTTTTTTGGTCGTATTTAACTCTCTACAACCAGTCTTACCAAGGGGTATCGTATTACCCAGTTACTGGGTTATGGAGGACATATTATAGAGAGTAGCTCCATTTAAAATACAGGTATTCAGCTGCATCCGGTTAGACTGAAAGTCCCAACATAGTTGAAATAGTTGATGTTGATGAACTCTACAAAATGTGAGACAACTCAAGTCTGCCAGGCTCAAGTGGAATTGGACCAGCCATTTGCCGAAAGAAGTAAGAAGAAAAGGTCGTCACGTGTAGTGGATGCCTGAAGAGAGGTGTCGTCATCATGGCAGACTTAAGAGAAGCTGGTTTGATCACGTGGTTGAAACGTCCATAAGAATTCAGCAAATAAAATCAACACTTATAGAGATGGGAGTGAATGGGGGACACCATGGCATAGATTGGCAAAGGAAATTACTAGCACACAGGCATTTAGATACCACGTGCTTACGACGCAGAAAAAACGAAAAGAAACCTACCCACCTAGTTTTGAGTTCTTAAGGTCTCAAATAAACCAAAATTAATTTTATGCGTTATTTTCCGTAGGTAACGTAAAACATTTTTTTTATAAAATTCATAAAAAAGCACATTTGCAAGTAACAACTCTTGTTTACTGCCAACAAAGTGCAGCGCCCCATTTCTGTATTTACAGGCGCCGTAACGTCGTTCGGTAGATAAACACTACGTATCGATTTTATGGCAACCCCCGGGCAGCGCGCAACGTGCAGGGTGCATGCTCGCCGCTTCGGGGAAACGCCTGAACGCTATTTCATTTGGATTGGAATGAAAAGTATTGGAATAACCGATTCTTTGAACAGATAGCAGCGATGTGTTTTTAATGCTTCTGAGAAAATTGAATGGAAAACGGTCATAATTGTTGTAGAGCCGACCGAATTAGGTCACACTTCGACTAATGTCTAGATCCGTGGCTATTGAAATCAATTCGTTTATAAGTTTTCAACAAAACTACTTCGGTCAACTACCGATAATCCGTAAAAATGTTCTTATATTAAACCGGATAGAAAACAAATCCGTCCAATCACAGCGGCAGATAGGATACCCCCGAACATAAACATGGACAAACAATAAAAGTATCGACATATGAATTTGTGGCGCTTATCAGACTGATATACAAACTGTTATCAGCCAACGACAACAATGTGTACGTTTTTTGGCGTTACGATAATGTAAACACTAGCTAAAAAGGTGTAAAGGGGAGGTATACTTCACCAGTTTGTAGGGGGGGATGAATAAGGATGGCGCATGGCGCTTATTATAAGAGGTGCTTAGGAGGGAAGCACTTAGCCTTCAGTAGTTTCCGTTCGCTGTCTTCTTAATTTTCACGAAGCTTGTGCGTTTTTTCTGCTGACTAAGAAGGAAAATAGGATAACATAACACTGGTCATTGGCCTAAAACACCTCGATGTCTTTATAGGCTGTGCGGTAAATGCGATATCAAGTCTTAGAAATACCTTGCCTTTTACTAAAACTCCGAATAGATATATGGCAACCATTTGGCCGGAGCAAATGGCAAAATGTATACAACTACGTCTTCAAACGAATATGCTTATACCTTCAAAGACTCCTAAAGAGTGATGCACAAACAATATTGCCAACATTATGTTTGTGGACTACTAAAGACGGTGCCTTATATGCGCAGACCAGCCAATCCGACGTTTATGAGTCCAGGTGCAGAATATAGCCAAAATTGATGACATAATCAGATCCAAGAAGCCATAAGGGAGCGTATGAACACAACATGTCCATACAAATTCCTTATCACAGAGATACAAAGCGTTACTGATACCGTTGTCAACTCCTTATCAGTACAATAACATTGGCGCCGTCGTAACCAAGTGCGAGTACAATTCGCTCATATTATTTCATTCAATGAATTATAATTTTGTATAAATAGAGTTGGAGATAGGGACTTTATTTAAATACTGCGATTCTAAAGTTAGGAGTAGTTGTATAGCAAATTTGAACAACGTTGAAGCACAAAATAAATGCTGATGGTACCTAATGTTCTCAAAAAGCAACACATAGCCAACTACAATGGTCACGAGGCAAACATTTGGAGGGAGAGAGGTGCATCGATTTGGCTTGTCGTAATCCTAAAAGCCGTTCGGCTTCAGATAAACATAGACCTCCCTTTAAAAGACCGGTTCACCAACATTGAAGGGAAATAACAATCATTGCAAGAAAGTGTAAGTACAATTAGTTCCGGATTATGTAACAAAAGGGGTCAATTTTACAAAATTCAATTACTGTGTAAGAAATTAAATTAAAATGGTTTAAAAAGGGAGCAGGGAGAGACCCTTATGGCAGCCGAGATTAATATTATGAATCATCTGCTACGGTATAAGTTTCAATTCGCAACCATACTCCGTGATCAGCTCTAGGTTAGCAAGTCCAAAATAAGTCGACAATTTCGAAACAAGCACGTGATCAAAACCTTAATAATCATATAAACAAATGAGTCACACGAAATAAATTACAAAAATATTTAAAGAACCAACCACCCAATATACTTTTAAATACTCTCTCCCAAAAAAGAAAAAAAAGCTTACCCAACAAAACAGAAATAGCAAACAAACAAAAGCCGGTAATGTGTTTGTCGCAGCGCCGGCAGCTCGCAAGAAATCAATAGTCACACGCTTGTTTACAAGTCCATAAGAACCCACGCACATGTGCGATTATCGCTGCGACTAAATTACCGCAGCCATAATTAGACACGCTATGGTTATTTTAAGGGCTTATGCTGTATCACGAGGTATTAGAATTTTGGCAGGAGGTGGTAATAAAACCAATAGCAGTTTAAATATTCTGTGTCCATTATCCAATAACATTCTTCAAAGTGCATTTTCACTTCATCGTCGGCAGGTTCTTTTTCTAATTGAAGTAACTGAATTATAATCATATGTAGAAAGCTATATGGTAACGGTATTACTATCCACTTGAACCCACGTCAAAATAACCCTTTATATAAGACAGAACGTTATAACCACGGAACAGATAACTACCACCTAATTCTAGATGCACAAACAATATCAACAACAAATCTAGATATGAAGCCGAAAATTTATTAATATATTTCGAACCACCTTGAAATATAACAAATAAATAAGTCTTGAAATATCACAAAGTTATACGTGTATAACAAGACCGTCATCTGAATACATCTCTTTTAGGATTCCCGAGGATTCAACAATATACTTTTGTCGTATTGTAAGAAGCGGATCGGAGCTCAGCGAATTTTGTACTATGAATACAATATTGCAGACTTGGCAGGAAGAGCTTCTAACGTGCTTTGACAGGATAAAGGAATCAGAAACCATGTTAGAACCTTGGGACGATGTTCTCCCATATCTGTGAATCTCCTTCCAATCCTAGCAATGTCTACGCTTTAGACATTACTAGGATAAAACAAGATGTCTTACACAAATCTTAAGAAATGAACTGTCCTAAAATGCAATGCAGCAGTAACTAGTAACACACTACGTTATATTATATATAACACAACAATCCGGCCGTTACAGCACGAAACTGCTTGACCTAATTCCCTTGACTGACTTACAATGGCAGCTGCTTCTGACACTACCGACGTATAGTTGGAACAACTTATCTTCCGCCAACCATCAGTTGTGTCATAAATAGGGCTAAACTTACCCGAACACCGCATGCCACCAGCATCCCCCTGTCATCGCCAACAAGTTGCCAAACGTTTATAATAAGCAGCCGCTCAAAATTGAAGGAGTTCGCAGTCAGAACACGTTCGCAACCAACAGGTCAACATATTACATAACAGGCGAAAAATAAACTTTATCGTCGACAACATACAGTAGAACTTTGCATGGACAGGCAACAGACAAACTATCGATCGCGAATTTCCCAGCATAACAGGCGTCCTTCACCCCGTGCCCTTTCAGTATAAACCGGCTGAATTACAAAACAGTGTTCGAAGTAAGGAAATGAGACGTGCCGAATACAATATTATTATGTTGGGTTATAGAATATTTTTTTCGTCGTACAGGCAAATGTCTGGCAAAAATAGATGGAAGTTTTGGGCGGCAGTCTGGGTTATACGAACTGCCAGAACTGTTAGCATGTCCGTCAATAATGTCGGATGTATTGTAGGAAATGATTTGGGTCACTAAAAGAAAAGGTTTTATTGTGAACTGGAGAGGTAGATAAGCCTAAAGAAAACGGTTCCCAATATTTCATAGTTTTTGTTGTACTTGCTTTATATTTAGCTTCTGCACGTATCGAAATATCAACCCCAAATTAGGACTGAAGACGTGTATTTTCTTCATCTGCTCTGTAATAAAGTAAGGACAACTTTCAAAGTTTTGCAGATTCATCATGATGGTGGTGTGTTCTTATTGTTTTTTTTTTGTTTTTACAAAAGTCAATCTTCTTTGTCTTCAAGAATAAAGCCTCGTGCAGACTGACGCGACGCGACTCTAACAATAGAAAACTTCACGATAGAACAATTACCGGTATCGCGTAGCACGTCTGCACGAAGCTTAATAGGCAAATGTTTCTTAACAGTGTACTGGTGTCCTATAAGTTCTAGTCGGTGACTAAGTACATAATCCTTCAAGCATTGTCCAAAAATAAACACTCATTACCATAATCCCGGAACTACTATTCACGTTCATCAGGCTGATGATATCTTTCAGTCCGTAAACCAACCGCAATACCCTCATTAATCAAGAGAAAAGAGTATAATTCAGCAACAAACGGAATCAATAGCTCTATTGCAAACTGTGGAGGCTTGTAAATGGCTTGTCGTCAATTACCTCACTGTTACTTCTGTATCGATAGCTGTAAGCCACCCACAACACAATAAAATAAATAATAAAATAAAATAAGACGCCGTGGTAGTACATCATAATCATAAAAAAATGTCGTATAAAACGTAACAACTAGAAGATCTGAAATGTTGATACGCAAAATACGCGCTTTGACGTGGAGTTGCGGACACCAGCCCGTATTATGCTATGGTCATTCTTTAGTATCTATGTTCTAAAATGTTGTCGAATTGTGTATCTTGGACTTCAGCAATCGAATGCGAAGACGTAGGACTTTAATTTCTTTTGTTCCACGTGTCTTCAGAACTGAATTAGATGAAACGAAGTTGTAACGAGATACAACAGAGGCCTGAAGCAGTTTTTGATCTTGTCTGTTTATTTGTCTATAGTGTACACTCTGCCCACAGGATATGAGTGAACCCAAATTGACACAGAACAAGTAAAAATGCGCGTAATTGGACGACTGGATGTTATAGACTGTAGTAACTCATACTAATAATCAACACACTACCAGGATTATGTCGTAGTAAGATCATCATAATTATGATTACCCCATAATTAACATCGACACGGACTAAGTTCCGGGTCTCCCTAATCCCTAATACCCTGAAGTTCAGTCACTTCTCATAGAAAAGAGGGTCTGGTTGAAGTCCCAAACAGTCATATCGTCACACGTATACCAACTTATGCAAATTTTGGGGTAGAACTTATTCTGTGGGGAAAACCTTTGACAAACGAGGAGTAATTTTTTTTCGACTCAGTGGCTGTAATGTAGGGGTATATTTGAAGTAGACAAATGTGGTTTAATGAGTCTTGTGCCAAACGGGCGGTGTTGGTCCCGTTGGTGTTTATTAAGGTGGATGCTCTAAGGTAGCGCGCGAAAATCAAATTTTCTTACGTTTTTTGCAATTTGCAGGTCAATGTCAGGTATTTCATCATCAGGTATTGTATGTAACAAATATGGCTTTAGAGAATTATAATTATTAGAATCAGCAATACAACTCCTTAAGTAATCCTCAAATATCTTGATTTAATGAAATAGTCATTCAATAGGATTATATGAACTTAGAGAGTTGTATTGATGATATTTTATGACTATAATGCTATAAACAAATATCTGATACGGCCGCGAATCATATTTAGATCAACATACAGCCGGATACTGACCTGCAAATTGCAAAAAACTGAAGAAAATTTCAATTTCGCGGTGTACCTTGGACCACCCACCTATATTACCTCATTCAGACCATAAGTTAGTATTGGAAACTGAAAGAGAATTCGTGAGTAAAAACTTTACTATATTTCTCTACATAGCTTTAAATTGTAGGAAGGATAATAAAGGTTCCCGTTCCTGTTTATTTCCAGATGAAGCAATAACGATGTAATGGCAACTTCAAAATTGTTCAGAGCAAAATAAAAACATGATTAAAAGAAAGTTTGGACAACGAAAACAGATATAGCAATTACGTATTGTGTCGCAATTTCGAGACTCTGAAACTTTGTTATTATTATGTCTGAGGGAAACAAAGTTTATTAGTATACTAGCTTCTGCCCGCGACTTCGTTCGCGTGGAAGTCGGAAGACACCACAATATACTAAAATAACAGCCACATTTTCCGCCCGTGTTACGTGAAAAAATATTGAAATTAAAATGTGTCAATTTGGACACTTCGTCCGAGTCGTCAGCAAGTCATTACTTCGTTTTACTTAGCGTTCTTTTTAACATTTGACACCTGTTTTGAAGTTTATTGAATTCTCAACCAAGACTAGATGTATCTAACCTCGAGAATGTAAAACAATATTGATGGTTCGTCTTTCTCGAATATCCTCGTGTAAGGATATTTCTTAACTCAAAGTTGGAGAAGGAAATGCTTATGTGATACTTATACCTAATTGTTTTTCATATTTTCGCTTTTCACATTAACGTCGACTATTAAACGTGGCCTCCCAATAAGCGATAAAAGCCCAATATTGCCATTTTCTTCTAGTACAATACTTGCCAAAGTTTACTAATATCGGAGCGAGAACGTGTGGCTTCCTGCTTCATATTGCCACTACCGGCTGAATAAAGCTTTAGGAAGGATATATACACATTGGCAATTTAACACGTGAGCGTATCGTTCAGGTTCCAGGGAAGTTCAACATTTGCAAGAGTCATCCTAGGCGAGTTTTCGGCATGCGTCGATTATCCCCAGTGTGTTCGCACCCAGGCCCTATGAATACACACGTTTTTCTTGCAGTGCAAAATTACGGTTTAAGGACTACTCACACTTATTCAGATCTATTCAGCGTTTGCCCATAGAAAACGCGCGAAACGCGTACGCGTCCTTTCAGCTATCCGCAGCTGTAAGCACGCGTACGCGTCTCATACAAAATCGTAGTTTTCTATGGGCAAACGCTGAATAGAGCTGAATAAGTGTGAGTAGTCCCTTATGCGCCGTGTCAGTAGCACGGTCAGCCTTTTGACAGACACGTATTTACTACAGCGCAGTTTATACGCCGCATCGTAGAAAGGGCGTAACACTTTTATCAGAAAATGTTTGTTCAGAATATTTTTCTTCGCCGGAATCTCATAGAATACTCAATTAAGCGTGTAACGTGTATTAGGAACACGTGCGTCCGCGCAGTACGGCCTCAAAGAGATGTGAAATAAATTCATGTTAATGCGAACTCCTATACAGAGTAATACTTCCATGAAAGCGAAGAGGGATCATTACTGAGAAATACTTTTATTACAAGTTAAGCCCTGCGTACCGACGTACGCGTTTTATGCGCGTGTTCACCCAAAGGATATTGCAATTTTCAGTCCTATGCTAATGTTCTATGTTATGGGCTTTGGTTTCCGTGCTTAGTCCTTCAGGTGTACCGCGTGAGCCATGGCGGCCGTCGGTGGTTATTCCAACCAGCCCACCTCCCTCCAGAAGTTAATGAAATCTTCTTTGGCTTCTATGGCGTAGACCGCTTGTACGATGTACCATCCACCTGATATTGTATACATATTTATAGCTTATTTTGAAATCCTCCTACAAACACCGCGTCCACCATAGTCACCGAGCAACGAAAACCTTTATGTAATTAGCATAGGACTCAAAATTGCAATAACCTTTGGGCGTACACGCGCATAAAACGCGTCGTATGTCGGTACGCAGCCTAACTTTCCTCTTAGTCCGTAGTATGTATAAAACGAATGATATAATATTGAAACTGGCTGAAAGCTTCCATAAAACTCACCCTCACGGTTTTATTTCTGTCAAGGTATGAATCAGTGGAGCATCTAATTCGGAACAGAGAAAATTCAGTCATACCTCGGCGAACAATGGCGTGAAGATGAGGGGATTAGCAGAAATGGGTCAGAGGTAGACATAGGTCGCATTGTGCACCCCTAGTAGTAGAGTGGTCCGCTTGCCAACATAAGCAAGAGAAGCTTATATTTCGCTACACCGATCAATCTTTGCAGGAATTATGCTCTTGGACTTGGTAGATGGATTGGTGGTTAATGATCGTTATTCCGTAGGAAGATACTCTTCAGCTACTTAATCCCTGAAGTGGCTGTTTCCTCAGACGGTTTATTATTCTAGAGATTGTTTTTTCCTTACGTAGGCAAAAGAAAATCTCATCCTATCATGACGAGGCGTTTCTCCGTTCAATAAACAGTGTAGTCAAGTTTTTTTTTTTTTTTAATGTTTCTAGACCAAAACTTGTCTGAATGTCTACTGTCTAGCAAGCGAATTTAGATTTTTTTTCTTCCTATTTTCATAGCGCTCAGGCTAATTGGAGATTGGCGTTGTTTTTTTTTACCCTTTAATAAAATTCTTCAGTTCAAAAGAGAACTTTAAGATGCTTATCACCTGATCACGTTGGCACCTACAGTCGAGATACGTCCTATGCTGAATTTTAGGTGCTGCATAACCGACTTTATGTCAGCTTTATGCGTTTCTATCCTTTCAAGGATACTACATACGTTTGTTGAATTTAACCAGCAAAACCTCTTCAAAACCAACATACCTGCAACAAACAAAAAGCACACATTAACAATTGACCTGGGTTAAAACATAGCACCCTATACTTAAGTCTCCCCAAGTAACCTACAAACGAAATATTTTGCGACTACACGCCACGCCGGTTGGTAACAGGAAGCCAGGGGGTGACTGAAGTGCGGGGGGAGGGTCGGTGACGTCAGCGCGGTCGTCGCCCTCCAAGGTCACGCCTCCCAAAGACGCCACCCCCAGCCAGACTGCGTTACCCACGCGGCATGATGCCGGGGTTATGTTGCCGAGTTTATGTTTAGTGGAACACGCTGTCGGCTGAATGTTTGATGAGCTAAGTACGGCGGATGTGTTCAGTGGGTACATAAAACTGTGAATTTAGAATCTTGTAGATTTACTGAAGCTTTAGGAAGGCAACTATCGGAAAACCCGAAGATTCGGCAAATAATGATAGGCATGTTGCCTATCATTATTTGCCGAATCTTCAAATTCAAGAACTTTACAATATGACTCGGTCTTATACATAGTAAAGAGACGCATGAATTTAAAGGCATCACAAATTCACAAGATTCTTGAACGCAAAGAACAATTCCTATTTCGGAAACCCGCGAAAAATCTCTACCGTCTTCGAAAATTACATCAGACCCGCTCCAGTAATCGAATGGACATTATCGTATCGATTCCCAACCAGGCCATTACAGTTTTTTTGCCGAATAAAGAACTTGTTACTCGAGAAATTTATAGTTTTCCGATGTAAATGTCGTTCAATCCGAACTTAGGGCGTGCAAAACCGGTTTTCCGGTTTTGCGAAAAACCGGAAACCGGACCAAATTTACCGATTTTTGAAAACCGGGGCTGAGAGACAAAACCGGAGCTACCTCCGGTTTTCCCGTTATTGAATAACATTTTGATTTAAATCAACTTTTTTCGAATGCACTCAAGAAATATTCAATTTTAAGTCATCAAATATATCCAAACGTAACCTGTATCCACTTGCACTCCTCCCTACGCGACCCCCGCACCCGCGTCCCACCGTGTTGTTGCACAAATACACTTGCCGGGGGAGCACCGCATTTGCGGCGGTGACCGGATACTCTGTGCGGACCATATACACAGCAGGTCTCCAAGGTGAAGAGCCTCTTCATCACCTTGGTACCTGAATTTTAGTCGATAGAATAGTGTAGGTAAGGGAAGTCGGCAAATTGGATCCGTAACTACGGAATAAGGATTGACTCTGAGGACCGGGGCGTGTCGGGTTTGGACGGGAAGCGGATGCGGCCGGTGCCGGGCTTGGTCGATGCTCTGGCGCCTCTCGGGGTGCTAGGGCGGATTCCGGACCCGTGTTCCGGCCTTCCGCGGATCTTCCTAGCCGTAAGGCCGTGTCGGTTTCGTCTCGTGCACGATCACCGTCTGTACGTCCGCCGTTCAACGGTCTGCTCAGAATTGGCACGGACAAGGGGAATCCGACTGTCAAATTAAAACAAAGCATTACGATGGCCCTCGCGGGTGTTGACGCAATGTGATTTCTGCCTAGTGCTCTGAATGTCAACCTCGGCAGTTCGGTGACAGTAGGGGTCGTGGGAGTCCTGTCACAACACGGTAGTGGGAATCTGTATACGTTATTCCATGATGATTACAGTAGTTTCACACTAATGGACGAAAGGCACATTGCTGAGCTAAAATAGCCAAATGCCTCGTCATCTAATTAGTGTGACGCGCATGAATGGATTAACGAGATTCCCACTGTCCCTATCTACATCTACTATCTCATATCATACAATATCTTGGGGTGCCTACTAAAGTTACCAAAAACTTCCTTGTTGTTGATTTGATAACAGTTAGTTAACATTTATATTATTTTCATGTTATCCAAACTATTAATGTGGTCTACTTGGTATTGGTATGCATAGTTGGTTGATTAAAAAGAGGTATTTCATACGATTTGTTTTATTAGTAGATTTTGTGGGTATCTAGTTAGAGAATATTGTTTTCTTGTTAAAATTCTACTACTTATATAAAAAATATAAATATGTTGCCAAAACCGGGGCTAGCACCGGTTTCCGGTTTTGGCCCCTCAAAACCGGAATTCAAAACCGGTTTTGAAGACCTTCCGGTTTTGCACGCCCCTAGCCCTGAAACACACGCACTTGAAAATGTATCGACTGACGAAAAAATTTGGAATACGCAAGTGGCTGTATCAGTATATTTTATGGGTACAGCATTATAATTTATTATTACTTCTACTGGTAATGGAGACAGTGTAGGAACTGCAGAAAATAAGCGAAATTGCTAACAAAAACACTCTAATTTAACGCTTAATCTTCAGGACCAATCATGCTATATGGAGACGGTCTTCCGACAATAAACGGAAAGCCAGATTTGCAGGAGAAATCCATAATAAACTCCCTACGGAACACATTAAAGACCGAAGCCAGAAGACAAAGTGACATACAGTCACACGACTCGATCTTCAAGGTTAAGCAACGCTTGTGAATATACTTCTAATAAAAATACAATCGATCTTAGACATATCTGTTTAGCTCCATATTGAACTAAGACCCAACAACATAGCAATTCAATCGCTTCCTCGATCGCCAATGACCATAAAACCCCATTTGAATCTGCAGACATTCCACAAACAACATAAATATAATCATGATGAACTGCCTTCGCTTTCAGACGCAACCTTACTTAGTTTTAATGTGAGCGTGTCTTGTACGTACGGGTAAAAGCTGTGTATGTGTGCGTTAGATCTGAACTGTCTGCAGTTTTGGATTGCCGCAATGTGTAATGCTTTCTTGTAAGGGTTGACGTTTCTGCTAAGTATCTATTTTATGCTCTTCCTGATCTGGCGTTTTTGGAATTTTAAGGAGTTACTGACCGGTTACTCTGTATAAATTCATGATCACAGATTCTTTACTAGAAACAGAATTTGCTATAGGCTGCCCTATAGCAAATTCCTAAAATACCCAGTCCAAATACTACGTGCTATTAAAAACGGAATACTTATCTCCTTTTCACCGCCCAGCGATTCAGCGAAAATGCGAAAACAAGCCAATCTCGTCAAAATTAGCATTTTAAATAACAGTCGCAAAAAATATAAAAACTTGACACAGCCCTACAGAATCTATTTACATAGCCAACGTGTTTGTCCATCGCCGTCCCGTAGCCGTATAAATTGAATCCTGTTTGTCCTGCCAGTGCAAACACTTGATTTGAAACTCTAACGCTATTTGCTTAGAGCTGACTTTTGTAGGATAGTTAGCTTAAGGATTGCCTTGGATTCTGGGTGTTAGTCAAGTTTATGGATTTGTGAGCAGTGAGATCTGTGCAGCATGTGATGGTACAGATGGTATTGCACATCGTTTTAAATATTGTGTTGCAATATTTTTAATAATACTACCCACTAGCGATATAATATTATTCATTGGTGAAGGCGAGAAATTAAATATAGACTGTCTTCTCCGAAAAATCCTAGGAATTAGAATGAAATGATTTTCTGGTCACAAAACAAAAGGATTTCAAATAGGATTATTTGCAAGACTTGTCTGGAAGGATGGTAAGCAAAGCGAAAACGTGGCATAAGATGAATCACCTTTATCTAGGAGATGAATATTTGTAGTTTTCAAACAACGAATTTAGATTTGCTGAACTTATTCCATTGGTAAGCACGACTTTGTATTTCTCAGGCTGTAAGGAAGAACTCCTAATGCGTTTTAGTTTGAGTCATAATATCTTGTCTAAGGCAAATTAATCTGACTCCAACGACACGAAGTCAAGATGACTTCGTTTCGTTAAGCTTACTAAGTTAAAGTTTCCAAAATGCTTAATCGACTGGGACATCTTAATTTATCAACATGTTTCAGTCAAAGACAGAATTGTAAGTGAAGTTAGGATTATTTAGTATACAGGATAAACTAAGTAAGGTTCCTAATTAAATCCCCAACTGTTAGTCAGACTACTGCTATCATTTATTTTGGTTTGGGATTTAGAATAGTCCAGTTTCTCTAAGGATTCATAAACTTTGCATTCTGTGAAATTAAAAGAACAAACGCCGGCTTGTCGCTTTAGATCCTTGTGAGTCAGAATTTACAAAGGTTTGTCTGATCCTGATCTTGTGTTTATTCAAACTATTAATTTGATAACAATCATGTTAGAAAACTGTTCGCTCCAAGAAACTTCAGAAGTAAAAGCTTTTCCATACTCTAATTCAAGGGAGCCTCCTTACCCTAGCATTGAAATGCAGGATGACAGTAAGCAGTAATAAGGTGAAATTAAAAAAAAAAATTACTTAGATGATGACACAAAATTTTTAGCCAAATGAATTACTTACACAAACGTTTCGTACGACATACTTATTTGCGAAACTGATAACCATGGGTTGCCAACTTGAGTGCGTAAACAATGCTCTGATGATGACGTCATGACCGTGCCCACGTCACCCTACGTGTGTCAATATGAGTCAATGATTAGTTAAAATCTTATACATATGTATGAGTCTTGGAAACGCGATAAATAATACATGTAGGCGGGACAGAAGCTTCTGATACTGAGAAGAAGTCAATTTTCTGATTGATTGGAAACCGATTACGTAAGCGATGAAGCATAAGGATCGAATAAAAGAAGCTCTCAAACCAGAAGAGGATGAATTATTGATATTTGAAGTAACAAACGTTTCTAATATTGAAGACAAACAATATCATATGAAGTGAACAGAACTCAACAAATCAATTAAGATAGCATGTATAAATCCAACCTCATTTCTCTCACACGTATGTTCGAGCGCACTACAAACAACCTCCTTGCATTCAATACCTAACTCCCAGAGAACAAGCCTGGCCACAAAGAAAAATCCGCCATCTTGCAAACAAGAATTTCAAAGGCTAGCAAACATCCAATTAAGTCTATGTCGGTGCCACAGACGTCCAAGTGGGAAAAGCTTTCATTGCTTCGATTCCCATCGTTGCGAACTTTGAAGCTTGGGACCGGGCATGAACCGAAATATCTACTTTTCTGTTAGACTTGTTAGATTTCGAAGCAACGTGTGAAAAGGGAACTTTTATAGTTTCGACATGTCCATCTGCACATAGCTTGATGTCGGAACTTCGTAACTGTCACACAATTTTCCAGACTTTTTGTGCCATGTTCTTTTTTTAAGGAGCTAACAGGAATAGGGTGGAAGCCTTGTATTTTTAAGCCTCTTACGTCCGTTCTGATTAATGGAAAAAATACCGAGAACTAGTGCTTCCCCAGGGAGGAACAAGCCTCATTACGTCAAGGCTGCGGATCCTGGGTGAGATATTTGCGAGCATTCCTACAGACAAGATGGTATTATGAACGCCTTGTTTTATTTTATTAAGATAGTAGGCGGTTGCTAATTATATTTCCTACTTAGCTTCCTATGAGAAGGTCTTAAACATTGACATTAAAGATTCTATTGAATTAACATATTGTTTTATTACATTTCTTTCAAAACAATTGGTCGTTGTTATCGTAGAGTAAATACTGTAGTAGAACATTATTATGAAGCTTATCATTCAAGTTCTACCTTGAAGTGCCTATTCAAAGAAAAAAAAAATCGCCTGCATCTACGTTTGCATTGAAAAACGGATATCGGCTTTTACTTGAAAGAATATTCCAAGGAAATAAAAACTTATGGAAGCAGTTGTGATTTTGTGAAACTATATTTCTAGCTATCTAGAATCACGTTCACGGAAAGCATGCGAAATGTGAAGTTATATTTTTCTTTCTCGTTTCTAGGTAGATGAAATCAGCTTATTAAAGAGTAGGGTATATCTGTATGTATGACAAAATAAGCACATTTTATACACAGACTGTGGAGCAAAATATTATGTTCAGTGATAATGAAAAAACATGATATTGAATTATCAACAACTAACAAAATTTTGCCAGCAAATTCTTGGCCCATCAAAACGCTAAACGTTTAGCGAGCGAGTGATATTTTCAGCTTTGATGAATGGATGCACAACTCGTTGAACAAAATTAGTGCATGATTAAACACCACCTCAGTTATATTTGAAAATATATCAAGCTTATCTGACGCATCAAGTCATTGGCACGCTAGTTCTGCTCACCCCAAAACGGCGAAGCAGCGTGCAACTATTTACACAACAAAGTTTATTTCAGTAATGGACAAAATTAAACCTTGTAATATTCCAAAAATAGAGAGCATTTGCGTAGACATGAAACGTAAACAATGACGCGGTGTGACGAATAATATTCCCATCCATACTGTGGAACTATCCAATCAAGAGACTCTTGATTAAATGGCGGCTAACAGATCGATCGACCTACGTTGTCAAGTAACGTTGGTGAAAACAGGGGAAGAGCTGCTGGATTTTGTAGTAGTAGCTAGATTTGTAAAACCGATATTCAATCGAATTTAGTCAGGTTGTGCACTCAAATAAAATAATAGTTGACGGATGACGACGGTGGGGTCATCCAACTATGCATGCCTAGATGTGCATGCCAAAATTGTGACTCAGTCCTGCACAAGGAAATGAGCCAATGACCTCTGAAGAAATTGTAGAAGGCAATCGGGACGAGTTTGTATATCATGTTACTTTGTCCACTTTGCGGGAGTTAGAACCACCATTAAATCTTGCGACAAGCATTTGTTTTAGAGGTTTGGTTACAGCGCCATCTGTTTCCATGTTTATGAAGCTTATCGATTAGTATTACGCGTAGTGGATCGTTTTACGATGAATGGTTGTTCAGTACCGTTTTGATTCTAATCTGTAGATTCTGATCGGCTTGCGTTATGCATAAATTGACTGACGTTTCCCATAAATTATCAAATTCCTTCCTGCCTTAAACAGCACAAAGGAGTATTATTTACATAGACCCAGCTTCAGAGCCTACTCCAACTTTCTGGAAACAAGTAAAGGATGCTGATAAATAAGTCCGTAGTACTTTCGCGAAACCAGGCATTTCCACATCGACATGACAGTGCCGCCATGC
This sequence comes from Eupsilia transversa, assembly GCA_914767815.1. NCBI lineage: Eukaryota > Metazoa > Arthropoda > Insecta > Lepidoptera > Noctuidae > Eupsilia > Eupsilia transversa. The sequence continues at coordinate 1,233,685 of OU611880.1, forward strand.
CCTGAATAACCATTCGCGCCTACAGACACCAGCCATCCACAAAAGTTGTCGAACAATTTGCACACAATACGAGCACCGCACGACCCATACCATTGACGTATGAATGGACGGATGGCTGACCAAAAAAATACTACAAGAGTATTCTATATCCTATTAATATGAGTGACGTCAGGAGTGAGTCAGTTGGCGGCACGTGGGGCCCATGTCCTGTCGCAAGGACCTTGGCGCATAATAGCACTAAATTACATTCAATCATTATATCGATGCCGCGAAAATTTCCTAGCCAACGGTATCTCGTCTCGTCTGAAACTTGTTTACTTACTTAAAGCTCCTTGCTTGAAGGCAGCAGTTTCGTTCACACGACTCGGAATTTATGGCTTCATTTCGTCATTCTCTAAGATGAGAGTGTGCGCTATTAAGGCAATCCTAAGAAATAAAGACCCAACAATTTTAGTAGTTTGTTTGTTATTGTTGAAAATAAGAAGTCCTAGAAAACTTAATAGCTTTATTTCGATTGACAGTCAAATGATGAAGAGACTGGTGCACAGTTACGAACGACAACAAAACGCTAATTTATTTACAATAACCATTACTTACATATAATTCAACCTCCTTTTTTCTGTACCCATAAACACGTACCCCATAAAGTTGTCAACCGGCTTCCATTAAAGGGCAAAAAGGCACAAAAACTCAAAGTATCCGCCAAAAGGCTGAGCAAACTCCGCCGACAGTCATATGCTCCCAGACAGACTAAGATTGATAATAGGATCTGTTGCTAACCGAGACACACTCAGACCAAAAACAGCTTTAACACCTTCATGATAAAATAGCAAATCCTTGCGAGCTTTTGCACGTGTATTTCATCAGATCAGGTTGATCATCAACGTAATTTCGACTGTGTGACAAGACATTTTGGGTTTAGTTTCGATCTGGCAGCGCCATGCTCCACTTTGCCTGGGCATGAGACTTGATTGTACGTCAACGCCGCGGGACTCGTTACAAACATTATGTTAAATGTTTGTGTAAATATTTAACGTGCAAATAGTTAGGCACTGTGTCATATTGATTTCACTGCTTTCTGATATTTAATATAGAATAGAACATCACGATCTATTACGGAGACTAGACGTCACATCAATGACCATCTCTTAGAAGAATCAACTTGATGAAACCAATAAGTAGGAGATACCCTTGAAATTAACAACTTGAAGATTCCTAAGATTATAAAAAATTATAAGAAGAAATTGTATCAACAAAAACCACGAAACCGAGATAAACCACATTGCAAAGCCAACCCACCTGACTATAGTTGCAAAACTTCTGAAAAATTCTGAATTATTCCGGAATACTTCTGGGAAAGTTTCTTTAAATCAGAATTATTCCAAATGCTGAAAAATCGTATTTTGCATCGATCGTCGATCGTCGCCGCCCCTGCGCTCCTCGAGTCGTGCGTGCAGGCAATGGCGGTGCGGGGTGCGGTAAGACGGGAGATGCTCCCCGGAGAAGTTTTCCCTCGCCCCGCGAGAAAGATTCGTACCCCGCAATCGAATGTTTCCGCGGAATATTTCGCCTGAATAATTCAATGGGAATAAACGTGTTTGTTTGTGGTGTGGTGGGTGAGTTAATTATTGTTCAGTGGCACATACGTAAGTAAAATATAAATGTTTATTTTATTATAAATGGAATTGATTAAGTATATGTTGATATTTTCATAGGTAGATAATTATGTTAGCCTGCGATTAACAGGATTTTAATTCTTTTGTTTTTAGGTCGGTACCTACTTATTTCGAAATCGAATGCTATTTTGGAACCAATGATGTTTTAGTAAACAGATATGTTATGAGCGCGCAAAACGTGAAGACTAGAAAAGTACCCAGTTGGGAAATATTGCTTTTAGTCTGAGCCACACACGCTTACGAGTGATACGGTGCGCGCTGCGCTCGGCGCGGAACACTTTTTTCTGTTGTTTATTAGAATATCATTGTTTGGAACGAAGTTCCTTATCGCGCGTTGTGAAAGGGGGCTAGACGGAAAAAATTCTTACGAAAAGTTGTCACGACACTTTTTGCGCGACGCAAAGGAGGGTAATGTGTTTATTACCATGGAATGGAATGGAATGGAATGGACGACTGGACTGGAATGGAATGGAATGGAGTGGTGTGGAGTGGAGTGGAGTGGAGTGGAGTGGAGTGGGGTGGAGGGTCGAAAATCGCTTGAACCTTTTTTTTAACCTGCTATCGTTAAGCAAGTTAAAAAAACAGGTGCAAGCGATTTTCGACCTTATTGACATTTAAAATTTAGTTTGTTTTTTCTCACATTCTCGTTAGCTAACATTGCTCTGGAAGTAAATTTAATCACGTCCCGCTGTCCCCGTGACGGGGATATGGCATACGGGGACAACGGGAATAAATCTTTTCAAGTACCATTTGACAATTAGAGGTCATTGACGTGCACATTCTTAGTTGCAACGCATTATACCTACCTGACGCGACGTTGTGTATGCTTGAATTGATGCGACGTGCACTCACAACCATAAACTTAATATACCTACCGCTCAAAACATAACTAAAATAATCTATTTTACAACTTCCAAGCGCGAAATAGGTAGTAAGGTCGATTTTCCTGGTTTTTTTTTGACAGTTGAAATATTCCCAAAGCTTCGGAATATTTCCGAATACTTCCGAAGTATTCAACGGGAATGATTCGGAATTTTTCCCGCCAGCATCTATACACCTGACAACACCAACATCCAAAATCTGAGTCATAAAACGATTCCTCAAAACACAGCATATCTGGACGATCTTTTGGAAACAGACTATTTCGAATGACACAGTAATGCATAGTTAAAACGAGAGGATATAAACATAAAAACACATTGTTTAACCCCATACAGACATTAGACAGGCAATAAAGACACCGCGTGGCGTCATGTCGTCTCCGGGGAGCAGTGACCTCCGTCGCGAAAGCCATGGTGGATAAAGAATGCGTAAGTCCATGCTGTTTCGTAGCCTGACTTGTGAAGGTTTTTATGTTAAAGTTAACAACTACACCTAATTTGTTTTCTAATTTAACTGCGGTGGGTAATACTGCAGTAGTTTAAACACAGCTATTAGCTGCAGTTAGTTATAATTTTTCAAGATTTGTAAGTTTAATATCCTAAAGAAAATAAGTAGATGACCTAAATATGCTTTATGCTTTTTATAAGCTATAAAGTTATAGGACTCATAAAGATAAATGTATATGCGGCAATAACGGCCCACCAGCAATTTTGCAAGAATCGCAAATGAACGCCAAATTGTTATCAAAAACGCTCAGAGGTCTTGAAGGACTTTCCGAAATCAGTTCTGAAATTAATACCGTTTCCAATATGTTATTGTAAATCAATCAAAATCATTTACATGAGATTAACTCGAGGCACAATTCAACAGAATTTCGTTGAAATGCTATACAAATAACCATCATAACAAGAATTACTTGTCAAGGCCAACAACGGAGGGCTCTTTTTAACTCGAACCCCATCTGCTGTAACAATCTCTTTCATCCACTAAATATCTTCCTCAAACCAGATCTCTGTGTCGGAAACTAGACACAAATCATACGAAACGTACACAAATGTCAATCTCGAGACATTCCTTTGTAGCGGACCCTTTGTAAACAAATCATACCGGACAGAGAGACACAAAAATAGGTCGCCGTCGCGCATCGCAAGCCGTCACACAGACGGTACGTATTTTTGGATGTGCACGGTTGCCAGTGACACTAGTATACAAAAAGCATATTTGATACGTACGTACAATTGCAGTGACAAGCGATTTTTGTTTGAATGTTTTCGGGACCGAAATCAGGGGAGCTGCGTTTGATAAACAAACAATGCGTTGGGGGTTGAAACCAAAATTCGGATGTTTCTTTTTTGGGGGTTTGTATAGCTCTGTGTTGAACTGGTTTACCTGAAGATGTGATTTGATTACTCGTCGTGTGAAAAATACATCACAGTGATACCAGTGATAGTTTATATCATGAACTAGCAGCGCCCCGCGGTTTCACCCGCATAAGTCTCGATCCCGTGGGAATATCGGGATAAAAAGTATCCTATGTGTTAATCCAGGTTATAAACTATATGTGTGCTAAATTTCATTCAAATCCGTGCAGTCTCTTTTGGCGTGAAAGAGTCCATCCATCCATCCATCCATCCACCCTCACAAACTTTCGCATTTATAATATTAGTAGGATAGGATATTTGTGTATTTTGATTTTAGGATACTCTAAAACCAACCGAAAGCACAGTGATTTAAATAAAGCTTCAAAACATATTTCAATTAAAACAAAATTTCAATAATTTCTTCCGACAACACTGTATAAAACAATTTTCGCGTTCACATTTCATGCCGTTAAATAGCTAGTATTTCATCTACATAACCGTTGAAAGGCGCATTAGTATTCAGCCTAGATCGTGTACAGCCGCTGAAAACGTAAATAAATACAGGCGATTCTGTGCCGTTGCATTTGTCTCGCATGCAATCGTTATGGCGATGGTTTTATCATAGATCAACGGAAAAATTGCAAGGTTTGTAAAGGAAAACTATAAACGAAAGCCGTTAGCATTTTTAACTGATTTATTAATGCATCAGAAGAAGAGAGTATCAGTGGGAAATTCCTTATTTAAATCATGGTGATAAAAATAAATAAACCAAACTTTCTGTAAAAACCAAAATACCGTATCGATTAATAATAATCGACCGTTTAAATAACAAATCAAAGCCAGTGCCATTAACAACTGGAATTATCACATAAAAAAATATGACCTTGTGTAAATTCCACCTGTTTAAGTCATCGACCGTTCGTTACTTCTCAGAGCCTAGGAAAGAATTTTAATTAATTCCTGGGGCCATTAAAACAGCATCCACGAGTGACCATCCTTAATAAGAAAGAGCTAACGCATTCTGAACAGTTAGACCACACACCAACCTTTCTTATTCTTAGGGTGTCGATGGCAATTGATGATAGAAAAATAACCTAAATAATTTATTCACTTGCGCTTGCACCTAATTCCGTACCTAACGCGTTTCATTTTGAAAGTTCAACAACTACATTAATTGTGTTATTTACGTTGCTGAGCAGATTTTTTTTTCGAACTTATGAAGCAATGGATTGGCAATCTGTTTCGAAACGATTCAGATTGTGATTGATCGTGTATTACGCAATTAGGGTGCTGTATGAAAAAATAAGAGAAATAATTTATTCACCTAGTGTCCATCACCTTCTGCATCGTGCAGGACCACAATATACTTTTACAACAAAATATGCTGTAACGAAAACTTCGATTACCAGATTTTCTGGAATGTTGTAGGAAGATCCTAGGTAGAAATTAAGTGGCAAGCGGCCTACTATGAAATCTTGGGCGAAAAGCTGTCACCTGCAAGTTCAAACGATGCATTTTTCTTTCAAATTTTTTCTCAAAGAATATTCTGACTATCTGCGAGCTGCCTAGTCTCTGGCTGTCAAAACATAGCGTGTATTCGGCGTCTACCGTTTCATTGTTCTATAAATCGGTCACGTTACGTTTCCTTTCTCATTGTGCACCATATTATTTAGTTATTGTTTCTATAGACCCGTTTCAAATTACATATGTATGATTTATTATTTATTGTTTGATATTTTTGGGACCCAAACAAGTAATTTTTTTCCCGTAATTATAAGCATTAAGTGGTGTATCCAAATTAAGGATAGCCCTACAGGACACCTCATGGCGGATAGGAGTTACCAGATTCGTCAATTTAGAGGTAAACGGAAAGCTTTTGGACAATCTGGATAAATAGAAGACCAAGGACCCTGTATCACAATATATGGAAAGGATAGAATTTTCATCTACTAGAATAGTTACCTATGGGTCGTGTAAACTGAATATTAAATTACTCATGTTTGATTAAAACTAACACCACCGCACACCGGTGTCTTATTCTGTGTACAAAATATGCATAAATTATGTTAGTCTATGTTTGCAGTGTACCGTTGTGGACTTTGTATTTAATTTTGTCACAGCTCGAATTTAAAATAAACACGATTGAATTTGGTTAATGAAACAGAAAACCATTAATTCGGTTTAAACTTTCTTTAAATAAGTAAGTTTTGCTATACATTGGTGTCTAATTAAATGTTTCAGACAAATTAAAGCTTTCTAAATGTTGTGTTGTAAATGTTTTTTTAAGTAACTGTAGTAATCAGCCCGTAAATGTGTTAAAACTCTCCATATTTTGACAAGGAATGGGGGGGGGGGGGGGTGGAAGTAAGACTCAACCAAAACGCTTGTTAAAGTCATTAGAAGTTAAAGATAATAAAATTGGCGTACATGATAATGCAGTTGCACATTTAACGCCTCTTTTAGCAATTTTCTACTACACCCACGGACTGTGTTAGCCTGTTAATAGTTGGGAACCATAACAATAAAATCCAAGACACAGCGGATAATATTCACAAATCAACATAACTATACTAGTAGATATAGATGAAGCTGACACCGCCTTTCACCTACTTAACAATACATATACTTTGAAAGACTTCCGAACCATGAAAAGGTAATTAGATATTGATCCTGGAAACGATTTAAATCGAGACCATGATAAACCAAATCCATTAGAGAATCACAACGGGTTTTCTTTTGACTTAGGGTGTGAGAAGTACTTTCAATTGTGGAGCTCTAGATTATGCCCGCCTGTATTTCGCCGAAGGGTTAGGAAGACGTGCACCTATAGTACACCCAAATTTCGCCAGATATGTTTAAGTCCCATTTAATAGGGGGCGATCAAATTGCCATCAACCGGACACAAATCTAGGCACCAGGCTGCTACTGAGAAATTCCAGATGGATAAGCCCAATACTATTTTGCCCGACCTGGGAGTTGTGCCCAGGACCTCATGCTCAGCAGTAGCGCTTGCGAGCAGTAGACCAACGAGACGTTGTAGATAAAATTATATTGATACTAGTTCTATAGAGCACTGAGGCGCCTCCGTCCAGCAGAGTAGATTGATAAGTAACCTTAAATATGTCATTGTCATTTTGCAGAATTCAATTCAGTCCTGGATGTATGTACTTAGTTCTAGCAACTCTCATGGGAGAACAAGGAGCAAACAGAAAAAATTGCAGAGCATATTTTTTATTTGGTGAAGAAAACGGCAAGTAAAGTGATAAAATCTGATGATACAAGAATGAAGCATGACCACCTGGTCAGTGAGATGTACTTCTAGTCTAATTTTCTGTTACTGTTAGCCTGCATCATCCCACTGCTGGGCAAAAGCTCCTAAACCCACCCTTCCAGTTCTAATCTTCTACTACTACTATTAACAGAAACTTTTCCAATCAAGCAAAACCCCGTAAAAAATAACTCAAACAATTACAAGCCACAAATCTGTAACACAAAATCTGAACGAGATCGCTCTGTTATCAACGAACACAAACACCGTATTGTTTATCAACGCAGATTAGGCGCCGCTAGATCTAGGTTGTGATAACGTCGACGTGCCACTGCCAACGTGGCCAAGACTTGTTGGGCTGAAGTCAAGAAACTATACGCGTATTTCTTCAGTAAGTAGTACAGGTAGATATGCTAATTTGTCTAATGCTTCTTTGATAGCAAACGGGCTGGTAACCTTAAACTAATTAACTAAAGGAGAAAAGATTAGATGTCCAAGGATGATACAGAATCTGAGATGGCTTCAAGGACTCAGGCCCCGTTCACAGGGCGCTGTCCTGTACGATATTTTTCGGTAAAACGTTGAGATTACACGTAAACATCCCCCAGTCCATACCGTTAACCACAAATGCAGTATGGAACTGCCATGTGATCCCAAAACTTTACGGTAAAATCACTGGTCGTCCCCATGCGAACGGAGCCATTTACCTGAGGACTCAAAAGCAAACATGATTCTCACATCTCAAGATACTTAAAACATAATATCTAGGACATGCTTAAATTCCTTAATAAAATTACAAATAGACATCCTTTTAAATACAAATTCTTCCTGGAAATGGTTCCTGTTCAATACTAATCTACTAAACCAGTCATCACTAATCAAATAAACCCACAAGCCCCAATTTCCTGTCGGTCTGCTCTATCCAGGATTATAGGGGAACCAACTATTTCCTCCCATCCCATTATCTGTCTACATCCCATCCGTTCTATGACAAATCTAGTCAATTTACTTCTTCGGAAGTGTCACCTTGACAATGAATTTCCGCAAACTTTCCGCCTGCCCTTATAAATAATGCCATTAGGCGACCTTCGAGGTCAAAATTACTGCATTGAGTTGAATGGTAAAAGCTTTTTCATGTTCTCTCTTTTCTTGCAGCACGTAGGCTAGAAAAGCAAATCTTGAATGAATGACTAAACCCTTGAAGTGATTAGATTGTAACTAAATCCAATGACTAAAGATATCTCTTTTCGCCAGATATAATGTCTTCAGCAAAATTTTATGGTGCATTACAGAATTATAATATCATCTATAATATAATTTTCCAGTCTCCATACATATGGACTATTCTTAACCTAGGTACTAAGGAAGGAATTTTACAATTTAATCAGGAGTTAAATTCTAGGACATAATCTCAACAAATGCTTCACACCAGAAAGTTTTCAAGTCCTTTTTCCTCATCGTGCCTACACTCATACAGTAAAGAGATAGATTCAAGCTAACGTCCCTAGCCAGTTGCTACGCGGGATGCACCAGACCGGTAGAATGTCGCTGTCTATTTGTTCGTGTATAAGCAAATACGAACGGCCGTAAGTATTCGAGTTTGTGGGTATTCTATAACGGTTATTATTATAATTCTTTATTTGAGAAACGCCGTATGAGCAGTAAAAACCTTGATCTTATTTTAAACTATCGGATGTCTGGAATCTGATAAAACTGACACTAGTTTTGAAATAATGTTAGTATAGAAAACCACACTCACTCGCGGCCAGAAGCCTTCTGATCTGATTCGTGTAAGATGTAACAGCTTTCATCTAATATAATATTGTTATCCTAACTAGCTAAAGGCACCTATTCGCTCTTAGGTAGTTTACCCAAAAGTATAATACATAGATTACAGAAAGGAATGTAGATTTATACGATCTAGGAATAGTCCTAGGACGTATAAATCTACATTCCTTTCTTTAATTCTAGTACGCATAGGAACATCGTACTCTAATCGTATCAGTTCTGGAGTACGATGCACTAGACCGGTAGAATGTCGCCGTATAGCGCATACGCGCTAGACGGTGCGTGGGCGCAAGGATCAACGCATCCAGGAATACTTGTGTACGATTTAGAAATTGAAACTATTTGAATAACGCAGAACGCATTTGTTTATTAAATTTTACCGGGTGCATTGATTGATGAGGATTTATTACAGAAAACAGTTTATCGGATCGATATCAATGGAATCTTGAATTATTTTAAAGACGGCAGATCTTAAGCTTAACAAAGCAGTAGAAACGATATTTGAGTACCTAAAGCAAATCCTGCAAATATGAACCGTGTTAAACATCGAGAAGATACCGCAAGTCCTACATGACCAGTAGCCAAGAAGCCACACAGTACATCAGGACTAGATGTTGAAAAATAGTATACTGGTAACAACATAATTTAAAAAAAAAAAAAAAAAAACTCACTAGAAGTTCACAGCACATTTGATCTAATCACCGTTCAACTTAAATAAAGCCTCGATCAAAGGGGACCTGGTAAAGATACTAGCGCTATCTAAATTACCCCTTGACAATAACCCAGTTAAAGTTGTAGCCATTATCTGTATTACCCTCTAAAATGTAGAGTGTAACTAGGACAAGAGAGTTAAATGGAGTAGGTGACAGCCCTGGATAGGGGTGTCGCCAGTCAAGTGACGTGTAAATGATGTGCCAAGGAAAAACGTGACAATATATTATTACATTTTTTATTGACTTGGATTATTTATGAAACCTTGACAACCCTAAACATTTAAGTACGGTATAGTGTCATACTATTATAGAATATTAGGTATTAAGGTATAGAATATTAAGACTTTCGTCGATGAAAGAGGTGAATAAGCAACGAAAAATTTGACAAAATTATCTAAGATTTGATATCAACCTTAACCACAAGGCAATACAAGCTTGTTGATAAGATAACATGTTCAAAACAGATGATTGTCAACCCTACTTTATCATTATCACGGTAGTAACAAATAATAGGTATCGCAATCATAACATTTGCAATGTGACAATCATTTGTAGAGGAGAATATAAAGTACAAAACGGGGAGCGAGACAAAAGATTTTGACAATGCAAGACCAGAAATATACTGTGATATTATATTATATATACCTACACGTTTCTTTGTGTTCTTTGAAAATAGTAGGATAGGGAGAACTCCAGTCCAAACTTATGTCAACTCTGGGATATTGCGATGAAATCATCGAAGTAAACAAACTACTTATCTGTACAATCTGTAATAACTCTCATTTCCAGGTGTTGACCCTGAATGAAAGATGTCAGCAGGTCTTAGGAAGATCAGTTAAATTAATGGGATATCCTGGTAACTACTGGTAAGGTATTAAAACCCGTGGTGGTAAAATTTATGTCTTTATGACTTTCATGGCTATTTGATAAAACCTTTATGGTGAAGCAACTGCAGCAAAAGCACGATAGCACATAGACGAGGATAATATTAGCGTGAAGAAAGAAGATAAAACGCGTGCGAGCGAGACATCATTAACAAACACAGTCCAGCCAATAACGCCACTTATTGTTTATTTATTTACACACATCGATCGCGTGATCTCGAGTGCCGAAACGTGTTGAATGTTGATGCTTACAACTTCACTCATACTCATCATCGTCCAACTATTTTGGGGCCAGCTTCCAAATATAGTCGATATTAATCAACTGTAGTTTATCTAAAATTTTATGGACACTGACAAATAGCACTAGGCAGTCTGGCTGCGTCTTCATGATGCATCTCTTAACATGCTCAATATAAAAGAAGCAATTGAATGGGAGAAAATAGGCCGGAGAAGAAGAATAACAGTTCGGAGTAGTCCTAAAGACTGTGTAGTCTCTAGAGTTAATATTATCATCACGAATTACGACACGACTATATGTGACATTTAAGTCTCCTTATATCATTCGCACATTCTCCCGTTCTATTTCTAACATTAGCAAGATAATATACCCACCCGATAAGAACGTATGTATTACAACCGTCGCGGCACATACGGACAGACAAGCGTAAACCATTATCTATGACGTCCACTAGGTCGCCAAACCTGTATTTAATGATAAATACACACCAGACTGCTACAGCAACGGCAACTTTATCATTAATCAAATAAAGATTAATATTGTACAACAACGTGTCGGGCCAACCTTCAAAGTTATGCGACTCGAAGCGATTAGCAATCAAAACAAATAGAATTTTAAAAGGTATGGAAATAAATACAATGACATAATACGCTGTTAAGTGGCTGATACGATTTGTAAAGAAAATTGACTATTTTAATACTGTATTTTGATCTTAGAAATGACTTGGAACTAGAAACGGAAACAAAAACGGTAAAAATCAATAGTACCTTTTTCACCGTATCATCGGTTATAGGGTAAGCTGATACATTCAATCAAGTCAGTTGTAGGCAGGATGTGTCCACATGGCACTTCCCTAGCTCGTCCCTACCGTTCATCCAATTTGGTAATTGAAACCTTAAAAGTTCCTGTTATTAGGAACCTAAGCCGTCCCACGCAGCGCAATCAAATCCGTTGAATCAACCTAACTTTGCGACACAAGACACATTGGATAGAACACCTTTTCATCATTTACGTCAACCTTCACACGCCCTCATTAGTCACTCCTACTTGTCTTGCCTGGTGTTACGCCAGTTTCTTCCAGGCCTTGACCAGTACGTTAACATTAAGGTGCATCTTGCCGTGCCTCAACACCAGTTTCATCTAAACATAGACTAGTATTTAGATCCTGGTAATAGTTTACATGTCATTGTGGTAGATTCCCCTCCCGCATGATAATATATGATATATCTATTGCTCACAAACTAAACGCTTCCCCTTCCCTCCGACTTCATGTCAATGATGTTGACTGGTCGTTCGGTGCGTAAAGATCCCACTTGTTTACCAATACAAGCCGTGTGTCATTGCGCAACGGAACGTTGGCACTGCACCGCCGCGCATGCGTGGCTTACGGAATATACGGGAAGAGACTGCGTTTAGGCACGCTTTGGGAAACTGTTTCGGTCGAAAAAGTTTGCTAAAGTTTGCGAAAAGTTTTCTATGATTTTTGTAATGTCGGCAGCCTCGCTTGAATATGAGTAGAATATGCAGTTAATGCTGGTTAAAAGTTAAAACTGTGGAGACGACTATTGATCCTTTAAGACATTATTCTAAATACATACCTTACTTAGCTATAAATAATACATCACAAAAACTCTCTTGAGATTCAGAAAAGTTAGTTGCAAAAAACCGGCCCAGTGCGTGTCGGCCCACGCACAATGAAGGGTTCCGTATTCGGATGGATTTATCCCAAAACCAAACTTTACGTTGTAGTTGAAAAGCTTGTTCTTCTATACATCGATATACGTCACGGTCAATTCTCCACCTGCAACTGTAAGTTGCCGTTGCGTTGTGAAGTGCTGCAGGCCATGCTTCTTGCCAAATTTCATGATTCTAGGTCAACGGGAAGCACCCTATAGGTTTTGATTTATTGGCGTATCAAAATATGTCTCATAAATAGCCATATTTGTTTATTGCAGCAGAAGTGATCCAATAAGGGTTCCATTTTTTCAGTTTCAGGTACGGAACCCTAAAAATCTTTAGAAACGTTTTTTAATTCAAATCAAACCGACAATTAAGTTGCCAGTGGAAAAACTCGCGATCGCTAAATATTGATCCAGCCATCGAGTACACACGTGTGCTAACTTATGCGATTATGTATTCCATATTCTTAATAAAATCGTGATATTATCGACTTGTCTGTTTTTTTTTCTTTGTGCTGAATATTTTGATAATTATATTTCAGAAATTCATGATTTAATCAAGCCCAAGCACTATAATAGAACGCTTTCGTTTACTGAAATATTATTTAAGGCTCGTTCACACCGGCGCGACTTGTCGCGCGACGCGACTTTAACAATACAATTTCTAATAAAACTTCACGATTGAACAATTGCCGGTGTCGCGTCGCGCGACAAGTCGCGCCGGTGTGAACGAGCCTTTAATCGACTACTGCTTTCGGTAAAGTTTTTTCTTCGTTAATCGGGTTTACTAATGCCCTTGAACCTTCTGGGTTCAACTATGACTATAATACTTATAATGTTTTTAATCATTAATATCAACTATGAAGGTTTCATATTCATATTAATGTTAATATATTCTAACGAGTACAGTTCGATCAAATTTTCCTGTTAATTCCATATTGCCACCATAATTAACTAACCGAATACCTACTTTATTTTATTTTATAATCATCTCCTATCAGAAGCGTACTAAAGTTATAAACTTGACGTCGTTCACCCATCACCTCGAATTATCAATGAAATAATTTATTAAAGAGTATATATCGGTATCAATATGGTAACAATAAACCGGTATAAATTGGTAATAAAAACATAAGAAGAGGAGGGTGTAGACGTACTGTATGCGCGTGATATGGCGCCGTGTGTTACATAACGAAGTAGATTGATGCAATTGATGAATATTTATTGTAATCAGTATCGCCCTTTGCAGTTTTGATGTACTTGTACAAAAATAAACGACCAGCCAATAATTTTGACAAGGGTATAACTTCTAATCACCTTCTATGAAAGCTGTAACAATTAATGCCCTACTCAACTAACACATTCGCTTTTTGAGGGTAATTCTCAGGGCAAGCATTTGTACGTGTTGCTGCTTGCATAGGATGCTTATTTGATCTCCACAGGCTTGTATTTTTTGTATTTTGTACAGGCCAGATAATCAGATTCTATCACGTCCGAATTCGACATGATTGGGCCAGAAGACCGCCATGCCGGAAATGCCATACCAAGTAAACTCTTAACTAAGAATGAGTAAAAGAGAGATGTTAGAACTGCCTAGCTCCATCCTACTCTCTCTGATAGCAACAAGAGTACAATCAGCCACGCTGCAAAGTGCAAGCCGTCAAAACAAACAACCACGGCGCGCACGCTCGCCACACTAACCCGTGTTGGTTGCGTAAGCGCACTCACTAACACAATTCGTCACGCGGAGATGTAAACACGTGTACAAGGATACATTTGTTTAGTGGCAGCACGGTTGTAGTTGTTAAGAGGTAAGATGAACTTGGAATGGTGTCAATGTCGGGATGAAGACAGGACCGTTTGTGGAGCGGTGATGGTAAGGTCAGACAGGGATCTGTGCAATTTGCGTGACCATATTGAAAAGTTCTTTCAAATACGAAACGTGACTATTTCAGTTATATTATGGAAAAGCAGCATCGTCTATGTACTTTTTCTTTGAAGATATTCAGGCGGAAAGACGTCCACATCTGGGACATTGGATGTCCCCAAAGGATTGCTACAACGACCTGTACCTACTGCACTTAGCGTATTCCGCGACCTCCCCAGGTCTTCGATCCACCACCACGCAATGAATATCTTTCGGTTAAAATGATGCTGCTCTTGATATCCAGGACCAAAACAAAGCTGTTTCATTGAATTTGCCTATCAAACACAACTCAAGGATAGCCAAGACCTCATTTGCCGAGGCTAGCTGCTACGTCAATGAATTCCAGACAATCTCAGACAATATAGCGAACAAATCAGGCCCAGTTTAATTGAACTGTGACGTACTAACGAGAAAGAGGCTAATAGTTCTATTGAAGTAAACAATACGTAATAGTCGAGTCTCCGCATGTATATGTATTAAATCAAGATGATAAATGGACCTGTGATAATAATCTATTAATATTAATTAATTAGGTACTTAGGGGACGAACCTACGACCTATTTAGTTTGATTGACCGTAATGATATCGGTGGTTTAGTACACTAATGACATTCCTAGTTATCAATTATGATGGAAGAAGTTAGCTTGTGAATCCCTAGTGACCAGAGCAAGAGTGACCCGAAGTTTAGAATGGCCGAAAGTGGCAGTAAGTCTAAGGATGTTAACAGCAGGTAACGGGAGATCTGAAATCACATCCTAGGTCTGGCAGGCAATACGGAAATCCCTCGAAGTTACCTAAGGAGTAGGGACCCTAAGATCGTAGTCATTTATAAATAGTAAATGAAAAAAGTGTAATCAAAAAGTGGGTACTATTATTTATGACAATAAAATAGGCATATTTTATAGCAGCTTCTTAAAATATTGGATGGAAAGATATCATTCATGAAAAAAATTATACATGCTCCATTCATATATATGCTGTAGAATACCTGTTTAGCATTGAAACCTATTGCATATAGTATAGCTAGATTAGATCTCGAGCGACCTAGTTCGTAATACTATCAATACAAGCGAGCAAAACATTCAGACGCGTAGAACGACATTAGCTACCATACATGTATGCGAATACAAAGATCTTTACAATATGTGGGTAGGTTTCCGTTCTAAGCGAATGAATGGAAAATTATCAAAGAAAAACTGAGGGGAATTAGGTTGTTCGTAGATAACTGATTGAAGACTCTTGCAGTATTAATGCTGGATACCATAAGAGGATACTAGAATACCTGTCAGGTAGGACATGAGCTTTTGGAGCAACATTATGTCAGGTTACCTCTAACCTCTAACCAACCCAAAAACCCTAAAATTGTTCACCTGCCTCTCTGAAACCACTATTTCTACTTATATACATATCCTAGATTATTTCAATGGACCGTTGAATCTGTGACCTCTTAGACTAGAGCAAAGATCATTAAGCTTTTTTTTTAAATCTGTTCAGTAACAAACTATATATGAACATTTTCCTACGCAATTCCGAGATTTGCATAGCGACAGTGCAACAAATAGGTGCATCATGATAAACCCATAAATAACCCGAAACAGGAAAAATACCGACAAAACAACCGAATGATTCACTTGAAATGAATGTGTACCTCGTAGTCTCGTAGTGTCGGGGTGCTTTCACTTTTTATCCACCTGCCATCATACACCACCTTTTCCTGTTACACTTTCAACATTCAAATCAAGTTTATTGAAAGTTCACGGAACTAAAACCATGAGAACATCGAGAGCAACAGGTATGCTTCAGTAATGATGGTACGTGAAAATATCACGAGAATTCCGAGGTAAGTAACGGAAAAAGAGAACATTTGGTTATGAATGATCGAAGACAAGGTCGTAGAAGGTCATTGTGGACGACTAATTAAATTGAACAACAATAAACACACCACAAAAATTACGAACGATTATCGAAAGCTTGCAAAGAGTATGTATTCTGCTACCCATTCCTATCTTTCCAGTCTCCAGTGGCGATAATTATATTACGTCTGGCACACGCTGGGCAGTTAGCCTCTCAGCCCTTTGCTGACTGGAATCATAAATAACCTTACTGACCAAGATGACCAAAACAACCCCATCATAAGTCTAAGTTCAAGGCAAGTTCTTAAGTCTTACTTTCCCATACTATGATATTACCGGTTCCCATCTAATAGACTCGACTCTGATAGCCATGTGCATTACGCCCAAGGCCGAACGCCACATGTGACATACATACTTAATGCAACTGTACATGGTGATGCCTAGTAAACAACATTTTGTGGCTGCGTTTGTGAGTTTGTGATTGATGGCTTTTCTTGATCTGTGGATTGTGTTGAAAGTGTTTATATTATGTCGGATTATATGAGAGGAGCTGTGAGATTGATGTTGCACCGTATTTGGTGTTATTGTAGGCAAAAATATGGATGAAAATGGGAGGAAGAATGCGGTAGGTTAACAGCGAAGAAGTAATTGGTTGACGATTTTTTTTTCTATAAAGCTATAACGAAACCAATAAAGGCCTGGGATAATGATAGAATAAAATAGACGCAAAGCATATATAGAAGGACGTCCCAATATTATTAATAAAGAGAAAGAGCATCTGTGGAAATAGATATTTTGGGTCTCATAACATAAAATCATGCCTGTATTCCCCGAAGGGTTAGGCAGAGGTGTACCTATGGTACACCCACATTTCCCCAGTTGTGTTTAAGTCCAAAGAAATAGGGGACGAGCCTATTGCCATCAATTGGGCACAAAACCAGAGTCAGAGAAACTAGAGTGAACATTTTCTGAGTAATTCCTGATGGAAAAAATCTATGGTGTTTGTTATTTTAAGGTCTCATGTTTTGGAAAAAAAACTTTGCAGTAATTATGCAGTAAGCTTATTCGCTATGCTAAAGGACTAATTGCATGACTCAAACGCAGAGGAAATGAATTTCAATCAGACTCTCGGGGATTCTGAACCCCATCTTAAACCCTTACCGTATCTTAAGAGTCTAAAGCCCTTAGGGATGATCACAGCTAAAGATTACGCTCTCATAAGCGGTTTGTCTTGACCCAGGACATTCAGACTAGGAAAACTGGTTACTATGACTTGAATAGATTACGAATAGGGCGATAAAATTATAATTTTACGTACGACCCACTTTAATTATGTATGTAATTTGTAATTAATGACAATGTGAGACCACATTGGACATTACATTACCACAGACATTAGAGAGTTTGTTGTATGAAGCGACAGGTAGATGCCATCCCATTCTTTCTTGCCCGGAATACACCCTTTCCAATTACTTAATTAAAAATTACTTGCAAAAATGGCGACGTTTGTGAGCAGCTGACGTCCAGCAGGGGACGTGTTTCAGCTGAGGCATAGCCCCAGTTCGCCCACAGCTGGGCATAGGTCTCTCTTTTCTTGGGCCAATCACCACGTTTCTGTCACCTCCAAATCCAGGTTTTACCCGCGTGCCAAACAATCCAATCATATCGTCTGATTATTATTACGAATGCAAAATTGAAAGGAAAAGTACAGCACAGTGACACACTACAGTGCAAGCGGACGCAGTAAACCATTGCAAAAAAAAGCGTCATCAAAAATAATTCTATACTAGGACATTCAACTATTCCGAAATTCCGAAATGTGATTCATATGTGAAGTAATGACGTCACCACGCATCATGGACACAACAACGGTATCAACATCGATATTTAGTTAACTGCTTAGTCACCGTTACGAGGAATATTATGCACAGGTAGCACCCATATTGGCTTAGCATGTGGAAAATTTTGGAAGGTCAGCCTGAACATGAATGCCAAAACTGTTTTGGTTTGTGATTTGCCTTTAAAAGATCAAACTTCACCTGTCGCTGCTTTGCTCTTCCAGCTCAACCAAACTGATAGAAGATAAAGAAGAAATACAAGTCAGCTATTCAGTAGTAAATCTAACAAAAAGGTCTTTTAAAAAAAATGGTCTTTGCCAAGAAGTGGGGGTATTAAAAAGGGTTAAAATTAAATTACCCTAGTACCCCCTAACACACCGCCCTTTTGTGCCGGTGACGATGCCGGCCGTCACCAATTATATGCGAAAGTTACCCTACATTGATTGAATATTTATTAGAAAACGGCCCAAATACTAGGTAGGTATTCCATAATAAACACCACGTAATGTATAAGGCTGTTAGGTGCCTATCATCCCACAAGTAACAACTCAATTGGGTAATGTCCGTCATTATAGTGCTATGTAGGCGATGGCCTAACCCGTTACTGGTGTATACTTGTGTAATATATTATACCCTTACTTTGTAAATACACTGTAATCAGTGAATGACATATCAAAATGCTAGTTTTACCCCTTCAACTATGTTACTAACAGGTTTGTGCTAGAAACTACTTCTAAATGTCAACTTTAAGTGTTCTTTTATGAAC
Source organism: Eupsilia transversa (assembly GCA_914767815.1). NCBI lineage: Eukaryota > Metazoa > Arthropoda > Insecta > Lepidoptera > Noctuidae > Eupsilia > Eupsilia transversa. Next base: position 1,252,558 of record OU611880.1, read on the forward strand.
ATAAACATAACATAGAATCACGCCTTGTTTCCCCGAAGGGTTAGGCAGATGTGTACCGATAGTACACCCACATATCGCCAGCTATTTTTAAGTCCAAAGAAATAGGGGGCGAGCCTATTGCCAACAACTGGTCACAAAACCAGACTCCATGCTACTACTGGAGCCTAGAGTGAAAAATTTCTGAGAAATTCCTGATTGAAAAACCAAAACTACAAAACTTATAGTGTGAAAAATAACAACAAAACTTATAGTGTGTCTTGTTCAGTGTCCTTGAATGCGGTAAGTTATATTTTCTAGAACATAATTGCAAATGAATAATAATTGATTAATAATCATGATATCATGGGCTTTTCTTATTATTATTTTTTTACTCGGGCCTGAATTGACCTGTGATGGTTGAGGATACACACAGAAAAGAAGGCTTATTTAAGGTTACTACTGAGCACCAGGCAGTGTTATACGGTTTTTCCACCTGGAATTCTCAGAAGCAGCCCGGAGTTCGGATTTGTGCCCAGGACTTAAACATAACTAGCGAAATGTGGGTGTACTACAGGTACACGTCTGCCCAACCCTTCAGACAAAATGGTGTGTTGTTTTAGGCTTTGCAGAAAAGCCCATTGTGGACTTAAGCACTATCTACAGGTACTTTGTAAATCCTACCTAATTTACTACACTTACTACTCCTAGTACTATGATATGTTTACACCTAATTAGCAAGATAAATAGATAACAAGGGATAAGTAAATAAGTTGAATGACCCACAATGACAAAACTTTGCATTAAAATTAACCTGTTTATGTACTTAATCAAGGTAATCAGTTATTTACTACTCAGTAGGTCAAAATGTTACTCTCAACTTTACGTTAAATAAGGACCATAATCATAGAGGTAATTAAAATTCTTTGAAATAAAAAGTAAGTAAACACATTGTTAGCAAAATTGCATTGCTGGTACTGACTTTGATTTCCAGGTTATACAAAGTGTTATAAGGTTTTTCCATCAGGCATTTCTCAGTAGCAGCTTGGAGTCTGGATTCATGCCTTGTTGATGTGAATAGGTTCGGCCCGTATGGCATGGGATTAGCGAAATGTGGGTGTGCTATGGGAACACCTCTGCATAACCCTTCAAGGATTTCACGCATTTATTCATAATAACTTTATCCTGACTAATGTAAGTTGCTAGCTAGGCTTCCTAACACCAGAATTGCATGGAATACCTTTGCCTTCAAATTTGGATTCTACGCTACCAAATTGAATCATATAAATTGTAAACAAAGTGCATCATTAAAAATTGAATAGAATTTATTGTTCCAAAAAACGGTGATTACAATTTAATTTTCCACCAGTTATTATTCAATACATTACAGTATCTTAATTTTAGTGGAAAAGGTCACCCATATCCTGTACTAGTTAAAAGAAATATTGGCAACTCTTCACCTCTTGTGTAATGTTTCCATAATACCTTTTATAATATGTTAATTAATAATTATTATGTATATGGTATAGTTAGTTTATGATAAATAACAATGGAAGCTCCTGAAGCATTTAATCACATTGTTGCATGGTTCCCTTTATTGTTTTCCTTCCTCAAACTGATTAGACATTAGACTTTTGGAGACCAAGGTTGTGATATTAGCAACATAACAGGCCAGATGATTCAAGTTATTATGCAAATAAATCAGTACTAAGATATTCTAAATATAATTTATTTGGTTTTATATATCAAGCTATATGGCTATCAGAGCAGTGTGAATGGGGTGATTTCCGAGATTATGACTAATAGACAAGTATGGAAGAATAAAAAGACAGGTTGCCCCGGGATAGGATAGGATAAGGGCAGGAGAATGATGATGATATCAATCTATCTTTATTATTATTATTTCAGTCAACTGGAAGATTAGATTCTGACTCCGATCTCATAAATTATGATTGTTTATGACTTATTACGAACCAAATATTTACAATTTGCATATGATATATTTCATCATGCATTTATTCATAAGACTAGTGGTGCCACCTTTTGTCTTGATCAAGAGGTAGAAAATCAATAAATTCAAAATCTAGAATTGCAGAGGCATTTCCTCGCATTGTTTCAATCTTTATTAGTCCACTAATTGAGTTATTCAGATGCTTTTATCAATAAGGAATAGAGCAATCATAAATAATTGTTGTTGTTACAATTATTTACTAGTGGCAACAATACAAAAATTCTAAAATAGCCAATGAAATTGCGTTGTATTGATGTAATATTTTGAATTTACGGCTAAAATAGAAATGTCATTTTTTTCTTTAAAAGTAATATTTTTATATAAAAAGCATGCTTTTTAAATCATTGCCAATCCAAAATAGGAATTAAATATCTGCTTCCGACATGAACCCAATTTAATTAAGCTAATCAATATTTATTTAGTTTATAAATAGAAATGAACATAAAGATGGCCTTGGATGTTTATGTTCATAAAACTAGACAGACATTAATTTTGCATATTGAACATGTTCAAGGCACATGTGAGATGCAGGTTAGGCAGCGAAGAGAAAGACTAGATTAAGCATTAGCTCCAATAGCTTCATGCCCAAAGATGCAGAATTTTTACTTTCAAAGAGCTTGATGAGAATTTCAGCGAAAGATAGTATTCAAGTGCATACAACCACGCTGCCACATGTCATGCAGTGATGAATATGATGCAACTGAGACAGTATGAATAAACTCATTAAATAAGGTTTTTATGTCAACAACATGTAATTATAACTAGTTGTTTTGATTGTTTAGAGAATATAATTTTGCCACAGTGCAGCTAAATTTGCAGTGATGAAAATTTTTGCAAATTCTCTATTTTGTAAGTCTCAAAAAATTATGTTCAAGTAACAATGACTTGCGCAATTTCACCGAATCAACAATCACTTTTCTTTGTATTATTGCATCATACAATCAGCGTACAACCATATTGGATGTATCTTATCTGTAATATGCTCAAAATAACTAGTAACAAGTGATAATAATTATCAAACTATTCATTTAGCTTGGACATTGATCGTAAAAATGGCAAGATGTTTTTGTTTACCACTTCTAGATAAGGCATAGTGAACATTTGCAAGAATATTGTTGATGGTATTTTCCTATAATCAGTTAGCTCTAGTGACTAATTATAATTCTGTGAGTGTTGTAAGAAAAGAAATGTTATAATGATGAATAAATATTATGCATAATATTACATATTATAACAAACTGACACGCATGACAAACTACAAAAATAGATGTGTGTTTTCATGACACTAAATTCTTAGCAATGCCACACATATCCAAGTGACCAGGTGTAAGTCTCTGTTACTTCATTTCAAGTCTAGGAACATGATTTACATAAGCCACATGTGTCAACAAAGATTATGAACACTACCATTTTTTTAAACAAAAATACAACAGGTGGGTTGAACATAAACAATATGATTTGTTTACAAACAAAAGCTAGTGCACTCAACGTAAATATATGTTGTGATAGCCGGCGGCGTCGCATGCGGACTCACCTCTTGGGTAGCAGCATGGCGGCAGAGCCCTTGCGCTGGAACACGCCGTCCACCAGCACGCCATTCTTGCTGTTGCACGTCAGATAGAACTCCGGGTGATCGTAGAACAGTTCGAGATGTCTACGTGAAATGAAACTCGAGTGTCCCATGTTAACGTCCACTTGGCCTCTACTAGAGTTCCGGCCGATCACGACACGTTTCTGCCGAATGAGGTACTCGAAGTCGCGGCCGTCGAGCCTCGCGATCGCGATGGGGGCCGGCTCCTGAGCCCACTGCACCTTGGAGGGCGACGGGGGCGCTGACTTCAGCGAGAGCAGCGCCCACGCGTCGCTCTCCGAGCTTCGCGTAAACTGAGCCTGGGCCATGGCAGGCGCGCGCGGACCGATATCACCAACGCTGTCCACACGCGGGGCGCGGACGCCTTGCACGAGGGCACATCACAATACCGCCGCGAGAACCACCGCCGCCGCGTCGCGACCCGGATATCCGGAACCTGCCGAACCCGTGCCTTTACAATTTGAGGTTACTGACGGGACGCACATGCGCAAAGTTTCTACTTGTGCGGTAAACAAGAATTATATAAACCACCACACCACCACGTGATAATAATGTATACATATACCTAGTCCGGAAGAGCGGATCGATACTATAAAGTACGGATATGACTTATATGAACGAAATATTAACCTTTTGGTTGTTGCACAACTGAATTTTCGCAATTGGACCGAAATTAGACACTAAAGTAAACACGAGGCGAGAACAAAAATAACCAAAAACGTCAGTTCGGCATACGCAGTTTACAAGTTCGCCGCGCCATCTATACAACATAGCAACAAATTGTAAATAAAAAGTTCCGTTCCATGCATTACGCTGATGCAGAAACAACGAGTATTTAGAAATTGTGCACTGCAGTACATCTTTATTACTTTTTAAAACTTGATCGAGTGATTTTATAATTATTCAATAATTTCTGTATTAGCTAGGTTAATATGAAGTACCTATTATTTATTTTGAGACAAGAGACATGTTTCCTGATGATTGAACAGTAAAACGGAATAATATCAATAGTGATACGCAACGAACCTCGATTGTTTAAATATCGATTGTTTAACGGTAAAGTGTGTGAAAGAAAAAATAATAACAATGTTCAAATCTACATTTTCACCAGGTCTAATAACTTAAATCACATTTATATACCGTCTCTCACTCCTTATGGACATTATTTGAGTTGGAATCGTTAGTATTTTATTAGTCTTTCTTGAAAACTTAAAATTAGTTTCCAAAAAATGTAGGGTTGATTGTTATGATTGACATGTTTATACTTATTTTAATAAATAAAACGAGGTCAAGAACAAATGTTTTTTTAAAATTCTTTTTAAATTATTAGACCTGCTCGTTCAACAATAATAATCGATTGATTTGTCTATGAAATTTTTGGACAACACTACAGGAAAATACGCTGACGTCATCGACTCTTTGTTTGTAGTCTATTGACTTTGTTGACATTAATATTTGAGTTTGTATCGCAAATTGTGTACAAAGAAGTGTTTAAAAAAACTTAGCGATGAATACGATAACGTACAATTACAAACAATAAATAGGCGTGCATTTATCATTGCAGTTGATTCCCGCATCATTTACAGAAATAAAGGTGAGTTTTAATTCAACATTACCGCGAAATTTAAATTTTTATCTATTCATCTAATCTCTGCCACACGAATGGTCTTGTAAAGGTAAAATCTCGTATGTATAAAATAACATCAGCAACTATCCCCTTTCGTTTCAGTCCAACTAAGGTGTTATTCATTCAACGAAGGAATAGTTCCCACACTTTTCTATTTATTGATTTTTAGAAAACAGGTCAAAAATATTTCTTTTAGAGTTACAATAATTCCACGTCGCATTCATATTTTTGGCAATTGAGATTGTTCCTATATATACTTACTTATACTAATTAAAATACTTTTCGACTTGATTAAACTTGGAATATTGCCAAAGTAATTGTATATTTCTCATTGTTGACTTCATGTATTCGCATCGAACTTTGCTGTGCCTATAGCATGCTAATAGCGCTTTTTCTCAGAAGTGTCTAGACATGATAGATGGACAGACAGAATAGATACATTGATAAAGAGAATTTGTAGAAGGCTTATAGTTCTGCAATGCCCGCTAATGAGCTGTTCATACTTGTGTTCCAATCTTACCAAGGGTTATCGTTAAAAGACGTTAATTCCATGTGGAATACTGATATTCAGCTGCATCTGGTAAGACTGGAAGCCAACATCAACATTGTTGGAAAAAGGCTAGGCAGATGATGGATGACTTGTTACAACATAGTAAATTTATGTTTTGTTGGGTATTTGTTTATGTATTTGCTAGCATGGTAGATTTGCTGCAATATCCTGCTGATGTCTCTGCATTATGTCTGATTAAACACGAGTATTTATTTATTATGGTAGCTATCCATTCCAACCAAACTGTCCCTCATCTGCACTGAGTGAAGATAGTCTCTGCATATATTTTATTTTAAATATCACACCATGGAATGTACAAATTGATTTTAGTTAGTTGTACACATTATGAAATGCGTTTGAATTGTTTTATTGAAAAGTATGACAAGGGCTATACTTTATCTATTCACTGGGTTTTACAGTACAGTACACTACTGCAAATTTAGCCAATTCAAAGCAGTTAGGAAAGTGAACAATTTCCTCATAAAAAAGGAAATCTTACTTTGGCTTGAAAGCTATTGCTATGAGGAGACTGAAAACATCATCAGTAATCTAACCTAGTGGACAGACTCGGAGAACACTCACATACACACTTACACTTACACTCACACACTCATCACACATTTTACCACACACATACTACCCCTATTCTATTCTAAAGCAGAATATTATGTTTTAGAATTAGTATTTTTTAAATTATTCTATAGTAAATAAGCGTTTGCTATTATTAATTTTTATTTTATATTTTTATTTACTTATTGTAAACAAATGTGTGTGTAAACTAAGTCTAAGCCTTCTCATGCTGTTCCTCCCCCCCGACCCCTGTCATACAGGATGTCCTAGTTCAGGGGTCGAGACCTCATTGATGTATCGTGTACTGAAGTTTGGAAATTACTATTACTATTACAGTATGTTTACTTTAAAGACAAAACTGACTGCGAATGTGAGTAAAATGTAGGCTAGATGAGTACTCTTCATGTGGCATACAAAAATGTTCTGTAGATCTGGTAGCGTTGTTAGATGGATTGTTGTGCTCCATAAAATAGTGTTGAGCTATACAATGACTGATGCATGCATGCAGTCTGTTCGGACAGGTAAACTTTAAGCTGCAATGGCTCTTCCTTGTAAAGGCCGTTCCAGACATGGCTTTCATTGTTTGGCTCACACATCTAAATAATTTACTTACTGTTTGTTTCGAGCATTTCTTCTCAGGGATCAGTCAGTTACGAAAGGCTACATCTACATCTAGTTTCAAAAATTTTGACCAAATTGAAGTGTCTCAGAAGATCTCTAGTTGCAGAACTCAATATTTTATTTCACTTCTAAAGCTTGGTTTCCCATGCATGTTCAAGTAAAAGGAGAATAATGGATAATAATCATTTAATTTCTGCTCATCCTGAGCAAGTATCCTCTTATCCACATATAACAATTACTCTCCTCAACCACGCACTATCCCAAGTCCCAATAATTATTGCGACATTTTAATGTTTATTTACTTAATTGTGTATCATGTGCAAGGAAGGTTATTACATAATTCAAACAACAATATTGTATGAAAAATCTTTATTTGGCAAATACTTGATTATGACTGGCACATATCACAGTAGGTAATAATTACATAAGTACTAAATACAATAAAAGAAGTGGCTGTTGCAGAAGTTAATACAATATTGTCAAACTAGAAAATTGCAATATCACTAACCTATGACTTGGCTTCATACTCAAACATACATTTCAAACCTCATTACATTACAGCTTGATTCTATAAAAATATATTAGTTTACCTCTCAAAACCCTGCAAGGAACTTACCTACCAATCATTTTTCGGTCGGTGAGGATGACAAATCAATACTAATACATACAAATAAATAAAATTGAAGTGTCTGTTTGTAATGTCAAAATAACAGCTTATTGTTAAATGCATAAGAATGAAAGTGTATGCGGTACTTATATTGTATAAACTTGACAAAAAAAAAAAAAAAAACTGTCAGTTTGTTCCGGCTAATCTCCGAAACGGCTGGACCGATTTTGACGGGACTTTCACTGGCAGATAGCTGATGTTATAAGGAGTAACTAATGCTACTTCTATTTTAGAAAAAGAACTAGGGCCCGCGTGGGCGCAGCCGCGGGCAGCAGCTAGTTAAGTAATAAATAAGGACTTGGTGAACATGACTATACATGATCCTTACTAGGTAACTGTTATCGGCTGAGAACGCTTAGTAAAAAAGTTCCCGTTCAGGTTAGGTTAAAGTACTTACAACTGGAATATTACTCTCTATACCTCGAAAATGCAAGGCAACAGTAACAGTGTTACATCATAATTCTACAAAGTGCATTTAGAATAGCACCCCAGTGTAGCCAAAGAATTAGGCCACTGGACCGCTAGACAATAAGGTGCCATAATGTGTACCAATGATTGGAACTTGTCTTTAAATAAATAACATATAAAATATAACAAAAATAGTACCATAATATACTATCCCCTACTAATCATCCAATTGCGTCAAGCTAGCAACTCCTCTGTTGATCCAATGGTCTTCCTTCAAAGACGTCGCCAGCGTGATGTACATGACAAAATTGCTGGAGTGTCCTGTGGTTGCTAGCACCCCTTTTCTCTCACTAGTCTTGTAGATAGGACAGAAGTAGCAAGGAGGGGGCTTGAATTCGGCTATGAGAGCCGGTTTGAACCAGATTATAGGGATTGTGTCGAAAAGGATCTTCGGGTAGGATTCGTCCATTAGCATCGTTTCGCGGTTCCACCTGGCACCTTCGAGGAATAGACCCTGTGTGGGAGGGTGCGTGTTGTTAGTATTTCTGTTAGTTTTGTTATATTTTGAGGATATCATTATAAAATCTCTAATCTACTGGTGCTGCTGTTTTTGTTCGGTGTAAAAAATAATACATACCAAAAGCGTTAAAAAAGCCCGTTGGTATCCATGGGGCTTTAGAATATGTATTGAGCGATCAAAAATATCAAACCGTGCAAATCTGTAATTATTCGTGCGTCACGCATGCATCCGGAGCGTCGTTTAAGCGCCAAAATAGCTTTATTACCTATATAATACACTCCCATGCATATTCCAAAAGACATACCCATACAAATACGCTGTGTTCATGATCCTCTTTGTCCATTTCGAATGGTTGCTGCATGCGATTTAAAAAAAAGACATGTATACTATACAAGCGACAGAAAACCCCGAAGATGTTGATCTGAGTAGATTACACTGAAAATCTTGTTCTGCAAGATTCCGTATCTACTTTCCTGCTGTATTATATTATGTAACTTATGAAGATAAACAAATCTAAAACCCAATTCATTAAAATCTTTCTAAATAGCCAATTAATTAAAATCTTATGCCAACTTGATTCGTTAGTCTCCATGTTAATATGTTGTTAGATCGAAAGCCTGATTTACACGGTGCCATTTAATTGCTGGTAGCATACCATAAGAAAAAAAAAAGAGTAAATAAAGAGTATTCTATTCTATTATATTCATAAGTTGAATAAAAGTTGCACTGTCATTTGTTGCTTCAGTTGTATGGTATGCCACAGGCAAGAAGCTTGCATCGGCATCGTGTAAATGGAGCTTTACATGAGATTCATGATTAGGCTTTTTGGCTGCGATTTCCAGATGCAGCTGGTTCAAACATTAAAAAAAACAAATTGGCCTGCTCTTGACGTAGCCTGATGGATGGCTTGCCCAGAAAGTAGGTGTCTGTTCATTCTTGTGTCGAAGGCTTGACGGGTTATAGGTTATTAACTTTGTTAGTAATTACTTGAACCAACCTTGCAATACACCCCATAAGTGGGTTCCGATTCAGACTCTGACTCCATGCTGGTGATGGTGAACTCGAAGTGGACCTGGTCGATAGGTATCTTATTGTGTCGCGAGTAGTTCTGCAGCACGCCAGTCAGGAACGACTGCGTGAAGTAAAAGCCAGAGATCCAGAACACGACTGGAGGACCCTCGTCTACCCAGTCTTGTAGGAAACTTAGGCTGGGAACGAAATAATCATATTAATAGTAATTACTATGGAGTGGCCAGCAAAAGGTGATTCGTGTTTTGAAATTATGTTTAGAAGCTACTAGGTATTTAAGGTTTACAGTATAAACTCAATCATGTCTTTCAATTTATTTAGAATAATAAGTAATTATGGTGATCTCTCTCCTGGATATCCAAAGTTGCACGTATATATACAATAATTAATCTGAAATTTTCCTTTTTCCAGACAACCACGATGTCGGAAAAAGTGTTGGACGAGAAAACCTGGCCCCAGGAGGCCGAAGCAGCCATCAACGATATTCGCAAGCACGTGAAGAGTGCCTGCATATCCCCAAGACTGCACAGCAGTAACCAGAGAATCTTCATCAACCTGACTACCTTGGAGAATGCGGACTATTGCATCGAAATGTCAGCTAACGGCTTTAGAGTGGTCGGCAGGAAGTATGACGATATCACTTTGTCGACCATAGAAAACATGAACTATGAGACTCCCTACGCTCTCCTGAACAATATCAGCCAAAAGTACAGGGAGTCTTTCGGAGGGGAACTCATGAACAAACTCCTGGACCTGGCAGCTCGGAACTCGGAAGGTTGAATCCTCCTCAACATGATGTAGTCCTGTGTTGAACGTAGGCCTATCCCAAGCCCCATGACAAAGTTGTTTGCTTAAGCAAAATTGCGGTTAAGTTTACATTTGAAATAAAACTAACTTTATCATGTATCGATCTGTATCTGTAATCATTTAATGTATAAATAAGTTACGTGTGTATTGTTAACGTTAAGTAAGGTTAGTTTTATTTCAATGAGTAATATTCACATAAATATCAAAAGTATTATAAATAAGAAATCATAAATCAGGGTTAAACGCGTCGATTTCTTAAAGATTTATTGACAACTTTGTCGATTTTTTATTGTTGAATTTTACGGTGGAAATGTGTCAAAATATATCACCTGTCAGTATTCACATGTGCTATAATAAATGATTATGTAACTAAGTTTATATAACTGTGTAGAAATTTAGTAAGAACGTGTAACGTGTTTCTAGTGGTGGATGCGATCAGAAACTATTAGCGTTATAGCGATCATCTCTCTCGGTATTAAAGATTGAATATTTATGAACTGTGCATAAGTTACTTGCATGTTCAATGTATGTTTTCTAAACTTGTTATTAACACAAAATTCCCCTTAAGTATTTGGTCGAATTGTTAAAGACTGTGAGCATCGCATACTTGCGCTAGATTCGTGTTAGATCCAGTGTTATCACTATGAGCTCTGCAAACTGAATGTCATACTTGTAATAGTGTTAAGCGCACTTCAATGCATGAAGTGGCGACATGACATATGATTAAATGACAAAATAGAGCACGCGGTGGCTCACAAATTGCTCGCTTCCTGTGTTATGTGCAACTATATCGTTGAGTATGCTGAGCTCCTTAGTACCTATCTTATAGAATTTTAAGAAAGATTCGATTCACACATATCTGTCTAGGAGCATCTTGTATGAAGAATATCATATTGCCCCAAACAATTGCCTATAAATTATTCTTAAACAATAGATTTACTATCATGGCCAGTAAGATTAGGTACAATACGAGGATACTTATCATAGACTATGTGTGACTAATGTGAGAATCGACTCTTGATAAACAGTACTTGTGGCGAGGCCCAAGGTAATGTTTCCATTGTGTTGAGTGTTCCCTACATACGTAATAACAAAGTACAGTACCTGGCCATCAATATAGCAAATCGAGTGAGAAAAAGTTCAGAATTGTACACTATTGTCTCTGTCACTCATATCTGTGTGTGTCTAATGCTCAAACTCAAAGCATATCTTACAAATAAACCAATTTTACAGACAGTTTTCAATTGCCAAGGGGTCTGTCAGTGAAAGATGAAGCTAGTTGCCAATTCCAAAGCGTAGTGGTTCCTATGGAGAAGAACGGGCAAGAAACTCCATGGACAAACTTTTATATCAAAATATTGCTCGATGTGTCATGTTTACGCCCAATTACTGTACGGTGTGGCCGCCTGTCGCTTACGTTAAATGTGCAACAGCTTTACACGGCATTTTTATTAAAGTACAATCGTCGACAGACTGAGTACAAACATTGTGTACCTCCGTAGTTTGGGTACATGCTATGTCTACCTACATGATGCACATTTTTAGTTACATGTAGGTATTCAAGAGAATTTTGCGCCAACAACTAGAAAGTCGTTACCAAATACGACTGTTGGTATAAATTGCTGTTTTAAATTAGGATTTTTAGGAAGTGTTATTACGAGTTTCCGATATCGATAGAATCATAACCAATGCTAATGTTCAAACCAACTACTACCTCTCATTTACATTCTTGATTACATTTCTGGTCTTTGCTTGAGGATCTAATGTAACACACGGCCTAACAATTTGGCAAAACAAATGACTAATATAAAATGGATAATAAAATTGCCGTCTCAATTGAATTGAGTCCGACACGTGTACCCAAACTATCATCTCTTTAGACATAATATACACAATATAGAGTAGTGAACTTGTTTGTGATAGTAAAATAAATTGATATATGAATTTTGCAAGTTTTATTGCCTTACTTCCAAATCCCAGCAAGCTGTAGATTGGTAATTTTGAATAGGAGTAATGGAATAAGGCACTGATCAAGACGTTTAATTACTATAATTAGCGTCGCGGCGCGCCTACAGAACCTTTCATAGCAACCACATAAATGGGCGCGTTAAAATCGCGTCTAAACTACCCCCAGCTGTTATAGGCGCATTCGCATGTACAGTGAGGCGCTCACATTTGCGAGCCAAAATATAGCCCCCGTGGTCTCGAGGCGAAGCCCTGACCCCGCATGTCACGCCCCCAATTCATAGTTACCTGGCGTAGGGGACAGCGGGTCACTACGGCGGTTCCCCAGGGCGAGGCCTACCGCAGCACTGCGGTTGGACTGACCCTTGCGAATATCCCTCATGTGGATATCTCCGACCCGTTATTGTTGGATTGAGTCAGCGCTGCCCCCTACTTAATTAATTGAAAACAGATGATTTTAATTACAATACGATGATCTTATTTTCAAGCTTCGTATTTTATAGCTAGAACGCAAACAGAGAACTCTATTATGCAAAATAAACAAGTAGTAAAAATCAATTTAAGAGAAGTTTAAACGAGGAGGGGTCACTAAGGGGGAATTATAGAACTTGTTCCTACGGACGCTAACGACCCGACGTAATAATGTCATTGGAAAGCTGTATTCATGATCGATTTGGTACTTTTACATTGCGACATTGTATGTACCTAAAAGTTATCAAGTCTCGCTGTATTACTGTACTCAGGTATAGTGTTGCTGGTATAATTCTAATCCTGCAAAGAAAAATGTTATGTACGTAACACATTTTTATACTCTTTATTATTTCTGTTGCTGGTTAGTTATCACAGTTATCACTCAAACACCCCTTTTTGGAACGAAAATCATCGACGCGTAAAAATTAAACTCAAGTCAAGTGATGTGATTGACTGTTAATTAATTCAACCAATTACAGTAGTTTTCACAGAGCTCGTGGCTAAGTAATAACAGCCGCACGGGTCGATCCATCAGGTTAAGCTGCGCTTGCCGGGGTTGGTCCGTGGATGGGTCACCTTCTTTACATACCGAGACTCCTCAGTGCTTCGGAAAGCATGTTAAGCCGTTGGTCCCGGCTGTCATCCGTGGATTTTTGACAGTCGTTACGAGTCGTCAGAAGCCCGAAAGTCTGACAACCAGTCTTACCACGGGCTATCGTATTACCCAGTTACTAGGTTGTGGAGGTCAGATAGGCAGTCGCTCCATGTAAAATACTGGTATTCAAATTTGGTGTGATTTTCGTTTCACAAACCGGGCGTTATAATTTCAAAGCCAGCAAAAGATTCAACACTTACCGTGAAAGCAAATCAGCGACATAAGACCCCAGCGGCTTCATAGACGGGTAGGACTTGGACATCCAGACGCCTGGCACGATGCCCTTTATGAAGGCATTGTTACACTCCTCGAGCTCTGCGCTCATGATGGCCAGGCCCTGGGATGCGAGGTGCACGCCGTGCAGGGTGCGCTTCACCACCGCTAGCAGGCGGTTGTAGCGGATTAGTTCCTGGCGGAGGATTTTGGAGTTCACGATTACCACAGTATAAATATGTGACCAGTATATCAACTAGGCTTTTTTTGTGAAAACGCTACGTTGCAACGAGTGCTAGGGTTCTCATTTTGTCAATCGAAGTTTTTGTAAAACTGAAAAGTTTACTATTGCATAGAGCTCTAACAGTAAATGCTTCACGGTTTCGCCTGCAAAGCCGACATTTTGAGCTTTTTAGTAACTGAACCGATTCCTTACAAAATCAATTTCTGAGTATGGTTGCGCTTCCCTAAACCAAAGATGAATACTCCGCTGGTTCACTCCGCAAAATCATTGAAATAAAAAGTGACTTGTGCTACGACACAATAAAGTGCAATTCAGATCGCACAGCGCTAATTACCTACAGTTATATTCATTTAGAAGTTGCCTCTTTTTCTATCGCGAAACTCTTATTTATCTTCTGACTACGTTATGTCCATTGAAATGAAATGCTCGACAAGTCGAGCCTGCCGCATATCAACTTGTAGTTTCATACCTAAAATGCGCAGTGAATCTGTATATTAATCTGTTCCTAAATCAATTTTCTTTTTACTGTCGCAAGTTTATTTATTTATTTAATTATTGTGCATGTTAACATTTAATATGATATGGCTAGAAAGGGGGTGCCGAGATGATAACTTATAGAGAAGTATGGAAGAAAAAGAGATATCGCGCCTGCCCCAAAAAATATGGGATAAGAGCAGAAGAACGACGATATTTACATATAAAATACCATTAGCTTAATACAGTATAATAGTAAATTGCAGTTTACTAGTGACCTGTTTGAGCACCGTGTTCATGCTATTGTAGTAGAGCACGGGGTACTTGTCGGCGACGTACTGTATGTCGTAGAGCTCGGGCAGGCGCTCCATCATGTCGTGCGTCAGGTCCACCACGCCGCCGCCCTCGCCGCCCTCCGCGCCGCCGCCCGCCACGATGTCCGTCTGCGTCGTCAGCGTGCCGAACAGCAGCTGCCACATACAGACACGTTAGAGGAACTATACTGATATCATAGGTATCGGTATCTAACACCTAGTTTGCATATTTTGGTTATTTTTGGCGTGAAAACCGCTTTTCGTTCGGTGAACTAAGCTTTACGAGAACATTAGGAGGTTTCAACAGCAGAAGACTAAGGTACACGTCTATAGAGGTTAATTGTAACTGTAAAATCTTTCTGTAAAAACTAAAATAAAAAAAGATTCGGATACAATAAATTAAAAAATAAATTAAGTGATAGAAGGCACAAACTCTCAACTGAGCATTAAGTACTTGATTTTCAAGAACAAAAATTATAATATCACATTGAAAATTGTATTTATTTGGAGTTAGACATTTGGGACGTTTTGGGGATTTTGTTGTATATTTTGAGCATTTATGATGCATTTTAAGTAGCATATAATTCGGTCTCTAACATACTTAGTAAGAAAAAAAACCAGGTAATATGGTGTGTTCTTTTAAGCGACCTTCAAACATGGACAATCCAAAGCTAGTTCTAACGCCATTAGTCTAAATTATGTACTATTCAAAGCTAGTTCTTACAGCATTAGTCTCATTGTTGTCCTTGGTGATGTCGGCGTTCTCGTGCAGACCGAACACTTCGGGCTTGGCGATCATGGGCAGCGCGCGGATATGGTCCAGCACGGAGTTGTACTCCATGGAAGGCGGCATGCAGTAGTTGCCGCTCGGGGAGAACGAGTACCTGACGTATAAAGTGTAAACACCACGGTTGTTAAAACATACAAAGATTTTCGCGGCCAGTAAGACAAGAGGGAGCTTATTCCTAAAAAGTACCGAACTTGAAGAAAAAAAAAGATTGAGTATAACCCTTGAAAGCGTTGCTAAAAATTGGTCGCGGATTTAAGCCTGATTTACACGCTGCGATTTAATTGTGTGTCTGTGGCATGCCATAAGTGGGTTGGTAGATATCAGATGTCTGCTAAGTTCAGAAAATTTCGCTATTATTATTTTCAAGAAATTTACACTTCCACTTGGATTTTAACATAATTTCCGAGGTAACGAGATGACGACTTAACGTGTTTTGAACTCGATTTGAACTCGTTTTGACCTCGATTTGAACTAAAAGTGTAAAATTGACGGTCTTACTCATCAGTTTTACACGTAAATTTTAGAAATTCAGCACTCTTACTCAGGCGTAGTAGTAACTTGATCGTTGTAGAAGACAGAGAGTAGAGACAGTAAGAGTCTCCTGTCCTTGTCATCAGTCACTCTCCCTCCGTAGTTGCACTCGCCCGCGAGGTAGTTGAGCGCGTCGAATGGCGTCTCCGCATACTCCGTCAGGAACATCTGTCAATCAGTTACTTCTTGTACTGCAGACAAGTCACATGGTAATGAAATACGCCATGACTATCACGGTGAATAAAGGTTTGGGTAAAATAAAAAGTAAACAATAATTCAGTTAAAAGTTTAGGGTCATCAAAATCCACAGCGCATGCGCAATTTATATAGAAACTGGGTCAAAATCTGTGTACGTATAACATCACGCCAGTATTCCCCGTAGGTTTAGGCAGAGGTGCACCTTTAGTACACTCACAGCTCGCCAGTTATGTTTAAGTCCCATGTAATAGGGGGCGAGCCTATTGCCATCAACCGGGCACAAATCCCAACTCCAGGCTGCTACGATACTAAGAAATTTCAGATGGAAAAACCCAATAACACTTTGCCCAAATCAAGAATTGAACCCAGAATCTCATGCTCAGTAATAGCACTTGTGACCACTAGACCAACAAGGCAAAGGTAATTGACGTAAAAAGAATGTTGTACCTGAATGTACGGGGAACATACAGAGTGAATTTTCAAGTATTACTGGCCGAGTCCCAAACTATAAGAAATAGCGAAAAATAGTAAAAGGAGTTACGGGGCCGATTTAGATAAAAGACAAAAACAGTATCGATGTGCACTACCCTCCTCTCATAACTTTCAATCCATACGTGCAGCTGTATGATACGGATCAAGATTGCTTTTTAATTAAAACGTGCATCTGCCCCCCTTTACTTTCTTCCCAGAATTTCACAGCAAAATTAGAATTTAATTGAGCTCACGCACCTGCAGCTGCATGATACAGATCCGGAGGTCGCTCTCGTTGAACTCGTACTGTATGTTCCAGCCGAGCGGCCCGAAGGCGCGCCGCTCCTGCACGATGGCGTGGAAGAAGCACAGCGCGAACAGCAGGCGCCGCCAGTCCTCTGTGCGCGGGCACGAGATGTAGAACTCCGGGTCACAGATAGGGTCCGAGATGTACGAGCGGTAGATGTTGTTTTTGAGTCCTTTCGGGGCTTCGTTTGTCATTTTTACACCTGGAAATAAAGAAAGAAAAAATATTTTTTGCCACAGAATCACGAATATAAAAAAAAACCGGCCAAGTGCGTGTCGAACCAAGCACAACGCAGGATTCAGTAATTGGGATGAATTTATGCCAAAAACAAACATAACTTTGTAGTTAAAAAATGTTCTCCCATACATCCATTATATGTCACGGTTTATTATCTTGTGCTGTGAGACCTTGCTTCTTGCCAAATATGTCGCATAAATGGCCGTATTTTTTATTGATTTCACTTAAAAGCTTGATTTTTGACCGTAGACCTACGTATTTTCAATATACGATATTAATTCTATTCATCTTACGACCCAAACATCAGAAAATACCTAATTAGTAAGCATTTAGGGGTATGAGGAACAGGGTGTAAGGTTCACTCATCCTCTATTGAAAAGGGAGGATCCTCCGCCAGACGGATGTCCTGTCTGGCGGGCAACTGCCCAACGATAGATGTCGAATAGTCTTATATATGTTGATCGCGCGGTAAACTCTAATTGCGCGATGCAGGTTTTGTGTGACGTCCGGTCTTTGATGCGTAGTTTGCATGTGGCGTTGTAGATGCCGCCACAAGCATGACTCAATCATTACTTCACTCACCATTCTGCAGCACAGTAACCGGAAACGACTTGCTCGGGTAGCTAGTAAGCCAGCAGCGGAAGTTGTGGTGCGTGTTTTGAGGGATGATGACCTCGGCGCATATGCGCTCCAGCTCGCCCATCCACGACTCCATCACGTGGCAGTTCTGCAGCACCACCCAGCCGCCCGACACGATCGCCAGGTTTATCATGTTGGACGCTATTGGGCCCTGAGGGTGATAAATGAGAAGCTAAGTGTACTAACAAGTTAAATAAAGAGTGCAAACTTTCATTTTTTCATTCACTCTGACGTTTCATAAGTGCCCATGTAGGTTAATGTGAAATAAAATATTTTGATTTTGATTTTTGATCATTTAATCACGATTTAATAGTAAAAACTCCGAACTGGCAACACTGGCATACAGTTCTTTGAGAATTTTCTATGTGACAGAAATATTCAATAATACATAGATCGTGGCAGCCGCACGGGTCGATCCATCAGGTTAAGCTATGCTTGCCAGGTTCGCCCGTGGATGGGTGACCATCTTTACACATCGAGACTCCTTCGTGTCTCGGAAAGCACGTTTAGTCTTTGATCCCGGCTGTCATTCGTGAATCTTTGACAGTTGTTACGGGTCCTCAGAAGCCCGAAAGTCTGACAACCAGTCTTACCAAGGGGTATCGTATTTGCCTCATACATCTGGTCATACACGCTCGCCGGTTGCTAGTACTACGCACCTGACCTTTCTGAAGAAAAATCACCAATAAGGTCACTATAATGTCCTCCTCGGGCGCCGGGCCCTCACAGCGATTCCACTCACATTTGCCTTGTAAATACATTTTGTTAGTCGCCTTTCATTCATCCTCTCAACATGACCAAACCTAAGCAAACTCTTTTAAATTTTTGTCACTACATCATCTTTAAGATCACACCGTTTTCTTATCACATCATTCCTCGACATTTCCAAAGACAGACGATTTACGGAAATCTGAGAATTACACAGAGGAAATAGATAACTCACCTGTCCCTGCCCTAGCGAAATAGTCTCGAAGCTGACCACCTTCTTCTCCATGGCATACTTGACCAGGCCGGACATGGGGTCAGAACCCGGAGATAGGATGAAGATGAGCGGCGAGCAGCAGTTGCTGTCGTTGTAGGACTTGTCCAGGTCGAAGGGGGGCGGCTCGATGTACGGCTTGCCCATCTCTTCCACTACGTACAATTGCACTAGCGGGATCAGCTTGTCGGGGCGGATGCATCTGGGACAAGAGATGCTGGTAATAAGTACAGTAGCCGGTAGTACACATTGAGCAAGAGGCTGTTACCTAGGTATGGGTGATCGAGATGACTCTCTACAAAGCAGAGGCCTTAGTGTAAGTTTGCAAGTCACTAAACGTAACTATCGCGTTTGCGTTAAAATTTGACTGATAGATCATAATGCTTAAGAATATAAGGCTGAGAATAAAAATCTTAACGCAAACGCTATAATTATGTTTACTCACTTGCAAACTTAGCCTCCGAGCATTTTAGAAAACGCTATAGCGCAAGATTTCTGCAATAGTAAACGCATGATTACCGCAAATTCTGTCAACAATTGTGCGCTTTTCCTTTCAAAGGTGACGATATTATCGTGGACGTCCACGTCACGGCATCACGATAACACAGGGAAGTAAAATGTATGGAAATATATGAAGACGCTTTTAAATTTTTGTCCACGATAACGTTATAACGTGCACGTATACCTATACATTTTACGGACGTGAACGTCTACGATAATAACATGATGTTAGAAATTATAAAAACGCACATTGCTTGCTAAAATTGTGTAAAAATGATGTGTCATTTCTCCACTATATTTATATTTTTTCTTTGATGCAAATTAGTTTTTTTAATTAGCCCGTCAAAGTGGCGGGACACACCTGGATGAGGGACGCACGGAACCGGGAAGTTTGGCAGAAAAAAGGGGAGGCCTATACCCAGCAGTGGGTGATTGCGGGCTGAAATGATGATGATGATGATGAAATTAGTTTTTGTATGCTGTTTCTAACGCTTAATATTTGTGCAGTTGTCTTGTATGTTCGATTGTGTTATAGATGGCTGAACAGTGCATCAATAGTTGATAGACCAATATATAAATATACTAAAACTGACCTGAAAATGATGAGCTTGGCGATGCCCTCGACGTTGTCAAAAGGCGCGGGCACTGGATGCTCGTGCGGCGCGGACAGGTCGTAGAAGGCCTTCCACTCGTCTGTGTGCTGCTCCACGTGCTCGCGGAAACCTTTCAACCTGATAAGAAGGAACGATATACAGTCTTATTACAAGAACAGTTCGTACTTTAGTCCGAGCCTACAATTTATTTTAATTTGAACTTTATTCCGGTCAATATAAAGTTTTTAATACAATATAAAACAGAAATTGAATATAAAACATTAAAATTTAACTTGGATATATAATACAGACATCTCGCGCCACATCAGTATATTGCACGACGACGTGGAAGTGACGTAGTTTTGGATCAACAAAATTTAAAATACTGTCGTGCCAGAGACACTTAGAACAAGAAGTAGATTGCACCCGATCAAAGCCCGATTCACAATAAAATGTTCTTCAAATACATACTTAAAAACATCGGTATAAAGAAGAATGGGCGAAAGTGGTCCAAGAGCCTCCACTGATGAGACTTAGAGGAAATGGAAGTGCTTATTTTTCTTATGAATTTGGCAAAAGTTTATTAGATTCTGACCCGGGGTTCTATTGTTATGGTCATGTTTGTCCTGACTATAAATAATATGATTTTGCGTTAAAGAAAGGCCGGTTAAGCAGCCGACAACCTCCAAGGTTGACCTGCGAAATGCCATAAATAAAAAATAAAAAAAAGTTTGTGTTGTAATCTTCGATTTTTGAAAATACCGACATTTGCTTTTGACGGGACTTGATTTTTGTCCTTATAACCGATTTCAACGGATAATTTTTTCATTGTGATTGGTTATAGTGAGTGAATAATTATCAATATGTTTCGACCTTAAGCGGAAGTTCTTTGTCTACTGTGTAACCATTCTGTGTTACGTAAAACACAAATGACAATTCGCTTTTTGATGAAAATCCAGGAGCTGCTGTGATTATCATAGAAAATCTGCAACCATATCAGGTATGGAGAATAATCATTATTACATAACATAACATCACGCCTTTGGTCCCCGAGGGGTTAGGCAGAAATATCCTAGTACCTATAGTTCACCCACATTTCTCCAGTGTTTAAGTCCCATTTAATATGGGGCGAGCCTATTGGCATCAATCGGGCACAAGACCAGACTCCTGGCTGCTACTGAGCTATTCCAGATGGAAAATCAAATAAAACTTTGCCCGACCCAGGAAACGAACCCAAGACCTCATGCTCCGCAGTAGCGCTTGCGACCACTAGTCTTACGAGGCAGTCAATAATAATCATTAATAAAAAAGAAAATAATACCTACTGAATGAATGTGAGTGAGCGGCTCTCTTTCCGAACAGACTCTACTAATAATTAACGGTAAATCTATGTATTTTAAACCACGCAAACGTTTAAACTATTTACTACTACGACTTGTTTTTTTTTTTGTTTCAGATGTTATTTAATAACGCTGAATACATTTGTAGACCTTGCTGGGTAGGAGTTTTAGGATGCCTTCATCAGCAACGTGACATAGAACAACCACCAAATGTTGAAAACATCGCCGACCCTCCACTTGTTGATAATTATCAAAATGATCAACATCAGGAAGCAACTCCAGTGATAGAGCTACCTACTTATTCCCGGCCACCAAATACGTCGAATGCTTGTATGTTTTTTGGTTACCGCCATAGAACTCGCCGTCGCCATTCAGACGCTACAAAAAACGATTGCTGATGGATAACAACTATTATGTTCCCTGTTGCAAGAGTGTGTCAGTTTCACTTAGAAGCAAATGTTTGGGAAGAATTATTAGGAGCACCAAATATTAGTCACAGTTTTAATAGTGAACAAATAACTGAAATTATTAACGTGGTGAAACAAGTTGCAGAAAGTAGAAAAAGTAATGATTTTGAAAATCTCGAACAAATGGATGATGACTTGCACAGACACAATCTAGTGGCTAGGATTATCCACCAGCAACTTGCCGTGCAGTACAACAAGGTTGTACTGCACGCCCGAGTCCGAAGTACCATACTACAGGTATGTGCCCGACCCAGTTTTCGAGAATGGTTATACCACATTGTACTGGTACTGATCTATCATCACTGACAGGACTATTTTAGCCAATTGTGAAGCCTGAAATTGTGGTGATAGACCGACGATATCGCTGACCTTCAATCTTGACGACAATCTCGTGAAAGCTGTTGGACGTGGACTCTGCAATCATTGTACTGATAATCGTTACGTTTAATGGCCTAATAGCGGAAAGCCTCGACCAAATAAACAGTATTGAAAATAAAATAAAGGAAAAAATAAATGTTATTTGTTCCTCCACTATCTTGTTTTATTTTATCTAGCAACTACCTACGTTGAGCTTATTATGATTCGCATTGCATCGCTATGCTTAATCACAACAACATAAAATCACGCCTTGTTTCCCCGAAGGGTTGTGCAGAGGTGTACCTATCCGTAGTTATAACATAACTGGCGAAATAATTCCCGTAATATAATTCCCATGTAATAGACGGCGAGCCTATTGCCATCAACCGGGCACAAATCTAGACGCCGGGCTGCTACTGAGAAATTCCAGATAGAATAAAAATAAAACTAAGTATAAAAACTAAAACTACCAACTACGGAAAAAAAGTTAACTAAAAAGGTATAAACAAGTCATCTCAGACAGACAAATAAAAATCCGGAGTCACACGTGTTAGGGGATAATTCGAATAAATAACGTGTGACACCGGATTTTTAATTTGTCTATCTGAGGTGACTTGTTTATACCTTTTAGTTGACTATATGGCGTAGTAGTTTTTATAGTTACTTTTATTTAAATTATTTTGGGGTAATTATATATATACTTTTGAAATGTGCTAATTAAGCCCTTTCATTTGATACCCAACATGGCACCATTAAAAAAACTTTTTTTTTTAGTTTTTTTTTGAGACTTTTTGTCCTCTCTAGAGGGCGATAGAGTTAATTTAGTGTGACGTCACATAGCTTATAACTAGCGGACGACCGAGACGCTTCCAACGATGCCCCACTTGTGAAAACATACCGGTTAAAATCATAACCCTCCTTTTTGTTTCGCCGTAGTCGGGTAAAAACCCAATAACAGTTTGCCCGACCCGGGAATCGAACCCAAGACCTCATGCTCCGCAGTAGCGCTTGCGACCACTAGTCTTACGAGGCATTTAACTTAAAATCATAATTATTTATATTCAGCATATAAACATGACCATAACAATATAACCCCGGGGCAGAATCTCATAGAATTTTGCCAGGATCATAAGACATATAAGTACTTGCATTTCCCCCAAGTCTCATTACTGGAGGCTCTTGGACCAAGTTCCTAGCATCCATGCCCATTCTCCTTTCAGGATAGTTTTATTGTATGAGAACTTTGAGTGGACTGTATCTTGATTTATTGGTCTTAATCTATTACAGGGTTTTTTCTTCACTTTGAATTAGTTGAAAGAAAGAAAATACGTTTATTTGCGGCAAACATGACGCAATGAAAAAAAAAAGTGAACGATAATAACAAGTTGAGGAATGCTGCGAGTGCTGCGACCCTATGCGGGACAGAGCCACAGCGCTGGTTTTTTCACGCGTTGACGTGATGACGTCAATCGGTGCAGACAATGAGCGCGGGTACAATGAGTATCGAGAGAGGCTCGAACAGCGAGTGAGGTGCGCCGCGGTGCTCGACACCCGCGTCCATCTTGATCGCCTCGTGACTCCAGAGGGGGCAATTCCCGTATTTTTAAGAACGTTTGCATTCGCATCTCATTCGCAATCAATTTACCAATATTTTTGACAAGTTTGACAGATTGTGACTTGAATGTGAACGTTTTTTAAGTACGAGAATTGGCCTTCTGATGTCTGACGAACGCTTCCACGTGGTTCCGATGTAAGAATGGGTGTTGAATGGCTTCGATATATATATACAGTAATGACTTGTATGGATGATAATATAATGAACAATACTAACTGGCCCATTAAGCTGCTGCGCACGATCTCGGACCAGGCCTTCTCCGTGAGCCAGCTGGACGCAGGGTTCTCGTGCGGGTTGTCCAGAGCCACGCCGCCCGTCAGCAGGAATGCCAGCAGTTCTTCGTCTAACACACCCTGGAAACAAACGAGCTTATTATTATCTGTATACATATGAGATCATTCCATGTTCCTTGAGGTTGGTGTAACACATTTTTTTCTTCACTTCTCCCTTGTCAACATCATCTTTACTTGACGAAATATGGAAAAAGCCAATCGATACAGCAAGTTGAAAAAAAAAACATTAACAAGAATTCAACACATAAAGTAAAAAGTTAAATGTGCCTACACTCCATTCATTATAAGATTAGACAAATAACGGATATCACCCTGTCGTTATTTCGATATTTAAACGCATAATGAACCCCGTTATTTCACTATAAATACAAAGCAATGTAATCTAATTACCTTTTACTTTAAAATAATAACTGTAAAGTGCAGTAATTTCAACAATATTACTCAATAACTGTCGCTATTTAGCCGGTATTTGTCTAATGCTAAAATAAATGGAGGCTAGTAACACTGTTTTGCTGCAGAACTATGAATTTTATACTTTCCCGGACTATTACTTTCACAAGGAATGCTACTTGTCATCCGCATCATAAATATCAGCCGAAACACGCCCACTACTGGGCATGATTTACCCAAGCATCCTTCACTAGGATTTCCGCTCCTCGTATTGTATATCGATAGCCAATCTTTACTACTGTAAAAATTATTTGTATATCTACTGTATAAATAATTATTTAAAATATCAATTTATTTGTGAAACATTTGCTAGTCCATCTCACCTTAGCTCTCAGTATCCCGAGTGTGAGAACGAGAGAGAAGATGAGTTTGTCCTTCTCGAACAGACTGCGACACACGTTGTCGTAGATGCTCTTTGTGAAGTACGCGTTCAGTCCTTCGATGCGCTCGTCCAGGATGTCGCTCTTAGGAGAGTTGAGGATAGCCTGGTTGTACAGGTTTATGAACCTGCGAGCATTTAATCAAATCTTGAATCAATTAACTCAATACATTGTTATTACAAAGGTGAGATGAGATCTTATATTCTGAATGTCACTGTATCATGCCTGCTAGATAATTATATAATAATTTAAGTTCTGGTTAATTTTAATGTAGTTTATTGGTAATTTTTTAATGTTATTTATTGATGAACGAACACATATTATTATTGTAATGTTTTGGAATAAGTACTCACCAGCCCAAAGAATACTGGTACATCGGATCAATAGTCGCCAGATCCGAGATACAGAAGAACAGCACAGAGCTATGCTTCGATACGGGAACATACAGCAGCCTGGCCTCGTCTATCTCTGCTTCTGTGATAGCGGCCGCGGCCTGCTTCTTTTCGATCTCTATTGATAACACCTTCGATGATGACAGGATCACGTTCGCTGACTCGTCTTCTAGAATGTTGCCGGCGGATGATAGCACCTGGTACATTCAAGGGTCGATTAAAAGAGGTTATCATGGTCTTAGTTAACAGATCGATTATTGAATGTTTAGGAAAGCACTTACAGCGTTACTTTATGAAGTCTTCCCTTCTAGATTTAAATAATGATCTATGTTGTGGTTGCTAGGCTACACTTGTTATTCTCTGTACTTTTGATATCGCACGCAATGTATATTATAAAAACCCAATTCCACTGCGTTTAATTTTAATATGAATGTGGTAGGTACGGTTGAACTGCCTAAAGTAATCTTCTTTCTTGCTACAGATAGATTCCTTACTTTTCTGTTAATCTCTGACCGAAGACACTGTCCTCTCATACCTATTCAAACTGTACATTTTTGAAATCATTGCAAAACCCATCTATTTTTAAAAGAGTTACCGTGGAGTTTCCGGCTCTTCTCCATAAGAAACCACCAATTGGAACCGTGCACTCAGCTTCTGACATTTCATAAGTGCCCGTGTAAGTTTATGTGAAATAAAATATTTTGATTTTGATTTTGAAGCGTTTTTAAGCGCAAGCGAATTCAAGTATTTTTACTTAAGAGTACGGATCGGAACGGTGTGGGGCGTGGATAGCACTAATTATATATATTAAATATTAATAATACCATTTAGAGGAGCTCGTGGCTAAGTAATAACAGCCGCACGGGTCGATACATCAGGTTAAGCTGCGCTTGCCGGGGTTGGTCCGTGGATGGGTGACCATCTTTACATACCGAGACTCCTCCGTGCCTCCCGTTGGTCCCGGCTGTCATTCGTGGATCTTTGACAGTCGTTACTAGTTGTCAGAAGCCCGAAAGTCTGACAACCAGTCTTACCAAGGGGTGTCGTATTACCAAGTTACTGGGTTGTGGAGGTCAGATAGGCAGTCGCGCCATGTAAAATACTGGTATTCAGCTGCATCCGGTTAGACTGGACGCCGACCCCAACATGATTGGGAAAAGGCTAGGCAGAATGAATAATAATAATACCATTTATTTCAGGCGACACAGGCCCATAGATAAAATACCACCACCGGTACCAGTATTGGTTTACCTCTAGGATCTGATCCTCGATCTCCTTGAGCGTCCTCTTGTTGTGCGCGCCCTCCACGATGAGCTGGTTCTTCTTCAGCTCGAGCTCGGGTCTGTCTTGTGCCACCACGATGCCCAGCAGCTGGTCCTGCAGCCCTTGTGGGGTTATCATGAAGTTCAGCAAAGTCACCTGGAAGAACAAAGGCGTTTGTAATTAATGCTTTGGATTGAATTGGATGACTGTTCTTTATCTGAGGACATCTGCGGATATAATAGTTTGTGAGACTAGAATTCAGCATCATAGTTGACGAAATGCTGGAATTTCACTAGGCATATCTGACAATTACAAAATATACCCTTTCATATTCAAATAAAGTCCATTTTGCAATTAATTTCTTAGTCCATTTTATAAGGCTAGGAGGATCAGTAGGACTGACCTTGACGGCCACTTCGGGCAGGTAGTGAGGGTTGGAGAGGCGTGTGGTGAAGTACAGCCGGAAGTTGTGGTTGTACTCCAGGATGTTGTCGCCCAGCTTCAAGCAGTCAACGCCACCGGACCTGGACATACCGAAACAAAGAGAAATTACTACTATTACTAGCTATTACTATTATCACTTACTTTTGTGTTTACAGATGAAAACCCAATATAACAATCGAGTGACCAATGTCCACACTCAGAGACGTCACCACCATTAACATTGAAATGAGTTTTTAATGTCACACAAGTATAAGTTGACTTATTTATTTTCTTATGAGAAAACAAACAGTAGCATATATTGATGTATTTAAACTTCTCGCACTAAAAAAAAGTACAAAGGCGGACTTAATGCGTATAATAATAATAATATATGGATACATAACGAGACTTAACCTAACGTAACCAAACGTTACCTATAATGCACAATGTTGGTCATTTACTGACCAACAGAATCCGCACACGATTTGTCCGCGGGCAATGGAGCGCAGCATAATAGGTGTTAAGCAAACAGACCGCGTTAGAAAAACACCCCTGAGATTCGTAACTCAAGTAGCGGATGTTGGAGAAAAACAGCTGAAGTGGGAGTGTGCCGGACACGTCACGTGACTGCAGCTAGAGAGAACTCAAACACAAAGCATTTATTTCAATTAAACCATTTACAGGCACTTTTGAATTGCTATGGGGAAGAACGGGCAAGAAATTCCACGGAAACTCTTTTAAATATAAAAATTGTTACAAAAATTGGTTACATCATTCATGTTCAAATTACTCATACATGTGAGAACAATGTAGAAAGACGTGCATGATAAAAGCGTACGTAGATAAAAATAAAAACAATCCAAAAATTAAAAATAAGCCATGGCAGCCAAGAGATGACCAGCCCCAACTGACGGCGCCCGTTCACGAACATGACGCATGGATTAGCACCATTCAGCTCAACCGTTGTGGAGATGTGGAAACATCGACAGTCACTGGGCGCCTGAGGGAGGACATGGCTGACGAGGTACACCGCGGCGAACGTGCTGTGACGATTAATTCATGTTTGCGGGGCCAACATGGCCCTGTTGTTTCTTACAAGGCCATGTTGGTATCTCTGTTTTGTGGGATCAAAACTGAGAGATTTGGAAGTAAAAAGAGGAGAGCTTGACCAGCAGTAGGACACAATATAGGCTATAAAAAAAAACGAGACTTTAAACATTAAAAAAAAAACAAATATGCTACCCACTACTTTGTCAGTAGATTTACCTATAGTACTTATATTTAGTCCAAACTATTTATATCTAGCTAGACGAATGATGTAAAAATAAAATAATATAAAAAATATAGGACTAATATAATACTAATATAATATTAATAAATAAAGAAAAGAAAAAAAAATGCTAACAAAGATAAATAATAAATAAAGTAAAGCCGCGTGCCATAAAACGAAAATTCCTGTAGTTGCTCCCGGCTGACATTCGGATATCATTGACAGTCGTTACGGGTAGTCAGAAGCCTGGAAGTCTGACAACCAGTCTTACCAAGGGGTATTATGTTATCCAGTACCTAACTGAAATAAAGGTCAGATAGGCAGTCACTCCATATAAAATACTGGTATTCAGCTGCATTGGGTTAGACTGGAAGCCGACTTTAACATAGGAAAAGGCGGATGAGTATCGGTTACCTGTACACGTTCCTCAGCAACACAGGTTCCAGCAGCGCGTCCAGATGCTCGCGGATGTTCTCCATCATGACGGGCAGGCCCAACTGGATGGCGTTCTCCAGAACGCGCCCGTAGTTGGAGTCTGTCAGCTTGATCACCTTCAGCTGGTTCTCTCGCTCCATGTTCTTCACCCATTTGTTGGCTTGCTCTGAAAGAAAGAAAATATGTTTATATGACAAATGTCATTAGAACAAAAAAATAAATTGACACTTGTCAGCCCACACAATTTAATAAAAATAAAACAAAGAAAAAACCAAATTTTAAAAAAAACGAAAGAAAGGGAAAAGTATAAATTAGAAAGACTCGTCGAATATAGTCCCTCCTATTTTGTAAGCTCGCAATTCTACTAACAAATATGGATGCAATCGCAGGTTGAGTCTGAAATAAATGATTATTTATTCATTTATTAAATTAGGAAATTTGTATTACGGGGGAAGTGCTAAGGTAGCCCGCTAAATTCAAATTTTCTTACGATTTTTGCAATTCGCAGGTCACTGTCCGGTTGTATGTTGATCTAACTCACAGAATATTTTATGGTGTTTTATCCATTAGTTTTAGTTACATAATATGTATCTCTATACTAATATAATAAAGCTGAGCTGAAGAGTTTATTTGAGAGCACTAATATCTCTACCCAACTACCAGTCGGATTAGAAAAATTCTTTTTGCATTTGATAGCCCATTCTTGAGGAAGGTTACAGGCTATTTAACACCACACTACGACCCTTAGGAGCAAAGAAAAACGCTGAAATTCAAATCACACGCAGGGAATTCGCGCGCAGCAGCTAGTGATCGATAAATACCAAGGTTAAAATCGAGCATCTCGGGACACTGGCTAACACTAGATGACACTCGAGCCAAATACAATAGCGCCCATTCACCATTAATTCCTTTCCATTAAGTTCCACAACCCCACGTACACACCCACCGAGCATAAATGGGGGAGGGGGGCTTGTAGGTACTTACAAAACCCTGCAGTAGTAGTAACCTCCGTCACACTCATCGTAAGGCAGTTTTTTTTTTTGTGGACTTATGACACGTGTCAAATAAACATATATTGTTTCATTCTTTACCTTGCGGGTCGATCATGAGCGCCCACCTCCTGGCCTTCTCCACGATGATTCCGTTCTCGATGGAGTACGAGTCCACCGGCAGGCCGGCGATGTTCCACACACGGATGACCACGGGCTCGCCCAGCGTCGTGATCAGGGAGAACGACTCCGAACATGGGATTTCTGCGGGGAAAGTAATGGGTTTTTTTTGGACTGTTATGTGTTAACACCTTTATTCCATTTATTATAGCATTAGACTAATGACGGCTAAATAACGACAGTTATTGTGTAATATTGTTGAAATTATTACACTTGTCACGTATTATTATTTTAAAAGCGTTAGCTTGTAAATTATTTAAATAATACGCTTAACGAAGCCAAGAGTTACTTATCATAAGCACAGTGTTTTGTGCGCTGCCGTAAACACCGATTTTTTACACCAAAAATGAAAGTCGTTTCCCAGCAATAGTTTTTGCCCAATGCTTAATACTTAGTTTGATGTATAGAATGCGTAGATAAAAGGTAAGTGACGGTATTTTTCTTGTTTGAAAATAAATATCATTCAATATTGGTGAGGACTCACTCAGGGCTATGGTACGCTTGTTCCATACTTGTAGGATCTCTCGGCGGTAGTTGACCGTGTAGGGACCTAGGTAGGCGATACAACCGGCCGACAGAAGCACGTCACCTGAAAATATCATAATTAAAAGTCACATTGAAATAAGGTCGAGAATCAGTACTTTTTGTATGTCAAAATTACATAAGACAGTCCCCCAAAACGCCCACCCTTCACCACCTCCTAGTGCTTTAGCTGGGAAGAAGAAGTGGCGCCACAAACTCTTCAGTATCGTTACATGCATGACGTACACATTTTTTATGTTGTTTTGTCAAAATGAAAGCCATTGTAATTACTTTGTTATGTATACAACGCTGCGCGCTGGTCTGAAAACATGCTGATAAATAGGCATCTATTTAATAATTGTTATTTATGCAACTGTTGTATATAATATGGGGTATTAAAACACGAATGTGTATATAGTATCACATGAGTGTTTTAATACCTAATTATATACAGTTGCATACAAGACTTTGTCACCATACACCCATGATATGAATCCTCTATAAAAGTTTCTGAAACAGTTAGCTATTGCCAACATTAAAACAACCATAGCCCGTAGCCCTCGCGCGCGTGACGTATCGTATTTTGGAAAATTTATGACATGTGTCAGCAGGTGCTGACCCCCACGGTCAGCCCCTGCTGACTGGAAGGAATCAAACAAGCAAAAGAGTTGTTGGCAATGAAATGAAATGATTTTATTTCTGTAAATAGGTTTGTACAAATAAGCTAACTGTTTCAGAAACTTTTATAGACGATTTATCGCGACGGGTGTTGATAAAAACCATAAATCCATTCCTCTATTCACCGCTTCCTATTGTAATGCCACCCTAGCTACAGTTACACTACACCCTTTAAAAACTCCCCTTGGCTTTTGGAAGCTTTATATTTTAAACTTGGTTTAGTTCACATAGCCTCAATAGATGGCGCTGTACATTAACGTCACGTTTCTGAATCGCGGTGTTTAGATTCTCCGCCGTTTGGTTGGGTGTTTTGGATAGAGCTATTACTATATCTCTGGTTTCCCTTCAAAACGTATAAATCTTTCGCCTTTTACTAAAGATTTCCGTGGAGGGGGACACTCAAATGAGTCTTTTACATTTTTGAAATACTCTGCTTCGGCAGAGTTTATTAAACATACAATGATACCGCTCAGTCTCTGAATATGATATTCTCAAAATATCATAATCTCAAAACACCATAATCGCAAATCATCACATTATCAAAACATCATATTCTCAAAACATCATATCATCAAAATATCATGATCTCAAAACACCATATTCGCAAAACACAACATTCTTATGATACCACATTCAAAGTACAGTCCTCAACATCATAGGATAGTGGTAATTTCACAAAATACAATTTTGGAGTTTTAATTTTTGTTTTATTATCAAAATAACAAAAATAATGCAATTATTCTTAAACAAAAAATTAAATTTGTTCTTATTTTAGTCTATATTTTTCAACTACAATGTTAAGTTTGTTCTTGGGATAAATTCATCTAAGCTACGGAACCCTTCATTGTGCGTGGTCCGACACTCACTTGACCGGTTTTTTTTTAAATTTTTCACTTTAAACCAACATTTTCATAACTTTCATCACAGCTACGAAGCTGATTATTTTATGCATAAAAGTAAAACTCATGAAGATTCAGTTGCAAAAAAAAAAACTCGTAAAAGTCTTTTTAAATTGGTCAAGTCGAAAATTCTCAAAAATTCAAAAAAAATCATAACTCGGAAACTATCAAAAAACGCGGAACATACGGGTGATTCGGATACCACACGATACGAGGGAACTTAATTTTATTTTTGGACGTGTACGTTCCGGCCACCCTGTATATTATTAAATCAATGGTCTCACATGAAATACTCTATACTGCAATAAAATATGAATTAACATCGACATTACTAGTCATAACAGGTGACATTGATATTACTTGTCAAGAGAGGCAATCCGGCCAGGATGATTAAAAAAAAAGAGGTTACACAAACAATTTTGTTAATAACAGTACACACAGGTAAAAAAATGTTATAAAATACGAATATGATGTAATAAGAATGTTGTGTTTTGCGAATATGGTGTTTTGAGATCATGATATTTTGATGATATTATGTTTTGAGAATATGATGTTTTGATAATGTGATGATTTGCGATTATGGTGTTTTGAGATTATGATATTTTGAGAATATCATATTCAGAGACTGAGCGTGTTTCGGATTGCAAAAACGTTCGTTAATTAATTACTATGATCACGACATTTTGGTAAAAGGAATGTTGTGTGTGTGTTTTTGTATAATTAATATATTTTTGTTTAAGTTATTCACTGGAAAACAGGCCTCTGAAAATCACTCTTCTTTGCAGTAGCATAAAAACAGTAGGAGTAGTAAGTAGGTAAGTTGCGTTTGTTCCAAAAGTCCTCAATAGATGGCGCTGTGCGACCACTTCACGTTTCTGAATCGCGGTGTTACGATAACGTATTAGATACACGAGAAAACGTATTAGACATGGGTCGCAAACGTATAAATAAAGATTTTTGTTAAATTAGCAGATAATATTATTCTAGAGTTACATCTAAGTAAAATCAATAGTTATGCAGTTATTATTAACCATAAACCCTCCGGAATAAATTCTCTAAATGATGGTGAAAACTGAAAACCGCATTAAAATCCACTTTGTAATTAATTTGAAGAGCTAAGGGAACCCCGCACAGACACTGAACGCGATACTATTTACAGATATAGATGTACCAAAGTCTTACCAATAATATTGCCGAGCAGCTGCTGCAGCTGCTGCGCCAGGTCGGTCCACCTCGCCTTCTCGCCGCCCAACCCGCCGATCAGCTGTTCGGCTCGAGCCAGCTTGGTCGAGCACAGGGCTATTTCGTCCTCTAGACCTTTCTTCTTGCGAGTCATCTCGGCAAACTCGTCGTTGAGAGTCTAAAAATGGAGATTATTTTCCAAAGAGCTTTTAAATTAATTTAAAAGGGGACGATCCAGGGACCGACATTGCAAATAGGTTCGTGGATTTGTGACCATATATGACATACTGAGATACGTGCCATACTTGCCCTGGAAAGCACGTTAAGCCGTTACAGGAGCCAGAAGCCCGTAAGTCTGACGACAAGTCTTACCAAGGGTTATCGCGTTCCCTGACAATTGGGTTGTGGAGGTCACATAGGCAGCCAGTCCATGTTAAATACTGGTATGCAGCTGCCTTAAAGGAAAAGCGTGATAGTCAAGCATTGTGCATATTCAGATGTGCAGGATACCAGAAAACCAATTCTCGTACATAAAAAACGTTCACATTCAAGTCGCAATCTGTCAAACATGTTGGTAAATTGATTGTATTTTTGACAGATTGCGAATGAGATGCGAATGCGTACGTTCTTAAAAATATGGGAATTGCCCCTCAGACTCGTTTTAAAACGATCTTATTTAGTTCTATTTTTAAAGGTCTACATATTATTAATAGCCTCGTTGATTTCGTATTTATTTGTTATTATTTCTTCCGTCTCCTTTGATTGTTGCTATCGAATAAATTCCATAATTTTCTCTGTTATGAAGCAACACGCACCTGCAGCTTGTCGAGGACGCCCTGTAACAGCGCTCTCTTGGCGTTGAGCGTGTTCATCTGCGCCTGCAACTCTGACTCCGCTTCGAACAACGCGGCTTTCTTCGGCGCTACCACCTGTTAATAAAAACAAAGAGTTTTGTGTCACACTTTTTTTTAAAACTAGCTTTTGCCCGCCGCTTCGTCATCGTGGAGTTCGCAAAACAACCTAATTTAGAAATGTATATAAATTATCGACAAGAATCTGCTCTGATATTAATGAAGTAATGAATGTTCAGATATTAATGGTAACTTGTAGTGTATGGAACTTATTGATATTATAAATTCTTCAGAAGTAATTGGTCACCTTGTCTGCTACAATATATCTGACGGCGACTGTACATAAAATAAAGAAAGGAAGAAGTGGAAGGGCCATTATGGTGATGGAGGTGGTAAGGAAGTACTTCGACTTACCTTGATGACCCTGTCGTACACGTCCATAGCGCGCACCCAGCGACACAGACCTTCGCACGCAGACGACACCTTCGCGATCACCGCCGGGTCGAACTCGCGGTCTGGTATGAACCTGGTACATAACGACGTGGCTATCAGTCACACATTACGGCATACAAACACCGTCGGCTTATAATAAAGCTCGCAGTATTGTAAACTGACTATTTCATCTATATAAATAACAAGTTCAAATTAAAAATTTAACTATCCCTCGTCACAAACAAAGATCTCTAAAAAGAAAAAAAAAAACACCTCCAACAACCACCACCACAATTCCAGGTCATGCTGTAGTATCGGTTCAAGGTTACTATGTTCGTCTAATATCATTGAAGTAACAGAATACTAAATTTCGAATCGATCAGGCCTGTGGAAGATGCGCACATCCATTCATCAAATAGAAAAGAGCTGATAATCTTCAATCGGCTGAACCGATTTTCCTGAATTGTAGCTAAGAACACTCTCGATCAAGACACCTTTCAAACAAAAAACTAAATAATCGAAATCGGTTCAGCCGTTTGGGAGCTACGAGGGAACAGACAGATACACAGATACACACGTTAAACTTATAAAAAATGAAATAACAAATAAAAACGAAAGTTTATGATCTATCCGTGTCCTGCCGTGACTGTAAGATAGCAAGTAACGAAACGCAAAGTGCGCGCTGGTTGAAGAAGAATAAAGACGATGAAGAAGATAGAAAGAAGAAGAACGTGCTTTACTTCTCGCCCATTCACACATTTTTTTTAAATTAACCGCTTAATTCATAAACTGCTTAAAGTTAATTTTGTTTTTTTTTTTTTTTTTTTTTTATCCACATCGGGGAAGCTCTTGGCCAGAATCTCACCTGATGGAAAGTGATGATCAGGCCGAAGGTGGAAGCGAGCTTCACCCGGAATCCTCTACCACAGAGGAACTGGCTATCTTATCTCTAACTGCCGGAACACAACAATGCTTTTAACATTGTTGTTATGGCGACAGACTTAGATAAGATGGTGGTAGCTAGCCAGGCGGACTTAAAACAAGCCCTACCACCAACCAAACCGAGCAGAAAATTTTGCCCCCACTGGGAATCGAACCCGGGACCTCTTGGTCTGAGACAGGTGGTCTAACCACTAGACCACAGAGGCGGTTAAATAATGATTAAGTGCATGTTTGATCATAAATTTTTGACGTTTCAACGTCTCATAACTTTAAGCATCGTTTATGAGTAAGAGGATAAATATTTATCTTTAATAATGTTAATTTTAATGTTGTTAAGTCCTTCTAAGTAAATCTTGGAGACGGAAATTCACGGATTGTTCAGTAAGAAGATAAAACAAGTCAAAGACAAATCCGGCATTATTTTCCGGTGATATTACTTGTCTCTAATTTTCTTGATGGTTGCTGGAGGTATGTTGTCCTTGTCGTAGTTCCGCAGGCTCTCGAGGAACTTCATGTCACCCAGCATCTTCTGCGACGGGCCCCAGTAGTCCTCGAAAGCTTTACCTGTCAATATATTGTAACTTAATTTTGATTTAAAATTAAGAGTGTCCATTGAGTTTCTTGCCCGTTCTTCTCCATAGGAACCTACTACGCTTTGGAATGGACAACTAGTAGTTTCATTCATCTGACTGACCGACTCCTCGACCATTCAAAAGTGTCTGTAAATGGTTGTATTGAAATAAATGGTTTGAGTTTGAGATATAGAATGGAATAACGATAACGTACTTGGAAAAGGGTAACTTTGTAAGGAAACCAGCACGATAGAAAAAAAAACGATTTACCAACCCGCACTGGGTCCTCGTGGTGGATTACGGCCCGCTCCCTCTCACCGAGAGGAGGATATCTGTGGCGGAGTTGTGCCGGCTAGCACTGCACCGGGATGTTGGTGCGGGGCGTAACGATATTATTTACTGTATTTTTGATGAAATTTCATGAATTTTGATATAAAATAGTGTATGAAAATGCACATAACTAGGTATCAAAACTGTGATACTATTATAAAGTCACACTCGTGTTTTACGAACCCCTGTTATGTAATAGACACAACGTACTCGTGCGTGTATGATCAGATGTATGAACGTAAACGAAGCAAAAGCAGTTTGTAAGGATCGTACCAGGTGGCGTTCTGAATTTCTGCCTCCCACCATGAGAAGGTGTGAATTTATGTATGTATTAAAAAGCAAAACAAACCAGTAGGATCAATCTTCCGGTCCCCCTTGATTCCCTTCATAACACACACAGCCTCCATGACAAGCTTGACTCCAGCCGGCGGGTTCTTCATAGACTTGACGAGGGTAATGTCCGCGGGTTTCAGCGTGTTCAGCGCATTCAGCGCTGCCTCCAGCGCCGGCACCGCTTCAGCGAGGTCCGACTCGCAGTCGTCTTTGATCGCTTGAGCTGCTGCAGCCGCTTCGTTGGCGAGGGCCTCGTCTGCGCCTACTATCTGTGGGGAAAGTAGTTGTTTGTGAATGGTTGAAGTTGTTGTGGTGTATTGGGCAAATAAAAGTTACACAACATTGTTTCAGTAACAAGTCTTTGTGTCGTGGAAAACATATTGCTGGCAACATTACATACAGTTGCTTATGGTACTAT
This sequence comes from Eupsilia transversa, assembly GCA_914767815.1. Taxonomy (NCBI): domain Eukaryota; kingdom Metazoa; phylum Arthropoda; class Insecta; order Lepidoptera; family Noctuidae; genus Eupsilia; species Eupsilia transversa. The sequence continues at coordinate 1,289,530 of OU611880.1, forward strand.
GCAGAATTAACATTTTTGAGGTGAAAACTTTTTCATTAGCACTTTGTGCTGTTTCTGAAAAGTGAACAAAACTGAACCATCATTCTCGGGTGGGTGACGCTCAATCGCGTTTACTCGCCGCTAAATCGCGTATACTCGGCTTCGTTCGTAAGTTCTCACTTCTATCATTAGGTCATAAGCACACACACTCTCTTTTATTTCTTTCTGTCTTCTAACTATCAACCGTCACCTTGACTTGCGCTGCAAATGATCATAGTAGCCCAGTTACCTCTTTCTGCTTCTCAACCACGACGGTATCCTGTTCGATCTTGATCATGAGTTTCTCGGTCTTGTCAGAGGTCTCAACGAGAAGAGGCTGCAAGTCCCTCAAGTTCTGCTGCATCACAGCCACCTGGCCTGCTGCAAAGTCCAGCTGTTCTAGACCGGTCTCGTATCTGGAAAATTCAAGCATAAAGCCGTGGGTGAATTCCTCGAGGGGATAAGCAGAGGTAGTGCAGGTAAACACTTTCCGCCAGTTATGTCGAAGGTCTCCTGTATTGAGGCTATCTTATTACTACTTATCGGGCAAAACTCCGGGGTATTTACTAGCACTTTGAAAACCTCAAAAATATTGCCCATTGCAAAACTCGCAGAGCAAAGAGCCAATACGATCCGTTATTATACAGGGTGGAAACGGCAGATATTTTTTTTGATAACCGACGAAAAAATTCTACGCTTCTAAATGTTTAAAATCATGTGCTAAAATCATTGTGACAGTTTGCGCGTCGATGACCCTGCCACCCTGTATCTATACTTATAATAAATCTGTAGAAGTGAAAATTCTGTACATTGAAAATATCAAAAAAATAAATGGCAGGGGGTGTTACTAGACCGACACCGAACCCAAAAATGTGATTAAATTTTTTTTTGTCTGTCTGTCTGTCTGTCTGTCTGTCTGTCTGTCTGTCTGTCTGTCTGTTTGTTCAGGTATCACGCAAAAACTACCGGTTCGATTGCGATGAAACTTAGTATAATTATTCTTTAGTATCCTGGGCACCACACTGGGTACTTTTTATCCCGGAAAAGTATCCTATCCTACGGTTGGGGGGTGTCAAAGTTTGTATGGAAGAATTTTAACGCGCTGTCCGATTAACTCGAAACTCAATATTTATACTTAAACCCAAAAATTAAGAATAACGTGTATCAGGATTTTTCGAAATTCAACCCCTAAGGGGGTAAAATAAGGGATGAAAGTTTGTATGAAAAATCTTATTCCTTGAGGTAATAAATATGAAACTTCGCACGAATAGTTATCTAAATAAATTATAAAGTTTGTAGTTTTTGTTTTTCTAAATTACCCCCTAAAGGGGGATTGGGGGGTGTCAGTGTTTGTATGGAAGAATTTTAACGCGCTGTCCGATTAACTCGAAACTCAATATTTATACTTAAAACCCATGAGGATGTATGTGGTAATTTCCGACACTCACGCGGGCGAAGCCGCGGGCAGCAGCTAGTTAATTAATAAGTATGTATTCACGATATTTCATTAACTAAAGCATGTGTCGCAGTTGGTTTTGCTCCTGATCTCTCCCGGTTGTGTCGGTTTGCCGTGTACCTGAGAACTATGACAGTAAGGCCCGGCGCCCATTATCGGCACGGCATGGCAATGTATTTCATATGCGACGAATAGAAATATAACTTAACAGTATGATGCATATAGGACGCGGCATGCCTAAGGCGTTTAAGGCGTCGTTGCCGTCAGAAAAAATTTCAACTTTATTTCCATACCATTAAGTTATATTTTTATTCGTCTCCTAAAAATACCTTGCCATGCCGTGCCGATAATGGGCGTCGGGCCTAAAGGAACAGAGAACGCACCTGTGTTTGCGCACACATTGTGCACTATAATATCTCTTGCGTACTTGGCCAATCTCTGGCGATCTCTCGCCAAAATTCAGTCACGAAGTTATTATTATTTCATAGGAGTAATCAACGACAGTGGCGAATTATCTTATAGCATCATCGCAACTTTATTATAATTTTTATGAATGTTTTACGTGTTTCCGAAATAAAATAAGCGGAATTTTGCGCAGCGACGAAAAGGGTCTACATTAACTATTTACTGAGTGTTAACTGTCATTATAACGTTATAATGATAGTTAACACTTTATACGATAACGTTAATTTAGTTACCTGATCCTTGCATTGGTGATCTGATCCACTTTCATGGCGTACAGGGACATGAAGGCTTTGATCAACTCCAGGTAACTCGTTGGCGTCACGTACACCATTCTCATCTGTTCTTTGTAGAATCTGGAATAAAACTGATAATTTATTTAGATCTACTTACAACTGCTTACACAACGAATATAAAACATGCATTGCATGCATCAATTACTTAAAGTTAAACACCTCATTACCAAAATTAAATTATGCATACATACATCAACTCACGCCTTGGGCATATCTAACGACAATCGTTACAACATGGCAAAATACTTCAAATATAAGTACTAAATATTGACAAAATCAGAATAATTAAAAAAATGAAAACTTAAATTAATTACTAAATTCAATTAATACATTAAAAATCCGCTGCCGACCCGTTGGCCGTCCAGTCTGCGGAGGAGTCTGCTTACTATTATTATACGAGTATATGCTAAGAAGCTGTACCTGTCACTGAGCTGCACGACGGTCATGTGGAACAGCTGGCACATGTCGACGCAGGCGAGGCGCAGCTCGTCGTCCACGTCCTCCATGCGGAAGATGAACATGTGCGCCACGCGCTCCAGCGCCTCGGCCGGCCACGCCGTGAACCTGCGGGACGAGCCGCCCTACTCTATAGTGTTCACTTCTCTCATGTCGACACCGCAAGGGTTACTAGGAAAGCTGGTGTGATGATGAAAATATTACTCTAGTTGGCATTTGGTACGGAAATCTTCAAAACTTTTTCATTATTTAAATATACATTGCTATATTTTAATTAAATAAACATTGCTATTGTACCTACAGTCTGCTTGAATAAAGCACAAAACATAATTTACTTAAAATGATTTGGGGCTAAACAAGAGAGGCATCCGACAGAAGAAATAAATAAAATTTGTGTGCGAGCAACTCTGTTTAAAAAACTCGCAGATTCTTGAAGTCACTTGAGCTGCCATGAGAGAATGTCTCGTTTTGATAACCAACTAACTACGCACCTGACCTTTCTGAAGAACATCACAAATTAAAGAAAATTGTCTTACCAATCAATAGTGGCGCAGTTGATGAGCGAGGGGAACATGCGCAGACGATTTCGGAAAGAGTCTCCGATGGGCGACATGGCCAACACGATGCGAAGGTTGGCCTTCACTCGTTCCACGTAGAAACCGAACATAGCTAGCGGGGTTGTCTCGATTTTTTTTCCCTGAGACCAACATTGTTATATATATTTATAATCATTTATTCCATTCAGGCAACAAGGACCTATAAATAAAATAATAAAAACACAAGAAACAAATACAAATAATACTTATAAACTTACTTATACATTAAAATATTTAAAATATAACAATACGTAAAGTCAGCGACGTATTACACTTATGCTGGATTCGACTAAACAGGAATAAATTTTATCCGCGGAATAAGCCTTCTCTTCCGAGTAAATTTTGAATATTTGACAGTTTCTCCATACGAAAACTGTCTAGAGTAAATCTTATTCTGCGGATAAAATTTATTCGTGTTTGGTCAAAACCGCCCTGAGTGGAATATTAATATAACTTGATTTTTAGCGCCGCTTAAGCTACGGCTTCCTAGAAGAGCGGTGGTCACATAGTGTAAATTTGTGTTTTCCGGTTTGAAATAGCTCTCTAAGCTATTTCAAACCGTAAATTTAACCCAGCTGCTCAATCATTTAAGTCAATAGATTTGTACTCACCGTACTTAGTCACACAAAAAGTGTCCATATTGAGAACTGTGAGCTCAAAATGAGTTTCCATGACAATCAAGACAAGTCACTGCATTATAGTGTATCAGAGGTTTCCAACGAAACAGAAACGCGACTATCTTTTGACGTCGTAGTGCGAATCTACGATTTAAATCTTTGCCGCTGCCATCTTTTTCAGACGTTGCCAGAACGCACAACTAAGCTTTACATACTATTATAACATAACATAACGCCTGTAATCCCCGAAGGGTTAGGCAGAGGAATATACTATATCCGTATTAATATTTTATCGCGAAAAAACCACGAGAACGAAGCCGCGAGTAAATGCTATTAATTGATGTGCCTCACCGAGTCCCGCACAGCAGTCTGCATCTTGTCGAGGATCTCCACCTTCTCGTCCATGCCGTAGAGGTTGGGGATGTCGCCCGTGTTCAGCAGCATGTTGATATCCTCTACCATGCCTTCGTACACTATCTGGAGCGAGGATTATTATTTTGAACGAGTGACCCCCGGCTTCTGCAACCCTGATCAATAAGACTGCGGTCCAATCTTGACCGAAACATTTTATGCTGTTCGTGAAAGATGTCATGATAAATTGTGAAAGATGTCATGTTTCCGTAAGTAGGTTTATAGTACAAACCCTTAGAAGATACAAAGTTACTGGTTATTTTAACAGAAATTACTTTCAGTAGACCTATAGCAGGACAGTTGTATGGGAAAGGTAGAGACAGTGTGTTTAAAGACAATACAGGAAAACTGAAATTAGCCTTGAAAGAATTCCACTATTACTTCTCGAGGGTATCCGTACCTGGTTGTCAGCGAAGAGGAAGACGAGCGGCTTCCCAATGATCCCGGCCTTCATCAGCAACCTTCTGATGTCATCGCGCCATTCGGTCTGACCGTACACCCGAGATATTTCTATCTGTAAGCACGAGAATAGTCAGTTTATACTTGATCTATTCTGTTAACTTTTATATGTTAAAGTACTGTGTGATGATGGATGGAATCTATGTATCTGCCTAGCCTTTTCCCAATTAAGTTGGGGTGCAGTTGAATACCAGTATTTTACAGGGAGCGATTGCCCATCTAACCACTACATACCTATTAACTGGGTAATGTGATACCTCTATACCCAAAACGATATTAAAGAGTGATTTGAATTTAATTTAAATAAACTTCTGGACCAGGAAAAAGAGTTACATAGTATCCTCACAGAAAGCCATCGCGTATTCCTGCCACGATCGCATTTTATTACGACATGGCATCATGCAACCGATCACCTCAAAGGCTGAGAATAGACTGTCTGAAGTTCTAATATATGTAGCTGACTATTAAAAATTGAAAATTTTAAGTTGAGAACTTAGCAAACTCTACATAATCGCACTAATTACTAGACAGAAATGTTGAATTTCACGGGTTATATTTGAAGAAGTCGCTTTAAGGTGAAAGCGTCAGGGTAGCCCGAAAAAGTTAAAATTTTCTTACGTTTTTTGCAATTTTCAGGTCAGCGTTGGTCAGGTTGTATGTTCATTACAATATGATTAGCGGCCGTACAAACGTAAGAAAATTTGATTTTCGCAGGCTACCTTGGAGCATACCCCTTAATTAAGTAGTGCAAAAGTTCAGCTAAGCTTCAAACTCCCAATTTGGAAACGGTGGAAAACGTCTCAATGCCTGTTTATAACTAACAGCACCAATTAAGTGTTCGCACCAGTACGACGTTCATCTCCAGTATGCTGGCAGCCAGCTTGACGGCACTGCTCCTGCCGCTGCCACCCACACCGACCAGGAGTAAGTTACCTGAGATTAATTGTTTGATTGATGATATTAGTTAATATGTACATACCTATTGTGACTGTGTAACTTTATTTTTATAAAAAATGGTTTCATTTATGTAGCGGAAAAATAAACTTGTTCTGTTTCTTAAGTTTTAGGCTAGTTTATGCAACATAAACGAGCCCAAACCATGTCAATAAAGCGTGTGTGGGTAAACCACACACGTCTGTCATGAAAAATTATCAAATGGCTGAACCGATTTTCTTGAATTGTGCTAAGAACACTCTCGATCAAGACACCTTTCAAACAAAAAAATAATAATCAAAATCGGTTCAGCCGTTTGGGAGCTACGAGGGAACACACAGATACACAGATACACACGTTAAACTTATAACACCCCTCTTTTTCCGTCGGGGGTTAAAAAGTCCATAAGGAGGGTAATCTTGGTAATACTTAAAACAAACAATACTGACCGTTATCTTGCAGCAGTACTCTCGTGCATCTAGAGATGTGGTCGAGCGCATATCTGAACATGACCAGAGCCATTGGCGATGAGGACACTACGTTGTACTCCTCAAGGTAGTACTCCATCTTATTGGCCATGTCATCCAAGCTCATCACCTGGCCAACACGGAATACTTGTCAGTATATCAGTTCATCAGAGAAAGACTGACCTTTACTATTTTGCTACCGAATCATGGTATTAATACCAATGACGTATTATATATAGACACGTTATCAACAAACATCTCGGCGCTTAAAAACGGCGAAAATACTAGATAACTACTTATACGCGTAAAGAAAGGGAAATACGTAATATTACGTATATATAATTATAATTATTATTATAATAGGGAAATATGTAATATATAATTTATTTTTATCGTTTTCACACACGATATAAATTAAAAACAAACGTAGCGTCGCGCGACAGGTTGGTGCGTGACTGAGCGCAATGTGGCCAATTGGCTTCATTTCATGTTGCCATTTTAGAGTGCGGACAACGTATCTATAGTTTTATACATCATTATATTACAAATGCGAAAGTAACTTTGACAGATTGAATTTGTTTTTTTTTTTTCCTGGAATCTGGATATTACGGACGCTTTAAACGTGCACGTCTTTCTACATTGTTCTCACAATATGTATAATTTCAACATGAATTATGTAACCAATATTTTGAAATAATATATTTTGTTTTAAAAGAGTGTCCGTGGAATTTCTTGCCCGTTGTTCTCCATAGGAACCTACTACGCTTTGGAATGGGCAACTAGCTTTATCTTTCTGACTGACCGACCCGACCAACCTGATATTTGTATCGGCCTCCGACCCACCGCATCGCATCCAATCGCCGGCTCGCGTGTGCGTTTTTTCATATTTTTTTTCTTTTTGGTCGGCTCGTAAGGGTCGTAGCGTGATGTTACATAACCTATAACCTTCCTCAAGAATTGGGCTATCCAATACAAAAAAACCCCTACATACAAACGTACAAACAATTTTTTTTTACCGCTTTATATAATTAATAGCTGCTGCCCGTGGCTTCGCCCGCGTGAGTGTCGGAAATTACCCCATACATCCCCATGGGTTTTAAGTATAAATATTGAGTTTCGAGTTAATCGGACAGCGCGTTAAAATTCTTCTATACAAACACTGACACCCACCAACCCCCCTTTAGGGGGTAATTTAGAAAAACAACGAATTACAAACTCTTTCATTTATTTTGATAATTATTCGTGCGGAGTTTCATGTTTATTACCTCAAGGAATAAGATTTTTCATACAAACTTTCATCCCCTATTTGACCCCCTTAGGGGTTGAATTTCAAAAAATGCTTCCTTATTCCTTGCCTACATTATAAAGGGAACCTCTGTGCAAAATTTCAGCTTTCTAGGTCCAAGGGTTTGGGCTGGGCGTTGATGAGTCAGTCAGTCAGGACTTGTCTTTTTATTAATAGGTATAGATATAGATAGTAGGATAGGATACTTTTCCGGGATAAAAAGTACCCAGTGTGATGCCCAGGATATTAAAGAATAATTATACCAAGTTTCATCGTAATCGAACCGGTCGTTTTTGCGTGATGCCTGAACAAACAAACAGACAAACAACAAAAATTTTAATCAAATTTTTGGGTTCGGTGTCGGTCTAGTAACACCCCCTGCCATTTATTTTTTTCATATTTTCAATGTACAGAATTTTCACTTCTACAGATTTATTACAAGTATAGATATAGTAATATAGAATAGTAAAGGAAATGACTAGCTCACCTGGTCGTAAATCTTAGGGTCAGCATCAGGCTCCATGTAGTTCCCGAAGTATATGTTACAGGCGTGTTTGTTGCTGCACTTCTCTTCTTCGGGAATGAACCCCATCTCTTTGAGGACGGCGTCCATGTGCACCCGGAAGTTACCATACACCGCTCTGTAAACCACGTCGTACAATTTCTCCCTGAAGAACAAGAACACAGGAAAAAATAAAAAATAAAAATGTATTATATAATAACGACTGCGGTTACATAAAAAAAAAACAATTACTTCCTATAATTTGTATAATTTTTCCAATAGTAACTTTACATCCGCGTCAAAATGATCAATTAACACAATTCCTGAAACGCTGATCAACTCAAAAATAGCTAACAGACTGTGCAGAACTCTCAGAAGATGTCTGAATTTTATTAGCTGTTGATAATTCAGTCAGTTAATTACAGCAGTTAACGTGTGTTTCACAGTCTTTATAACGAATTTCGATGCGTTTTATTGTAAACGAAATGACAGTTTACACTTTTGCGATATTTATTATACACTGACGGTGCTTGCAATAGGTAGGCGTTAAGTTTGTTTTTGAGACAAATATTTTTGACAATGGCTTGGCTTTTTTTAATTCTCGAGAAATAACAAAAACCTGTCACATACCTATACGATGTATACTGTTACAATGGTCAAGACTACCGTCTTACCGATCAGCATCATCCACCAGCCTATCATAGAAAACTCTGTACGTCTCGTGGATCCACAGGATGACCAGCTTGTTGAGTTCTTTCATGTGGGTGGAAGGCACCAGCAGGATCCCTTTGATGACCCTGGCGAAGTCACGGAGGTTGAACAGGTAGTGGCACTTGCTGGGTGTCGGGAGGAACTGCAGGGTCACTGTCTTGTATACGTCCATTGTTGCGGCTACTACGGTCTATTTCGAAGATGAGACGAATCAAATCATCAACTGTTTAAATCATTAGAGGCTTAAGGCATTAAGTCCGACTTTGTACAGTTATTATTACTTGTGCATAAAATATATAAATAAAATTAATGGAATCATTCTTTTTGTTCACTAATGCGGACTGGCGGTCGGGACGGCAGAGGATTTATATTTTATCAATTGAATTTAATACTTATCCAATGCAAATAAGGTATATATTTCAACGCTCGGTGATCGAGCTTGGAGCGCAGTTTTCCATCGATCACCGAGCATTGGAATATATACCTTATTTGGATTGGATAAGTATTAAATTCAGTTGATAAATTTAAAACCCCCTCCCGTGCCGTCTGCCAGTCTGTGCAGGCCATTAAGCCATGTATTTCTTTTCTTCTTATCAGCTGTCTTTGAATTTAGTGCGAACGCTTTCCAGCGCATACTGGTATTCAGCTACAACCGGTTAGACTGGAAGCCGACTCTAACATAGTTGGGAAGCTTAAGCAGATGATAATGATACCCACATACCTTGCCCTGCCTCTGTAGCGCCTCAATGAATCCCTTAGAGAAATGCCAGTCCATGATGGTGCCGAAGATCTTGTTGAGCGTGTTGTCTTCGAAGGAGTCCACCGTGATGACCAACATGTGCCGCGTCAGACGCGACGAGATGAGGTTGGACCCGCCGCCAGGTGGCAGCATCGCTGAGACGCATAGCTGAGAAGAAGATGTTATGATTATATCTGGACTTGAAAATAGTAGTAATAGCACACTGACCTTTATTTTTACAAGTCCAGATGACAGATTATCAATACGATAGATCATATATAAACTATATTAAGTACAGTATTTGAGAGTTCGTAATTTTAATTTGATGGGTGCCAATATGCGCAGGTACAATTTCTAATGTAAAATGTATCGAAATACGCACACATTGTGCACTATAATATCTACCTACCTGGGTTCCTTTCCTGTTCCGTACCTAGGTTCGGTACGCAAGAGATATTATAACTGGTCGGAAAGTTGAGTAATAATAATACTCACGACATCCACGACCTCCTGGCGCACCATGTCCTTCAGGTCGTACCAGTGCCCGTGGTCGATCCACTGCCGCAGCAGCTCTAGAGGAGGTTGCGCTCCGTAGCACTCCTTCTGCGGCATGCTCAGGTCATCCACAAACAGTACGCACTAGGGAAATAAAGAAATAATTGCTCAATGGCTTTTTAGACTCGTCGGCGGCGACATCTCCACAGGCGAGAGAAACGCGGTGATAGACTAGCAGTCAATGGGACCCCCCCATTGAACGCTAGGCGACACCGCGGCAGACAAAGACGAAGATGGAGCGACGAGATAGGCCTCTACCGAAATGATTGGCCTATATTAGCAGATGGCAAATGCCCTGCAGTAGTTAATTGATTCAGGCGAGACTTGGCGGAAATCCATTATAAAATACAATCAACGTAGATATATTTAGTAACCTATTCCGCTTAACTATTCCTAAAAGAGACATAAAAAACCCTGTAAGAAATCCACACGTGTTTCGCTGAGACTTAGCGTCCAGCGATCGGCGTGGCAACACGTCGTGTTTGGGTTCGAGACAAGTCAATCGTCATCCCGAGGATGCCTCGTTCAGAGATGAAACACGTGTCAATTTCTTACAGGTTTTTTTATGACTCTTTTGTTAAGTTACGCGAAATAGGTCACTAAATATATCTACATCTATTGTACTTTTTTTCCCTGCAGTAAATCATGCTGTACAGCATAGCAGACAGATTTTTACAATACTAATAAAAAGATTAATTTTGCCAATGAATAGATATAAGGCTATAAGTAAACCTACAAGAAAACAATCATGTATTCTTTCATTGTTACTAATAAGTATGAAGCAATGTGCCCTACATACCTTTTTTCCCATTGAAGGTCCGAATACACCTTTACGTCTTCTGTCCACTTTAGACATGATGATGTCTTGTGTCTGAAATAAGTTACATGTTTTTAAAATTAACTAAATTTTACTCGCCACTTCGCTTCCGTCTTTAGGCTATCCTAGAGGAATCGTGCATTTTTCCGGGATAAAAAGTCACTCGCCGACCCATCAGATATCTCAATGCAAAAAATCGCGTTGCTTTTACTGCGTTAAAAGGGACATACCAAGAAATACACTTTCGCATTTATAATATTGGTAGACTGTACATACCAAAAATAAAAAGCATTGGTTTTTATAATAGGGGATTACTTTACAAATACTTCTAATCTAAAAATCGTTCGAATTTACGTAACGTTTACTTTGCGCACTAGTGCTAAGGCCTTTTAATAATTTCAAATCGTTGTCTTTTTAAAATCGCATTTAAAAATTCAACCAGCCTTCCTTACAAATCAATGTGACATGAGGTTACACATTGTGATGTTGTACCTCCCAAATAACAGTACACCAAGCACTTTACATTGTCCTCACCTGATTAGCAGTAGTCCTGGCGGAGAAGTTGATGGTGTTGGTGATGTACCTCTCCTTGGGAAGCGACAGCAGGAAGTCGAGCACCATGGACGACTTGCCGGTGCCCGTGGGGCCCACGATGAGCACCGGGATATGGGCCCGCACCATCTTCCTCACGAAGTAACGGAGGCACGCGTTCTCGTTCGTCAGGATTATCAGCTCGTTCACCTGTGTTATTTGGATTTAGACATTCGAGCATTTTAGCGCCGTTACCTGAAGTAAAGTAAGAAATATAAATAAAATGGAAACATATATTTCCAGGTACTACGATTACATACACTGGTACATTGATGAATATTATCTATTATACAATGTAACAGCGAATCAATTTTCACGCCCGCCCCTTAAGACCTAGGCCAAATATTTTTTGATATTTGGATAGCTCATGACCTAAAGAGGTCCCATTAAGAATATGAATGAAAAATCTCGACTAATTAAAAAGTTGTGCAAATAAATCCGCGAAATTTTGCGGGTTAAAGCTTGTAATTAACAATTAAAGTACTACCTACAGCTGTTTGACACAATTAATATTGCCACTGATCCCAAATTAAAGTCTGTATCTTGACATTCAGAAAATAACTTACGTTCCGTCTGCGATGGAGCTCAAAAGGATGAATGTTTTTTGCCTTTGCCTGTTTTTTTTAAAGGCAGGTTTAATAGTAGATAGGCGGACTTTTATATAGATATTCTTCGTGACCTTAAAACACCAAAGAAATGGGAACGAAGAGTTATCTTTATCGGAAACCACGCATGCAGGACATTTTTGGAGGAGCCTATGAGTATGTCCAGTAGACTGCTATAAATATGTCGATGCCCTTAGCATTAGTAGGCAGAGGAACTTCCTTCTCCAGCTCCACCCAGGATATCCAGGTGCCGTTGTTCCTCTTGTGTCATAAGTAGTCCAAGAGGGTGTCTTTGTCAGGGAACAGCTGCTTCTTGGTCAGCTTTACCATTCTACATACCTTGGCAGTAGCAGGCAGCGGAACTTCCTTCTCAAGGTCCATCCAGGAGATCCAGGTGCCGTTGTTCCTCTTGTCGTACAGGTAGTCAAAGCAGGTGTCCTTGTCAGGGAACAGCTGGCTTTTGGACAGCTTGAAGGACTTGGGCTTCGGATAGTTTGCGTTGTTGCCGTCGAGGAGTTTGCGTAGGAACGAGTCGAGGAGCTTGCGGCTTTCGCCTGAATTAAGTAATGGTTTGAAAAGATAAAATTATATTATAATGTCCTTATACATTATAAACAGATGCTCACATTTTAATCAGATACTTTTTGAACAGACTATATTTGTGGTACATACCGTCGATGATGGCGGCGAGGCCCCACAGCAGTGTGAACACGAAGCTGCACTGCAGCCACACCGTGCTGAACTGAGCCTCCGCGTCCAGCAACACCGTGAACAGGCGCGTGAACGACTGCACCACAGAATAAATATCTCAACTCAAAAACCGGCCAAGAGGTGTCAAACCACGCACAATGAATGGTTCCGTAGTTGGGGTGAATTTATGCCGGTGAATAGTTGAAAAACATGTTCTCCCATACATTAACATACGTCACGGTCAATACTCTAACTGCAGATGTAAGTTTGTAATCGCAAAAACTCGTACTGTTTGCGGACTTTGTGGACTTGTGTGTTTGCTTTACTTAACGGTAAGTACCCTGTAGGTTTTTTATTTATTTTCGAGTATCAAAATATATGTCACGTTTTTTGTTTTAACTTAGAAGCTTAATTGTTGTATTTGATAGTAATTCAAAATCGAATATATGTACTAACGCTTTTTGTGGTGATTGGAATTCGTGGAGGTCGGAAATTATCCCGGGAACCTACTTCCGGGATAAAAAGTATCCTATTTGTACATCGGGAATAAATGATCTAAATGTTGGTGAAAACCACATCAAAATCCGTTGCGTACATTAATTTAATTTCAAAATATGTTTATAGTTCACTCACGTAGAACTGATGTATCTCGCCGACCTTGACGAAGGTGTTGCACTTGAGCTGTATGAAGTCGAGGATGGGCTGCACCAACCAATCAATCAGCTCCTGGATCAGATCGTACTGCTCCGGGATCAGCTTCCGAGTGAGGTACACGTTGTACGACGTGAGGAATGCTCGCCAGCCTGCATTTGAAAGAGAATGATTTGATTTTTAGCAGGGATACGATATAGAATAGATTCCCTCGACTCAAACAGGTATTTTATTAAGGGCGGATTCAGTCAAACAGGAATAAATTTTATATGCGGTATAAGCCTTCTCTTATGAATAAATTTTGAATTTTTGACAGCTTCTCCATACGAAAACTGTCAGAAGTAAATTTTATTCCGCGGATAAAATGTATTCCTGTATGGTCGAATCCGCAATAAAAAGAGATAAAGAAACTTGGTTCTCTCGTCTCGGAAACGCAAGAATTCGCCTTGACTGCGTCCGAGTAAAAAAGAATGAGTTGTCAATTAGAAAAAAATAATCTCGTTTTTATACTGAAACAAGACCCATCACAGCCGCTATGTACGTATTCAGTACATCAAACTAAGAAATATTGCTTGGAAATTTTATGTGTAGTATGAAAAATCGCTTTTTACGGCAGTGCGCAATGTAACGCACGCAAAACATTGTGCTAATGGGTGCCCATGCAGAGGTACGAGAGTTGGACCCCCTAAATACACCTATATTTACAGTTAAGTTATAACATTCAAAAAATGTTTTCGTCAAAAAAAAATTGATCTTTGACCGTTAATCAATATCTCCGTAACTTAAGGTTCCTTGAATCGTATTCGGTTATATTCAATCGTATAAAATAGAGCGCAGTAAGAGGCTACTTTGTTAGTGCTGTTTGCGTACGCAGTAGCACTACTATCCCGCTGAGTAGCTGATATTACACTACTACAAGCTATTCCGTACCAGCTCGCAAGAAGAATAAGAGCGGATTCGACCAAACACGAATAAATTATATCCGCGGAATAAGATTTACTCTGACAGTTTTCGTATGGTGTATACTGTCAAAAATTCAAAATTTACTCGGAAGAGGCTTATTCCGCGGATAAAATTTATTCCTGTTTGGTCCAATCCAGCCTAAGCTGCATACCTAATTGCTCCGGCTCCATGTAGATCATGCCGCAGCGCGACACGGTGGCCGGCGACGCAAACTCCAAGTCCGCGGCCTCGAAGATCAGGTTCATTTTGTTCGTCATCTGCACAAAAACATCGTGAATTCAAGTGGAAGAAAATTAAAGTAATTTTCGGCAGGAGTATCGCTGTGCGTACAACGATTTCTAGATTTTCTACATGCTTATGAAATAACATCTACCTATAGAGAATACACCCGTTTTTTTTTTTTTTTAATACCTATTGCAAAATACCTGTTTATTCTAAACAGACTTAGACGCCAATACAATGAAATCAGTGCTTTGACATCAGTCCTTCAATGGTGAATGGCGATTACATGTATTATCACGATCGAATGAGAGTCTTTGTATTGTATATCGAGCTGGAAGTGTGATCTCGACAGCAGGACCACCTGAAGAGTTAGCAACCCCCCAACATTCTATACCATTACTAAAATGGTATTCTGACATGTCCGTACTGTTGCACATACTTTCACTGGAAAAATAGGCAACAATTAGCCTTATAAGAGCACACGATCGTAACCCATAACCGTCCAAAAAACAGGAATAGACACCGTCTCCGAAATCGGCATTATATCGCATATATATCGAGCTGGTGTTCGCAACTCCACGTACAAGTGCGTATTTTGCGTACCATGAAATATGGCTATGCTTATAAAACATCTGAACGACGTCATCGCAGGTTCTTCGGTTTTTACAAAGGAGCTTCTAAATTTTGTGATGTTATCAATTGTCCCTTGATTTACTGACCTGAATGATCTCGCCGCTCATGAGACACAGCTTCTTGTTGTCATCAAGAACAGTGTTCATGTTCTCGATCCACACGGCGTCCACGGGTCCGTCGAAGAGGATCCACTTCCGGTCTCGAGTGATGGACATCGCGTACTCTCGGAACGCTATCGCGAGTATTCCGTCTGACCTGAACGTGAAAGAAAAGATTACTATTTGTAGTTAAAATAAATTCATTATAACAATAACATACAACAATTGTGCGTATTTGACAAACTTTCTGGCAAGGGTTACAAGTGGAATCTAAGTTGTAAGAAACAAATGCGAGTGCAGCGCCGTTCACGCGGTAGTCGTGAAACTTCTTAAAATATAAAGAATAAGAGAGATTTAGTGTAGTTTTTTTCATTGTAGCGGCTAATCTATTCATCATAAAAAAATAAGTTGGAGTCTCATTTCCTACGAAACGTATGGGAAAAGAATTTGCGATTTCAAAAATTGTATTGATTAAAAATTGCCCATTTTCTTGCCTATTGTATTTTTTTCAAAATCTGTAAATGCAGATCAAAGTTTCTCAAACAATTAAGGACAGTTTTCTAAGACCGTTTTACTGTAGGTACCATGATTAAGGATTTATGGAAGAAAGAGAGATAATACTGCAAGTAGTTTGTGGTACAGTCAGGAAAATTTATTCTTAAGAGAATTGAAAGCCTACATAAGTTTGCCGTGGGTGGTTCTGAGTTGACATACCACTCGTGTGACGCCGGGTCGAAGCAGCCGTAGAGCTGGCCCATGGTGATGGCCTTCGGGTTCATGATGCGGTAGATGGCGCCGAACTCCTTGTGTCGCGGCGGCGGCTTGGTGAGCTGCAGCGCGCGCAAGGCGTCCGCCAGCGCCTGGTAGGCGCACGTCTTGCCGCCCATCGGCGCGCCCACGATCATGAAGCCGTGACGCACCAGCATCATCTCGTACACCTGGCGGGATGTATTGTGCTGGCTGGCATTCTAATCACTGGCAGCTTTTTAGGGGCGTCAGTAAAGCCGACTAATGAACATCTTAACCATACTTACACCTGTTTTTACACCGACTAGGCGACACCTAAACACTCACCAGTGGTTCAAAGGAAGCGGTTTCTCAAAGCAATCGTGCGGGTAAAGGCGGAGAAAATGGCCGGATGGAAATAATTCGGTATAATGCTACCTGCATTATACCGAATTATGTCCATCCGGCCATTTAAGGTATCGAAAAATGTTTTTTTTTTTTACATATCTCAGGTCCTGATAAATGCATAGGCGATGAACTACTTCAACTAATCATAATAATCATATTTTTCTCAACATCATATTACATCAATCTAAATAGAGAAAGGTCTCTGCGGTAGAAGGATCCTGAGTTACAGATCACCCGGCTCTCTGAGATAGGATATTATGTTCATTTACAAAACAGTAGAGTCAAAATAATATAGGTATATTAAAAGTTTGAGAAACCTAAAAAAAAAATAGTACACTGCTACAAGTATATTTTGGCGTTCGAATGTCGTTAACAGGGGGGCGCTGTTGTGCAACAGTGCAACACATTGTTTGCAACATTGTTGTGCAACATTTGTGCAATAACCTTGTAACGCTATAGTTACATTGCGGTCCGAAATATTTCCATGACGGGCTCCTTACCTGAATGATCTTCTCGAGATACCACTCGGTAGCCTGCAGGTTCCTTTTCTCCAGCTCGCGCAGCACGCAGCGCGTGAGCTCGGCGCGGTCTGGCTGCGGGATTTCCACTCCCGGGAACAGGTCCGAGTAGATGCCCGCGAACAGAGGCACGTCCTGGGGACAGGGAATGAGGGTTTTCATGAAAACTTGACCACCAGTTGGCGCCACTTTGACAAGAGGTCTTACTCAATATATGTTTAGCTAGCGCCAACCGCACTGCAGAATAATCGTGTGGGCTTTTCTATGGTATACGGCGCCATCCCGTATCGTGTCGTCAACAAACTTCCATAGTGATCCAATACAACATTGAAACCCGTGCCTAAATACACACAGCGAATAAACTGTAGTTTTTCACGCCAAGATAAATATGTGTATAGAATGTGATATTTTAGATTAATTTGTCAGTAATATTCAGTTAAATAATGAAATATAGCGATATTTGCACTAAAATATGGAATATGGATTTAAATAATTTAATATCAGAACATTGATTATTAAACTTGACTTATAATAAAATATTTAGTGTAACGACACCCGCCCCTGCTTCGAGCAATTTCTACGACTCGATAAAACATCGAGTATACTTTATTATATAATTAAGTTTAATATTAATTGTATATACAGGGTGAAATTTAATTCATGGGCATCCTTTTAAGGGGTCATTATATTGATGATTATGAACAACTTTCACTATGAGATCAATTCTGAAATCGCGAAAAAATACCATCTGTTAGGGACATTTGTGTTCGCATAGCTCGACAAAATGTAGGGAACAGCAGATTTTTTTTTGGGGATTTCAGGGTTGGTCCCTTAATGAAAGTTGTTCATAATGTTGAGTACAATGACCCCTTAAGAGGATACCCATGAGTTCAATTTCACCCTATGTATAAACCTACCGGAATAAATTCTCTAAATAATGGTAAAAACGGCATCGAAATACGTTGTATAAATACAGACACCGAAATGCAACTATATTTTTTACAAATTAATCAGAACAGCTAACTTTCTGATAACAGTAAACTTGTACTTTATTAAATTACCTGCGACAAGAACTTTGGCATATTGACATCAATAATGGCTCTCAACACAAGTTGAGCCTCGTCTTTCTCGGGGTAGTTCTTCTTGAGAGCGCCTGAAGCTAACAGTACGGATTTGACGGCCCGCATGCCGTAATCATAGTGGTTCTGAGATGATAGCTGTTCCGAGCAGAGCTTGTATGCTTGCACTATCTTGCGGGCCAGGCTGCGAAAGTGGAAACATGCTTTTTTTAAATATTTTGTTGAGCGAGAGGTGGTACCGCGCGATAGGTGTTTTTTTAGGTAACCGTCACTGTCAAAGGGTCACTGTCAACTGCTGGGCAAAGGCCTCCCCCAAATCCTTTTCCTGAGCCTCCCCGAACGCGCTAGTATAGGACGATGTGTCACGTCATCCTGAGGATGCCTCGTTGAGTGGTGAAACACGTGTCGATTTCTTACAGGGTTTTTTAAGACTCTTTAAGAATACTAAATATATCTACGTTTATTGTATTTTGAGGACGATGTGTGTTAAAGTAAGGAAGTAAGACTCTCTTTTCCTACGAAGTGTATCGGATTTTTTTTTGCGATTTCTGTCTTCTCTGGAACTCAAACTTCAGTTAGTCTTAAAGAGTTATTTTGATCCTTATAAGAAACGGGATCGATGGGATTCAAAAAATGTTCATGTGAAAATGGCTCATTTTCCTGCTGGCTGTATAGGATTTTATCAAATTCAGATATCTTTTATCCGTGGAATAAAATTGACACCTGACAGTTTTTGTATGGAGATACTGTCTAAAATTCAAAAATGATTCGCCAGATTAGACTTATTCTAGGTATAAAAGTTTGGTCGAATCTACCCTAAGACATTTTTCCTGTAGCTACAACGATAAAGGTATCTGCACTTATAGCCCCATCTCAAAAATCCACCCTGTATACTTACGGTCCTGCTTGCACGAATCCGTTGGAGTAGAGCGTGATCTCGCCGATCATGGCGTAGTCGGGCACCATCATTGCCACCGTCCTGAACAGAACCTTCAGGTTGTCTGGCAGCTCCGTACGACCGGCATACCTATTAAATAAATAGACGTAAAAATACTAAAACGACACCAAATGCTTCCCTTTATCAAGCGAATAATTTCGTCAAGTTGTCAAAATACAGATAAACCAGAAAAGGTTTGCGCTCCGGTAATCTTCGTGTTTTCGATTTAGTATGAACGTCGCGCTACATATCACCTACATACATAGGCAAAGTTTTAAGTTTTGCACTGTCGCGCTTTGTAGTATTGCACCCATAATTGCACGTTTGTGTGAAGCTATCTCTCTGTTGGGTTACTTACCCCGGTCGCAGATCATCATCTGTCACTCAAAAGTTTTAAAAAGTTTTTTGGACATACATAAAGTTGTTATTCTCTTATTTTGTAGCCATGGTAATATTAAATAAGAAAATAATACTTGTTCACCATTGCGCGTTCGTATTTCCGAAGATGAAAGATGATTGCCGAAACGCGTACTTTTTCTGGGAGATCTGTACATACTAGATATGTCTCGCAGAATTCGTTTTGTGTGCACGTAGTTAAAAAAAATCATTTTCACTTGAGCAGGAAATTTTCCTGCTCACTAGCAGGAGAATTTCCTGCTCAAGTGAAATTGATTTTTTACTATGTGCTAGATAGAATAAACAGTAATATGACAAGGTGCTTGTACATGGTACAAGCGTTACATGGCGGCAGACAAAAGTCATAACTGCCGAAAGTCAATCGAGAGCTGACCGTTTCCCGTATTTTATTTATTTGCAAAATGTGCTGCCATTCACCATGAAATATTACATGCAACCTTACCCAGGATTCATAGTAATAAACACGGTGCAGGTGGGGTTGAGGCTGATCTCCGTGCCCTCAAAGATGAAGCGCTTCTCGCGGCGCAGGATGGCCATCTGGATGGACAGGATCTGCTGCGCTACCACGGAGAGGACCTCCAGTTCTATGCGGTTGAACTCGTCGAAGCAAGCCCATGCGCCTGATTGCGCTAGACCCTGCGGAACGTACATGGTAAGTGGCTTAGGGTGGATTCGACCAAACAGGAATAAATTTTATCCGCGGAATAAGCCTTCTCTTCCGAGTAAATTTTGAATTTTTGACAGTCTCTCCATACGAAAACTGTCAGAAGTAAATGTTATTCCACGGATAAAATTTATTACTGTTTGGTCGAATCCGCCCTTAGTATTTTTGTATGGTTTAACGAGAAAAGTTTTATTTTAAGAACACCAACTGTTAACATTCTCCAGGGTGAGATAAGGGCTCCAAACACGATGTGGGTTATTTGTTAAGAGACTTTAAAACCAGCGCAACCCGCGCTTCCGCGTGGGCTTCCGTCCACGTGGAATTCTTATACTATGGCACTCAGCAATAGTGTAGCTTTATAATATTATTTTATGTTTCGGGCAACAAAAATTAAAGAGAATCTACCTTAAAGAATTTGCCGAGAGCCTTGTAATCAAGGCCATCTGAACAGTTGAACACGACACACTTCTTGGCGACGGCCTTGGCTAGATCCTTAGTGGTTTCCGTCTTGCCCGTGCCGGCCGGACCTTCGGGCGCGCCACCCAGGTTCAGCTTCAGAGCACTCATGAGGGTCCTGGATACAATACATTCGTTTAACGGCTAAACATCGAATATTCGTGAGATTGCTATTATATCACGTTTCGCTAATTGTCTGGCTCTGATTATACTCTGGTTACAGCTGGTTACACATGTACTTCATACCTGGAGATTTTTATTTAGGTAGCCAGTTTTGTTTACGTTTTTATTTCTGCTTCAGTATAGTTTTCAGTGTTTTTGTTGGTATTTGTGCTAGCTGACATTATGTTAATTTCTTATTTAATAACTATACTTTGCATACTACTGTATGGAATCAACTTCTTCACTTCACTGAACTGACAGCTGTGCTGCTGGGGAGTTTGTTGCGCCACTTATTGTTCCCAGCTAAAGCGCCTTAGGGGGCCTATGTAATTTTGACGTTCAATGGGCTTCGGGAGATGGTTTTATTTATTGACGCTAATAATAACAGAATTCGTGTTGCTATTATTAGTGACAGCACCTTAAAATAAAGTTTTTTTTTTTCGACGAAAGTCGACATCGAACTTCAATGCTTTATTGGTTTTTCGGCTAACCTGAAGCAGCGGTCAGTGAGCGGCGTGGCGACCAGTCGGCCGGAGTTGCCGAGGTACTCGAACCCGTAGTCCACGTCCGTTGTTATCATGGAGCAGACCATCTTCTCTCCGCGCCAGTAGTACCGCAGCTGCGAGATCCAGTTGAAGTCCGTGATCTCGACCACGTTCCGTTCTAACAGCTCCTCCTGGATCGATCGACCTGCGGGTTTTACAAGTCTCGATTGAATACTGTGAATAGGTTTACTTCTCAGTAATGCTTCAGTTCTCTATGTACTATTTAAATGATTCAGGCGTGACTTGGCGGAAATCCATTATAAAATACAATAGACGTAGTATATTATTTAGTATCCTATTCCGCTTAACTAGCTAACTAACAAGAGCAAGCACTGCGTCCAGGGCTCGGCGTGGCAACAAGTAGTGGCCGGGTTCGCGACAAGTCAATCGTTATCATGATGCCTTTGTTGGATGCCTTGTTTGGAGGTGAAACACGTGTCGATTTCTTAAAGGTTTTTTATTGGTTCTTTTCTCAGAAGTCCGCGTTTCACACTAATCTACATAGTCCTGATATGATCTAGATTCTGGACTGTGACCTCTAAATTTGTCTCGATGTTTTTTCTCAGAGTAGTCGGATAGGAAACACCAACCGTAAAAGTGTTTTTATAACCAATTTACAAAAATAAATATCATTTATAGACTGTTGATTTGAAAGCTATAGTGAACCTTATCTCATACACACACTAGGGCTACATTACCGTGCACGTCGAGCACGATGAGCGCCTCAATAGTGATGCGGTTGCCAGGCTTCAGATCTCCTTGTACTAAGTACACGAGGCCGGTGATCTGTTTTGTGCTGCGTTCTATCAGTTCAGGCAGCGTTTGTGTTTCTATTGCTTCTATGGACTGGGGAGAATTATGTTTTATAAAAACGTATTTAAAATGGAAAATCAAATCCAAGAATTCTTACAATACAAGTTAAAATTAATAAAAATTTAAATAACCCCCGACACTAGCTAAGAACACTGTCGATCAAGACACCTTTCAAACAAAAAAATAATAATCAAAATCGGTTCAGCTGTTTCGGAGCTACGAGGGAACAGAGAGATACACAGATACACACGTTAAACTTATAATACCGCTTTTTCCGTCGGGGGTTAAAAATTGCAGAAGTGCGAAGGAATTGACGACGACCGTCCTCTGTCTCGTCCATGTCACTTATACTCAAAAATATGAAAAATATGTCTTATTTTGTATCATACAGGATGGATTTTTGAGACGGGGCAGGAACCCTAATATGTAGCTTCATTAAAAGGTTCTTAGGAGCCTGTACTACACTTTTCGACCATTTAGTGACTGCATTCTCAGATTGTGGAAAAATGGTGCAGTCAGCTAGAAAAACATAAATTATCACGTTTTATTTATCTAATGCTAACCTATCAAGTCGTATAGGGATTATAAGACACTTGTAGACCAACTGAGTGCGGAAAAGTATTAGTAAAGCAACAAATTGCAAAAAAATTGTTTACCCATACATTTTCTTACTGCCCTGCCTCAAAAATCCACCATGTGGGCTTAAGTCCAGCAATGAAGATCTGGGTGATGCTGCCGGTGCTCAAAGCTACCTCAATGGTGAACTCGACGCAGGAGCCGGACTGCACGATCTGTCCGGGCCACACCAGCACCCACAGCTCGCGGCGCGTGACGGGGTAGGACGTGATGGCCTCGTTGGCCACGTCGCGCAGGCTCACCACCATCTGGTTCTCCAGCTGCTGCAGCCAGCGCTCCACCATGCCCTGCGGGAGTGACGTAGGTTAGTTTTCATCGTGTTGGATAACAACTAAATAATGTCAGTCTTACTTAAGTAGTTTGAGAGTCTTTCTCTTCCATACATTAACGTTGTATATATATAACTTTATTATAGTTTCGATGCTAGTGTTCCGTCTGGACTAAGCGAGAGAGCACACACACCTTTCCTGCCAAATAATGATTATAAATAACATATGTGTATGTAAATAAATGTTTAGAAATTATAACTGGGTGGATTTTTGCGACGGGGCAGTAAGGGCTACAGGAAAACTGTCTTAGGAGACTGTCCTTAACTTTTTGAGACATTTTGCTCTGCATTACAGTAAGCAAGACAACGGGCAGTTTTCACCAAAACCTTTTTTTAATGCCAATCGATCCTGTTTCTTATAAGGATCAAAAAATCTATTTGACCAACACTGAGGTTGGAGTACTAGAAAAGTCTCGCGAAAACTTTTTCCATATGTAGGGAAGAAACTCCAACTTACTTTTTCATGATGCACAGCTTGTAGAAAAAAAAAATCTTAGAAAGAACAAGCGTTAACATTTTATTGGCATCAGCCGACTGTATGGAAGACGAGAGCTTCACGATGCCTTCTGCCGAAGCCAAGTGAAGATGCCGGCTGTGTAGAGCCTACTAACTAACACTACGCGTAAAGTCTTTCTTTACCTTGGCATCAGCCGGCTGTATAGAGGTCGAGAGCTTCACGATCTCGTTTTCAGACGACACCATGCCAGTGATCTCTTTGTTGTAGTTGAACTCCAGCGTGTAGATGCCCTCGAAGCACTTCTTGAGATGAGGCTGCACGCGCATCGGGTCCTTGGTCTCGGAGAGGATTTCGAGCAGCTCGTCGTTTGATAAGAAGAAGAATCTGGAAAAAAAAAATGTGTTTTGCTGTACAAAGGTGTGTTGATGTAAGTTTTCCCCCTTTTTTGGCTTCGCCGCAGTCAGGTCACATGGGTGTTCCCTAGTTTTGCAGACAGTTTCATAGAATTTCGTTTCGCAGCAAATGTTTCATATAATATTTGGTCCTTCTGTTTTTATTTCGAATATTATTGTTTTAACGACAATTTCTTAAATGAAACATATTTCACAGAAACATAACAATGAATTTTTTTATTTAACAAACTGATCAAACGTCATCTGCCTAGCCTTTTCACAACTATGTTGGGGTCGGTTTCCAGTCTACCTGTATTTTACATTCGGGGCGACTGCCGTTCTGAACTACACAACCCAGTTACTGGGTAACACGATAGGTTCCCGTTGGGTAGTCAGATGACAAAAAATCGAATACCAATTTAAACATTTTTTTTTAATCAAAAGCTTTGCTGTTATTTTTTTTATTTTTTTTTGGTCTTATAACTTTTGCCAAATAAACATAATTATCTTGGTTAATAAAAATAAGCCTCTAACCTGGGGAAGAATAGCCTCTTCTTCTCCAAGTAATCGTTCAATCCTCGCTGGATATCCTCCAACAGCGCATTATTGTACTTCAGCGTCTTCAGCAGGCCGGGATAGTCCGTAGCTTCCAGCACCATGGGGTCCTTGGTCGTGGCCGCCATGATGGCTCGCCACTCCTTGTCCACGTCGCGGAAGTTCCGCGCTTCTGTCGGCATTTGACGCATGATGTCCTCGGAGGAGAAGATGGGTTCCAGGTACATCCAGGTAGCTTGGCACTACGGACAGGCAGGTTTAAATGTTAATTTAATGTTTTTTATTGTTATTTATTTTGCATACTATTGTATAGATGTAAGTTTTTCTAACTGAACAGACAGCTGTGCTGCTGGGGAGTTTGTCGCGCCACTTTTTCCCAGCTAAAGCACTAGGAAGTGGTGAAGGGTGGTGGTTTTGGGAGACTGTCTTGTGTCATTTTGACGTTCGAAAAGAGCTGATTTTCAGCCGAGTTTGAATAAATGACTTTTGATTTTTTTGATAATAATTCGCCTGCTTAATATGCTCGCATTTTTTAATTCAGAATCTGAGATAATTATCAAGTTTTTGAACAACAGACTCAATTTCATGTACGAAAAAGTTCTCATTGTAACCACATTGATTTTTATTTATAATTAGGGCTTTTTATTACAAATGGTCACAAAAATCAACTTAAAACACATTGCTTACGTAGATTGAATTGAGTAAGTGATGATGGAATGTAAATTAACTGGGATAATGAATTTCAAGTATAGATTAAGAAGATTGCTTTCTTTAATATTTTATAGGTTAGTGTTATCATTGGTCGGTTGCTACTCTGATCAGATCATGGAAACATTGCGGAAAAGGTGTTTTTTCGAGTAAATTTTGATTTCATCTACCTACGGAAAGTCGAACTACATATTGGCCAAGAACTTCCTACAATCTCACCGTTAGCCACTGGTCCAGTATATCCTGCATACTGATAAGCTTCTCCTCCCATCTGACCATGTCCGCCTCGAAGGCCTTCACGTACGGAGACCCGCGCATTGTCTGCGACTTAAGGATGTGGTCGTCCAGGAGTTGCTGTATGTCATCCAGGCCAGTCAGGATACCCACGCCGGTGTCCCTGGGTCATGAAGAATGGGTGTGTTTCATATTAATTAAGTAATAAGTAATAAAGTTTATTCATCAAAAATAACAATACAGTGTGACGGTTCGGTGAGCCACAAACTAAGCGTCGCTTGTATCTTGTGGCTCTGAATTAAATTTGGTTTTGTTTGAAAATCTGCATGCACACTCGCTTGTCAGCTTTTAAGAATTTGTTTTTGGTTGTCTCAATATTATCATCCTTCACTTTGGCATCACTAAGGAAATAGAATACAAGCTATAATATTACCAGAAGCCTTTTAATAGCTAAATCCTGATTATTAATCCCCAACAGACAGGGTGATAGTGTTAAGGTGGGTTTAGACCTAACAACCATAGTACCAGAACAAGAGTAAGAATCCTCAGGGTCCCCAACCCCCTAGAACTCTACATGTAGGTCAATAATGAATAATAGTATTAGTTTAAGTTGCTGCTGGCGCTGTTAATGGAACCGTGAAAATTCACAGAAACACAAGTGAACGCCAGTGGGTACAACTGAAACACAGTACATGGGCGTTTTAAAACGCCTAAATTCTGATGCCGTCCGTGTTCATCGTCTCATATGAGACGATCATCGCGAGTACCACGGGCGTAGTATCAGGGCTGTTAATTACAGGTGCCAAGCCAGCCGCTAGCAAGTGGAGGCACATACCCTGCACTGCCTTTCTAAGTCTTTTTTCCACCATGTGCCACCATGTCACGCTCACCTGTAAGGCACGCATTCGAACTTGACGCCGACCCACTCCTCCTTCATCTTGTTGAGCGCCTTCTCGAGCCCGTACTCCTTGGAGGCGTACTGCTCGATCTCCTCCAGCTGCGCCGCGAACACGTGCACGCCCTGCTCCACCATGTCCGCGAGGGTCGTCTCCGGGTTGTGGATCACTTCGGCGCCGATTAAGTCGCTGATCTTCGCCCAATGACGGTCGCGCATCCCCTATATTTGTCGGAAAAGTTTTTGTTTAGTCCTTGTAACCAGTATTTCAAACTCAAAATTTAAGCATTTATTTTAATCAAACCAATTACATGTGGACACTTTTGAATTGTTGAGGAATCGGTCAGTAAGAAAGATGAAGCTAGTTTGCCAAAGATCACGCCTCTAGATACCACATTGTAGGCAGTTCTCATCCGCCACTAATAATTATTTGAACACTTATAAAGTCTCGAACTATGATTAACATCTTCATCATAGACTATATAATATATAATAATATATATACTGATCTTCATTGTCATCTTGCCATTAGATCTGCGAATTTCGTTTGAAATTTAAGTTTTATTTTTCGTAAAATCAATAAATCTAGTAAAACTTTTTAAGAAAGTGATTTTTTGCTGTAAAACGGTATACAAAGTCATCCAGGACTTCTAAGAATACCAGAAATGTCCACCTTTAAGTAAAATAATTTGTCTAAGCCGTGAGCCGTACAGCAAAGCTCAAGTTATATTGGACAACTGACAAAGGTCACAGATTTTTTTTTTTGATGCCCTTTTCTCACGTTATGAAAATATGTTTTAGTCCTTTGCGTAGTCACGCTAGTGTTACGCAACACTCCAGTTCAAGACGATGAACAACTATCGATGTTTTAATAGCAGTTGCCGTAATAATTCATTAAATGATGGCATTGGGTGTCTTTATGAGAAAGTGGAAATAAACGTACTCCCAAACTTGTTTAAACTTCGATACAAAATATAGCAGAAAAATAATAGACCAATTTTTTTTCAAACCCAGTCTACAATGTATATTTTACTATTGTTTAGGGAAACATTCTCGAGGGGCTCGTGCCTAAATGACAACAGCCGCACGGATCAATCAAAGGATAAGCTACGCTTGCTGCGGTCAGTTCATGGATGGGTGACCATCGATTACATATCGAGACCTCTGCGTGCCTCGGAAAGCACGTTAATCTGTAGGCTGTTTTCTATCATTCGTAGATCTTTAACAGTCGTTACGGGTAGTTAGAAGCCTAAAAGTTTGACAAGCAGTCTTACCAAAGGGTGGGGAAGGTCAGATAGTCAGTCGCCAGTACAATACTGGTGAATGCCAATACCCTCCGAGTACAGCAGTAACTCACCTTGTTGCAGATGGCACACAGCACCGGCATGAGGACCTTGAACTTCTCCAGCTTGTTGCGCACCATGTCGGCGATGCGCTTGGCGCCGGGGTACTCGTACAGCTGCTTGCCCAGCTTGTACAGCAGCTTCCACCACGCCTCCACGTCCTCCGCGATCAGCTCCGCCTCCAGCCCGAGGAAGGGGCCGTGGTACCTGTCGGTCACAAACATAATGTTGATGACTTCCCGCCAAATGGTTTGAGTGGCATTTAGATACAATTTGATCCGAATCAATTCGACAGTCAGGCAATGTATCCAATTACTACTGTGAAATTTCAGATGGAAAAACCCATTAACACTGCTCGACCTGGGAATCGAACCCAGGATCTGCTCAGCATTTGTGACCGGCAGCCAATTTATATTATACTGTCTAAATAACTCACCACTTCTCATATCCGGTGTAGAAGTCAAATGCGGTATGCCACAGCTTGTGGAATGGCTCTATGCCAGTCAACATGGTCTGCAGACTGTAGTACACTGACACTTCTTGGTCTAGTAATGTTTCCTCGTTTATTATGAACTCGGCCTCTTTTTTGTCATCCTGTTGATGAAAGAAAGAAAAAGGTTTTATTTAGGTACAAACAAATACGCAATTGGAAAAAACTAAGCAGATTAGTTGTGGTCAAAATTCAGTTTTAATATTCTCCAAATCGATGGAAAATATTAAAACTGAATTTTTGGTTTTAAGAAATACGGCAAGCTAATTGCATACCTGCAATCACAAACGCTATTATTTTGACAGTTCAACAACATCCATTTCGTTGAATGTTTTATCGTAAACAGGGGTATTTTAAAACCCAGCTGATAGCGCTGCAAATGAATGGTTTGTGGACAATCAAAGAAAAACGTTATTTTACCTAAGCAGATACCGAGGGACCTTACGCAATACGCTGCCTGGACTACGGAAAGAAAGAAGAAAGAAATAAACTACATTTATTTGACACAGACTAAAAGGCACACAATATTATCAAACAGCAGACAAAAAAAGATAAAAATAAAACAAATAAAAAGGTATAAAGTACAGGAAAGAAAATTGCCTCACGGCTGCGGCAAAAAGGGCCAGTTCAGCAAAAATGCCAGACAACAAAGTGCCTGACGCTGGTTTTCAACTGGACCTGATAGTGTGAGGTGACGCAGGTACGGCCATCGGCCATTGGCCCACACAACTAGCCGTCCGACCAGTTGCGGTCAAGTTTTGTATATGTACAGTACTTTCAGTATGAACGTTCGCATCTTAGTCAGCACTTCTGCGACAATGATTGCGTAGTCTCTTAATGATACAGTAACCTTTTTTTTTTTTTTTTTTTTGTTCCGGGGTGGAAAATCCTCATGGATGTCCCCCGCCCTGGGGAGGGCGGAGGGGTCTGTCAGACTCTTACTGACTAAAAACCACCCCGGTGTCCCATCTCACACCGACGCCGGGGGTCGCGGGAACTTAAAAATCTTCCGCAACCCCCGATTGGTGCCGGCCCGCGAACGCGGGCCTCTTCCTCGGGTCAGGGGGGA
Source organism: Eupsilia transversa (assembly GCA_914767815.1). NCBI lineage: Eukaryota > Metazoa > Arthropoda > Insecta > Lepidoptera > Noctuidae > Eupsilia > Eupsilia transversa. Next base: position 1,318,595 of record OU611880.1, read on the forward strand.
GTGAGGTGTTAAACTCCCCCCGCGCCGTCTAAGAGGGGCGCGCGTGGAACACTACGCGCCGCCACCTCGGGTCCTGATGTGTGGGGGGCGACAGACGTCCCCGAGTCCGTCGCCCCTGGACCCATTTAGGGGGGCTGGAAGAGGGCGTTGTCCGCCCTCCTCCGACGCCCGGTGCGCCTGCTGCGGGCCGGGTGAGTGGATGAGATCTCCCTCTCCCTTTCCGCAGCCTCCTTCTGCGAGACGACCGTTTCGCAGTAGGAAACCACCGCGTCCCAGGACTCCTCGCCGCCGACCATCGCATTCACAACGGCCGGCAGCGACAAGTCACTGCCTACTTCTGAGATGAGGGCACGGCGCGGCTCCTCCCAAGCGGCACACTCTGCCAGCGTATGCCGCGCCGTGTCCTCCCGACAGTCGACGCAGTGGTGACACCGGGCGTCCGGCTCCCTGTTTATGCGACACAGATACTTCCCGAAGCAACCATGCCCCGAGAGCACCTGCGTCACCCGAAACGACAGGGAGCCGTGCCTCCTCCCGAGCCAGAGGTCGAGCACCGGCCGGACCGCCTCGATGATGTCGAGGCCGCCACCAGGACCTCGCGGAGCTGAGACCGATGCAGCTCCATGTGTCGCTGCATCGGTTGCTCGCCCCGCGCCCTCGCTTCCTCGCGCCACCGATACGATGACGCGAGTACTTTCGCCTCGAGGTCCCAGGGCGGGGATCCGGCCAGTGCACAAGCCGCCTCGTAGGAGATCGTGCGATACCCCCTGATGACTCTGACGGCCATCGCTCTCTGCGGTTTGCGCAGGACTGCGATGCTACCGGCCGTCAGGTCAGCCGCCCAGATCGGGGCCCCGTAAAGGGCCATCGACCGCACGATCCCCACGTAGAGCCGCCTACAAGCGGCGCTCGGGCCCCCCAAATTAGGAAGCAGCGTTGACAGCGCCCCAGCAGCGCCCAGCAGCTTGGGCGCCAGCCGCCGGAAGTGGGGCTCGAAGTTCCACCGGCTGTCGAGCACCAATCCTAGGTACTTCATGGTAGACTCGACAGCGATCCGAGCCCCCCCGACCACGATGTGTGAACCGGGCGGCGGCGCCCGCCGGGGGCCATGAAACACCATGGCCTCCGACTTGCTGAGGGCCACCTCCAGGCCCAGGCGACGTATGCGGCCCACCACATGTGAGACCGCAGCCGTCGCCAGCAACGCTGCCTCCCTGTGCGAGCTCCCCCGGGCAGTGACCAGCGTGTCGTCTGCGTAGCACGTCAGGTCGACGCCCGGTTGGAGTTCGCCCCTCAGCACCCAGTCGTACCCGATGTTCCACAGGAGCGGGCCAACAACCGAGCCCTGTGGAACACCGCACGACATGCGGCGCTGGTTCCCGCCATCACGTCCCATGTAGGTGACACACCTCTCTGACAGATAAGCCCCAACGATGTGGCAGAGGTAGGGAGGCACGCCATGATACCGTAGTGCCTCCCGAATACAACTCCAGGGCAGGGTTGATACAGTAACCTAAGTCAACTTACTAGCAAATTCCTAAATATCCCATCCACTCTCTGCACCACATCCTTCAGTAGATCAAGGTTGAGCAGCGGCGGATCAAACCTCCGGAACAACTCCAGCTCTTTCTCATGCTTCTTCAACTTATCCTCGAAGATCGTCTTCCTACTCTTCAGCTTGTCTTCCGCCATGTTCCTCTTGGTACTGAGGGTTTTTAGCGTCAGGTCTATGGTTTCGTCCATGTCTAGTGGCCAGAGGAACACCCGCGTGTTTAAGTTTACGTCTTCAACTGGAAGTTTACAAGGTAAAATTAAAAAAAATTAATAACCCCGACACAATTCCAGGTGATGCTGCAGTATCGGTTCAAGGTTATTATGTTCTTCTAATATCATTGAAGTAACAGGATACGAAATTTCGAATCGATCAGACCTGTGGAAGATGCGCACACCCAATCATCAACTAGAAAAGAGCTGATAATCTTCAAACGGCTGAACCGATTTTCTTGAATTGTAGCTAAGAAAACTCTCGATCAAAGACACCTTTAAAAAAAAAAATCTGTTCAGCCGTTTGGGAGCTACGAGCGAACAGACACACAGATACACACGTTAAACTTATAACACCGTTTTTCCGTCGGGGGTTAAAAATACTTTAAATGTCGTTTCTATAATATTGGTTCACTGAAGACGTGTGTCTTCGCTGATAAACCACAGACGTTGGACCACTTGGAAGCCAACATTTGCCGCGTTATTGCCGAAATACGGCCCCAGTTGCTCGAAAATTGGGCTTCCTGATTACGCTTCAGCCGTGGCGCCCATATGCCCGAAATCATTTTAAAGCACTTATGGCATAAGAATATCTTTTAAATAAAACCAATACCATGATAATAGGTCTTTTATTCCATTTTGAATTTGTATACCTCTAAAAAAAACACCCGTTAGTATTGTATAATAATAATATTGTAATAAATATAATAATGTAATAATAATATTGTGTCTAAGACACTGCTGAATCCATTTTTTCACAACGGGGAAGCTCTTGGCCTGCATCTCACCTGATGGTAAGTGATGATTAGGCCGAAGGTGGAAGCGAGCTTCACCCGGAATCCCCAACCACAAAAGAACTGGCTATCTTACCTCTAACTGCCGAAACACAACAATGCAAACATTGTTGTTATGGTGAGTGACTTGGTGAATAATCCACTGTTTAGTATTTATTTAACTCACAACATAGATGCGCATGCTCCATCAGGAACAGCACATGCTCGGCAGTGGTGCGCGATTTCTCCCGCAGGTCGAACATGGCGCTGTCGCGACAGTCCATGATGTAGTTGATGAGTTCCACCAGCTGAGCCGTGGTCTCCGGGCTCTCGGAGGCTCGAGCGGCCATCTCCTCGTAGATGTTGCAGATGCTGGACAAAGGTTTCGAGGGTAATATAACTTAGAACGTAAGGTCTTATCTTCTGCGATCCTAGGCTGGATATAATTTGCTTTAACTTTTTTACCCGCGGCTGTGTGCGTGGTGTTCGGAAATTATTCCATACATAGCAGCGCCCCGCTGTCTCACCCAGATATGTCTCGATCCCGTGAGAATATCGGGATAAAAAGTATCCTTAGTCCTAACCCAGATCATGGTATGGTACACTTCTGCATTCCTAACCTAACTCAACCTAACCACTTTGATATATAAATATCTAGGTAAAGTGTCGCCTGCAAAAGAACAAACAGGCCAACTTACTTACATTCGTGTGAGGTCATTGTGCTATCATTGTGCTTTTCTAGTGTGCGTGCATTTAGCGGCTAACAGTTGGACGCTATTTCACAAGTTTAACTGTCTATCTAGAAATATTTATTTATTTCGTTACCCATTCATAGTGGCATTAATTAATTCCATGACAAACCGCATGACGGCCGTCGTATATGCTCGTGGAGGTAACAGAATTGAGTAAATAAACGTTTTCTCTAGCTAGGTAAAGCATTGTTTTCTAAAAAAAAAAAACACGCAAATTTTTCCCCTGAGAAACCCGAAAAAACTACGTATTGCAATTAAACTGTTATTTTGTTGTAATCCGATTACAAATTTGGAAAAATGACAAACGGAAATGATAGTGAGACTGGCTTCACAACTACATATTTTTGTGCTATTGTTATTTAGAAATATATCTTAAACAAAAATATGCGAGTGGCTCGTTCAGGTGTCCGGGAGTGTAATTATGTCTACTGTACTAATACTTACTTTCTGTTCCACTTCCTGTTGACGGCTATGAAGTGGTCGACGATTTGCTGGCGCAGGCCGCTGACAATGTCCCAGAGAGTATCGTTGATGGGCCCGCAGTCCAACATGATCATGTTCAGGGGTATATCTCGACGGAGGAAGGCGATCTCGTCGCGAAGGCGCTCGTACATATATATGCGCTCTGAGAAGTCCTGGGGTTGACAAAAATTGAGTTAATTTGGACTGGGTGATTGGTTTAGGCCGTCCGCTGCGTTAAGCGGATGGACGGAGAGGGCGCCCGCGCGGCGTGCTGTTTTCTATGGGCCGCATGCGACGGGAAACACGCCTCACGCAGCACTGCTCTAAGGATGAAAATAGGAAACAAGCATGCCGCGCGGGCGCCCGCGCCGTTACGTTTTGGTGCTATCAATATTACGAAGTTTAGAAAAGCTTTTTGAAATTGCATAGACTTGTTAATCTTCGATTTTGTTATCAAGTTAATAAAAAATAGGCAAGTATTTCAATGTTTGTAACAGCTTTATATTAGATCTCATCATTGCGCGTTCGTATTTCCGAAGATAGACGATGATTCCCGAAGCGCTTTTTTATTCTTGGAGATCAGCTGTACATTCCAACCTTACCTTCAAATATGGCGGCGGCTCTGACTTCATGAACATCAGCAGGTCATCGTTGGCTTGTCCGTTGAGGATGTAGAAGTAGTCCTGGTAGCTGCTGAGGAAGCTACGAGGTCCTGGCTTGTTAACGGACACGTGACGCAGCGTCTCCTGGATGGCGTCCATCATATAGCGCTCTTCGGAATGCACCGGCATCAGGTAAGGGTGCGGCCGGGTTGAGTCTGGTCACACAGAAAAAACAACAAATCTGCATCTAATGCGCAAACTCTTCCTACCAGTCAAAAATTGCAGGTGCATTATTACAACGTGAGTTTTTTACATCAATAAAATTAATCGTCATGGCGCAGATAATAAAGTTGTGTCGCAAAATGGCGTAAAAATTTAAAATGTTCAAATGCGCGAATGTGCCGGGTAGTAAGTGGCAAGGAGATCACCTACGGGATCGCCTTAAGGTGGATGCTCCAAGGTAGCCAGCGAAATTCAAATTTTCTTACGTTTTTTGCAATTTGCAGGTCTGTATCAGGTTGTATGTTGATCTAAATATGATTTGCGGCTGTATCAGATATTTAATTATAGAATTATAGTCATAAAAATCATCAATTCAACTCTCTAAGTTCATATAATCCTATTGAATGACTATTTCATGAAATCATGACATTTGAGGATTATTCTAACTTAAGGAGTTGTATTGCTGATTCTAATGATTATTATTGTATAAAACCATATTCGTTACGGTCGCAAATCATATTTTAATCAACATACAACCTGACACTGACCTGCAAATTGCAAAAAACGCAAGAAAATTTTAATTTCGCGGGACACCTTGGAGCATCCACCATAATGAATAAATACTACATAACTCGTTTGCTAAAACTGCAGCTAAATTAAATACTTACTTGGATACATTATCTTATCTATAGCAGGCAACATCTTGGACACGTTGATAATGGCTTGGAAGCAATGGATGACGAAGTTCCTGAGGTGGTCCAGGTCTGGGTCGAAGGTGATGTTGTTGGTGCCGGGGTGTCCTTTGACCTTTATGCGCAGGATCGGCCGCTTGATGAACATGTAGTCGCGATATGGACCCTCGTACTTGTTACCTTCCTACACATAACATCACGCCTGTATTCCCAGAAGGGTAAGGCAGACCCTCACATTTCGCCATTTATGAGGTCATGTAAAAGGAGGCAAGCCTAATGATATCAACCGGGCACTAAACGCCGGGCCGTAAAACTTGAGTTAAAAATCATAAATACAGGGTCACATTAAATTAGTTAGCGAAACTCCGCTTACTCCGCACGCTAATTTAATTTGACTGTTTAGATAGTGCCATCCATGAAGACGCGCCCCACTCCTCTTCCTAAATGCAATTACTGTACTGTAAGCGTGGGTCGTGTAAGAGTGGGGCGCGTCTTCGTGGATAGCTCTTTAAAAGAGAAGTCTTTTTCACATCTTTATTTCACCAGGCTAGGCGCACTCCACATTTTAAATATGAAGTACGCAGCGGACTCGTTTCGTCGGGCCAATTCCGTGAGCGTAACGTAGTCAAAAGGTATAAGCCTTCTGCTTCGAATCTTGCGGGCAGCGGGGCAGCGGCGGCGGCGGCGCGTTCATATGCATATATTTATATGCAACCGGCCTCGAAGGCAGCCGCTGCCCACAAGATTCGAGGCAGAGGCCTTAGGGCCGAGCAAACGGAATGGCAGCGGCTTGCCGCGGCCAGCGGCGCCGCGAGGCCGCTCGCAGCACCGCGGGCGGCCTCGCGACCTTTTCAAGCGAGCAAAACAAGATTTTTCTTTTGACATAGTTTAATCCTTCCAGCTTTTGTAATAAGATTTGTGATTGAAGTACAGTTCGATATACAAAACTAGCAAGTCAGCCAGGTACTAGGTTGTCAGTAAACTTTACCGTCAAAATAAAGTTTGAAAAACAAAAATGGCTCCATGTTAAACATGTAAATAAACACGTATATAAAATAGACGTAGATATATTTAGTAACCTATTCCGCTTAACTATTCTTAAAGAGTCTTAAAAAACCCTGTAAGAAATCGACACGTGTTTCACCTCTCAACGAGGCATCCTCAGGATGACGATTGACTTGTGGCGAGCCCGTACACGACGTGTTAACACGCCGAGCGCTGGACGCTGAGTAAATAAATATAAATTACCCTAAGCTGATAAAAATTTCGTTTTCCCTAATTATGTTAATATTACTATTTAAGTCGGTTTCTCCCAGCCTGGGTCTAAATATAACCCTTATTTTGTAAAAAGACGGATCATGTCTTGGGTCAACGCATAGGTTACTTTTAGTCCGGTTTCATGTAGTAGTTCACTTAGGATGCGAGTAAAATCATAGGCTGATGATGATGCATGATATCTAGTACAGTACATATTAGAACAATCACTTACAAAATAATAATTGAGATGCTCAGCGAAATGCACGACGCTTCTCTCGACGAGGTCACGCACTTGGTTCGACATCAGCGCCCGGATACACCTGTAAATTGGCTTTTGTTCCTTATGGTAATTTCAAGGGGGATGCGTGTACACACGGCTACATATCAAGCTATACGTTTCCAGAATAAGCTGACCTCTCATAGTACGGAAATCCTATACAATTCGAGATCAGCTTATACTGGAAATGTTTTGAACAAAACAGAAAAGTTTTGTGGTCAGAGCAATGATTAAGTGTCAATGGTGGCGGATTGTATTCCCCACTCATTATCAGCCTATAATGTCCTCACTCCTGGGACACAGGCCTCCTCTCGGTGAGAGGGAGTGAGCCGTAGTCCACCACGACGCGGGCCCAGTGCGGGTTCGTGGATGTCACATGTCTACGAATTTTTGGTTCTAGGACATGCCAGTTTCCTCCTTTCCTTCACCGTTTTGAGAGCAGTGGTGAAAAAATAGAAATAAAGTAAAAGTAAAACTCCTGCTTGGGTTCGAACTTACGACCAACGACAACATTTGTGATGAGAAAAATAAATAAAATTAATACTGGGCTCGTGTTAGTTAATTTTTTAATCTCTGAAATCCATATATTTAAATCGAGTGTTTATGCAAAGTATGCGCCAGGGCATGGGGGCTTTAGGGCTTTTGGCGTCACGAATAAAGAAGGCCGTGTGTCCCGCTTTTAAATAAATAAACAACAAAAACACCTATGCATTCTTTTGTCAACAAATGGCGAGTCCCAGAATGTATATGAAATAAAACACTTGTAGTACAATAGACGTAGTTATATACAGGGTGTAAGGGACAGCCCTCCGCAAACTTACAGGGAGCATTCAGCTCCTTATTTTGAATCATATTCCAACGGAAAACATATGTGGATACTTTTTTTTGTCATTTTTTCTGTTACAAAATTACATTATCTGTACGCAGCACTCAATTTATGTAAATTAAACAGCTAAAATAAAAAAAACAGCAATTGATGTTGAAATACTCTGTGCTACGTGCGCTGCCGTTCGCTACGTGCGTTTTGCCACGGTAACGATACATTGCGTGTGAGGTAATTAAACAAATCAGGTTTATTGGATTCACATAACGTTCCTGAAATAATTGAATGTACCGTTCATCTTAGTATGATATACTGAATTCACCCCATCAGTCTGCGGAGGGCTCTCTTGGAAACCTTGTAGTGTTTGACTAACCTGAAGAAAGTCTCAACTTTGAAGGTGGACTCGGTCTTCCTCTTGGCCACATAGATGGACCAGTGATGCCTCATCTTGATCATCGTGTCTGCCACGTCGATCAACCAATTCTCCTCCAGTTCTTTCTTGGTCGCCGCGGACAGTGTGATCACGTTATCGAAGAAATCGCTCGTGTACTGTGGGAAGGGGATCTTAGCTTGCATTTTCTCCATGTCCACTATGTACATGTGTTGGTATCTGAAAGAAAGAAAAACTATTTCATTCCTGCATTAGTAAAGTACGTACATTTGGTTTTTATGTGGTCTTTAGTATGTTTGAAACTAGTTGCTGCTGACTGTGTTTAGTTAAGTTTCTGGTTTCAGGGACCGAAACCGGTATGATTAATACTGGTATTTTTCGGTTACAATATTTATATTTTAACAGGTTTTTGAAAGGTTACCTTAGATTGAATACAAAACGAGATAAATACAAGTTACCGAAATAAAAATTACCTCTATCTTACACGTGGCCGTCAGGATTAGTCTAAAGGCGCGTATTGCTTATGTGTGTCTTCTTTTTGGTTTACCCAGATAGCGGTAACCTTAGTCGTAGAAGTAACCAAAATTATTCGATATCTGTACCGTCATTTATAAAGGTTTTCTGTTTCATCGTAAATAAGTATCGTCATCATTTCACCTTTTTTTCTTGCCGTGAAAAACTACGGTATATTTTGCCTCGTGTGGCACGGTCGTCAGTGTTGTATGGATCACTATGGAACCTTGTTGACAGACATTTTTTCTACGGCTCGGTTAATACGCCATACCGAAAAAAATCAGGGCCGTGTATGTGATAGCACCTTAAAAGGCGAAAACTATAAAGGATCATAACCTGTCCTCCCACATCCTCCTGAGCTCCAGCAGCACGGGGTTCCCGAGGTAGTACCGCTGGAACAGCCTCTCCTTGGCCTTGAGCGCGGGCGCGTGCCACGGCATGGGCGCGCGCACCGCGTGCGCCGGCCACAGCGGCGGCACGAACGGGATGTGCAGGCGCACCTGCTCCGCCGGGTCCTGGATTATGTACACCAGGATGCATCTGCGGAGATCTCAATATCAGGGTTTGCTTCTTTCAGCTGTATGTTTCAGTAGGCCTAGCGACACGAACGCGCGAAGTATACGTAACGATAATTCGAACGATTTTTTTAATAAAAAATACTCGTTCCGCACAAAATCATTTATTAGATTTAAAGACAGAGACGACGCTATATAAAGCCGATTTTTTTTAAACGAAATTCTTTAACGCAGTTCGCGGTCGGAGTAAACTGGAAGAAATCGTCACGTAACGAAAAAGCGTTATGCCCGAAAAAGTAAGTTTCAAGAGTCAAAAGTTTTTGGTTTTTAATACAGAGTCATCTAATATAAGTATTTAGTCTTGTTTCAATACTAATTGAGTTCAAAATGGTTACCGACAGAACAGTACTACTAATAATCTCATCGCATCACGGGAAAAGTTATATTGATCACACAGTAGATGGCTTTGTATTAAAAAACAAAAACATTGGACACTTGAAGCTTGAGACCATACTAGATGGCTCTGTATTAATACATGATATTCATCGAAAGGTACTTCGTTCCAACCGTCTCTGACCCACGACACTTGCCGACTTTTTCTTAATCTCGATGTGCCACTTCGATCGTCTGGTAATTACAAACACGTCTGCTGAATGTTAGGTCCTGGATTCATAAGTCAGGGACAGTGTTATTGAATCATACCAGGTCAGTATTCTACATTAGCTGATCCCACTTGCAAAGAAGAAGAGGGGAACCCGGCTCAGGTAATGCAGGACAGTCAGTTAAAGTAATGTATAAAGAAGCACCTCTTCATAGCCATCACGAAGAACTCCCTGATGTCAGCCTCACTCTGTCGCACGTTGGCCTGCCACGTCAGAATAAGCATGCGCTTCTTGATGTGCGCCGTTTGCTTGTCTACGGCCAGCCGAGCGCGCTTGTACAGCTCTACGGGGAAGTCTGGGAGCTGCTTGCCTGATAATGACTGGGAAAGAGGAATAGATGTCATTGTCCTTTATGTGCAGAACAAAAGGACACAACATACATCAGAACGGTATAGTCGACGTCGTAAGTGCATTATCAGTTTTGACAATATCAGTAGCACAGGTACACGGCATGCACGCGATGTGTTCGCGGACGACTGTTTTGTCTGTCTCTTTCACGCGAACTATTCGCCATCGGCTCGTGAACATGTCCAAAGGTGTCCATAGTATGTTTCTAAGATGCACGCGGAACGGACTGTTCGTATCCGCGAACAGACATCGAACTTGCACGTGAACTACTCGCTGTACTATGTTAATAAGATCCACGTGAACCGCACAGTCCGTGCGCGTGCGCAGGTGGGGACCAGGCAACGGTTTACATATAATAAAGTGTTTTTTTATTTATTCAAAAAAAGTTATGTTACGTTCATGAAAACATGTTTTCATGGCTCAAACTCACAACACTCAGGTAATAGTCAATTAGCTTCAAGGTTTCCGGGGCGATGTATCTGTAATGCTCCTCCTCGGTGACTGCCAGCATCTCTTTCTTCTGCTGGTCCGGATCTCGCGGCTCCTCGAATTCTAACTTCGCTAAACGCCTGGGAAATAACAAAGAAATGATAATATTTTTATCTTCACTTCAAGACACAAACATCTGTGTAGCACTGGCTCCTGTTCTAGGAGTTTCTATACCACAAGAGACAGTCCTCTCAATTTTCAGAACCGCTGCAGGCTTCTCGAACGCTAACTTCGCTAAACGCCTGGGAAATAACAAAGAAATTATAATATTATTATCTTCACTTCAAGACACAAACATCTGTGTAGCACTGACTCTTGTACTAGGAGTTCCTATACCTCAAGAGTCAAAACTCTCAATTTACACAACCTCATGCCTCTCGAAAGCTAATTTCCCTAAACGCCTGGGAAATAATAAAGATAGATCATGGTAAGAAGCATACACTAGTTAGTTAGTTAGTTTTTTGGAATAGTAGTTTATAGTTTTGGGATATTAGTTTATTGTTTCCAGATATTAGTTTATAGTTTTGGGATACTATAGTTTATAGTTTTGGGAACTATAGTTTATAGTTTTAGGGTACTAGTTTATAGTTTTGGAATACTAGTTGGTGCTCGCCCACATATCGCCAAATAATGATAAATTAGGACCATCAAAGTAAAATGAATAAAAACTTAATTACAATATGATCAATTATTGTCGAGGTTGCTAGCTAACTACATATTGCAATACAACTCATAAAAAAAAAACATTATACTGTGTAGATCATGTCAAGCCGGGCTGGCGATTTCAGTTTTGAGTACTTTTGAGAAACTGGTTGAGATACTAGTTCCCAGGTTAGATGATCCTTACCTTTTAAACTCCTCCTGTGCCGCTAGTTCCGCTGCTTCCTTCTCTAGTCTTCTCTTCTCAATTCTTCTCTTTTTAGCTTCTGCTTCGGCAGCTTTCCTCCTATCGTATTCACCGGTAACTAAATCTTCCAGCTTAACCAAACCTGTAAAGGAAATAATGTAATGTTAAAATTTTGTCTTTTTTGAAAACGGCTGAACGGATTTGGATGAAACTTGGCACATGGGTATACCATGATCTGGAGAAGGACATAGGGTACTTTATATCCTGGATCCCAGATGAAATCGCGGACAACAGCTAGTATAATTATATAATGTATCTCTTACCCACTCCTTGCTCCCTCCCCCACAGGTGGAAAATAACATGTGACCTTCACCTTTCTGAAGCTTATGCTGATTCTTATCGCCTTTCATCGCCTGCAGCTGCTCTTTCTCTCTCTCCGCCCAGGACTTGAGAGGAGGGAACTGCATCTCCCCCTTAGGGCCCAGAGGTCCATACAACTTTGGAGGAGTTCTCTTCTTAGGGGGCATGTTGACCAGACGTATGGCTTTCGTAGTGGGCGTGTAGCAGTTGCCTGGGAGTGGAAGGGTTTGATGTATATTGATGCAAAGAACAGAATCTGGTGGATTGTAAGTAGCTGAGTATTGTAGGTGTTTTGTAAATAAGACGAATGAAAATTACTTGTTACTAACCTTTTATTTAAGATATCAATTTTCTAGGATACTCTTGTAATAACATTAACGTGTAGTTGACCTCGTAATTGCTTTATTACGAAGGGTAAATATATGTCACTTACGCGTCAAAAAACTATAAGATCTATTTTTCTATGTCACAGTTAGAAAGTGTCAACACTTTCATTCGCATTTATAATCGCATAACTCGACAAAAGAGAGTGCACAGCTATATTTATTTTCGCGAATTCGGGTTTAAACATTTTCATAATCTTGTGTGCAATGTCCTCCTTGTAACACTTACCAATGGAGTCTGAAGGCATGACGTGATTGTAGGAGTCGCGATTTGGGACTCCCTTCGTCCAGGACTTGGCCTGCATCAGCGGTAGATATTCTCCACAACGACGTGCGTCTTCGCCTGAAATTCAACCATAATACATACACACAAAAACATGACACATGACTTTGCCATAGCCGTAGGCAGAAACTACGGTACCCGCTACGATTCTATCAATATATTCCCTTAGTGGACGTGCACGTGCGATTTTTCGGCGCGGATTGGATTTTCTACCCTCGGTGTTTAGCCTAGAATTGAGAATCCAACGGTCCATCCCAGCGCGTCAAATAATAAATTGCACTTGGATTTTCATTTCTCGGCGCTAAGCAGTGCGTTGAAAATTCAGTGAGCGATAAAAAAAACATCGTGTTAAAAATTAACCCGGTATTCTCTTCATTACTTGCCAAAAATAATAATTACATTGTGTTGTGTTAAATTGCGCTAAACGTTTATTATGACATTGAATAAATAATAAACCTTAACATTTGTGCCTCAAGGTGAAGCTTCAAGGACATTCGAAGTCCCGTTTGACATGAAAGTCAATATTTTTACAACTTTTTACTTTATAGCACTTATTACAAAGTAAGTTTTTCCATATCATCAAACGTGCAGAATGGTCTGCGCGTAGGCTAAAGGGGTAGTAATAGTATAATGGAGGGTACACCCCAGCTTTTGTTATTTTTTTTCCCCTATGTGGTCGCCAACTATAACTACCCAACAATAATTCTGCCCGTCTCTTTACTGTTTAACGATTATTATCTTGAACGCGTTTATTTAGTTCCACATTTCAACAACAGATGTCACTGTGCATTTACGTCACGTTTCTAAATCGCGGTGTCAATATTCTCTGCCGTTTGGTTGGGTGGGTTGAATCGACCTAATACTGTATCTCTGGTTTCCCTTCAAAACGCATAAATCTTTCGCCTTTTACTAAAGATTTCCGTGGAGGGGGACACTCAAATGAGTCTTAAGTATTTTTGAAATACTCTGCTTCGGCAGAGTTTATAATAATACCTTCTTCAATAGTAATACAATGGCAATGGCTTGGTTAATGATTAGTGTCAATGAGTATTCATTTTAGGGATAAACAGATTGCTTGCTTGCATTGTGGCTTGCATAATAATTATTATAATTTAAAATATTAAATACAATGCCTTGTAATAAAATAAACGTCGGCGTCGGGCGTCTCGCGTGTTTTTATAACAATACTGGATAATTGAAAAAACCAAATCTAATCGAAAATCTTAGGAGTTTTGCAAAGAGGGATCTTCGTAATAATACGAGCTAATATAACGATGTATAATTTATTTATTTATTATTAATGCCCTCGCGAACAACGACGGTGATTATGGCTGCTGCACGCTGATTGGCTGCATAATGTTTTGCACTAATGAATGTGCTGAATGGTTAATAGCTAGTATAGCTACATTCGAGACATGTTTTGACCAACCAGAATAAAGATGTAACATCCCGCCTAGTTTCCCCGAAGGGTTGGGAAGAGGTGTACCTATAGTACATGTCGCCAGTTATGTTGAAGTCCCATGTAATAATTGTTAAGAATTGCCTGGTTTATACGATGGCAGTGACTGGACCACTGTCACGTGACTCGCAATTACGGATCCAGTCAGTGGGTTCATGTCTATAGACGAGATCAGTAGTAATAAGCCAGGCGGGCGAAAGCTACTGGGCCCGAAAATAGACGGGTAGGTTAGTCTACTGGACTGACATGATGGCGCGACGTCAGCACTGGACTGGGTTGAAACTAATATCTACAGGATCCAAATTGCAAGTTTGCGCTGCTGGACTGACTTACTGTACTGTCACATTACTGGGCTCGTATAAACCTTTAGATAAGCCTATAATGAGACTAAAAACTACACGCTTGCTGGGTATACAGGCGTTTAGTTTTATTTTGAAAGGATAAGGGCTGATTTTACCAAATTTAAATAATATTTTATCCGCGGAATAAGATTTACTTCTGACAGTTTTCGTATGGAGAAACTGTTAAAAAATCAAAATTTATTCGGAAGAGAAAGCTTGTACTTGGTATAAAAGTTTGCTCGAATTCACCCTTAGCCGAGGTGTGTTATTATATTAAGTACACCCACATTTCGACAAGTAATGTTGTAGTTCCGCGTATAGGGGATGGCTACATGAGTACTATAATATGGAGTCTGGGTTTGTTCCTCGTCGAAAATGTGGATCAAAACGCTTTTAGTTCTAACTCTCCTTAATAGATGTCGCCGTGCGCTTGCATAACACTTCTGAATCGCGGTGATAAGATTCTCCGCTGTTTGGTTGGGTTCCTTGTATTCAGCGTGTTTGGTATCTCTGGTTTCCCTTCAAAACGTATAAATCTTTCGCCTTTTACTAAAGATTTCCGTGGAGGGGGACACTCAAATGAGTCTTATGCATTTTTGAAATACTCTGCTTCGGCAGAGTTTATAATACAACTAATAGTAATGTAATACAAGCTTTGACCTCCTTGTATAACAAGTTTCCAGTATTAATTTTAGACATAAGCATTTTAATAGATGGATGTTATTATAATGATCAATGTATACAACTCTAATAAAAAACACACAAAGGCAGCGTCCGTAAAGTATATTGTTTTATATTAGTCGAATGTACTGTTGATCACATTATGTATGTGATTTTATAACATAACAATACAGATTGCTAGCTTCACTATGATAGCAATTGGTATTTTTGATACGAATGCTATTGCTGCTGTTCATCTTCTTGGAAGCCTTAACTGACTGATTTCATGTTCACCATTCAGTTTACATAAACAGAAAACATTTTTTTTTTATTGTCTTCTTTCGCTTGTCAATTATTGTGAACCGTGAAAGGGTAGGCCAAGGTGTGTACTTGGCAGCATTTGACAAGTTATGTCATAGTCCCACGTAATAGGATGCAAGTCTTAATTATGTAGCTATAATTATATAGTCTGGATTTGTGTCCAGTTATTTTTTTTTCGTTTAAACACTCGTTAATAGATGTCGCTGTACGCTAGCGTAGCACGTCTGAATCGCGGTGTCAAGATTCTCCACCGTTTGGTTGGGTCGCTTGGATCGAGCTAATACAGTATCTCTGGTTTCCCTTCAAAACGTATAAATCTTTCGCCTTTTACTAAAGATTTCCGTGGAGGGGGACACTCAAATGAGTCTTAAGCATTTTTGAAATACTCTGCTTCGGTAGAGTTTATAATAATACCTAGAATATTAATGTAATAATAACTTGGTCTGTATTACAGAACGAACCTCAAGCTGTCTGTGTCAAGAGTTTATTGATTACTGGCTAACAGTAAGAAAAATTACCTAGTACGCTAGAAGATTCAACATGTCGGCAAGAGGCCTCTGATTGGACTTAGCACGGCTCGATCAGAGCAGGCGATCGAGCTGCCTGACTCGTATTCCCTCCTACCTACCCTTTGGGAAATACATGCGTGATATTATGTGTGTATTCATATTCACAACAACAAACTAACCTTCAGGGTACATATTCATAACAGCTTTCACAAGTACGCTATCACAGTCCATTTCATGGTCGTAACCGGCGCGTGGCACCCACGGCAGGGTGCGGCCGGGGACATCCGGCGGGATGAACCGGGACGGACACGGTTTAGCATCCGGCGGAGGTGCCCGACGCTTCTTCTTGCGGCTACTTTCACCACTCGCCATTGTCTTCTGAGAATGATGGTGGATAAAGGTTTTGATGAAATGAACCTTTTTGGCGCAGCCGTGAGGCACACACTATTGTTAAACATTATTTTCTCTTTTGTATTTTGTTTTTTGTATTTGTGTTTCACGAACTGTGCCCATATAAACGTTATTCTTTCTTTCTTTCTTTCTAGATGCAACTAAAAGTAAATGTGCCATTCATACCTGTGTTTTACTTACAAAGATAGGATAGGACTACAGTATTCTTTAAATACATCTATACTTATAATAAATCTGTAGAAGTGAAAATTCTGTACATTGAAAATATCAAAAAAAAAAATGGCAGGGGGTGTTACTAGACCGACACCGAACCCAAAAGTGTGATTAAAAATTTTTTTGTCTGTCTGTCTGTCTGTCTGTCTGTCTGTTTGTTCAAGTATCACGCAAAAACTACCGGTTCGATTACGATGAAACTTGGTATAATTATTCTTTAATATCCTGGGCACCACACTGGGTACTTTTTATCCCGGAAAAGTATCCTATCCTACGGTTGGGGGGTGTCAAAGTTTGTATGGAAGAATTTTAACGCGCTGTCCGATTAACTCGAAACTCAATATTTATACTTAAACCCAAAAATTAAGAATAACGTGTATCAGGATTTTTCGAAATTCAACCCCTAAGGGGGTAAAATAAGGGATGAAAGTTTGTATGAAAAATCTTATTCCTTGAGGTAATAAACACGAAACTTCGCACGAATAGTTATCTAAATAAATTATAAAGTTTGTAGTTTTTTGTTTTTCTAAATTACCCCCTTTTTTTTTTTTTTTTTTTTCTTTTTTTTTTTTTTTGGGTGGGAAATCATCCAATGACTTCTCCCGCTCTGGGCGGAGCGGGAGGGCGTGTCAGACTTTTACTGACTAAAACCCACCCGTGTTCCTTCCCTTGCCATGCCAGGGGCCACGGTTTCCCCTTAGGACTACCCGCAACCCCGGCGGGCAACGGTCCTAGCGGACCCCGTCAGTTTTGCTGACATCTCTTTGAGGCGCGCGTGGAACACGACGCGCCGTCGACCCGGGCCTGGTCCTTATCGGGGGCGAGCTACCCATTGCTCACCGCCCGCAAGCCCGCGCCTACGGTGGCCGGGAATCCTCCAAGGAGTCCCGACGCCCAGGGCGTCTCCTACGGCGGCTAGGCGCGTGAGGGCGCGAACTTTGCCTCTCCCTCACGCGCTCCGCCTCCTCCTTCGTCTAAATTACCCCCTAAAGGGGGATTGGGGGGTGTCAGTGTTTGTATGGAAGAATTTTAACGCGCTGTCCGATTAACTCGAAACTCAATATTTATATTTAAAACCCATGGGGATGTATGGGGTAATTTCCGACACTCACGCGGGCGAAGCCGCGGGAAGCAGCTAGTACAATAATAAAGGCAAAGCTTAGTGTATCGTCAAACCGCTTGCTACTCAAACAGTTCAACATGATATGAATTCAGTGGAAGTTCACCAAACCTACTAAGGGATAACAATGCTGAGCATAATTGTACGAGGAGATATAATATGTTTTCGCGGAGTTTTATCTACGCTGCAAGCTAAACTTGATTATAATAGCTTGTACAATTCGAATTAATAATATCTTACCTTGAAACTATAATCACATGTAACACTAATATAATATAAGTATGATTAAATAAAATTAAATATTAGACTTTACAAAGAAAATAAATTAATAATAGTTAGAATAATAAGTTTGTATTTTTTACGAATACACGTTTCTATGGACGCGTTGCCATGGCAATGTTTTATTTATAACTTTTGACATTATGTTTGTTTCTCAACTTCAACCAGTATTTTACTTGTAAACGTACCCTACTAAATACTTTTTTAGAACTTACTTGTATGAACTTACTAGGAAACATAAATAAATCCACCTACAACGGAACACATGTCTCCTCTTTATGAGAAGGGGAACAGTGCCCACCACGCGGGCTCAGTACGGGTTGGTAACAGGCAGGATACTTCCAAATAATGCAATGAGTTACTGTATCTTGTGTACCGAATCGAAAAACGTTGGTACATACTTATTGATTGGCCTGAAGAAGTTAATTTTTGTAAAGAAATTAGTTAGAATTTTCCATATTTTAGTCACCATCTAAAATATAGAGCGTAGGGCTCTCATAATCATTAGGGCAGGTCAGTGAATGTTAACAGTTGGTGCCCACATTCAGCACTGCTGAACAGGGGTAAATGTAAATGTAGTGAAGTACTTACTCTTTGATCAAAGGGACTTGCATAGCAATTCACAACCATTAAAATTACACATTTGCAAGTACTACTAAGTAATTTGCTGACGTGGCCGGCAAATAGCTGTCGGAAGAATAGTCGTCGTTTATTTAATTAAAATTGTCAAATATTTCGGGTTTTGGATTTGCGAACAGCCTTAGCAACAGATCTTTTGATAACATCATGGTCGATTCGGCATGGTAACGTGTCGAATGATTGTGAACAGGTTTTTTTTTTTTTTGGAAATGGCATCTCGCAGATCAACCTAGAGAGGTTTTGTCTGCTTAACCGGACTATCCTGTGGCTACTTTTAGGGTTTTTAAATCTAAAAGCCTCCAGCCAGGGCGCAAAAATATGCTACTAAACTAAGATGCGACGCTCGCTAAGGGCACCCCCTGTGGGGTACGGGCCTCGGCTTAGGGCGTCGCAATCGGGAGGAAAATGTGAATAGGTTTATACTGGTGAAGTTTTTTAAGCTGTTTTGTTTTTGCTTTTATCTTAGGACTGATTTTGAAGTCAGGTTTTCTTTTACTATAGGGCAATCTTTACATAACTTTTTCCGAGTAATAAGAATTGCGGCATAAGTATTGAAAATATGTCAACCGCCATATTTATCCTTCAGATAAAAGTTATTTCACGATTGATTGGATAGGATATTTGTAACAATTGGGCATTTATTCTACTAAAAGAGTACATTTATACGCCCAAATTGCTTTAATTGGCACAAAAACACAAAAATAATAAAACAACATTTATGTATACATTTTATTTTGTTATAAATCATTTCAATCGGTCCGTTAGGTCCGTTTTCATAATATTATAAAAATCTTATATAAAACATAAATGCATGATAAAATTCTCTTATTATAATAGTACAAATTGACATTGATTATACTCTATAAACTATTTTAAAATTGCGCAGTTTGGAGCAGTTCAATTTCAAATTCATAATTTTAATACTGACATAATTATACCTTTATCAATCTCTCAGATTTCTGTTCTTCTGAATTTATTCTAATTCTTACAGTAATAACAAGCCATTAGGTTTCTCAAGGCATATTGTCCATATTGGGATTAGATAATAATATGCCCAAAATACCGCAGTATTAACCTGTTAACACAATAAATGTACAGGATACATATTATTTAATTTTCTGACATCTAATAAGAATAATTTATAAATGCATAAGTTGGGTTCAAATACAAATTACTTATTAAAGCAAAATAAAGTTCATTTACACATAATTATTTAGCGCTATAAATCATGAAACATTTGGGCTTGAGATCACTAACTCAAATCAACGAATTCATTTAAAAAAATATAGGCTTGCCTAAGCTGGGAAGACACTAGGATAAGGAAGATCAAAAGTCTCTTAATATTTAAGTTACATACAAAATTACCAATTAAGAATAATACATTGTAATCTCTGGCATAGATAAATTAGGAACTTAAAAAAGCCTCCACCTAAAGTGGAATATAAGAAAAGTGAATACAGTTAAGTCCTGGGTTCGATTCCTGGGTTGGGCATTGTTATTGGGTTTTTCCATCTTGCTTTTCTCAGTAGCAGCCCAGTCTGGATTCGTGCCCGGTTGATGGCAATAGGCTCGCCCCCTATTACATGGGACAAAAACATAACTGGCGAAACGTGAGTATACTATAGGTACACCTCTGCCCATCCCGGGGAATACAGGCGTGATGTTATGTGGTTTTTAGTTTAATTTTGGCATAATTACTGGGATTTTGTCGTCGACGATATTTTCAAATTTTTGGCACCCGAGCGATAAAATGTTTACTAATGTCTGATCCAAAAGTATCTGATGAAAGTGTTCCTGTAAAACCCTGCTGTTGTTTTAAAACCCTGGTCATGCATACATTCTTATGGAATCTCTTACTAAAGGGAATTAGTAACACAATATACATACGTGTTTAGAATGGTTCCAACTTTATATCTTACTACTTTTTACAACAATTATTGTTTTAATTGTAATTGAAAAATAATCCATGAAAATTGAGGTTATAAAATTAGCCTCTTATTATAAAATGAAAAACATCTTTACGTTGATTTAAAATCACAATATTGGGTTCAAGTATTCAAATACTTGATTTGTAAGTGGCACTACACATTGGCATCCACAGGTAAGTTTTTTGATCAATTTTTTTACATTTTAGTCAGATAGTTTTGGAACAGGTATCCAAATTGATTACACAAAACCTATAAAAAAGTCCTCTATTTTTATCACAAAATATAAATGCAATGTAGCACCAGTTTAATCATTTCATTAAAACTTACACTTATTCATTTATAAGAATAACTAGCTTTTCCCCGCGGCTTCACCCGCGTGTGCGTCGGAAAGTATCCCACGGGAACGTACTACCGGGATTAAAATGTCAATTTGTAGTGCTACTTACAAACAAATTGGCATCCACAAGTACGTTTTCTGATTCACTTGTTTACATTTTTCTGCAGGACCTAATTAGAAGGATATAAAACTACGTTTCTTGTATAAGAACTCCCTTTACAAGAAACGTGTAGGTAATAATTGTTATATTATTAACTTTATGAAATTCTTATTATTTGTTGTAATAGAAATACACAATCTGTGAAAATTTCGACTGTGTAGGTACTTATTACGGTTTATGAGATACAGCCCGCTGACAGACAGACAGACCCGTTCCGTTTGGCACCCTCCGGGTACGGAATCCTAAAAAGTACTCAAAGTATAATATAGCATAGACTGTCGTCAATCTCCCTATAATAGTTAGAAGTAGTAGTCGACTCGTATTTACACGAAATAAACTGCGTTAAAAAAGACAGTATTCTTGGAATTCGTTTTCATTGTTTACTTTTGTATACCACCATGTTATAGCACCACTCAAGGCCACTGCCTCTCCGCCTCCTCACTCCTATTCAAGTAATTATTAGATCCTTGCCAGCTGAAGGAGCTATCCGTATCCCCATCTTCCGGTTTCCTCTCATTATAGTTCGAAGCCCTGTTCTCTTTCACAAAGGAACGTGGTCTCCCTTCGATCAAGGAATGGCTAAGACGGGAGGCATCGAAGTGGAAACCTGAGTTCGAAGGTTTTCGGACCTCGCGGAGATACTTCCAAGTGTGGCTGTCTGGACCCTCGTCTGTAGGCTTTGGACTGTACAGCCATTCTGGAATGGGATAGATCAATTTGTTATATCATGTGCTGGGTCAATGGTTTATTTAAAAAGCATTGTTTCTATGATACATGTATGGTCTAATATATATCATTATATTGACTTCTACAACTACTATTATCTAAACTACACAGCCAATAAATGGATGGAAATTTTAAATGAATACGTACCTAAAGAGTTTAGTTTAAAAAAATACTATTTCAGTGCTAGTGCTAAGACTAGTGCCGTGAAGAGATCATCACTCAAAAGGATTTAGTACTCAAGCCGCATTTAAAATGGGTTATCAAAAATAAAGTTAAAGGTTGATTTGACTAACTACACTTGGTTTTGTGGTTCCTTTTTGGACGCCTGAATTTTACGACACATAAAAGAAAATACGTCGAGTCGATAACATTCTAAGGTCTATGATAAAACTCTAGGATAAACTCTACCTCTAACTCTACTCTAGGATCTATGGCCTAGATACCTATGGATGCATGATTATGAGAGCTTGACATGAATATCTTTAAAATGAAGTCTGCAAACTATAAACGCGGACAAAAAAAAAAATTACGCGGGGAAGTAATACCAAAGATGACATATTGTTCCACATACCTCCATTAGAAACATTAGATATAGCAGTCAGTAAGAAGTCCTTATCCTTAGCTTGTAGCACCAGCATATGTCGCAGGATGTTCACCATGGAGCGCTGCGCCAGGGCTTTAGCTCGCATGTAGTATACTGTCACGCTGGAATCATGACAAATTAAAATTTAAAATTTAAATATCCCCCGACACAATTCCAGGTGATGCTGCAGTATCGGTTCAAGGTTACTATGTTCTTCTAATATCATTCAAGTAACAGAATACTAAATTTCGAATCGATCAGACCTGTAGAAGATGCGCACATCCAATCATCAACTAGAAAAGAGCTGATAATCTTCAAACGGCTGAACCGATTTTCTTGAATTGTAGCTAAGAACACTCTAGATCAAGACATCTTTAAAACAAAAAAATTATAATAAAAATCGGTTCAGCCGTTTGGGAGCTACGAGGGAACAGACAGATACACAGATACACACGTTAAACTTATAACACCCCTCTTTTTCCGTCGGGGGTTAAAAATGATTATGCATAGTCATAGTCAGCCTTTAAGTTCCCACTGCTGGGACTAGGGTCTCCTCTCGGTGAGAGGGAGTGGGCTGTAATCCACCACGCGGGCCCAGTGCGGGTTGGTAGATGGCACATGTCTTTGAATTTTTGATTCTAGGACATGCCGATTTCCGCACAATGTTTTCTTTCACTGTTTTGAGAGCAGTGGTGATGAAATAATTTACACAAAGTAAAGCATCTGTCAGAACTCGTAGTTAGCGGCCGTTACCACCGGGCCCCAATTGTTCTTCGTGAAATTTTAAATTATTATGGTTCATAGGTAAACATTTTGAAATTGGTCGCTTTGGTGGTATGTAAATGTAAATTCGTTTATGGATGAATTTAGTGCAAAAATGACCCAGCATCCATTTTTGCAAATGTTGACAAGGATTTCTTGGTCAATAGCTTATGACATTACCAATTTGATGTGTAGTGCGGAAGCGCTTGGAGATATTTTTTCCTTTCTTATCCGAGAGCTTTTTATATTTTGTGTAACCATCGGTTAGGCAATCTATATATTCCATTAACGCGTAACTTGAAAAAACCAAAGGGAGTTACTATTACTGTTAAAGCAGGGCAACATTAGAGAAGTGCCATGCGATTATAACCACGCGCATCAACTGTAAAGTGTCACCTTGACCTGCATGGATGACAACAAGTTGTCCTACTACTTATAACTGTATAATGCCATCCACGAAGACGCGCCCCACTCCACGCTAACTGTATTTTTTTTTTGTTCATTTAGTACGGAGCGGTGCGGAGTGGGGCGCGTCTTCATGTATGGCACTATCTATACCAGTCTCAATAATTACCCCAGGAACAGCATAAGGAAGCCGATAACTCCGGGTCTGACGATGAAGCTCAGCACGTTGCGCGCAGTGTGTCGCTCCTTCAGCTGCAGCACTCCTTCACTCATCACGCCATACACATAGTCGTAGCCGCGGAACGGACCGCATGCGTGCGATGATGTTCTGTAAAAAAACATAGAAAACTTATTTATTACAGACTATTTAGTAGAGAAGAGAAAATAAAGGGACTAGATAGTATAGTCTATTGGTCGCAAGTGCTTCTGAACGTGAAGTCCTGGGTTAAATTGCCGAGTCGGGCAAAGTTTTATTGGGTTTTTCCATCTGGATTTTTGAGTAGAATCCCGAGTCTGGATTTAATACCTTGTTGATGGCAGGATGGAGTATACTGTAGGTGCACCTCTGTGCACCTTTGGAGAATACTGGCAAGATATTACGTTTTTTTTTAAGATTGTAAGGGCCGTATGAAGCCAAGAAGGGCCCTGCCTCAGCGTTAAAACAATCTCTGGAATGAAACGATACGTATTCCTAACGTAGCTGTAAGTGCGAGGGTTAAGATTATTAGTTTAAAAAACTATGATTAATTCGTGCTTGGTAAATAACATTAAACCATCCCTTTGTAATTTTTTTCACATTAGGGTTCCGGTTAACGGACGAGAAGTAACTTATAGTTCTGCAATACGGACAAAGCCATGTAACATTAACATGTATCACATTACTATTACAGGTATTATAATTATTATAAACTCTGCCGAAGCAGAGTATTTCAAAAATACTTAAGACTCATTTGAGTGTCCCCCTCCACGGAAATCTTTAGTAAAAGGCGAAAGATTTATGCGTTTTGAAGGGAAACCAGAGATACCAAATACGCTTAGTACAAGGGACCCAAGCAAACTACGGAGAATCTTGACAACGCGATTCAGAAACGTGACGTCAGCGCACAGTGACATCTATTGAGAACATTTGGAACTAAACGCATCTTCAACTTTTTGTTTTGACTGCTAAGAAGGGTTAACTCTTTAAGATGTAAGTCTGTTTCAGAAGGATGACTTGATGGTTGACACTTTTGGCATCATAATAGAGTTTCCCATATCATACTTTTATGTCCCTATCGCATTAACAATGTTTGAAGTTTAAATATTCCTTTTGAAAATTGAGGTGTATGTAACTATTAAATGATTGCAATAAGTTGACAAAAGTCAGTAGTGACAATACGACTTACCTAAAGAATAGTGATCCAACACCGAACAGCGTGGTGAAGAGTGACAGCGTCACGAACATGTATAGTACTGTCTGAGTCTGCGCGGCGCGCCATACCTGTACATATAAGTTTTATATTATATATTTTATATTATATTTATACTTGTACATAATATAAATATTTTAGTGTTAGACACTTTATTTATAGAATAAATCTTTACTACTGAAGATAACAGTGATTCTAATAAGTTATTTGTGGAAGAGTTAGTGAACGAGGATTGTATATATCGGACCACAGAGACGTCTGAGACGTATCTGGTAGGCCTGGACTGATCGTTGAGATGGGTTTTCTATGCTACTAATATTAAGTATTTTTTTGTTTGTAAGTTTGTATGTAGGGGGTAATCTCCGGAACTGCCAGTCGGAATGGGAAACTAGCTTCATATTTTCTGACTGACAGACTCCTTGACAATTCAAAAGTGCATGTAAATGGTTTAATTGGCAATAAATGGTTTGAGTTTGATTTGGAAAATTCTTTTTGCATTGGATAGCCCAATTCTTGAGGAAGGTTATAGGCTATGTAACATCATGCTACGACAATTAGGTGCCGAGCTAAAATAACGCTAAACGTAAACGAAGTAATAGCGCGGTCGGGCGATGGGATAAGACGAGGCGGGAAGAGGGCCGAAATTTCACCCAGACGAGGTCGCGGGGAGACGCCACTTATACATTAATGTTAACATTTTACGAGAGAGCTTCAACTCTCTTATATATTTCGGGTGGCATAAAATTTACACTGATGCATCGAAAAGTGCACACGGACAAGGAGCAGGGTTATTTGACCAGAGTTTAGGGAACCGGTCTGGATACAAGATTGTTTGTGATATATCAATTATGTCTCTGGAGCTCATAGCAATTTATAAAGCAATAAATTATGTCTTAAATCAAAATTTAAATAAAGTAGTAATTTTTTCAGATAGCAAAAGCGCACTCCAGCATATCGCTCGATGCGCCTTGGGCTATAGCAGAGGTACATCGATAGCGTATGATATTTTAAAACTTATAATTATACTCAAAAATAATAATATAGAATGTAGATTGTAATGGGTTCCAGCACATATTGGACTAAGCGGTAACGAGGAGGCTGACCGTATTTCGAAAAAATATAATTAATTCTGTACCAGATTATTGGGAATATACAACTAAATTTAAATCTACATGCTTTAACTCCTGGAAACATCATTTTTTCAATATGTCTCTGGATAAAGGCATTTGGTACAAAAGCATTCAAGTTCAGCCATCTCGTGTTCCATGGTTCGAGGATACTAAATTAGATAGAAATTAAAAAAAACTTCAACTCTATAATTCTCGACAAATATGTAAACGTCATTAGAATTTGTAAAATATTCCAAACGATAATGAATTGGCTAATCAAGAGGCGGCTCTGAAATGGGCGTACTTTACAAGAATAATTTATCAACTTGAAGGAGTTCCTTTCTAGTACCTTCCTTGCCGGCTGACAGGCCCTCAGAGCGCACTCCTTCTTAATGTAGAAGAGAAGCAGCAGCTTCAGGGTCACAGCTACTACCAGCAGTGGACAGAACAGCATCCCGAACCACAGCACGGCTTGGTTGTAAATGAGGGTTAGAGAGTTGTATGCTATGTTGAACTCAGGTGCGCTTTCCGATTTGCTCCAGCTGTAGAGATTATACAATTATGAGATTTGTAAGTGGATAAAAGTTTTGGACAAATGTATCATTGTTGGTTTGGGCGTCAAAACAGAATAAAAGTGTTTACAACGGCAGTATTTGCGATATATCGCAGAATTAGTATTGGCAAGTCTTTTATGAATTGCATTACACTTGGATGTTGATAAAATCACTAACCAATATTTATGTATGATGTAGTAAATGGAAATTAAAAGTATATGCGTACTTAACACATTTTTAATCTGTTCCATTTTGACAGTTCATCAACATTATTATTTACGTTGTTAAGCTGATTTTTTTCGAACGTATGAAGCAATGGATTAGCAATCTCTTTCAAAACGATTCAAATTGTGATTAATCGTGTATTACACAGTTAGGGTGCAGGTCGGAGTTTACCAACTGCTCTTCAAATTGCAAACT
Source organism: Eupsilia transversa (assembly GCA_914767815.1). Taxonomy (NCBI): domain Eukaryota; kingdom Metazoa; phylum Arthropoda; class Insecta; order Lepidoptera; family Noctuidae; genus Eupsilia; species Eupsilia transversa. The sequence goes on from OU611880.1 coordinate 1,345,355, forward strand.
AAAAAGTGAAAATATTTAAAAAAAGATTAAACAGTATTTTTAACACAAAACCAAACTTATCAATAAAAATATGTACAAAATAATAACAAAAAACTCACTTATAAATTAAGCCTCTAGTGAACTCAAAGAGTGGCAACACAAGCAAAGATATGGCGGAGTCTAGCAACACCAACCGGTACGCCTCCTGACCGAACGACGTTTCCCAACACTGGAATAATAATATTACAACATGGAGAAAGCAAAACTAAATATGTAGAAGCTGTTGACACCTCGTGGTGAAACATTTTGGAATAATTTTAGTTGAATTTCAGTTTATGCTAATACTTTATCATGCGAGTGAATACTGATAGTAGTAGAATAACTATGTGCAGTGGGATGAGGGGTTTTTATTACACTATTTTACGTTTACTGACAGTTGTTTGCACTGTGCTATGCATGCGGTGCGGCAATACGGCTGATAATGCCGTTTCATAATAAGTGTATTACAGTCCGGCCGTCGTTTCATACTAGTGTGGCGGTATCTACCACGATACGAGAGTTTACCACGCGATCGACATATATAAGTCTATCCGACATCAATCGATGGGCGGTTGCCCACCAGACACAAAAGCCGTGTCTAGTCGGAGGATCCTCCCTTTTCTATAGAGGATGAGTGAGCTTTATACCCTGTTCCTCAAACCTCTAAACTAGCGAGCGGCCTTTTGCGAATTTGATCTTTATTCGTACTAGCAATTATCCAACTAACAGGTGTCAGGAACGCATTCTCTCGACACCTGTAGCACTTCATATTTGATATTTATATACATATCAATGATAACTTTTGACACTAGTTGTATCAAAAGTTATCCTACTAATATTATAAATGTGAAAGTTTGTGAGGATGGATGGATGGGTGGATGGATGTTTGTTACTCTTTCACACAATAATGACTGAACGGATTTGAATGAAAATTGGCACACATATAGTTTATAACCTGGATTAACACATAGAATAATTTTTATCCCGATATTCCCACGGATCGTGACTTATGCGGGTGAAACCGCGGGGCGCAGCTAGTCATTGATATGTATATAAATTCACCTCATCACCGTGTTTCTGCGACCAGTACACGAGCAGCAGCATCAGAGTGCCGACGTCTAATAACCACGTCCGCGCCAGCGTCACGTACAACGCCGTACGAGGGTTGTAGAACTCTAACCTGGAATGTAAATGATATGACATTAATAAAAAAATAGAATATGCTGGTAGATCATATAGAGATAGATGATTTCTATGTGTCGGAGGGATGGCTAGAAATCATATATTTCTATAAAGATTATGACTGACAGGAAACGCAATAAGTGCTAGAGGGTGCATTACCACAGGGCTTTATAAACTTTCGGGAAAAGCGCAAATAGGGACCGAGACTTGGGCCCTGGATTTCAGGAAGTCTATTGCTCGAACGGATGCAGAACCAACATGCCACGCGACCCTCTTGGGGGGGAGGCACCTCCTGATACAGTACCGCGCAGCGGTTGGACGAAAGCGCGGCGGAATTATAGACTTCGGCCAAAACACACTTGGGAGAAATACCGTAAAAGTTTTAGCCAGTTGAGTGATCCTCTCTTTTCAAAGTGCACTAGGCCCGTGTGCCAGCCCAGCAGGAGCCACAGGCCGCACTCTATGTACAATATAACACTCACTTGACAAGTACATGCAACACGAGCGGGCACACAGTGACGCACGCCGTCACCACCACAGACACGCACAGCTCCCAGTGCGCCAGGCCCGTGTGCCAGCCCAGCAGGAGCCACAGGCCGCACTCTATGTACAATATAACACTCACTTGACAAGTACATGCAACACTAGCGGGCACACAGTGACGCACGCCGTCACCACCACAGACACGCACAGCTCCCAGTGCGCCAGGCCCGTGTGCCAGCCCAGCAGGAGCCACAGGCCGCACTCTATGTACAATATAACACTCACTTGACAAGTACATGCAACACGAGCGGGCACACAGTGACGCACGCCGTCACCACCACAGACACGCACAGCTCCCAGTGCGCCAGGCCCGTGTGCCAGCCCAGCAGGAGCCACAGGCCGCACTCTATGTACAATATAACACTCACTTGACAAGTACATGCAACACGAGCGGGCACACAGTGACGCACGCCGTCACCACCACAGACACGCACAGCTCCCAGTGCGCCAGGCCCGTGTGCCAGCCCAGCAGGAGCCACAGGCCGCACTCTATGTACAATATAACACTCACTTGACAAGTACATGCAACACTAGCGGGCACACAGTGACGCACGCCGTCACCACCACAGACACGCACAGCTCCCAGTGCGCCAGGCCCGTGTGCCAGCCCAGCAGGAGCCACAGGCCGCACTCTATGTACAATATAACACTCACTTGACAAGTACATGCAACACGAGCGGGCACACAGTGACGCACGCCGTCACCACCACAGACACGCACAGCTCCCAGTGCGCCAGGCCCGTGTGCCAGCCCAGCAGGAGCCACAGGCCGCACTCTATGTACAATATAACACTCACTTGACAAGTACATGCAACACGAGCGGGCACACAGTGACGCACGCCGTCACCACCACAGACACGCACAGCTCCCAGTGCGCCAGGCCCGTGTGCCAGCCCAGCAGGAGCCACAGGCCGCACTCTATGTACAATATAACACTCACTTGACAAGTACATGCAACACTAGCGGGCACACAGTGACGCACGCCGTCACCACCACAGACACGCACAGCTCCCAGTGCGCCAGGCCCGTGTGCCAGCCCAGCAGGAGCCACAGGCCGCACTCTATGTACAATATAACACTCACTTGACAAGTACATGCAACACGAGCGGGCACACAGTGACGCACGCCGTCACCACCACAGACACGCACAGCTCCCAGTGCGCCAGGCCCGTGTGCCAGCCCAGCAGGAGCCACAGGCCGCACTCTATGCCCACTATGAGAGCCAGCACGAATACACTGATGATCACGTTGGTCCCATACTGGGCCACCTTTGTGAGGCAAGATATGGCGGTGTTCTTGCGGTTCTGCTCGCTTAGGAGCTCCTGGAATGAAAGAGACAAGAATGGTTGAAAGAATGACTAAAAAAAGTTGTGACCGTACTAAAAGTTTGCTGGCGTTAAGATCATATTTGGGTCTTCTACTACATACAGAACATTTTAGTTGCTTCCTGCAAGTTGTCAGTTACCCAAAAAAACGAAGAATATATTATTGTTTTACCTTAAATTCATTGTAAAGGCTGTTGGCATTGAGTTTAGCTGCTTCCTGGGTGACAACGCCGAAGTCCCACCCACAAAACACCTTGTTTGCGAAGACATGGCTCAGACCACCTGAAGTCTCTATGAAGTTCAGCCGATACGAATATGCTGTCCTGAAAACATCGAAGTGTAGCAATTACAGAACAACAATGAGTTGTACGTCGTACATTAGAAAATACTCTGTTAAATATAGATCCACAAAATTCGATACTCACTGCAGCATTATATGTATAAAAAAACACCTATACAATATACTTATAAAAGAGTAATCAGTACTTTGCTACTTTTCTCTATTCAGAAAACGACTGTCATTCTATCCAGTCATCGAAAATATAGAGCAGAATTTCCAGGTTGCCAGCAAACAAATAAGATATTGGACTAATGGACGGAGAGTGCCTGCTCAAATCTTAATAGCGGTAACTTTGAAATTTACCGCCAAACAAGAATTCTACAAGCTATTGTAGGAAACTTGGCTTCATTTCTCTATTACTGGCAGCCAAAGCCAATCATGAAAAATTAGAAAAAATACAATAGGAACGAAAAAAACACTTGCAGTTAAAGAAACTCACCGATAACACAGTACTCCAAAGAACATAAGATACACACAGACCATGGTGAAGAAGTAAGCGAACGCCATGTCGTATGTGAGCCTCGTTGGCGTGGCTATGGTGCCCTCATGGTAGTGCCCGTAAAAAAGAAGCGAGTCCGTTAGACCACCCTGGAAATCAAGTTTAATGGGATTATTATTCGCGGACATAAAGCATGCTTATGTCAGGCATAGTGCGACATTGCCATTTATGTCATGCTATTAAAATCTGAAATAATCATTTAACACAAACCACTGTAATCCACTTCTGAACATAAGCTTCTTTCAAACTACTCAGATCTTCGAAATACAAACCATACAAGTTTTTTAGGTCTAGTATCTTGCAGAAGGGATTCGTATGCTCACTCTTCTACTTTAACGGCCATCGGTCCTAGAAGGTCAGTACACACAACGGTGACACCAGAACGGGTGTCTCGGTTTTATCGCTTAAATGGAGAAGAGCAAGCTGTACTAAGAAAAACGTAACGAAAAACATTTTATTTATCCTTTATATTTTGTGAATGTGAGAACATTGTAGGCTCAACAGACTATCAATTTGCAGACTATTTCATATTTTGTTAAGTACCTTGTTGACAGGCCTACACTGTCCTCTCATACCTATTCACACTGTAATTTGAAAACATTGTAAAACCCATTTATTTTTAAAAGAGTAACCGTGGACTTTCTTGCCGGCTCTTCTCCATAGGAAACGACCAATTGGTACCGTGCACCTAGCTTCTAACGTTTCATAAGTGCCCATGTAGGTTTATGTGAAATAAAATATTTTGATTTGTGGAAATATGTATGAAAATGTAATCCATCCCCGTAATAAACTCCAGGACACTCAACTGCACCCTATCAACCTTCTATTCATCATGCAGCGCCTGGGTTATGACCACGAAGGCGATCACCAGCGACGTCAGAATCAGGTCGACTGCGAACAACCAGCGGAGGAAGTAGAAGTAGATGGCTTTTTGTGTTACGTTTACTGATTGGCTGGCTGTACTCGAGAACTCGAGTGGCCCAATCGGCTATCGGGCCTTAGCCAGACATGGCCAGTTTGCCACTTCAACTTTCTGACTTCGCAGACCTTATCAGGTTAATCTCATAGCTGTAGGCTTTAAAAAACTTAACATAACTTTCAAAATCTTACCATTCCCGTAATAAAATCCAGGACACTCAACTGCACCCTATTAGCCTTCTCCTCATCATGAAGCGCCTGAGGTATGACCACGAAGGCGATGACCAGCGTCGCCAGAAGCAGGTCGATTGCGAACAGCCAGCGGAGGAAATAGAAGTAGGAGCCCACTGCTGAACCGAAATGACCTTCGATCTGACGGATGGGCTCGTACCAGAACTCGAAGGAGAAGACTACGTCCCGGCAGCGGTCTCGGAGCTAGACGCAAGGTAATATTATCTATCTATATTATAATAAAGTCGTTTTTCGTGTGTCAGTGGGACCGTGTTGTTCTTCTAAACTGCGCAATGGATTTTCATGCAGTTTTCACAAACGACCTTATAGAAAATGGTCCAATCGGGTATATTATCGGGTATTCCTTTATAAAGAAATGGGTAGAACACCCCCCTTTTTTGTCGCATGTTTTCAAAGTCAGCCTGTATAATAAGAAAGTCTCGATGTTTTATCAAGTCGTAAAAACCGTGCGTAGCAGGGACGGATGGTCGTCTATAACAAGCTAAATAACCAAATGCAATTTTTTTCGCATATTTGCAAGCTGAGGAAAGTTCTTCAAATTGCATTGCATTATATTTGAACAATTACAATAGGTGCCTTTGCCTTTATTGAATGACAGTTTATGAAAAGGGTAGAGATCGAACAGCTGTGACTTAGTAAACTAATATTGTAACAACATGGCTAAACGATGAAATTGAATACCTCCTCCGTACCCTTGATTTCCGTGATCATTTATTATTATTTGCGAAATATTATTTTCATATTTTGACAGTTACTCACCCTTTTCCAAGCAAAACCAATTCGATACTTCATCCGCTTCCACATTGAGATGGGTCGTCGCTTAGACCTGAGGCTGACTGACGCAGACAGTTTGGCACGCACGTTCCTCTTCATCGTCAGACCTTGAGGGAGGTCTCTCAGTGCCTCTCTGGAAGATAACACACGTTTACTGTCGAATACTAGGGTACAAAGACAGTAACGCTGGATTTCTTGTCCTTTTTCGACGATTATTTACAATTATCGAACCGATTACATAAATTATTGTCACATATTATCTCAGAAACAAAAACATAAACTAATGTTTTTCTAGAAAAAGCGTTTAATGTTGTACCCATCCAGTCCAGGTACTTTTGGGTTCAAACGTAGATTACGCGGCCAGGTTTTGAGTCAGTTTTAGAAAAGATAATTACTACTGTAGACCCACCTCCTCAACTCCTCAGCTTCAGGATCGTCCTCCATCAGTCGTTTGTGCTGTTCCATCTCCCGCACAATGATATCTGCCTGTTTGTCAGCCGAGTCAGGCGTGTCGGCCTCTGCGGCGTCCACTTCTTCCAATAAAGCATTGTGTTCGGAATTGTTGCGACGGAGTCTTAAAGTGTCTGGAGAAATAAAACAAATATTTATTTATTCATATAAATATATATTCAGAAAAAACGTGAAATAACGTTTATTGCAGTCACGATATTATACCCTTGACGTAAAAACCTGACAAGAGTACTTTCATGTGTGTTGATAATATGGATAATACACAATGTTCGTCCTTATCAACAACCTTTGGATGAACTGATAACATCATTAAGAATAGCTTTATTTGTTGTACAAATAAATAATGATCAATACAATAGTTTTCGTCATTCGGTCGCTACATTCAAACCATAGTGGGATGCCTATCAACGGAATGCGACGTTTCCCACATAGCTACGTAAGTTTTACGTTGAATATACAACGTGACGTCATTAAAGGTCGTAGTTACCTATAAAATAATATAATATTTTATTAGACCAGAAAGAGTAACACCCTCCTCCTGTCTTTGTTTATATTAACGTAATAGTTATAACTGTCACTGTTACCAATTAGATAAACTGTAATTACAACTGGTTTTAGATATTTTTTTATTATAATTCTACCTATTGCCCGCGGCTGAAGCCTGAGGAGATGTCGGATATTATTCGACGGGAAAGTACCGGGATAAAATATGAAATGTCTTACACCAAGTCATCATGGTCTACCTGTGTGCAAAATTTCATCGAAATCCGCTCAGACGTTATGGCGTGAAAGGCTGAGTTACTTTCGAATCCTAACAAATATTATAAATGCGAAAGTCAGTTTGTTTGTTTGTTACGCTTTTACGTTACAACGGCTGAACGGATTTGGATTAAATTTGGCACATGGATAGACCATGGCCTGGGTTATGACACTTTTTATCTCGATATTCCTAAGGGATCTAGACTTATGCGGGTGAAACCGCGGAGCGCAGTTAGTTTATAATATTAAGTATGGAGTATACGAAGGTACTTATATCTCATTGCTCAAAAAACAGGAAAAGTTAACCCTTTTTTCCTTGATTGAGAACATGTTTTTATTGTTAGTCTATGAGCTGGATAATTCCGTTCATTCTAAATGTCTATTCTTGTACAATGGGACACATGAGATAGAACTTAGTTAGGTATTGTTATTTAAATAATTAATAGCGAAGGTTTAACATTCCAGTCTACACACATAGTCAATTTTAGCTTGCGTTAAAAATCGGTTAAACCCCTTTCTAACTTGTGCATCTTCACGCCATGGCCTTAAGTGGGATAACCGAACAGCACGCCAATAATAATCTTAACGTTTTACTAGTAGAGCCTAGCATCCTTAGTGATTTACTCACGTTTTCCAGACGTACGAGCAGTTAACTGTAAGTATCAATGTATCAATTACTACACTCTCCGGCCCCCCCTCAGATCTCCAACGGAACGCAGTCACGATCGCACAAAAAGTCTATCGTCTCCGTGGACCCAACCCAACTCCTGTTCAATACAATTTCTAAAAATGTTCATGATACATTCGTTGATGTTAAGCGCCAAAACTTCTCATATCAAATTTTTCCTAAAGTTATAAAACCTATAACCCAACTACGACAATAAAGCCAACTACATAAGACATCACAGACAGGCAAATTAAAAATCCGGAGTCACATAAATCAAACAGATTACGTGTGACACCGGTCTGTCGTGTGATGTCTTATTTATACCTCTTTATTTGACTTTTTTGTCGTAGTTGGGTTATAGGTTTTATAACTTTAATTTTTATTTAAATTATTTTGGGTTTAAATATTCCTGCCCTTTCATTTGATACCCAACATGGCATAATTTAAAACTTTATTTTTTAGTTCATGACTTTTTATCCTCTAGAGGGCGCCATATTGAATTTAATGTGACGTCACATTTAACCAGCGGACGACCGTGGCGCTTCTAACGATAACCCATTTCCCATTTGTCAAATTATGATGAGTAGTCTACAAGTTATGGGGGAACAGATGAACATACATAAATACATACCGGTTAAAATCATACCCTCCTTTTCGCTTCGCCGTAGTCAGGTAAAAAAGAAAGAATATACTTTATTGTATCTGTTATTCATATGGTGTAAATAATATTCTATTCTATTGTACACCAACATTACATGTCTATGTCTATGTATATATAAACATAAAACTAGGTACCTCTTTTTCTAACAGCACTTAGCTCTAGAACTTGAATATCATCAGCTATCACCGACATTGTAATTCACTTGTAGCACATTATTTACCAACACAAAAACACAAAATAAAATACGTATAATAAACCACTAAAATAGTTATATTTATCAATGTAAACTACTGTCTAATGAATGTTCTAGTACAAGGTATAAGGTAAAACTGACTGCACTGTGTTTAATAGCTGTATGAAAAATAGAGCCAATTATTGAGTCCTGTCAAAGGTGGCTGTTGACTGCAGTGTAATGTGTGCATTGTTTCACTGTGTCCTTTCAAGTGTTTGATCGTCATATATCCGTTTGTTTACGAGATTACAGTATGGGTATCGGTTTTACAGAAGAAATACAAGGAAAACTATACAAACCTTTCATTCAAATATGTAGATAACAACATTGTTTTCTAAATAGAATCGGTTCCATTTCTATGCTTGAGTACGTGACCACAACTTAGTTCATTATGTATGTACAATTAGTCGGCATAATTATTTTAAAATATTTGTTTAGTGTTTTAAATTGATTGAAATTTTTGGGTAGGATTCTATCCCCACGTAAGTCCTTCTGTCTTTCTCGTAATTACGTGCAGCAAATTACACTGCAGTTGAGAGCGACGTTTGCCATAATTAGCGGTCGTTAGCAATTATCATCGTTTGTAACACATATCTGAGTAATAAACCCTCATTACACGATAATTGAGTAAACGCCCAGTATGCTCCCGGGTAACAATGGTAGTTTTAATAACTGTCTCTATCTCTGCTGCCCTCATGAAAAACAAAGCGTGAAGATAGCTAAATTGTATTTTAAACAAGCCGCAAGGCAAAATTAACTGATCGTTTTTTTTTGTTTCTTAATTAATTCCATGAGACATGCACATTACGACTTATGATTATACAGCTAATCTATACATAAAAGCGACTTTTGTTTCTCCATTTCGCTTCATACACATACAATAGGAAGCTACGAATAGGTAGGCTACCAAAATATAAGATTTCTTCAAATTAATTATATGATCTATCGTAAATCATCAACGCCATCTTTTGACATAATTTTGCACCAAAACTTCCATGTTGTCAAAAGATGGCGCTGATTAAGGTTTTGTTTCTTATCTAATTTTCAACTTAGAAGTTAAAAAAATAATTAAAATTAGGCAAGTACACAATTATTAGCCTGCTTTATTACCTGTTGGCCGTTGGAGAACGACTCCATATAAGTTAAAAAAAAATATATAAGGGTAAATCATAGGAACCTATACCGAAGGCTAGATGTATGTCAAGTAAAAAAAAGTTAACTTACTATAGGGCAGCTGTCGCGATGGCATGAAGTTGACGGCCACCTGCCTAGCCGCATTGTTCCTCAGCGTTAAGTTACGCCGTGCACTTGGTGGCCTAGCCTCAATCTCAACTTCTTCTATTTCTTCCTCCATATTGCCGTCCTGTATGACTGAAAATATGATTGTTCACATTTATTATTGACTGATATTTTGTGATAAACAAAGGCTAATTTGTATGCTAAATTAAATTCTAATCTGTACATTTACTAAAATTGTCTGATAAAAATAAAAACTCAATACAGAAACAAGCACTGATGATAGTACAGTATTTTGCATGGGCTATGGCAAGTTAATGATCATGCCTAGAGTATTCCCACTTATGTTTAAATTCGCAATCGTCCATTAAAAAGGGAGTTCCCTACGAACTATGTTGGGGTCGGCTTCCAGCCTATCTGGATGCTGCTGAATATGGCATATTATTATGATGATCACATAAATTATTGCATTTGTGAGATAATGTTCAACTGTTCTAAAACTGCGAGCAAATCAAATACTTAATAGAATACCCTTGGAAGGTAAGTGTATCTTTCAATCTATAACTAGACCTATCGTTAATTAACACCATGATTGAATTTTTTTACAAAAAATACCAATTTTTAAGATATAAGTCAGAGACTATAAATTCTGTACTGTTAATAACTGTTTATTCCCACTGTGCACAAGTTTATAAAACAAAAACAAACCAATACTGTTATTTGTTGTTCCATTAATTTGTCCTATTGTAAAAACAAGGCAAACCAATCAATAGATAAAGTTGTGCCATAGATGATAAGATGATTATCATTATCGTTTAGCGAATTTGCCGCGATACATTATAGGGGCAAAATCCTTTATCATAAAACCTCAATATGGGCAGAATACAATATTTTTTATTTGCTGTAGATACAGTTTCAATCATGTGATAGATATGAAGATTTCGACAGACAGCTGATCTTTACGTGATATAATATATTCACGATTAAGAGCAGTGTTTCTATTTTTTAATTGATTCCACATTCACTGCCTCTAAGCACTCCCTCTGACCACTAGGTAACTTTACTTGTTTCCATAAAAAATAAAGATAGACATTAGGTGAATGCTCCACTACAGACCCAATTTTATTGAATATTGTGCGCAAATAATAAGACAAATAGTTATTAGAACAATGTATTAAAATGTGTATTGTTTTTTCTAAACATGACTCATGATCACGATTGTGATGGATCACTAGTTTTTAGTTAAATCTAGAGGTAACGATGAATCCACAAAACATACCAGTTGATCCTATTGATGAATATTATCGCCACTCAAACATCAAATAAACAAACAAAGATAAATTATTGGAAGCAAAAACAGATCTACAGATCTAGTTGCAAGATAAACAAATTGTTTAATTACATTCAATATGCCTCACAATGATAAAAAAAAAAGTAGAGTAAACCTTTCTCAGAAAATACTTATTTTTATTACAGCAAATAGGTACTTTTTTTAATTAAATGGCTAGAAAAGAAATGAAAAGAAAAACGATATGAAATTGAAGTGTCAACGTGACATTTCGGATTTGATAGTGACAGTGACACACCGACAAAACCGTTCAAACAGAGCATATTATTATATGGCTCAACCAGGCTCAACGTTGTTGACGACAAACGCATAATACGTCATTGACTTGAGCCCAGCATTTGAGTGTACTTTTGTCGTTAATAATTTTGCGTTCTCGCCAAACCATTCAGATTAAAAATGGCTTATTTATGGACGCAGAACTGCTTTTCACCCCGCTAAGGTCACGAAAAAAGAGCCATGAAAACCCGTCGAGCTTGTTTGAGTAAAATAATTAAACGCACTCCAGCCACAAGCTATTATAGAGCTATTATATGAGTTAGAGCTCAGAACAATAACTAAAGCAAAGTGTGCTTTAGTTATTGTTCTGAGAGTTAGGCCGCGTTCCGAGTTAGGCCATAATCGCTCACAGCGCTGACATCAATATTTTGCGTTCCGATTTAGATATTACGATTATGACAGCTGAGGTCTGTCATCAATTCGGAACGCTCGTGAACGCGCGTACAGTGCTTGCTCAACGTCAAAACTTATAACATTACTTAATTCTTTGTATAAACATCAGAAATTTCTTTTTCTGCTTTGGTTAAGTGGCGACGGTAGCCAGAAGCACAATTTAGAAAAGAGCCACGTTAGTTTATACATTTTTGCGACTCAAAACTACAGCGCTGCCAAAATGACAGTTCAGTCGACTGTCATTTTTGACAGAGATCACGGTGATATTAGGCTGCGTTCCGAGTTACAATGTAATCGATTTGAGCGTGCTAACACCCGTTCCGAATAAGCGTTAGCGCGATAACGCCGACCCATGATTGCCCATGAAACGTCATTGATGACGTCATGACATGCGCCATCTTGCGATAACGCCGACCATGCCTTTTACTAATATCACCGTGATCTCTGTCAAAAATGACAGTTGACTGAACTGTCATTTTTGGCAGCGCTGTAGTTTTGAGTCGCATATACAGAGTGGCGATTTGGTTATCACATTAAATAGTACAGCGGTTATTACAAGTTGTTATTAGTCTATTAAAATAATAAAATAAATAATTTTACTTAAAACAGAAAACTGAATTTTTCAAACAAACTAAATAGCGTAAAATTTGGCACTAAATAAACCACCCTTCATACTATTAGTTTATTGACCTATAAAAGCGGCCGCGGCGCGGGCGGCTTGGCGGGGCGGCGCGGCGCACACGTCAAAGGACAGTGGGAGGTAGGTACTTGCGCATGTAGGCACAAACACGCGCGTTGTGATGGTATCAACAAATCAACACAAACCTTATGGTATTTTTGGCAAATAATCACAAATTAAGTATAAAAACCTCCAATTAAAAATGTTTAATTTATTATTTAGCGAAATAATTAAGTATGGGCTCTTCCTACTCGAAGTGGAGCTTCAACCTATGGAACCAAAGATTAGTTATCACGTAATGTTTGGACTGCCCGTGTAAAAATCCGTAAATCCGCGTCCGTATCGCCAGCGCTGAGCAGGGTTTGATAGCATTCTCCATAAATCAAAATCATATCGGTGTACTCCGATGACGTGAAATTGATACGAGACATCTTGAGAACACAACACAACACAAAAAGGAATTCGCATGAACTGTCACACCACTTTCACTAAGTTACCTACAACCATTTTAAGTACTGTTGTAATAACGTGTCCTATCACAAATAAAAAAACAAAACAAGCGTCCAATCTCGCACGAACTGTCACAACACTTAACTTAATAATAGCGTATCCTATTCCTATTACAAACAAAACAAGAAACTTGAACAAAATGTCCTCAAAACAATAACAACAATTAAAATACGCAGGACGCGTGTGCGAATAGGCAAGTCGTGAACTACCCTCAAGGACACCGGCGCGGGGACTGAGTGAGTCACAATCGCACACGCCGCCAGAAAAATACGATTTTGACGACCCGCACACCCCTTACCCCGTTCATTTCACGCGTAGAGATTTATGCCATAAATCGTTAGCAGTAAGAACATTTTTCGCGGAATTTTATTTATTCCCCCGCTGAGGTCCCTTATTTTTTAATTTTACGCATAGAGAACACCTTAAACTATTAGCCGTAAGGACATTTTTCGCTTGATTTGTTTACGTTTTTTGTAGGCCGGCAAAGATAGTTCAAAGGATGCCGATTCCGAATTACTTGGAAATAATTCCAAGTAATTCAGAATCGGTATCGTTTGAACTATCTTCGCCGGCCACGGGTCTTTGACCTACTAGTATTGGTCAGGTGATTTTCTTTATGCAATACATGATGTTGTTAAATACTAAAACGAAAAAAAAGGTCCCACGGCTAGAATATACATTTTTATTAATGATTTTAATTGCGTATGTTTAAAATACGTAATGTAGAATACGTGGCTTGAATTAATGTGATAACCAAATCGCCACACTGTATATCTATAAACTAACGTGGCTTTTTCTAAATTTTGCTTCTGGCTACCGTCGCCACTTAACCAAAGAAGAAAAAGACATTTCTGATGTTTATACAAAGAATTTAGTAATGTTATAAGTTTTGACGTTGAGCAAGCACTGTAGGAGCGTTCACGAGCGTTCCGAATTGATGACAGACCTCAGCTGTCACAATCGTAATATCTAAATCGGAACGCAAAATATTGATGTCAGCGCTGTGAGCGATTATGGCCTAACTCGGAACGCGGCCTTAGTAAAAGGCATGGTCGGCATGGTCGGCGTTATCGCAAGATGGCGCACGTCATGACGTCATCTATGGGTCGGCGTTATCGCGTTAACGCTTATTCGGAACGGGTGTTAGCACGCTCAAATCGATAACATCGTAACTCGGAACGCAACCTTAGGCCGCGTTCCGAGTTAGGCCATAATCGCTCACAGCGCTGACATCAATATTTTGCGTTCCGATTTAGATATTACGATTATGACAGCTGAGGTCTGTCATCAATTCGGAACGCTCGTGAACGCGCCTACAGTGCTTGCTCAACGTCAAAACTTATAACATTACTTAAATTCTTTGTATAAACATCAGAAATGTCTTTTTCTTCTTTGGTTAAGTGGCGACGGTAGCCAGAAGGACAATTTAGAAAAAGCCACGTTAGTTTATAGATATATGCGACTCAAAACTACAGCGCTGCCAAAAATGACAGTTCGTCAACTGTCATTTTTGACAGAGATCACGGTGATATTAGTAAAAGGCATGGTCGGCGTTATCGCAAGATGGCGCATGTCATGACGTCATCTATGACGTTTCATGGGTCGGCGTTACCGCGCTAACGCTTATTCGGAACGGGTGTTAGCGCGCTCAAATCGATTACATTGTAACTCGGAACGCAGCGTTAGAGTATTATATATATAGCTATCTATCATGCATGTCAAATGTCAATTATGTCAATGCCAGACGAATGTCAGTTACTAGTTACTAACGAACGCGATTTTCGTAAGACGCGAGGGTTTTTCACTTCGATGCCGACGACATCCATGCATTTCTTAGATTAGTCGTCTTTGAAGGAAATTTTGCTTGTTTTACACTTATCTTAGATTGAATGCTTGTGTAAATAAAGTGAAAAACCTATTGTAGATTGAAAACAGTGTGCACGATAAGGTAAGACACGCTCTTGGTTTTTACTACCTTTTTTAAATAAAAAGTCACCCCTCTTACTTACAAGCTAATTTATGACTCATCTACTCCTTGCGTTAAACGACTCCATTGGTTTAAATATGGATATGGGACGTTTGACGATAAGTCGTAAACGCAAGCCCTTTTTGCAATTTTTTGTTCCCTTTTCAAAGTAGGTACCTTCTCATTTATAAAGTTTACAGTTTTGTACGTGATTGTTTTAACTTAGAAAAGCAGTTGTATACAGGTTGTATATTAACCGTATCACCCATTCTTTTAAACATCAAACAGCTATCAAGACAAGGTCAAACTTATTTGTGTGCTGAACAACATAAATGCTTGATAGCATTTAGATTGGCTACATTTGTGTTGTCATAATGATCTCATTGTCCTGAATTAGGATGTATTAATCTAAAAAGAAAAGTCTTGTTAGTATATATTATTATTAGTATATTAGTAATAAAGTGATAAACAGCCTTTCAATAAAAGATTATGGTTGTTAAATTGGTCAGTGGGTCATCTTTTGGGGCGGATTTAAATTTAGTATTATAATCTGGTATGACCAGTTAGTGGCAACGTGAACTTCCGTACCCTTAATACTCCCACTATCCCACTAATCCCGAAAAAATCGGAGGGGGTGCTGAGAAAAAAAAAATGTTTTTTTAGATTTGCTAGATTTGCAGTTTTCAAAAGTACACTAAAAATTCTATAAATAAACTTACTTACATACTTACTTCCAATCTGAGTATACTATCCAACCATGAGTAAAACCTAGGGCCAACAAACTACTAGACCACTCTAAACTAGTTTTTGCTCTGGTCATTCACACAATATCTTACTAACCACGCTATCATATGATAATGTAGTCTGTATATGTGTTTCTACTGTGGTGTTATCAGCTATAACATAGGAGAGCAGAGATTGTCTATTTTAATAATTTACACCCCTACACTGAAATTTTTACACAAACATTTGAAATGTGTATGCAACAAGCATCCACTGCTTGTTGCATGCACATTTCAAATGTTTATATGTACAATTTTAAATTAGACAATCCCTACTACCATTATTCTCTATTTTTTTTTTCTGATAATGGTTTATTTGGACATGCAAACACTTTTACATTGTGATTATAATACACCAATGTAGTGTAAGAAATCAAAAATTCTGAAAACCCAGTTAAAACAACACTATTTCTGATCTTTCACAGATTCTAAATGCTCAATAGAGTAGGATGGCATCGCCACAGAACATTTCAGTGGACCAGATGAGGATGATCCTGGCCGAAGTCATAGACGCCTTGGAGTCTCCCGACTATGCCTCAAAGCTAGACGAGGCCAAGGAAGCAGCCGGCAATGAGATGCTGAAGATGATGCAGATTGTCTTCCCAATGGTTGTTCAGATTGAAATGGAAACTATTAAGCGTCATGGGTTTACTAATTCTCGAGAGGGTAATTTAGTTTATTTGCTAATAACTTTTATTTATTACTATTTTGGTCCGCAAAAGGCGTTAATAATTAGCACTTTATATTATGTTATCTTATTCTATACCATCATATTAAGCATGAATTTAAAATCTATTTAGTTAAATCAATTTTGACACTCACCACATCTGCTTAAAGTGATCAAGACTGATTGCAGACATAAGAACAAAAAAAAAAGAAAGTTAAATCAATTACCTAAATACAGTAATACCAAAATTAAATTTAAATAACTAATACATTAAAAAAAACGATACATTTAATTATTTTGAAAGGTTGCCGTTATCAAAATTGAAAAGGAGGACTATTATGTAAATGTACTTAGATTGATTCTCAGTTATTCTTATCCACTCATTTACTTCTTGCTTGACTAAAATACTTTCCTACTGACTATTAAGCAAGCCTTTCCTGTCAACCCACAGCATACACACGTTGTATAATAATATGGTGGTCAACCACAAAGTATACATTAATTTCCTTTAATACCATCAACATTTTTCCTAATGTCCAAAAATGTAGTATTGATATGATGTTAAATGTAACTTAATAATTTCAACTTAATTATTTTCAACTCATGCAGTATTATGCATGAGTTAATAGTAAACTATGCAAAGCAGCAAGTAGCAACTATAGTTGCTGATCGGTCTAATATTTAAACCCCAATATCACCTGATAATAGATGTGACTGTGCTGGGTTCACTAAAAGTACATTTACATTACACCTATCGCCATTCGTCGAAGCTATATTAATGCTTGAAGATTGATAAAATGCCATTTCTGACACTGATACACATACCCATGCAGTGTCTAAAGCTCAACGTGAAATATTTACGCCCGTATGATATTCACAGGAATAGTGCAATTCACGCAGCTGGTCCGCGAGATGGAAACCTTGGACGGCGAAGTAGCCCGTCTGCACACACAGATCAGAAGCCACTACCTGCCCCCCGTGTCTATCAGCTCCACCGTCGACACCTCTCTGTGAACTGGTGAGGACAACTATTCAAACGTTTAAAAACTTTTCAATGTAAGACGGACTTACTGGGTGTTGCTTAACCTTTTAATCGCCACGCCGAAAACTAATTTAAATTAATTGGCGTACCCTATACACCAAGCCACACAATTTAATAGATTTTTGTCGAAAATTGTCGTCATTGGCGTTCAATGATGATACGATTCCACGTAAACTTATTTTGTAGCTTAATGTTACTGTAATTTTATGGTTAGCGTGACAAATTAAGCTGTCTTTGTGGTTTTACAGTTGACTGGCTCTATATCCCTATCCCTATAAGCGCGTCCACATCAGCGCATGCGCACGAACCGTGCACGCTAGGCACCTAGCTATGGAAGCGTAAACATTCAACGCGCGCGCGCGCATTTTGCGAACGGTTCTCGTGCAAGGATTCATACTTACGCAATTGAAGCTCACGCGCATGAATCGTGAAGCTGTCCATACTATGATCCTCAGATGCACGCGTAACGCACTGTTCGTGCGCGCAAGTGGACAATTAACTTGCACGCGAACTGCTCGCTAACCGCTCGCGAACATGTCCAACGGTGTCCATACTATGTTCTTATGATGCACGCGGAGTGCACTGTTCGTGCGCGTGCGCATATGTGGACTGGCCTTTACGAAGCGGAGTTAAGAGCGCCATACCCAGGATGATAAATCTCATAACTCTAGGACTTTTGTATTATTTTTACATAGAATAAAAATCCTATTCTATAATCTATAATCTAATCCTAATCTATAAGTAAAAATAATAAAAAGTCCTAGAATATGTGGTCTAAAATGCATAGTTTCGAAGATAACATAACACTATACTCCTGATGTGTGTATCTAAATTTCATTGATAAGTACGAGTAAATCATTTTCATTCAAACCAATCATTCATATTTAAAGCTAAGAAAATGCGACGTTGTCATATTTCATGTAAGGGTATTTTACATGAATAATCGTGACTTTGTCGAATAATTTTGTATGAATAATGAAAAAAAAAAGATAATTTAAATATAATTCATATGACAGTTGATTCTTTGATAAGGTCTCATTCATACCCTATAGTTATGGGATATCATAAAAAACACTTTGTATACCTAAGTCCCTAAAAAAACTGTTAAAATGAACACAGACAAACTAAATTCTTTTAAAACTTTTTTTCTTATTTTATGTGCTTCTGAGTGAGATGAACTCCCTTACTGATTCAAAGAAATTACGTTATTTTCTCAAAAATAAGAATATTGTTTTAGAAATTTGAATTGTTTTAGGTGACTCGGCGATCACCCCGCAGCAGGCGCAATGAGTCACATCAAAAGCACATAAGAATTAGGACTACACACATATTATTTACTAATAGTTAAAGAGTGCCAACACCGTAAATTGTATTATTAGATTAATTATTTAAGTATGCATTTATATTATAAATAAATTCCATTTTTATATTATGATTTTTTTATTTTTAAAATACTTTATTCAGCACAAAAATCTTATGATATCGAACCTATATCTAACCCAGTTAAGATTCAGGTTGCACGCATATTCAATGAAGGGGGAATGCACAACATGCTCAAAATAGAATAATAAATAAACTCGACCAACCATGTTTTTCATTAAAAAAAAATATATCCATGAATACTGCTTCAAATAAAATAAAAAGATACTGGCTGTAATGGACCAAAACGATGGTTTTAATTGAATTAAAAAAAGAAACGCGAGTTATTAGCTTCTCACGGTCGCTTCCTATTTACATTACATCTCTGACTCATCCCAGTTAGATGTCAGTCATCATTAACCTCACGTAAAATAAGATAATACGAAATAAACATTTGCTTTAAGTCGCTATGGTCGCTGATAAGGAACTCATAAGTAAGACTAGTAGGCAAAAGATTTTACACTGCTTTAAACATACCAAAACGGTATTTTTTGTCGCAGAATCTCAATATAAATCGCTGGAAAATATTAAATATACGAATTGACAATTTTGAAACGATTTATTAAGCATAAATAACTTTACGTTTCCAGGTGGTCCAGCCAGCCCTAATGAATCTCTTAAAAATCTCAAAACAAACAATAATGAAGCGAAGACATTTAAAGTATATTGTGTGTGCGTGTGTGTTGGTGTACATATACAATTTCTTTGGAGTTAGTGACTATATACATGCTAAAAGTTTCGAAGACGATTTCGACTACCCTCTTAATGTGAATACTAGAAGTATTGTGAACGATGTGTTGGCAGACAAGAAGGTGACAGTGACCCCTATTAATTACTACCCCTACAGGTTTCTAACAAACTCAGGAAAATGTTCCACAACAAACAAGTTAGATCTGTTCATAGTGGTGAAGTCCGCGATGGATCACTTCGGGCACAGAGACGTCATAAGGAAAACATTCGGACGAGAAAACGTGCCGGGACGAACTGTCAAAACGTTATTCTTCTTAGGAATAGACAGTAAACCTAAATCAGACCTGCAGAGAGAAATAGACAAAGAAATGGCCGAATTCAAGGACATAATACAGATAGACTTTATCGATAACTACTACAACAACACTATAAAGACCATGATGTCGTTCCGCTGGCTGTACGAGCACTGCTCGACGGCCGACTACTACTTGTTCACCGACGACGACATGTACATATCTGTGAACAACCTGCTCGTCTACATAGATGACAGAGAGGCGACGCGCGGGCCTGAAGATACTCTATCAGCTGCGTCGAAAGACATCACACCCATAGCGATTACTGCTGAGTCAGAGAGCGACTACTTGTTCACAGGATATGTCTTCAAGTCAGCGCCACAACGGTTCCAGACGAGCAAATGGCGGGTATCTCTTGACGAATACCAGTGGGACAAGTGGCCTGCCTACGTCACAGCAGGCGCTTACGTCCTGTCGAACAAAGCTATGAAAGTTATGTATGTAGCCAGCCTCTTCGTCAAACACTTTCGGTTTGACGATATCTACTTGGGCATAGTGGCGAAAAAGGTCGGCATCATACCGGTACATTGTCCAGATTTCCATTTCTACAAGAAAGAGTTTAGTTACGATGATTATTTAAACGTTATAGCGTCTCATGGTTATGGAGACCAGGACGAACTGCTCAGAGTATGGAATGAGATGAATAGTAGAATGTGAAAGTGCAGGGACATTAATTTCAATTATCCTAGTATTACATTGTTACAAATCTAGACGCGGTTGCCAAGGGTACTTGGGCCAATTTTGAGCAAAATTCACTTAAGTAAATTCGGCCGCCACGTCTAGAAATATAGCACCTAAATGTGCATCTGTGAACTGTAAAACCTATTGAAATTCGTTGTAACGTAAATCCGGTTTGAAGCTTCGCTTCGCTCCAGCTGAGCACACAGTTCCGGATAAGGTACTTCTGGGCTCAGAGTCTCAGTACATCTAAGAATGCTTTAGAACACTGATGAGTGATAACTCGGTTCTCCTGGAGAGTGGATAGAATGGATGAAACATTGAATTTGAATGTCACAGAGCCTAGAAGGCCCTATCCTGATGTGTGTGACCACTATACAAATCTAATAATTGATGCTTTTATGTTCTATTACAATATACCTTCATGTTACTCTAAATGCTCAAACTATTATCTCTAATTCTCTATAAAAATGCTTGATGTTCGAAGACTGACCACAATCTTGATATTTATTTTATAAGTACATACTACTACTAATGTTTAAAAAAAAATAGTCACATATATCTGCTTATAGGTACTCTCAAATAATACTTAATTAAATTAATAGTATGTAAGGATTGTAACAGGTGGCGTTTCTGCCTACCCCCATGGGAAGAAGGCGTGAGTTTATGTATGTGTAAATAGTTTGTTCTTACGCGATGCCACAGAAAAACAAAGTGGGCGTATCATACGCCCTGAAACAAAACAAGAATATGGCTTACAAAATAATAATATAAATTATTTTTAAACAATTTGTTGAGTTATTGAACGACTAGGAGTATTTTTTTAAATATATGATAATTATTATTTTGTCAAGTTTGATCATATTCCTCTCTGTTACACCTCGAATTATTTCTAGTATATATTTTTATTTGTTCCTTAAAAAATGTATTGTAATTTTCTAAGGTATGTATAGATTAGTTTAGGGTAAAGTGTTTACCTTGAATGTGCAATTAGATTGATATTATTTAAGTAAGTTATTCATATTATGATCGCGTTGATCGCATCTCATCTAATCGTAATCTTAGCTCGCATCATGATTAGCGAATGAATTGCTTTATCTGTATTAGATAAAAAAAAATAAACATTACTGTCACGGCCTGCAACATAGGCATTGATGGAAGATCGTGGAAATGTGGGCCGAGGCGAAGCCGAGGCACACATACGTCAGTACATCACT
This sequence comes from Eupsilia transversa, assembly GCA_914767815.1. NCBI lineage: Eukaryota > Metazoa > Arthropoda > Insecta > Lepidoptera > Noctuidae > Eupsilia > Eupsilia transversa. The sequence goes on from OU611880.1 coordinate 1,367,252, forward strand.
AACTTAAATCCAATTTGTTATTTAAGTAAACTTATTTTGTTTATAATAATTTCTGGATTTATAAAATTATTGTTTATGTTCAAAAATAATAGTATGTACAACCGATAATATGATATTAAACGTAACTTCCTAAGTTATATTATAAATGCGAAAGTGGGTTTGTTTGTTTATAACACTTTCACGCTAAAACTGCTGAACGGATTTTGATGAAATTTGGCACATGGGTAGACAAAAACCTGGGTTAGGATGTAGGATACTTTTTATCCCGATATTCTTACAGGATCTAGACTTATGCGGGTAAAACCGCGGGGCGCAGCTAGTTTTTAATAAAGAAGTACAAATAATATTATGTACTCTATCATGTTTCGTTTTGTACTCACAGCATTAATGCCCGTTTTTACTTACACTTGGCGACATCTAAATGCCTAAATATTATTGTTCTATTGGATTTTCAACGCTCGGCTCAAGGCTGAAAATTTAAAATCCAACAGTACAATAATATTTAGGCATTACATTCATCTAGTGTTACTGAAAGCGGGCATAAATTATTAGCTAACGTGAGTGACGTTCGCTAACGAAAACATGTCCTTGGATAGTTTGTTATACCAATAGTACCAAAAGTAAACTATTAGTTTTAAAAAACTTTTTTAAAACGAATAGTTTACTTTTGGTATCAAAACGGTCACAAATTCTGGGAGTTGACTACGTGAAATATAAAGAATAGAGTCATGTATTTTGCGCTCACTTGGAACCTCTCATTTTTGTCAAGAAGACCTATTTAAATAAATAATATGATATTTAAACAGTTTTTATTAATTAACTGCTAATTAGTATAAGATTAGCCAGCCTAAAATGTTCCCATTGTTGCGACATAGACTCCTCTTTGTACAAGGGATTGGGCCACAAATCCACCACACTGGCCCTGTTTGGATTGGTGGACTACTACTATAGTTCTTTTGTTGTTGAACAAAAGTGTCTTTGGAAGACACCCTGAGATAGATCAGACAAAAAAAAACATTAAACTTTGATTAGATAAAGACAACATCTACTTAATCTTTAAACTAAAGGAAATTCACATGATTAAATCTATGTTATCAAAATTGAATTTGTTTTAATTTTGCCCTTTTTGCGGGTCCTTTTGAGCCACTGAATGTGTGTGTATTTTGGGTTTACTTAATAACTAAGTATCAATGTTAAATCCTAATTATCAGGGGTGATACTGATAAACATGACCACTTTATGACTTTTCAATGTTTAATTCGATTAGATTATCAGCTAGTGATAGTTTTCTGGATGTGGCTTCCTAGTAAACGCGTTGGACTACTTTCTGAACTAATACTCTAAGTACACTCGGCATTCATGGCGGAACGCATCTGTATAAGTTAGCAGTATGTTTCCCAAATAGAATAAACTAAAAAATGGCATCCGAATTTCAAAACAAACAATAATGAAGCGAAGACATTTAAAGTATATTGTGTGTGCGTGTGTGTTGGTGTACATATACAATTTCTTTGGAGTTAGTGACTATATACATGCTAAAAGTTTCGAAGACGATTTCGACTACCCTCTTAATGTGAATACTAGAAGTATTGTGAACGATGTGTTGGCAGACAAGAAGGTGACAGTGACCCCTATTAATTACTACCCCTACAGGTTTCTAACAAACTCAGGAAAATGTTCCACAACAAACAAGTTAGATTTGTTCATAGTGGTGAAGTCCGCGATGGATCACTTCGGGCACAGAGACGTCATAAGGAAAACATTCGGACGAGAAAACGTGCCGGGACGAACTGTCAAAACGTTATTCTTCTTAGGAATAGACAGTAAACCTAAATCAGACCTGCAGAGAGAAATAGACAAAGAAATGGCCGAATTCAAGGACATAATACAGATAGACTTTATCGATAACTACTACAACAACACTATAAAGACCATGATGTCGTTCCGCTGGCTGTACGAGCACTGCTCGACGGCCGACTACTACTTGTTCACCGACGACGACATGTACATATCTGTGAACAACCTGCTCGTCTACATAGATGACAGAGAGGCGACGCGCGGGCCTGAAGATACTCTATCAGCTGCGTCGAAGGACATCACACCTATAGCGATTACTGCTGAGTCAGAGAGCGACTACTTGTTCACAGGATATGTCTTCAAGTCAGCGCCACAACGGTTCCAGACGAGCAAATGGCGGGTATCTCTTGATGAATACCAGTGGGACAAGTGGCCTGCCTACGTCACAGCAGGCGCTTACGTCCTGTCGAACAAAGCTATGAAAGTTATGTATGTAGCCAGCCTCTTCGTCAAACACTTTTGGTTTGACGATATCTACTTGGGCATAGTGGCGAAAAAGGTCGGCATCACACCGGTACATTGTCCAGATTTCCATTTCTACAAGAAAGAGTTCAGTTACGAAGTTTATTTAAACGTTATAGCGTCTCATGGTTATGGAGACCAGGACGAACTGCTCAGAGTATGGAATGAGATGAATGGTGGTGGATGAGTAGAGCGGACATTTCTGTAAGTGCAGGCACATGTTTAAGTAAAACAAATCGAATATAAACAATTATCATTTATTAAATACATCTCTTATAAGGTAAAAACACTAACAATTGTGAATATAGCAAAAGAAAGAGATAGAAAATACAGTGGCGACCCGTGGTCGTCATGCTCGAGAAATAGGATACTTGCAAAAAACTGTCTTCCATCTCTGTCTATTGTGCCTCTTTATGTATCATCAATGGATAACTACTTGCAATAGGCAGTAGAATACACAATTATGTAAATAAATAAAATATTACGTCAAAACATATATATCTACGTCTTTTCATTCATATTTATATCTGTATTTCCTGTAGGTACCTAATTGCAGACCCTGTAAATATATAGGATGTATTAGTGCCCCTAACCCTTGGACTCATTATAGAAAAGGAAGACTCAAAGATCGCACGCATCGCATCTCGCAGGCTTATCGCTGTTCATTTAGACCATTGATGCACTGCCAAGAGTGTAAGCACAACGGATTGACTCATTCCAAACATCTCACCATACTAAAAGTATGTAGGTACAGTCAACCAAGCTATTTGGTATAAAGGCAAAATTATTCATCCCTCCACTACACTGCCAATATTCATTATTATTGTGTGCATAATCACTTTTTAAGCAGATGGCATAGGTACTTAAAGCGAATAAAAGAATTGACTACCCAACATACTCACAACATTTTTTAAAGTAGTGTAAAGTTAGCTGCCTGTATACCAAAAAGCTTTGTTGACTACATACACTATGTACGGCAATACTTAATGGTTATACATTAAGTATAACCAAGTAACCAAGTAATTTTTTATTTCAAATCTGGCTGGAATATGCCTTTCCAGGCAAGGTATCTTCCGGCCAGATTTGAACTCGTTACGTCGAAAATTATGTTCACAGGGTCGAAAAATCCAAGTATAAGTGTAAAATTTCTTGAAAATAATAATATCGAAATATTCTGAACAGTTCAGAATATCCCAGCTTTTACATTTTTTTGGGTTCCGTAGTAAACAAGGAACCCTTATAGTTTCGCCATGTCCGTCTGTCTGTCTGTCTGTCCCCGGCTTAGCGCAGAGACTGTTAGTACTAGAAAGCTGTATTTTGGCATGAGTATACATACTAATGACGCCGACAAAGTGGTAACAAAATCATGAAAAAATTTTTTTAGGGTAACTCCCCTATATGTAAAGTGGGGATATCTTTTTTTTTTTCGTCTATTCCATGGTGTGGGGTACCGTTAGAAAGCTCGTTTGAAAATATTAATAGTGAGCTTGTTAAAACCATTTTTGGATTGAAGGATCCGTCTGCGAAATATTAAGCTTTAAAGTGCTAATTTTTGTCAGAGTCAAGTGTCCCCCCCCCCCCCTGCCAGCTAAACGGTAAGTTCTGGATATGTGGAAAAATTCAGAGCAGTAGTATAATTATACAAACGAAATTAAAAGGAAAACTATCACAGCTAAGTAGGCTCTACTAGTTAATGAGTAATTATCGACCAACTTAAATTTGCAGTTGCAAAAACATGTTCTACCATACATTTTGTATGGGAGAACATGTTTTTCAACTACAATGTTAAGTTTGTTCTTGGGATAAGTTCATCCCAGCTACGGAACCCTTCATTGTGCGTAGTCCGACACGCACTTGGCCGGTTTTATTAATGATAGGTGGACCCCTTCGCTTCACCTCATTTGCCTTTGGACCACTACGTTTGAGACACCCTGTAGACATATATTATTTTTATAATTATACCTATTTATCATTAAAAAATAACTAAATATTTACTTGAGCTAATTTTCCAATCACCGTAAATACTAGTCGTCATGACTGACAATATTATTAATAGGTAGTTCAAATCTAAACATGTTTTTTTTAACACTAGACGAGGTATGTGTAAATGTAACACTGAATATTTTCCCTTAGACCCTCACCCCACAAACCCGTCGAAGCGCGACACAGCTATGTTTTCACTTCCAAACAAATACCAAAATTATCCAAGTTGAAATAAAGTCGGAAACATATAAGCTTTCTCTACATTGCAATAGCATCAAATCTGTCGAAGACATGCGGTAAAAAACTTTATTACTACGCGTGCAATGTTGATATTCGTTTGACAATGAAAACTGTGCTGCGTTTCACCCAGCCCTGACACGATACAGAATTTTTTATACAAAATTTCCAGGCCGTGTCCATTACCAATAAATACTCCTTGTTCCTAGGCCTTAGCTGCAGCATCTAACTCCTTGAACACGTAGGTGATTTTCATGATGGCCAGCCAGAGATCCTCGTCACTAATCTCCCGGTGCATAGTAAACCGGATTGTCTTGCTGTTGAAGTAGAATGCTTTCAGTATCACACCCTCATCGTTGGGCGTTTTGCAGCCTCCCTGAGGAGAATAATTGTCCTTATTACAATGTCGTCCTCGTTCTGGTTTTATACCAGAAGCCATTTCCATACTTTTGACAAGGATGGTTGCGTGCTCTGCTGGGGAGTTTGTTGCGCCACTTCTTCTTCCCAGCTAAAGCACTCGGAAGTGGTGACGGGTTGGCGTTTTGGGGGACTGTCTTATGTAATTTTGACGTTCAAAAAGTGCTGATTCTCAGCCTAATTTCAATAAATGACTTTTGATTTTGATTTCGTGTACTTTGTGTACTTCGTGTACCAAATACGCTTCAGAGGTATAGGCCGGAGTTATTGAACCATCTGGGACTGATAAGGGTCCAGTTTAAAACTTATTTTTCAGAAATCAAGACGGAAAACACAATCTCGCAACGACATAAATGAAAAAAAAAAACGAATTCTAACGCTCCCTTTAGACTCCTGTATGTATTACCTAGTATGCCTAAAGGGTAGGTAAGCAGAAATACGCTAGTATTTCTGCTTACCTACTGTAGCTCTCATAATATTATGCCTGTAATTTCGCCGATACCTTGATAGTCGTGGTAGTAACGTAGTTCCCCATACCTGTGTCTCAGCAAGGCAGACTTGTCGAAGTCTTGCCACCACTTTCTGAGCCGTCACCGAGCTATGCTCTGGTATCCTCACGAGGACTATGTTAGTCTGCTGGCCTTCCACGTCCACCGTGAACGTCTTCAGGAATAGGCCTTGGATCACTGAAATATGCATCATTTTGTGAAATTAAATCGTTAGAAATAGAAAACAATTTGTTTTAACATTTTAGGCAGTTATGTAGTTAGTAAATCTTCGAAGGGTTCGTGGATACAAGCGGTAAAAATAAAAAAAACTGTTACATTAAAAAAATGTAAATCAACCTTTTCATGATGAGAAGTTGCATTTCTTCGATTATGCAGCAGGCGCGATGTATATACCGGTATACGAAATAGGTAGGTCCTTCACTGTTACAAATCTGATTAACCAACCTTTGGCCATAATATTGGCCCGCTTATGGTCCAGTTTCAGCTTGGGCACCACCTCATCCAGCGCCACGATGGCAGCGGCAGCCAGCACGCCCGCCTGACGCATCCCTCCGCCGAGCAGCTTGCGCATGCGACGAGCTCTGGAAAAAGGACATCATTTGGTGAATTAAGGAACAATATCGACGGCCGGAATTAAGGCTCGTGCAGACTAACGCAACGCGACACCGGTAGAACAATTTCTGTGAAGTTTTCATAGAAATTGTTACACCAGAGTCGTGTCGCGCCTGTCTGCGGGAGCCTTTCACAAACGGCAGGCAGTTGGTGACATCAAGTCTGAGATTTAACTTAAAAACTGTCACCAATTGCATCGGACTGCTTGATAAGTGAGCTTGTTAGCCGACTGCCCCAAAAGGACGGTAAGTAATGTATTTCGAGAATATGTATGTAAGTGTACCTATGTCTATTGCTTCGGCAGGCTCTGTAGTCTAAACGGCTTGATGGATTTTAACATACAGGGTGTCTCAAACGTAGTGGTCCAAAGGCAAATAAGGTAAAGCGACGGTTCCACCCCATCATTAAAAAAATAACTGGGATATTCAGAACAGTTTAGAAAATTACGCTATTATTATTTTCAAGAAATTTACACTTCAACTTTCACTTCACTTCACTTCTGTGAACATAATTTTCTACGTAACGAGTTCAAATCTGGCTGAAAGGAGAGATCCTCTCCCGACATTACAAGCGAATGCTCCCGGGTAGGGTCGATCGCCATTACGTAGGAACTATTCAAAATGATACTAACTGGTCAATAAAATGATAAGAACCGACGAGCGCCGACCCGACAGGAGCCGACAGCCCCTTGCTAAAGCAGACGGAGATACTGTCACAATCCCGGACCACCCTGCTGGGTTCCTCATTCAGGTATTCACAAGCGTTGAACAGCCTGGCGCCGTCCATGTGGATGGGCAGGTTGTGGCGCTTACAGATGGTGGATAAGTCGTCCAGGAACTTTAGAGGCAATACCTGAAATGTAAAGGTTTTTGTAATGTTGGTGGGTTGGTAATGTTGTTTTGTGCTTGATGAATCGATAAAATAATTCGGTGGTGATTGATACCCCGTGTGTGGATTAGGTAAGTACATGCTTTTGAAGATGTGCATCTTTATGGCGTCATTATGGGCTGTTACAAAGGAACATAAAAATTACTTATAACATAACATCAGAACATTACGCATGTATTCCCCGAAGGGTTAGGCAGAGGTGTACCTATAGTACACCCACATTTCGCCAGTTATTTCAGTCCTATTATGTAATAGGGGGCGAGCCTATGTCCACCAACCGGGCACAAATCCAGACTCCGGGCTGCTACTGAGCAATTCCAGATGGAAAAACTCAATAACTCTATGCCCGACCCGGGAATCGAACCCAGGATCTCAAGCTCAGCAGTAGCGATTGCGACCACTAGACCAACGAGGCAGTATACTCCATTTAGTTTATCATTATACAAATAACGACAATAAACTTTTTAATATGGTAAATAGATGGACATTGCTTTGTATTTATCCTGAAATAATGGAATTATTATAACATGTATATCGAAATAGCGAAGGGTGATATCCGTTATTTGTCTACTGTATAATAAATGGAGTATCGGTAGGTACAGGTTCCGCAAGCCGTGTTGTACTTCGTAGCACGACCATGAACGCATTCATTATAAACTTTAGATGGTAATAAAATTCTTTTAATTTATACTATTTTATACCATTAATTAGAAATTGTATACCTCTCATTTATCGCCGATATTCAGGTCGCGTCCACGTTAAATTCCAGTTGGCATAGAAATTGATGAAACGGGAGCATGCCTTAAAATTTCTACTCATTATGTAACTACTCCTATTTAATTACTGGTAAATTGTCGTAAATTGTTAGTAAACAAAAACACATTTTATGCCTAAAGTATAAAAAGTATAAAAATCATATACAGGCTATATGATTTTTATACTTTTTACTTATACACTGAGCCGCGGCTACCGTTTCGTAAACGCTTACCCTATGCCGCAACTCACACAGATCGACCAGACCTATCAGTAGCTGATAAGGTGCAGTGTGACACCATGTCAAATGCCTGTAGTCTGTACTCTGTATTAACTGTTGATAATTAAATCTTCCTAATATCTCACATCATATAGGTAGGTATTGCTTTAATAACCACAACAGACAGTAACGATAGCTCACTGACCTTTCCGCCGCAGACATTGTGCGTATTTTCAACTGCTACCAAAGAAGAGACTGGTTCGCAGACATCAGTGCCACGGAACCGGCTCTCCAGCTCAGCCAGGTCGAAGGTGCCGTCAGGTTTGTTGGTGAGCGTCGAGAGGAGGACGCCGGCCACGTGGGCAGCACCACCTGGGTTGAAATTGTTTTTTTACGCAAGTTATTTTTGCAGAAGGTATGGCCTACCAACAGACCTACCAAAGTTTACGCATTCAGAACTCAGTGATATTCTGATTCCAATCACCGCCCGCGTCGGGGGCTCAAAAAAGAAATGCTCAATCGCGTCATCATGACAAACTATGGACGTCCTGTAACTCACCATAATCAACACTGAACATCATTACATCATTCTCTAATATGCCACGATTTGAACAATTTCCATAATGCGGTCAATAACATTACCTTGTTCATATTTGTAGATGTGTGATTGGTTGCCGACAAACGCTTCAGAGCCACGCTTGTTACAATGCACCATTACTGAAACAAACATTGATAAATTACAACAAAAATGCTAGTTTTGACAGTAAGGGGTTTGTGCAATGCATGACTGGCTACAATGCTGCGTGTCGCGGGTTCAATTTGGCGCGGAACAATGTACCAGGAGATGAACTAGAACTATGATATCAATAAATATTATTTTCTGCCTTCTCCAGCTTGTGCAGCACCTCTCTATTAGGACGCAGGTGCCCCTTAACAATTGGGCTCACTTAACGGCCCTTCGAGCAGTTCCCCTTGTAGCCTCAATGCGTTGCGAGCACAGGTTGCGAGACTTCGCGCAAGGTTCGATTTTTTTCGGGAAGGCTGGTAGCGCGTATCTACCTATATAATGTGAGTCCCAAATCTTTTTCAGTTTTTTCAAAAAGAGGCGATACGTATGAATATAGATGCGATTTAATTACGATTAAGAATAATTCATGACGGAGTAAATTAGTAATTTTGTATTATCTATTAAAATATTACGCAATTATACGCGTGTTGATATGTGTGTTGATTTTACCACTACGAACGATGTTAACTCATTTTTAGTTAACTTGATTACTTAATGTTTACTCAGTTCCCCAAAAGATGGCATTGTGCAATGTGTGGCAATTAATTTATTGTCGTTTAATATTGTTGTATTAAAATCAATTATTCAATTAAATTGCTTGATATCCGTACGATGATGTACGATGATGTCTTCTAAGCTTAGAGTTAATTTCGCAAAATCCTTCCTCAGTTGCTTATTCATGTCACAACGTATTAATTTCAGCGCCATCTGTTACTTTAGCAGGGTACTCGATAGTCGAAGCACATCCTTCCTAAGTAGCGCCATAAGATTCAGGTGGAAACTTAACTCAATCGAGTCAGAGTGTAGTGGCTACACCCCCTTTTAGAGGTTGACTTTTTATAGCCTATAACCTAGCCGGGAATTTTCTCGACAGATTAGTAAAGTATGCATCAAAATCCGTTCAGCCGTTTTCAAGTGATGCGCGATCAAATAAACAGATTTACAGACAAAAAAAGACAAAAATTCTAAAAACTGTTGGAACGTGTTCTGTTATCGATTCTAATTTTGCAATAGGTACCTGTTGTAATATCTGTTGCTAAGACGGCCCACTGACCGTAGTTTTTGTAAACTCTGATAGTTTTTTCTTTTAAAAATTATTTCAAGTTTATAAAAATCATTTGTGAGAAAGAAACCAAACGAACCTGCAGTGTTAATTAGGATACACGCGCATTGCGGGAGTCGAAAAAATATTATTTTTGTATCAGTGAAATAATTCCAAATATAAATAGAGAGGTGACATGGCCCAACGAAATGATCATTCAGTCACAAAGCCACTAAGGGCAGATTCGACCAAACAGGAATAAATTTTATCCGCGGAATAAGCCTTTTCTTCCGAATAAATTTTGAATTTTTGACAGTTTCTCCATACGAAAACTGTCAGAGCAAATCTTATTCTGCGTATAAAATTTATTCTTGTTTGGTCGAATCCACCCTTAGTATCATAAATTCATAAGTATGAAAAACGGAAAACCCACTCACTTGCTATGAGATTGCCCATGGTGCCAGAAGGCACGAACAAGGCCGACTGCTTCCCCAGCATAGCTGCTAACTTGCTTTCCAGAGCATTCACCGTGGGGTCTTCTCCGTAAACGTCGTCCCCTACGGCTGAATTAACCATGGCATGTTTCATAGCCTCAGTGGGCTTTGTCACAGTATCTGATAGCAAATCTACTACGTAAGCCATAGTTAAAAACTTTAAAAACAGAATTGTATAATATTAGCTGCAAAGTAACCCAACAAGTTACCACCTAGTCTGACTGAACGCAGGCAGTCGAATGCACAGAACATATATACTCAAACAGTCAAAGGTCGAATTTCAAATAACAACGTAAAGGTAAACTTCGTCGCAAGCTAAATGGTAAACATTTTAGATGAAAATTGAATCATTCTTGTTTCTTTTATCTTCTCTAACTCTATAAATCAATGTGCTCGCCTTGAACTGAGTCCATCTTTGTACCTTTTTGTGCGAAAAGTTTAAATAAATAAATAAATAAACTGAGATAACTCTTTGAATACCAAATGGAACTAATAAAATACTCCATTGTAGCACACTAACAGACTTATCTTGTGATATATGTTTATATTTATTGTGCGTTTAGATCTGTAGTTTAGATAGTGGATGGTAAATGGTTGCATGAACATTAGCTAAAGCTAATGTTATTTTGTAGGCTTGCTGCGCGCTTTGGTGTTTACTGTAAGTGCAGCAAGAAATTGTTTCATAAATAAATAAATAAACCTTATTGTTCACGTTATAGTAGCAGAATCTTTCAATAATTTCTTCATTGACCACATTTCGGGAATACCAAAACCAACGTCAGGTGCAACAATTAACATAAACATCAACCCACATTCAATATTTATGATCCCAGTTATTCCTCAAGATGTCACTCACGCGTGTGATAGAAAACTTAAAAAATAAAACGAGCTTTGGCTATGATGGCATTTCACACTACATTTCAACCACAGTCATAAAATTTGTTTCCAATTGTATAGCTGAGCCCCTTGCTCATATCAGTAACGTAAGCATATACTCTGGAGTATTTCCAGAAAGTTTAAAAACTGTAATAGTTAAACCACTATATAAGAAGAATGATAGAGAAGAAATGGCAAACTATAGACGAATTGCTCTAATTCCCATCTTCTGAAAGATCATAGAAAAAATTATCTATGAATCTCTCTACAATTTTCTAACGATAATACCACTTAAGTGATGAACAAAAGGGTTTTAGAAAACATCAACATGGCTATTTTCGACCTTCTCCATAGAATACTGCCAAAAGTAGACTCTAAATACCTGTATGCGCAATATATGCCGATATGTCGTAGGCTTTTAACTGTGTGGATCACGATGCCCTTCTAACCAAAGCACGGTACGGAATTCGTGGCAATGCCCTTAATAAAAACGTACCTAAAAGGTCGTAGACAATGTACGGACATATCGATCGAGTCTGTGTTTAGGATCTAGAAAGGAATTAACATCAATGTCGTCCTTTAGAGAAATAAAATATGGTGTCCCGCAGGGCAGCGTCCTCGGACCTTTATTATTTTTATTATATACTAGCTGCTGCCCGCGGCTTCGCCCGCGTGAGTGTCGGAAATTACCCCATACATCCCCATGGGTTTTAAGTATAAATATTGAGTTTCGAGTTAATCGGACAGCGCGTTAAAATTCTTCCATACAAACACTGACACCCCCCAACCCCCCTTTAGGGAGAAATTTAGAAAAACAAAAAACTACAAACTTTATAATTTATTTTGATAACTATTCGTGCGAAGTTTCATGTTTATTACCTCAAGGAATAAGATTTTTCATACAAACTTTCATCCCTTATTTTACCCCCTTAGGGGTTGAATTTCGAAAAATCCTGATACACGTTATTCTTAATTTTTGGGTTTAAGTATAAATATTGAGTTTCGAGTTAATCGGACAGCGCGTTAAAATTCTTCCATACAAACTTTGACACCCCCCAACCGTAGGATAGGATACTTTTCCGGGATAAAAAGTACCCAGTGTTGGGCCCAGGATATTAAAGAATAATTATACCAAGTTTCATCGTAATCGAACCGGTAGTTTTTGCGTGATGCCTGAACAAACAGACAGACAGACAGACAGACAGACAGACAGACAGACAAAAAATTTTTAAATCAAATTTTTGGGTTCGGTGTCGGTCTAGTAACACCCCCTGCCATTTATTTTTTTGATATCTTCAATGTACAGAATTTTCACTTCTACAGATTTATTATAAGTATAGATACCTAGTAAAGGACCTGACATGTCATATACTTCATCCTATGGTATTATTTGCAGATGACAGCACATCAATTGTTTCATGTATCAATAAAGAATCATAATGTAAATGACATTAACAATACAATTACTTAGTAGTTTTTTGGCAATAATAATTTCGTTATTAATCTCCAAAAAACTAAAATCATGCACTTTTGCCAACATCTAAACATATCATACCTCTTTTGCCATCATCACAATATCTCCGAGAGATATGGATATAAACTACAATGATCAAACTATGGAAAAAAAAAATTGGAATCATAATTGACAGCCAGTTAACTTGGAAGCCGCAAGCAGAAGATACCTATATGTAAACGTTTAAGCACAGCCGCGTTTACGTTGCATACTCTATCAAAAAAACGACAATATTAGTGGTTTACCTTGGTCTAGTAATATCCATCTTAAGATTTGGTATAATATTTTGGGGTCACTGTAGTGAACGAGAAAGCATTTCAAAGCTCAAAAGCGCTTCCTGAGAGCTATATTTAGTCTTAAAGTAACAGACAGTTCCGTACCTAATATTCAAGCCTAATCCTTGAATTAGCAATATTTGAAATAACAAATCGATTTTTGTTTGCAAGTTTAATAGAAACTACAAAACGAAGTAGGTACAGCTATGAGATCTCAATACCAGAATCTATTATGCACGGGCGTATTTAAAACTAGCTTATTAAAAAGAAATAATTATGATTTGTAGGGCTCCTGTTATCTTTAATAAAATACCTGAACAAATAAAAAACTTACCGTTGCAAAAAAATAAACAACGTTTCACTTGTAGATAAATGTTATTATTCTGTGCAGGACTTCTTAAATTTATGATATTTTTTTGTAATATCTTTATTATTCTCTACTTTGTGTCACATTTGCATGCTTTATTAAGGCATAATGTACATGGATCCCATTATATATGTAAACGCAAATAACGACCTATTCTATTCTAGTGCTTACATAGCAAGTAGTGGTAAACGAATTTGTGTGCGGTAGGTAATACATTTTTTTTAAATCAAAATTATATAATTAACCGAAATATTTTATATTGTTTATTAGAGCATAAATGTACCTACTAAATTTATTTCTATAGTCTCAGGCCCATATTACAGACCCACCCTCAAGACTCAAGTATTACGGATAGGTAACTATAGTTTCAACCACATACATAATAAAGAGTAGAAATAATGAAAAAGATGGATATAGTGGATTATTGTGGGCAAGTAATAAGAAAATGTTCGTAACATTGAATTTGAATGCCACAGAGCCTAGAAGGCCCTATCCTGATGTGTGTGACCACTATACAAATCTAATAATTGATGCTTCTATGTTCTATTACAATATACCTTCATGTTACTCTAAATGCTCAAACTATTATCTCTAATTCTGTATAACAATGCTTGATGTTCGAAGACTGACCACAATCTTAATATTTATTTTATAAGTACATAGAGAGTTAACATTAGTAGTAGGTACCTACGTACCTAATGTTAACTCTCATATGAGAGGTTATTAGTATGTAAGGATCGTAACGGGTAGCGTTCTGTAGTTTCTGCCTACCCCCATGGAAAGAAGGCGTGAGTTTGTGTGTATGTGTAAATTAATTTGTTCTTACGCGATGCCATAGCCAAACAAAGTGGGCGTATCATACGCCCTGAAACAAAACAAGAATATCGCTTACAAAATAATAATATAAATTCTTTTTAAACAATTTGTTGATTTATTAAACGACTCGGATTAATTTTAAAAAGATATGATAATTATTATTTTGTCAAGTTTGATCATATTCCTCTCTGTTACACCTCGAATTATTTCTAGTATATTATTTTTGTTTGTTCCTTAAAAAAATGTATTGTAATTTTCTAAGGTTATTAATAGATTAGTTTAGGGTAAAGTGTTTAGGTACCTTGAATGTGCATAAATATTATTTAAGTAAGTTATTCATATATGGTCGTGTTGATCGCATCTCATCTAATCGTAATCTTAGCTCGCATCATGATTAGCAAATGAATCAGCCGAGGCACACATACGTCAGTCCATCACTAACTTAAATCCGATTTGTTATTTAAGTGAACCTATTTTTAACCGACTTCGCAAAAAGGAGGAGGTTATCAATTCGGTTGTATGTTTTTTTTTTTTGTATTTAATACTTTCTGGAATTAAAAAAATAGTTTTTAAGTTCGAAAACAATAGTACCTATGTACAACCGATAATAATGATATTAAACGTAACTTCCTAAGTAATATTATAAATGCAAAAGTGAGTTTGTTTGTTGTCACGCTAAAACTCATGAACGGATTTGGATGAAATTTGGCTCATGGGTAGACCAAAACCTGGGTTAGGATGTACGATTTCTTTTAATCTAGATATTCCTACAGGATCTAGACTTATGCGGGTGAAACCGCGGGGCGCAGCTAGTTTTTAATAAAGTACAAATAATATTATGTACTCTATCATGTTACGTTTTGTACTCACAGCATTAATGCCCGTTTTTACTTACACTTGGCGACATCTAAATGCCTAAATATTATTGTTCTATTGGATTTTCAACGCTCGGCTCAAGGCCGAAAATTTAAAATCCAACAGTACAATAATATTTAGGTATTACATTTAGGTTTCGTCTAGTGTTACTGAAAGCGGGCATAAATTATTAGCTAACCTGAGTGACGTTCGCTAACGAAAACAGTCCTTGGATAGTTTTTTAAAACGAATAGTTTACTTTTGGTATCAAAATGGTCACAAATTCTGGGAGTTGACTACGTGAAATATAAAGAATAGAGTCATGTATTTTGCGCTCACTTGGAACCTCGTCATTTTTCTCAAGAAGACCTATATAAATAAATAATATGATATTTAAACAGTTTTAATTAATTAACTACTAATTAGTATAAGATTAGCCAGCATTAAATGTTCCCACTGTTGCGACATAGACTCCTCTCTGTCGCCCACAACAATGATTGCTGAGTCAGAGAGCGACTACTTGTTCACTGGATATGTCTTCAAGCCAGCGCCACAACGGTTCCAGACGAGCAAATGGCGGGTATCTCTTGACGAATACCAGTGGGACAAGTGGCCTGCCTACGTCACAGCAGGCGCTTACGTCCTGTCGAACAAAGCTATGAAAGTTATGTATGTAGCCAGCCTCTTCGTCAAACACTTTTGGTTTGACGATATCTACTTGGGCATAGTGGCGAAAAAGGTCGGCATCACACCGACACATTGTCCAGATTTCTATTTCTACAAGAAAGAGTTCAGTTACGAAGTTTATTTAAACGTTATAGCGTCTCATGGTTATGGAGACCAGGACGAACTGCTCAGAGTATGGAATGAGATGAATGGTGCTGGATGAGTAGAGCGGACATTTCTGTAAGTGCAGGCACATGTTTAAATAAAACAAATCGAATATAAACAGTTGTCATTTATTAAATTCTTCTCGTAAAAGGTAAAAACACTAACAATTGTCAACATAGCAAAAGAAAGAGATAGAAAACACAGTGGTGACCCTTGGTCGTCACGATCGAGAAGTTGGATCCTTGATCCTTGCAATAAACTTGTCTAATCTCTTCTTGAAAAACTGTTTTCTATCTCTGTCTATTGTGCCTCGTTGCCTCTTTATGTATCATCAATGGATAACTACTGGCAATAGGCAGGAGAATACATAATATTATGTAAATAAATAAAATATTACGTCAAAACATATCTACGTCTTTAAATTCATATTTGTATCTGTTTTTTCTGTAGGAACCTAATAGGGCGTTACACTTATGTTTGAAAAGTGGCTCAATTAGATTCTATAGTGCTAATGAACCAAAAACATCACAAATTTTTTATTCAATCGAAAAAATCGTGCCATAAAATTTTGCATTTTCAAATTTCGCGCGTAATTTAACGACGACGCTAGTTGCAGTGGAAGCCATATTGTGGTCATGACGTCAGTTGGCTATGTAAACAAATGCAGGTACGCTGATAGTTGACAGTTGACACTTCTAAGTTTACATAGCCGTATGACGTAATAACATGGCGACCACTATTTAATCGTGATGAAACAGATTAAAAAAGCTAAAAACCTTTTAATTGAATGTTAAAATTTATTTTATTTTATGAACTAAAACTAACATTTTCCGACTGCTTTTTGCCTACGCTATCTCAATAATATATTTTTAGGTTTTTCTCCTACAGAGTAAAATTATTGCAGCCTATTTACCGACCCTGTAAATATATAGGTTGTAGAAGTGCCCTAACCCTTGGACTTATTATAGAAAAGGAAGACTCAAAGATCGCACGCATCGCATCTCGCAGGCTTATCGCTGTTCATTTAGACCATTGATGCACTGTCAGAAGTGTAAGCACAACGGATTGATTGACTCATTCCAAACACCTCAACATATTAAAAGTATGTGATACATACACTCTAAACGGTTATACAGTATTGCCGTATATATGCACCTATTGTATAACATTATACAATATAAATAACTGTAGACATATATTATTTATATAATTATATTTATCATTAAAAAATAACTAAATATTTACTTGAGCTAATTTTCAAATCACCGTAAAGACTCGTCATGACTGACAATATTATTAATAGGTAGTTCAAATCTATACATGTTTTTTTTAACACTAGACTAGGTATGTGTAATGTAACACTGAATATTTTCCCTTAGACCCTCACCCCACAAACCTGTCGAAGCGCGACACAGCTACGTTTTCACTTCCAAACAAATACCAAAATTATTTAAGTTGAAATAAAGTCGGAAATATATAAGCTTTCTCTACATTGCAAGAGCATCCAATCAAATCTGTCGAAGACACGCGGTAAAAAACTTTATTTCAACGCATGCAATGTTGATATTCGTTTGACAATGAAAACCGTGCTGCGTTTCACCCAGCCCTGAATTTTTTTTATACAAAATTTCCAGGCTGTGTCCATTACCAATAAATACTCCTTGTTCCTAGGCCTTAGCTGCAGCATCCAACTCCTTGAAAACGTAGGTGATCTTCATGATGGCGAGCCAGAGATCCTCGTCACTAATCTCCCGGTGGATAGTAAACCGGATTGTCTTGCTGTTGAAGTAAACCGCTTTCAGTATCACACCCTCATCGTTGGGCGTTTTGCAGTCACCCTGAGGAGAAAAATGGTGCTTATTACTTCGTCGTCCTCGTTCTGGGGCTGATAGTCCGGTTTAAAACTTATTTATTAGAAATCTAAAATCTATCGAAATTTAAAAAAAATATACAATGTGATACGGATCACACATGTCTAAAGGGGGCGCCTTTAGACATCTGTGATCCGTATGTATTATCTAGTATGCCTAAAGGGTAGGTAAGCAGAAATAATAGCACTGTAGCTCTCATATGCCTGTAATTTCACCGATACCTTGATAGTCGTGGTAGTATCGTAGTTTCCCCATACCTGTGTCTCAGCAAGGCAGACTTGTCCAAGTCTTGCCACCACTTTCTGAGCCGTCACCGAGCTATGCTCTGGTATCCTCACGAGGACTATGTTAGTGTGCTGGCCTTCCACGTCCACCGTGAACGTCTTCAGGAATAGGCCTTCGATCACTGAAACATGCATCAATTTTGTGAAATTAAATAAGATTTTAGGCAGGTAGTTCTGAAATCTTCCATGGGTTCGTGGATATAAGCGGAGCTCTCTTAGCTGTTAGGCACTCCGCGGCTGATTTGTCTTTTAACATATAACCAGTTACTATCAACCTGTTTATGATCAGATGATGTCAAGTTTCTTGCCCGTTCTTCTCCATATGAACCTACTACACTTTGGAATGGGCAACTAGCTTCATCTTTCTGACTGACCGACCCCTTGACAATTCAAAAGTGCCTGTAATTGGTTTATTTGAAATAAATGCTTCGAGTTTAAGTTGGATTTCTTTGATTATGCAGCAGGCCCAATGTATATACCGGTATATGAAGGTCCTTCACTGTTACAAATCTAATTACTTAACCAACCTTTGGCCATAATATTGGCCCGCTTATGGTCCAGTTTCAGCTTGGGCACCACCTCATCCAGCGCCACGATGGCGGCGGCAGCCAGCACGCCCGCCTGACGCATCCCTCCGCCGAGCAGCTTGCGCATGCGTCGAGCTCTGGAAAAAGCACATCATTTGGTGAATAAAGGAACAATATCGACGGCCGGAATTAAGGCTCGTGCAGACTAACGCAACGCGACACCGGTAGAACAATTTCCGTGAAGTTTTTGACCGCGGCCTTTCGACCTTTTCAAGCTTTTCATGCGAAACTGGTCTTAAGTCTGTAGATAAAGTTTTAAATTATTTGACACCGAAAGTGCTCGTCGCGTCGCTACCGGCCGCTGCCATTCCGGTGTGACTCGGCCCTAAAACAACACAACCGGGCTGCAAAAACACAAAGGTAGGTAACTGAAAATTTTTGCGATACCAAAAGTCTATGTGTAGATTATAATATGCCTGTTTTTCTCTTTTCAGTGACTTATAATATGTGTTTTTGCAGTCTGGTTTTTGTTGTTTTAATTTTGAACTTTTTAGTTGCAGACGAGTTTTTTTTTCTTCTATGTGTTATATTTTTGGAATCGTCTCTTCAAGCCTTTTATTTCGATACCCCACATAGTCATAGTACTAAACACATATTTTTTTTCGAGATATTTCATGTGGACGTCTGAATTCCGCCATTTTGATTTTTTACAAACCATGACGACTCAAAGAAACCTCATTTATTAAAATCCAACCAGCCTGCTTCGATGGTACAGTGGCCAGCACATCAAGCTACCCAAAACTGTCAAACTTTCCCAATCAAACTTGAACCTAATGCTTTAGCGATAAAGTTTAAAATCTACTAAAGAAATTTGACAGATTTTAGTAGCTTGATGTGCTGGCCACTGTACTTATAAAGAATCGCACATCCAAAGATATCTAAACGCGCCTGAAAAATAACTCTGTCTTTGCTGTCGCGTCGTGCGACGAATAATCTTTTTATTCGTCTTATTATTTTATTTTACTAGAGCAGTATGAAGCTGAACACGAAAAAGTTTATTCGTCATGGCAACACTCATACTGCGGTGATTCCCTAGGGTGATACGCCTCGGCCTCAGTGTTTTTGAAAGCTTACAGAAAAACCGTTAAGCTTATATTTCGTTTCTGTATAACGAGTGTCTAGTTTTTTAATCAGGTTACTTTATTTTTAGGTCTCATATGACGCAAGACAGACACTAGGTAAATAAAATAAAATAACTACATTAATTCCAGTGTACGTAAATGAGTAATCTAACATACAATCACATAGGTATCTATTATGGTATTAGTATAAATAAAAATTATAATTGTCAGACGATTCTCCCACAGTATCACTTATCAAGCATAGATTTCACATAAAATAATAGAGTTTTGAAGTGAAAGATGTAATCGCAAGCAAACTATCGAATTAATTAGATACTAATAATAGAACATCTTTACAAGTTAACGCTAGCTTGGAGGCTAGCTTGAATGCAATAAGTAATTTAATTTTGTTGTCTTTTTAGAGTAGGATTAGAAGATTTAGGAAAGGGTTCCGTACGTCCGAATGAAAAAACGGAACCCTTATATACCTTGGCCAGCCAGCTAGACAGACAGACACTCGAGAGATCCTCTCTATAGATGCTGGCGGGAAAAATTCCGAATCATTCCCGTTGAATACTTCGGAAGTATTCGGAAATATTCCGAAGCTTTGGGAATATTTCAACTGTCAAAAAAAAACCAGGAAAATCGACCTTACTGTCTATTTCGCGCTTGGAAGTTGTAAAATAGATTATTTTAGTTATGTTGTGAGCGGTAGGTATATTAAGTTTATGGTTGTGAGTGCACGTCGCATCAATTCAAGCACACACAACGTCGCGTCAGGTAGGTATAATGCGTTGCAACTAAGAATGTGCACGTCAATGACCTCTAATTGTCAAATGGTACTTGAAAAGATTTATTCCCGTTGTCCCCGTATGCCATATCCCCGTCACGGGGACAGCGGGACGTGATTAAATTTACTTCCAGAGCAATGTTAGCTAACGAGAATGTGAGAAAAAACAAACTAAATTTTAAATGTCAATAAGGTCGAAAATCGCTTGCACCTGTTTTTTTAACTTGCTTAACGATAGCAGGTTAAAAAAAAGGTTCAAGCGATTTTCGACCCTCCACCCCACTCCACTCCACTCCACTCCACTCCACACCACTCCATTCCATTCCATTCCAGTCCAGTCGTCCATTCCATTCCATTCCATTCCATGGTAATAAACACATTACTTACCCTCCTTTGCGTCGCGCAAAAAGTGTCGGGTAAAAAGTGTCGTGACAACTTTTCGTAAGAATTTTTTCCGTCTAGCCCCCTTTCACAACGCGCGATAAGGAACTTCGTTCCAAACAATGATATTCTAATAAACAGATATGTTATACACGTACAAAACAACAGAAAAAAGTGTTCCGCGCCGAGTGCAGCGCGCACCGTATCACTCGTAAGCGTGTGTGGCTCAGACTAAAAGCAATATTTCCCAATTGGGTACTTTTCTAGTCTTCACGTTTTGCGCGCTCATAACATATCTGTTTACTAAAACATCATTGGTTCCAAAATAGCATTCGATTTCGAAATAAGTAGGTACCGACCTAAAAACAAAAGAATTAAAATCCTGTTAATCGCAGGCTAACATAATTATCTACCTATAAAAATATCAACATATACTTAATCAATTCCATTTATAATAAAATAAACATTTATATTTTACTTACGTATGTGCCACTGAACAATAATTAACTCACCCACCACACCACAAACAAACACGTTTATTCCCATTGAATTATTCAGGCGAAATATTCCGCGGAAACATTCGATTGCGGGGTACGAATCTTTCTCGCGGGGCGAGGGAAAACTTCTCCGGGGAGCATCTCCCGTCTTACCGCACCCCGCACCGCCATTGCCTGCACGCACGACTCGAGACGCGCAGCGGCGGCGACGATCGACGATCGATGCAAAATACGATTTTTCAGCAAAAAAAAAATCTTAATTAAATTCATTTTGAATAATTCTGATTTAAAGAAACTTTCCCAGAAGTATTCCGGAATAATTCAGAATTTTTCAGAAGTTTTGCAACTATAATCCTCTCCCGACATTCCAAGCGAATGCTCCCGGGTAAGGTCAATCGCCTTTACGTAGGAACTATTCAAAATAATACTAACTGGTCGATAAAATGATAAGAACCGACGAGCGCCGACCCGACAGGAGCCGACAGCCCCTTGCTAAAGCAGACGGAGATACTGTCACAATCCCGGACCACCCTGCTGGGTTCCTCATTCAGGTATTCACAAGCGTTGAACAGCCTGGCGCCGTCCATGTGGATGGGCAGGTTGTGGCGCTTACAGATGGTGGATAAGTCGTCCAGGAACTTTAGAGGCAATACCTGAAATGTAAAGGTTTTTGTAATGTTGGTGGGTTGGTAATGTAATTTTTTGCTTGATGAATTGATTCGGTAGTGATACCCATAAATTAGTTTGGAGTAGATGCTTTTGAAGATCTTTATGGCGTCATTAACGGCTGTTACGAAGGAACTTTAAAATTAGGTACTTACACTCTATTTATTTTAGCATTAGACAAATAACGGATAAATAAAGACAGTTATTGTGTAATATTATTGAAATAACTGCACTGTTATTTTTTTAATGTAAATGGTAAATAGATTACATTGCTTTGTATTTATCTTGAAATAATATAATTTATTATACATGTATATCGAAATTAAGAAGGGTAATAACCGTTATTTATCTAATAATAAATCTAATGGTAGGTACAGGTTCCGCAAGTCTTAATTTCTGTGCCAGCAAATTAACTCCATTAAATTTCGAACTACCCGCAAGCTTCACGAATTATATTTTGAACAGCACCTACCTAAGTTGGATGCTGTTATTTGTGTCCGTATGCTTGAGGCTCCAAAATAGCTGATAGCTTGCTTCAGGCACGACATAGTAGAACGAAGTGGGTAATAGCAAGGAGCGGCACCCAGGGTGTTGGTCAAAATTATGATATAATTTCCCATAGTGCAAAGGTCGTGTTAATGAAGATATTATGGATACAAATAATAAGATATACCTAACTTTAATAGGTTTTTTTCATTTTTAAGATGATTTGGCTGCAATATATATGGCTGGGTCGTCATCTCACTAGTGACCCCCGAAGTATCACTAGTGAGATGACTAATAGAGAGTATGAAAGAATAGGACATGCTGCGCCGATCCCAAATAAATTGGGATAATGGCAGGAGAATGATGATAAGATTAATAGGTTATCACAAAAGGTTGATGCCAATTAGTGACTTGTTTTGCATGCCACTACACTCGTTCTAGATTAGGTCCCAGTCTTGCGTGCAAGATCTTTAGGTCCCTAAATATAAATACTAGTGTCCAATTTGATATAATACTGAATGCATGAGCAAAATGGAATAATAATAAAACATATTGCAGTTATTACTCGTATACTCTAACTCTAGCAAGCTATGGAGCAGCCAATCTACTGACAGGAACTGACCTTACCCCCACAGACGTTGTGGGTATTCTCCACGGCGACAAGCGAGGTGAGTGGGTCGTGGTCCCTCGGCGTCTTAGCCGAAGGTTTCTGTTACCCCCTCAAGCATAATATAATTACTAATGGTTCTCTAACATCCAGGATTTATTGGAAAACAGAACAATTTTCCATGGCATCTAAGTATTTCTGAACAAGGCAATACAGTAGAGGGGGTCCGGAGAAAGTTGCCTTATTGTTCGAACAGGGTTCTGAGCCGCGGCTACCGTTTCGTAAACGCTTACCCTATGCCGAAACTCACACAGATCGTCCAGACCTATGTTGATAATTAGATCTTCCTAATATCTCACATCATTTAGGTAGGCATTGCTTTAATAACCACAATAGAAAAGGCCACATAAGTAACGATAGCTCACTGACCTTTCCGCCGCAGACATTGTGCGTATTTTCAACTGCTACCAAAGAAGAGACTGGTTCGTGGACATCAGTGCCACGGAACCGGCTCTCCAGCTCAGCCAGGTCGAAGGTGCCGTCAGGTTTGTTCGTGAGCGTCGAGAGGAGGACGCCAGCCACGTGGGCAGCACCACCTGGGTTGAGATTGTTTTGTTACGTAAGTAATTTTTGCAGTAGGTGTGGCCATCCAGCCTACTTAAGTCACCAACCAAAGTCATAGGTATTCAGAACTCAGTGATATTCTGATTCCAATCACAGCCCGCGTCGGGGGTTAAAAAAATAAATGCTCAATCGCTTCATGACAAGCTATGGACGTCCTGTAACTCACCATAATCAACACTGAAATCGCGAAAAAGTTTTTCATAATTTATTATGCGTAGGTGACCCCCTTATGAAGTTTCAGTAATTAACATTCGACCTTGTATAAACATAAGTGGTACCTATAGTGCTTTCGCATAACCGCAGGTGTAGGGTACTCTAGGTACTTAGTTATTATCAGTATTATGATAGATACAGTATTACATCATTCTCTAATAGTGTGCCACGATTTGAACAATTTCCATAATGCGGTCAATAACATTACCTTGTTCATATTTGTAGATGTGTGATTGGTTGCCGACAAACGCTTCAGAGCCACGCTTGTTACAATGCACCATTACTGAAACAAACATTGAAAAATTACAACAAAAATGCTAGTTTTGACGGTATGGGGTTTGTGCAATGCATGACTGGCTACAATGCTGCGTGTCGCGGGTTCAATTTGGCGCGGAACAATGTACCAGGAGATGAACTAGAACTATGATATCAATAAATATTATTTTCTGCCTTCTCCAGCTTGTGCAGCACCTCTCTATTAGGACGCAGGTGCCCCTTAACAATTGGGCTCACTTAACGGCCCTTCCAGCAGTTGCACAGTTCTTGTGTGGGCGAATAAGAATTCAGTGAACTGAAGCCGTATCCATATCGTATCCACGGGCGATTTTTTATCACCTACTGGATTTTCAACGCACTGCTTATGAATTTGTATAATATACGAAACATTTGTCTGCTCAACAACGTTTAACAATTTACTTTAGAATATCTTGCGCTATCCATACTAATAAATAAAAAGAGGTAAAATTTATCTGTTTGTTTATTTGTTAGTTTGTATGTAGGGAGAATCTCCGGAACTACCAGTCGGATATGAAAAAAATATTTTTGCATTGGATAGCCTAATTCTTGAGAAAGGTTATGTAATATCGCGCTACGACCCTTAGGAGGCGAGCAAAAAGAAAAATCGCTGGGCTTTAAACCAATCAAACCAAGTATGTAGGTAAGTGCGACGATCTTGAATGATGCGTCACTATGACAATATAATAATTTTGCAATATTGTTAGTGCGAGGATTATTTGGTCATCAACTGCTATTTGTCAGCAAACGGTCAAGCGTGTAAGTTACTCAATTCATAAGACAATTACGAATGATTGTGGTCGTCCCGTCATCCGGTAGTCTTGACACGTAGGTACATAATCATCTTAGTCTAGATACATAATGAAATGAAATGATGATGAAATGATTTTATTTTCTGTAAATAGGTTTGTACAAACACTTTTACATGCCAATAATATTTTGAGTACGGTACTATATGAGATCGGCGTTTCCTATCTGACTACTCTGAAAACAAAGGCCGAAACAAACTCAGAGGTCACATTATGTGACTCACATAGTCTCTTTTAAAGTCCAGACATTTTATTGGTTAGATCATATGAAGACCATGTAGATTCCTGTCTGGAATGGTCTTTTGAGGAAAGAACCACACAGATTTGAGTGGACCTGTCCAGTCAGTGCACGCATTTGTCAGTAATCGTGCAGCTCATATACATCCAGGATGTCAGTATTTTGTTTAAAATATTCTTTGGTATAAATTGCCAATAAAATGAGCACAAGAACAGGATATTTAGACATAGGTATCGATGGGTGCAGTAGCTGTAGTTATTATGGGGTTCGATTATCAAGGGAAAAATGTAAATTGTATCTTCTGCCTTCAGATACCCGTTCTAGGCACAGGACTGGGTATTTTTAGTTCTGGTGTCCTACACCTAACTTTTAATTGTTTATCTTATTAACCTAAGAACGTAGTCTACTTCAAAAATAGATTTTCAAAAGACGATTTACAACGCACTTTCATAGAGTAGATGTAACAAAAACTGCGGAAACAAACAGACGACCCGATCGATCGGTGTTGCTCTGGTATTTGTCCGTTAGCACTGCATACTGCATGCACTAACGGGCAGGTTTACATACAGTGCTCGGGAACTATTGTGCAACAAGATACCCGCCTTTATATGTAATGTTATGTAGATAAGTATAGAGTAGTGTTGCAGGGGCTCGTGGTTCTTCGATCAGGTCAAGCTACGCTTGCCGCGGATGGTCTGTGGATGGGTGACTATCTTTACATACCGAGACCCCTCCGTGCCTCGGAAAGCACGTTAAGCCGTTGGTCCCGACCACAGACAGACATGTTGGGAAAGTTGGGAAATAGGCGTGAGTTTATGTACTTACCTATGTATGTTTGATGAGGTAGTGTTTAATTAATTACGTATCTAAGTACCTATGTCACATAATCCGTCAAGGGTAGCCATAATTTAATTTTAATTGTTGCAGTCATGCTAATTACGTGTCATTCACTTGCACAAAGGACAAGCTAACAAGGCAATCGTTGTCGGTCGCGGTTCAACGCTTGACGAAAATCTATACTTATAATAACTGTAGAAGTGAAAATTCTGTACATTGAAAATATCAAAAAAATAAATGGCAGGGGGTGTTACTAGACCGACACCGAACCCAAAAAATTTATTAATTTTTTTTTTGTCTGTCTGTCTGTCTGTCTGTCTGTCTGTCTGTCTGTTTGTTCAGGCATCACGCAAAAACTACCGGTTCGATTACGATGAAACTTGGTATAATTATTCTTACATATCCTGGGCACCACACTGGGTACTTTTTATCCCGGAAAAGTATCCTATCCTACGGTTGGGGGGTGTCAAAGTTTGTATGGAAGAATTTTAACGCTCTGTCCGATTAACTCGAAACTCAATATTTATACTTAAACCCAAAAATTAAGAATAACGTGTATCAGGATTTTTCGAAATTCAACCCCTAAGGCGGTAAAATAAGGGATGATAGTTTGTATGAAAAATCTTATTCCATGAGGTAATAAACATGAAACTTCGCACGAATAGTTATCTAAATAAATTATAAAGTTTGTACTTTTTTGTTTTTCTAAATTACCCCCCAAAGGGGGGGTTGGGGGGTGTTAGTGTTTGTATGGCAGAATTTTAACGCGCTGTCCGATTAACTCGAAACTCAATATTTATACTTAAAAACCCATGGGGATGTATGGGGTAATTTCCGACACTCACGCGGGCGAAGCCGCGGGCAGCAGCTAGTACTAAATAAATTTTGATTTATTAGTCCATTTATACAAAAAACAAGTACTTAAACGTAACTAGAACTCGTTTCGATTTCGAGCCTACTAAGAACAAACTTTTCTGTCAGATTTGTAGTTGTGTCCTGTAATAAATACTCGAATGTTAAAATAGCAACTCTAGACTTTGCAGGCAACGGTCGGGTGCTAATGAATTTTCGAAGACTAGCAGGGAGATCGTTACAACCGAATAGCTGATACTTGGCAACGGGTTGTTACCTATGTCGTAAACACAGGTCGATATCTTGTTTTTAAAATCCGGTTATAACAGATTATTAGCTATGGGTAGGTACATAATGCTCTAAAATACCAGTTTGAAGGTCATTCCCGTGAGCCACTATGTTATTGATCTCTCAGAAATTACAAAAATAACACGACCAAATTAGGGATAGTAGTGAGTTTTTTGTTCAAACTTTGTTCAATGGAGTGTTAAGCAAGTACTGTTTTTTTTGACAGTAGAGTATAGTTACGAATAAAAGTCGATTAACACTTCAGTTTTAATAAAAATTGTATAGCATTATTTTTTATTCGTTTTCATTTCAGATAATACAAACTCTTTGCTTCTTCTTCGTCGTGTCGATGGCACGACAGTTTTATATTTTTTAACCCTAGGTTTGCCACTTCCACGGCATCGTCGGTGGCAACTGAGGTGGCAACGCAGCGCAGCGGTCGCTGTGGCTGCACTTTGCAACTCTTTGCTATTGTACTAGGTACATGAATTTCTGAAAAGTTGTGTGATAGTGTTGTGTCGAATAATGTTGAGTCTACCTATCTAAATCTCAAACATTTTGATCTAGGTACTACTAGTGTTAATCTAGTAAGTACTTCTGTTCCTGACCGTACAAGAACTATTTATTAGGTAATTTATTAAGGTGTCTTTCGGCTTTTTGCATAAAATCAACGAACTCCGTAAAATATGTAAAATTTTGGGAAAACGATATAGGTACCTATACCTACCTAAGTAGGTACGTGTGTTTGAGCAAGTTGGTCAGGAAATACGACCATAACTTCGTTGTTTAATCGCCTATTGTCATGAAACTTTCAGCAACCACCATGGTGAAGTAACTACCTACGTGTAGATAGTGGGGGCTCGACAATCGACATCTACAATTTTTGGTTGACTCATGGATAACTTCGCTCTATTCCTATCTTATTCGTTTTTAGTTAAGGGGGTCTATGCTCTGATTTTTGTACTTACAGGCAACAGCATACAATTCGTAAGGGATAAGGTTCTACCATGAGGTATAGCAACCGGCTTTTCGCCACTTGGGTGAACTAGAAGTGCTGCTCTTTGCTGTTTGCACAAAAAACCTTTTAAATATAGATGAGAAACTTCTCGCAAATATTATGCAATTAAGTACCTACCTCCTGATTTATTTTTGCAATACTAAGTACTTATCTGTTGCTAAGACGGCTCACTGACCGTTTTTTTTATGTAATTCCGATATTTTTTTCTTTAAAAATTATTTAAAATTTAAAAAAATAATATGAAAAGGAAACCAACCGAACCTGCTAGTGCAGTGTTAATTAAGTAGATAGGTAGTACACGCTTATTAAGCATTGCGGGAGTCGAAAAAATATTATTTTTGTAACAGTGAAATAATTCCAAATATAAATAGAGAGGTGACATAGATACCTACTTAATTGGCCCAACGAAATGATCATTCAGTCTCAAAACCACTATCATAAATTCATAACTTATGAAAAACGGAAAACCCACTCACTTGCTATGAGATTGGCCATGGTGCCAGAAGGCACGAACAAGGCCGACTGCTTCCCCAGCATAGCTGCTAACTTGCTTTCCAGAGCATTCACCGTGGGGTCTTCTCCGTAAACGTCGTCCCCCAAGGCTGAATTAACCATGGCATGTTTCATAGCCTCAGTGGGTTTTGTCACAGTATCTGATCGCAAATCTACTATGAAAGCCATAGTCCAAAACTTAATATTTATATAATATTAGCTGCAAAGTAACCTAACAAGTTACCACCTAGTCTGACTGAACGCCGGCAGTCGAATGTCGAATAACAACGTGAACGTCGTCGCAGTCGCACGCACCATCATGGGAAACATTTTAGATAAAAATTGAATCATTCTTGTTTCTTTTATCACCTCTAACTCTTTATATCAATATGCTCGCCTTGAACTGAGATAACTCTTTGAATACCTACCAAAATGGAACCATTCCAATAAAATACTCCATCGGTAGTACAATAACAGACTTATCTTGTGATAATATTGTAGTTTGTTTTTATTGTGCGTTTATTCGTTTAGTTATTGGATGGTTGCATGCATTATCATACCAGTTTTATCTTTCTTTCAATTTAAACCTTACTACTCACGGAATAAGAACCTTTATTGCTTAAAATATTTCATAACTTGACAGGGCATGAGGCCACTAACTTTCTTGATGTTGGTACTTCAAGTAAAGTTCGGATATTTTGACACTACTACCGCCCTTTCTCGCTTTGAGCTGAGTAAAAATTAGTGTACTGTACTGCCACATAGGTTCTGCGTCCAAGTTCAGTGAATCCAGACGCAGCTGGGCATAGTCTGAAATAGTCTGTGATTGGGAATAGTAGCCTCTTCATCAAACAAAGGAATAATATTTTTACCCGACTTCAAAAACAGAGGTGGTTATGCATTCGGCGAGTAATTTTTTTACGTAAATACAAAGAGCCCGAGAAAGCTTGCGGGGTGGTTCCATATAACATTAACTTTGCTTGAGTAAGTAAGTTTCATTAAAAGTTAGCTACAATATTTTTATGTATCACTGCCTAGTCTAAATCTGTGATCACTGCTTAATCTGTTGCTGATGTTGATGATGTTATTATTAGTTCCTGTCACTGCTGCTAAGTGGTAACATAACAAGTAGTGGTAAACGTATTTGTGTGCGGTCAGTGCGGTAGTTGGTAGGTACAGTGGCCAGCACATCAAGCTACTAAAATCTGTCAAATTTCTTCAGTAGATTTTAAACTTTATCGCTGAAGCATTAGGTTCAAGTTTGATTGGGAAAGTTTGCCAGTTTTGGGTAGCTTGATGTGCTGGCCACTGTACAACAACATTAAAAAAAAAAAAAAACATTAACCGCCATATATTTTATAGAGCATAATTAATGTATCTGTATTACAGAACTTCACTCAAGACTCAAGCATTACAGTTCGATTCAAACTTAAATGGCACGCTGGCTCGGAAGTCGGAAGTTAGCTACTCGCTGCGCAGTACCCCACCCCTCACCCCTGCTGATACTAGAAATTTGTACTGTGCAGCGACTCGCCTCATGTTCAGAGCCGCCATTATGTTTGAATTTGAATCGAACTGGAACTTCGTATAACTAGTTTCAACCACAGACTTATAAAGACTAGGTTTCAACCAATGAAAAGGCTCTAAACGAGTTGAGGTTCTGTAATAAGAGCCTGAGTGTTTTTGATTGTTTATTAGAGTATAAGTACCTAATATATAAGTAGGTAATAGGTTTTATGCATAGGTTTTGTATATTCGTATGCTGCTTTTAGCAGCAGATGTGTCCTGAATTAGTAATACTAAATACTAACCAACTTTGTATTTAGCATATCCGACGAATAAATGTCGCCACTACAGGGCTACCCTTTGAGTTTTATTTCCCTTCCCGGCGATCTGCGATCTTGAGCATGTTCATTATTTCGGGCTTATTGTAAACTAGGTGTCACAATGTACTCTGCGTATGTGTATCCGAAAATTCCGAAATAAGTGACAATCAATTTATAGTAAGTTTTGTTTTGTGAACGCATCCATATTATGTTCTCTATTACTTTTTTTTTGACAGCCGACAAATAGCTTTCCTCATTGGTTAGTGAGTTAATGTGCTGTATGCAGTTTATCCAACCGCCAATCAAAACGAAATAGACTTAACGGTCATCATACGTTTTATGTAATCGAAATCAAACTTTGACGACAAGGAAGAAGTGTCGGCGACAAGTCGTTAGCTTATTTTAGTTGTTTTTCAATTACAAAAGTGTATTTTACTTAGTTATTTACGGTGTGAACATGTTTAACGCATGCCCATCAATCGGATAATATAAAGTTTAAC
Organism: Eupsilia transversa; assembly: GCA_914767815.1. NCBI lineage: Eukaryota > Metazoa > Arthropoda > Insecta > Lepidoptera > Noctuidae > Eupsilia > Eupsilia transversa. The sequence continues at coordinate 1,398,267 of OU611880.1, forward strand.
TTTCTATTTAAGTAAAACGTCGAAAATCGTGTTCTTATTTCGGCTAAAATCAACGTGAATCGGGCGTCGACCGGTCCATCCCTCCTACCCGTAACCGTCGCCGCCTGTGCTGTCAGTCGCGCTATCGTCATTTTATACGTATCAGCGCCGTGCGCGGTCACGGCAATCGCGAGGCAAGAGAGCAACGCCGTGTGTATAGCAATAAGCAGGAACGTGTGTTGTGGTGTGCCGGTCTTAGTGACCGATTAATGTGGTATTTAGTGTCGGTGTTGAGCTGTCGTACGGGCCGCGCGGCGTGATCAGGCGGCGCGATGGTGGACATGGATAGGAACGACCCGGAGCTCCGGTACTTGTCGGTGGATAGGAACAGCTTCAATGACCCGGCCACTCAGGCGGAATGGACGCAAAAGAGGCTGGTGTGGGTGCCCCACGAGTCGCAGGGCTTCGTGGCGGCTGGGATCAAGGGCGAACAACGGGGTGATGAGTTGGAGGTAGAGATAGCAGAGTCAGGGAAACGTATCCTGGTTAACAAAGATGATATTCAGAAGATGAACCCTCCCAAGTTTGACAAAGTTGAGGACATGGCAGAGCTGACCTGTTTGAATGAAGCCTCTGTATTGCACAACATCAAGGACAGATACTACTCTGGACTGATTTATGTGAGTATTCAAATTGTACTACTATCTCTAAGTTACCTACAGTTATAACAATACGTACAACTCAGGAAAAACTACTGAAAACTTTTATTTTATTATCTGTTACACCAAATTTAGGATGCTTATCTTATCTTCACACTCCTAATCATCAATGTAAACCCAAATAAGGTAAAAAATGCTAACTAAGTTCATTACTCTTGCCAAAAATATGCACTTTAAAATTTTCTTACTAAGGATGCCCATAAAACTGTTATCAAAATAATAATTATTATTCAATGCATGGTTGGTTGTAAAACAGCCACACTCTAGTTTGTTACTTAAAACGTTAACTTAAAATAAAATAAATTATGTTAGTAAGTATGATGAAACTGCTTCTAACTTTGTCAGCAGCAAACAACTAAGTTAATCATGTAAAGAATGAGTTAAGTTTTAACAAAACTTTACAAGTGGAATTGTTTTAAAAAGTCATTTTATCTGAAACCTGGAAATATAATTGAATCTACATCTACACTAATACCATATAGAGAAAAGATTTGTATTTTTTTTTTGTAATGAATTATCTCTAATACTGCAGGACTGATTTAAAAAATTATTTTACCAGTAGAATGCTATATTATCACTGAGTAACATAGGCTATAATTTATAAAGATATGGCAACGAAGCTGCTGGCGGAAGATATTCAATCATTAAGTACTAAGAACATTGTAACAATACCATCTCAACTGCATTTCTGTAAGGGTATAGGCAGAGGTGTTACCATGTCAAGTATTCCTATATTTCACTAATCTAAAGTAATATTAAAAACAAGTAAAGATTGTAGATTTGGATGTAGGAGGTATTATCTCTGGATGTATGGATCTGATTTCGAAAATTCTTTAACTGGCAGAAAGCTATACTATTGCCGAGTGCCATAAGGTATGCTTTGTAGTATAATTGATTATTATCGCGGGTGAAGTCGCGGGCAGAAGCTAGTTGAGTCAATAATTGCCAGTACGCAGCAAATTTTGACCTCTTAGTTAAAATATATACCTAACTACACAACTAAATGACACACCGTTACTTTTACTTGTGTGTAAAGGCCACACCTTACTCACACCATGACAATAGTTACCTCCCAGGTACTCCACACACCATTAAGCACTTAATTACATACCAAATAACAAATCCTAATGAGTCTTTTTTACCAATAACCATATTTCAAGAATGTATGAAGGTTAACATGAATCATCCTTACATAAATATGAAGTCATACCTTGAACAAACCTTTTTGGTAACACTTGATGTAATGTTTAAAATATTCTTCTCTTATGTTCTACTTTGCCTATATTTTGTACTGTAAAATATTGATGGAAACTATTTTATAAAAAAAACTGGACTGAAAGCATTTAGTTCTAGATAACAAACGTTTGTAAGATTTTATTTTTGACCAGATACTCTGTTACATTCCTGAGTAAAATAATAGAAGCTGTTGTTATCCAAATTGGTTTGGGTTCAATTGCAAGCTAAATAAAAGCTCATGGTTTCTTCAAAGTGTTCAAAGAAACCATGATATCATTTATGGAGTTTTGATTTTAAGCCTGAAGTCCACTCTAAAACTTTCAGCATGTAATAATTACTTACATACAGAAGCTGTTTATTCAGGACACCATAAGATAAAATGTTCAGGAAAAGTTCATGTAATTTTATGGTGTCCTAAATTTATTAAAAGCAATACTTAAGTTTTATTCTTCATTTTCCTTGATTTGCGGGCTGCTATATTTAGTCAGTTATTTCAGGTCACCTTTATTAAAACAAAAGGATAAATTCCATAAAAATATCCACGTTTCCAGAAATGACAATGACATCACCGTCATAACCTTACCTTATTTGTCACAGATAAAGACAGGAATAGATTGTTATTATCAGGTTGTACTCTTTATTTATGATATTTTTATAGTTTGATTAAGAATATAAATAGTGAGTCATTGATATAAAAATGGATGTAATGTGCATTAGTCATATCAACTATTAAGGGGAATTGATATTATATTATATTTTATCTGTTATCTGTGCACTAAGTATGCACTTTAGACTAATAGAAGATAGGCAATGTGATTTCCTGCCACTTGAAAAACTTGTAAAAACATGTAACATGATATTAAGTTCATACCTAAAATAAGTTTACCTACTTATTTTACTTTACTTTCCTGTAATAACATATTTCCAGTTACAGGAAAATTAGGCTACTTATTAACATACACTTTTAATGAATATGACTCACGCACTATTCTCTACAAGTCACATAATTTTTACCAGATAAATTCTATTACCAACATGAAAATACTCTAACTTGATTGACAAACGGTAAAGTACCAACATATGGTCACCATTCTCTACAACATAGTGTTGCTGACCATATGGTCCATTATAACATTATCCATCGCTATTCATGAAAGCATGAAGCTTGTGACACATTATAGTTCTCCTAATATGTCCAGGTCACACAAACAGGCCTTACATAGTTCATGTTACCAATTTACAAATTCTTATATGGCTGTCAACACTGATTACCCTTTTATATTGCCATGCTTGATGTTTGAGCGGACAATTAAATTATTTTTAAGTTTTGTCATAATTGTTCTAGAGGATGAATATGCTTGCCTTGGCCCTCTTATTTTATTGTGGTAAATAATTGAATTTGTTTGATTTTTATGAGGTTATATTTAATTACTTAACCAATGATAGTTTTATCATGCACAGCTTTTTTTCTTTGTTTCCTTATTATTTAAAGAACAGCATATCTTTCTTCTTTCAAGCACATTCACATTGTTTGGATACAGCTTATCCCTAAAACTTAGTACCGTCATAAAGTCCTATGGTACATAATTACCTGTGGTAAGTAAAGGCACAAATGAAACTATTTGAACAATAATTTTAATGTATTCAGGGCAAAGTTGCTTTTACGAAATGTAAGCAACTTTGTCCTGAGTATGTGCCACTGTTGACCAGCACCCTAATTGCACAAAACACGTCAATTTATAATCTGAATCATTTGCTAATCCATTGCTTCATATGTTGGAAAAATTTGTCTACTCAGCAGCGTAAATAACGCAAAGAATGTTCTTGAACCGTCAAAATGAAACAGATTGTGATTGATCGTGTATTACACAATTAGGGTGCATTAACGTGTGCTCTCGCGGTACGAAAACGTTTTCCAATTTGCGAAATATTCGCCACATGTCACGTTTTCGAACGGTCATTTTCAGAATGTTGTTGGTAAAAGTTATTAGTCTCATTCAGAGTAAAAATACAGTACCTACCCTAAAGGTGCTTAACTTTATCATTCTGTGACTGTACATCACATAAAACAACCTCTGTCAGTGAATATCAGACAAACTAACTTCACAATATTTCATTAAGGCTCGTACACACTGGCGCGATATCGCGGACGCGACAAGGGTAGCGCTGCCTGTCGCGCCCACGATATCGCGCCAGTGTGTACGAGCCGTTAAAGGTGCCATGCCATGTCACCGTGTCGTAATAGCATGCACTTATGCTTATGTACTTTATTGTCCTCCATATTTAGCTGTCACGTCCACAGCTATCTGATAACGGCTTACTTTTTACAGCACGCGCCCAGTTCTTTAATGACCTTTTTGCATAAATGGTGAAATTAAATACTGTATTGCACTTACAAGCTTTTGCAATAACCTACCTAAAAAAACCTTTTGCAGTTTCACATATTAATTTTATTTTCTTGACACATCGCATCGATCCATCGATCACGTGCCCAATTAGTTTCAATGTAGAATTGCGGAATATTATTCGCTTCATACATAGGTAAATTATGTAAATGATCGGAAAGCTGGTTTAATTAAATTATATTTTTTACTTGTTCAAGGGAATTTTTGACAAAAGTTAAAAGTGTAAGTACCTACCCAACTTTCTAATCCTTTATGACGCACGGGACGATTTTTTTTTAAAACATTTAGTAAGATGTTGAGGCATCACGAAATGCCTCTCCAACTTTAAAACAAGAAAGGTTGAATAAAGAGGGCTAAACAACAAACGCTCAAAACTAACGCCGAGGGTTTCAAGTTACAAGTTCAATTTCGGGGTCTTTTCCCTCGCAGCAGCAAGGTAAAAGTTAACAGTATTAATCTATTATCTACCCAAGGTTCTAATCCCTACACGATTAGCCGAGAAGGATATACCGCATCAAAAAATGCCAATTTAACTTAAAACCACGATCAAAACCTCCAAACAACAAACGCTCAAAACTAACGCCAAAAGTAAAAATCCGACCAAAATGGCTTCCACGTCGGAATTTTTTACCTAAAAATAAACTCATTATTCCTATTCTTAAGTACCATTCTGCATGCAACCTTAAGTGTCATCAATTAAAGCCGTGTTCGCGATATTAATGGGGCGTGAAATCCATAGATTTACATAACAAAGGTGCCAGCATTCATTGTCAGATGGTGACCGTCAACGATTGTCCGGATGGCTGCTAGTGACAGACTTGGCATGTTATCATGATGTCTTGTACATGCCTGAAGGCTACATTACAACGTACTGGCATTGTCTGATGGTTATTATAAGTTCGATTACTAGTACTTTGGCACGAAGCAAGAAATTTCCAATATAAGAGTCCTGGGCATTCCAGTACTTTTCGATATTATATTGTTTATAAGCTACAATTTACAAACCACTTCTCCCAATCAGCTGTGCTATAAAAAATTACATGCAAATAGCATCGAACCTTGTTTTTATTACGTGAACTAGCGAGGAATACAAAACGGGCTTGATTTTGATTCCTTTACCAATGGTCTACAAAGTAAAAAAAAAGAGTCGTGTTACTTCTAGAATGAGATCCTTGTCAATACGTATTCAGATGTCGACTGTAGAGCTGGCACTAGCTATATGTGGTTGCCGTGGTAAAAAGATTAGTCCCAGTCTTTAAACATGGTAGCGGGCCTGATCCATGTGTCCCAAGAACTTGTCAAAACTCTTAAATAATGCTTGTTTTGTTGACAAGTTATTTAGCTGATCGCCTACGGGTCGATTCTAACCCGATTCCTTTTATTAATAGTCACGATTTGCGTGGGATGATTAACGGTAAATTATGATTAGTTCCGAAATACTTGCATAAGTAATGCCTTCGCCGTTGGGCCTTGGAAGTTGGTTTGCCTTATCATGCCTGAGAGTGTCCTTACTGATAATTTGCGATAGACTTGAGAATATACTTAGTTGCCTTTTATTAAACTCCCCGGGTTTGTTATAATTATTTGCTCAAGTTCTCGCATGAGGTCATAGTTTCGCCATGCAAATGTCGTCAAAACCATGGTGGTCCCAATGAAGCCATAACTTCATATTGTAACTCACATTTTTAACAATGGTGGTCTCCATTGGGCCCCGTTTTTGCTTGTATTGTTCATTTTCTTTACCCCTTGAGAGGTTTGTTAGTTTAATGCCGTTTTTTATAGAGCAATAATAAGTAAGCTCGTATGAAGGCGATGGAAAAAATCGAAATTAGGCAGATTATTGCTGTTTTTTTTAACGTTGATCGTTGTTTTGTAGTTGTTAAGATTCTGGACAGACGGTATATTGCAGTAGTAGTGCAATTACGTCCACAGCTGCTAGTATTACCACTCTATATAAGATATTTGATGTAAGTGCATCACACCTCTTCTTCTTATTATTCTGCTATTAGTCTGTATAGGTACGTACTCGCTACGAGTACTTACATGCAAAAATATTTTCTTGTTTAAAGAGTGTTGACCTCTGCGATAGGATTAGAGGATTTGTAAGTTTGAGTATGTATGGTGATGTGATGACGTCACGTCATAACTAGTAGGGCGATGCGTTCCTTGAGCGTTTTTCCATGATATAAAATATTTCTATTATATTATGCAGATTGTTTTACTTAGCTCTTTGTTCATTACTTATCAATTTAACTGATGAGTCACGTATCCACAATGGCGATAGGAAACTTCGTCCGATTACAACAAAACGCTATTTATCTTACAGAGAAACAAGATTTAATTTCAATTTCTTCATTAGAACCTGCATCATGTACCAGGGCAACATAGAATCGAAAAGGTAACCAAAATGCAACGCGATTACGCGACCGAATCGAGTGGGCAGCTGATACCCTAGAAGGGTTAATTCTAAAGCGGCGTTCGAAAGTTGTTCGAGTTATTTCAAACGTTTGGCTAAAGCGTCGTGCTCGAGATGAATGTCAAGGTGAGGCGCGCCGCCGGCCGAAACGGCCGCGGATGTCATTGACCTGGCAGGGGCGCGGGGGATGAGGGGGGGACGGCCCACGCGAATATGTACGCTACGTTTGAACCTCCACCGACGTTCTAACATCCTGGTACTTGTGGCAAACTTGACTGTTAGTCCTTTTCACTCTCTTGTGATTTTTTTGTATGTTTGTTATCAAGTCGCACAAATATTTACGTGCTGCGGACCAAAAACATATTTATCTTTTAATTTAACGATATCCAGAACAAGAGGGAATACTACGTCTTAGTTTCTTTAGGATCATTCTCGTTTGTACTGTATTCGTATATCTCTAAATCAGCAATAACGCACGAGCTTTTACGACAAAACGTGTTGCCAGGTCTCCCAAAGTTGAAATTATGCTTATGTCCGCTTACTGCTTTACGGCTCGTACACACTGGCGCGAGAGGCAGCGCTACCCTGATCTGCGCCCGCGATATTGCGCCAGTGTGTACGAGCCTTTAACGTTAAACATCATAAGTCACGTTCTCGGCCGATAACTCGTCCATACGTAATCGAATATTTCTTAAACACTCTAAAAGCACGTCCAGACATCTAGCTATAAGACAGGATTGCAGCATCTTGCCATCAAATGCATCTTCTTTTCCTTTGTCAATAACCTCTCTCTTGGCAGGCGGAGATACACCAGTTTAAGTCACTTCTTTTTTCTTAATCCGCTCACTCCCGCACGCCCTCCATTTCCTCGCTTTACATTTGGTCAAAAGAAGTGCATTAAGCTCAATTGCCCTTTGCACCTCCTTAGGAAAATTAAATAAAATCTTAACCTTCCTAACATGCATATTGTCGCTGACCTCAGAGCTAGTCGATACTCAATAATAATAATTATGTGATTTGATGGCACTATGCAAAACTCTAATAATACTGCACGTGGAGCCATGATTGTATGTTTATTTGTAGCTTTACCTCTTTAATAGCAAATAATACATATTCTATTTTCAATAGAAACCAGGTAAAGTTCCAGTAAATAAAAAAACCCTGCTTATCTAAAAATAATAATAAATCCTAAACCCCTATATATGCTGGCGACATACCTCAACTTGGCCTAATCACGTTCGAAGTAAAGGAAAGCTCAAAAGTATCATCCCATTCCTAAATAAAGTGGGATACCTGCCATACATATTTCATGACAACGGCCTTTCATGGATAAGTCAGGATTAATCACCACGGGGATATTACCATAGATATTTCATTAGGTGTTCCTACACTCACCCTATAACAGCTTTTTCATTAACTGTCAGGTCATTGGCTGTCTGGCATTTTATATGAAGTGTCCTGGCTGGGAGAGAAAAATTTACAACTCAATAGAATTGTCAAGGGTGTTTTTACAAACGATAATAGAGAAATTTGATTCTACTGACAACTAAAGTCCATTTATTTATTTAATATTTTAGGCACACACATGTGCCAAGGTGGACTTGATGTATAGATATTTTCTACCAATCAACCTTTGGGTGATGCAGAGACAAACTGGTAGGTGCAATAGCGAAAATTGTGGAATAAATATTTATTTAAATAATAAAGATATATATATACACCAATTAAAAACAATAATAAATATATATAATTTTATTCTCTTCTTCTATTTCGCCGGTATTAGTAAGTCTTTCTAAAAATGGCATCAAGTGAAGATATGAAAAGACCAAATCCAGGATGTAATTTATTGTAGTTCGTACTAATCTTGTACGTCAGTAAATTCGTGTTATTGCATTGATAAGACAGATTTCTTATATAACAAGGTCGTTTGATAACAATGTGATTAATTCAGCTGATTTTAGTTTTACTTAGGTTATCTCTATGTCGATAACAAATTCAATTATATGCTAGTGGGAATTGCGAGACTTTTATAACGGTTTTATCAGCATTGTAAGTACATACGAGGATTAAGGCACAAAACGCACAAAAAACACACCTGCTAAAGTTTACTTAGATAGACGTATTATTAACTGAAATACTTACCACATTTTTGACTGATTTAACTAAGAAATTCTGAACGCTTTTGATAATTTAATCTCCGTACCCTATACCTAATAGGCCCAAGTCACTGAAACGGTAGAAAAACCTAATATCCCAACAAAAAAAAAAATTGTTACATTTGCTGAAATCCAAAGCATGAAAACCCCATTGCGTATAACCTCCAGAATTCGAATCAATAATTCAAACGTCTCTCCCTATCGCAGTTCATTGCTGGACATAGGACTCTCCCAAGTAGCGCCAGAATCCGCATGTGGCATCTAAAATAGAACATGCAGATTGTCTATAGTCGCTCCGAGGACTGACGACACTTGAGCAATCGACGCTATACATCTTATCTACCTCTTATCGCACCGATAACGCAGGAATCTCGTATGAATTGAATTTTCTAATCAATACAAGCTAACTGGATTTCTTTAAAGTTAATGGTCAGGGTTAATGTTGTGGTTGGAATTAGTACCAGTCCAAAACCTGTCGGGATTCATTACTTGGTATCACTTAGATAAGAGTCTTCTCGATGTTTTCAGCTTTTTGGTTTTAATGTCATTTGATTTTTATTTTGTTAACATTTAAAGCGTCTAGGACCCCATTATGAATCTCCTTAATGAAAAGATGATTAGCGAAATCTTATTTTCTTTTCTTTACTTACCGGTATGCGGTAAAAGGGTGTATCTTGCATAATTAGCTAAATGCGTCAGTCATTGTGGCCACTTCAATTGCCTTGTTGTTCAGATGTGAACTAGGAAGGATGAGTAAGAGCATCGTAATGCAAATCGAATTACCTACCTTGATGATTATTGTTACTAGAATATTATGAAAACATAAAAATTATTATATATGATAACATAGAAATTATGATATTTAATACAGGTCCATAGGACATCGACAATTCGACATGCCATATTTTATGATGACGTAAAGCAAGAGAAAATGTCAACGTATTAATTTTCAATCAAGATTGAGTTGAAGTGTAACTTTTTGCTTTAGTACTTACATAAGGTAGTAGCAATTATACTACTTACTTACTTTTTTAAATAATAATATTTTCAAAGTATTGCAATTACTTACGTCGTTAAATTGGAGAAACATTTTTTTTTCGTTCCTCTCACGAACCGTTTAGCAATTGCATTTGTGACGGAACGCAATTAGTTTATTTTACAACTGACTTTTCGTCTAGGCAGCCTCGCCCCTCAATAATGCACTAGCAACAGTTAGCACTTAGTCATCCATTAATTTGCCTACCCCTACTTTGAAACCAATCAGCAGTAAAGTCTGAACGAGCCGCACCCTCGCAGACACCCCCAGGGGGTTGCACAGGGTGCAGGGTAGGTGCAGACGGGGTTATGAAACTTTCAGACGACGGATTGTTGGCGCAGGATATGTCCGACATATGGCTCGTAAATTGTAGGGGCTTCCCGACAAAATATTAGGGGCTTTCTTTTCGGATTGAAAGGGTGAAAAATTTGCGGGGAAAATACAGGTGCTTTAGGTAATGGAAAAGGTAACATTATGTACTGTCTGTTGTGACTTATGCCTGAATACTAAAGCACCATGCTTACATACAATTTCCCATTAAGTATCACCAAGTAGCCAAGCTTAATCATTACGCATAGTGTCACCTTATAACCAAGCAATAAATACGTCATTTAACACTTAGAATTCTATGTAAGAAACCTTGGAGGAGCCGGCCTCAAACTGACCATCATGTATTCAACCCGCAGAGCCGATGATTCTTCCCTATTTGAATTACATCGTACAAGTCATTTTAATACCTCAATAAAAATCACCGATCCATTTTGCGGTCGTCAAAAACATTATGGTTGACGTCTGACGAAGGAAAGTATATTTGTTTTGGCAAGCGAGCAACATGGTAATGTGTTGAAATATAACACTGATGGATTACGGCTTGCCAGTGATATTGCAAGGATTTTTTTTATTGCATTTGCCTTTGGTATCGGTTTACATGCATATTTGGTCTAGAAGGCTCACTTCTGAGTGGATAGAAAAGTCTGAAACAATTAGTAACAGATAAAGACGCAATTTTGACTAGATTTCTTATTGAGTTTGTGTCAAATCTAAGGACCAGCATGTTGTATGCATCAATAGAAACGCAAAATATTGCTCAACGAACTCAATTCAATAAGTTGTTGCTCCTTCACGAGTAAACGACTTTTAACAAGCGAACCTTATTGCTCTTTATCTTCGCTCACTAACAACTTTATCTACGCAAATGCTTTCAGCTCGTTCAGTTGCAAAAATATTGCCTGCGGCTTTGCACGGCCGCTCGCAACCTTAGCTATGGACGTTGATATATAGGGCTCTCCTGCACTGCGGATATCGGTGCCGCGATGGACCAGGTATCTGCATTACCAAGTAATGTGTTCCAAAAATATAGGCAATTTCCAAATCCGTACTTACATAACTCTCTATTTTGAGTCAGCTCTAGAATGGTTTTAGATTAGCATTGGAGTCTATATAAAATAACTTTCTTAATTTTTATTAAGATTAAAACTTGGATCTGAATATAGTAAACCAGTTTTTCTGAATGCTAGATTTATGGTTTCTCTTTATTTACTCTTACTTAGACATAAAAGCCAGGATTTATGAGCTCGAATCTATTAAAAACTTTGCAAGTGCTGTATTTTGATGATTTGAAAACCTCATTTTGCACACTCATAATCCCAAATTGCGTTTTAGATAATCTTTCAAAAAGGTTAAAACACTTATAAAATCGTGAAATGTTTGAAGTGGGTAATATATTGTTATTAACATAATATTATTCAAACGTTATTTGTAAAGCCTAACTTTAAGTCGATATAAACTGGTTTGATTTACAAATCGTTCTCAATCGTCTAATCTTAATTAAAGTTCCGTTGCTGGACAGAAAATACGAAGTCATTAGTCAGATTTTGCCAGGCCGGAGTCACACTCCATAGATTAGTTAAATTCTTTGGAATAAAGATAAGGGTTTTTAGCATTGATGGCTGCATTGTCAAGTATTGTTGGTCTTTGCTCTTGAGACTAAAATAGGAAAGTCTTTTGCAAGTCGTTTAGTCTGTGAAGTTAATTATTGAGATGCTAGACAACAATAGTGTGCACATTACGCTTCGTATGCACAACTCGAGATGATTAATATATCTCAAAGTCTTGCTGTCCATGCAGGAGAGAACGCGCGACGATATAGAAAATTTATCTGTTTGTAATAGTCCAGGCTATCTATTTAAAGACGGATGATGCAACCGATGTTTTTACATAGGAGAGGTCTTCGATCTAATGTTATATTTGTACGTTACGTATGACTTATCGTTTGTTTTCTATACGTTCTGGAGGAAGGTGCCAGGAGTATGAATGAATCTTATGGTAAACGTAATATTTTGGGGCGTTAATGCTAATGTTTTGAAGTAATGTTGTGAATTAGAAGCAATATAAATATGAGGTGAATCGTTTGAAGTAATTGCTGCAATAGCTTGTGCTAGTGCAATAGCTCGTGGTGTGCATCAGCTTGTTTATAAAGTTTAAGTTGTGCTGACGTACTAAGTAACTGGTTTGCTTTGCCTACGTGCGTTTCAATAACCTATTCTGGTCATTTGTGTATCACAATGTAGGCACCTATAAAATGTATTTTTGTTGTAAATCATTGCAACATTTTCAACATGGTAATTTTATGATAAGTACCAATACATTGGATTAAGATTTTTTTTAATGCACTGGTTCGCTTTACTTAATAATAATTTTGGGTTTCAGCAATTGAAAATAAGTTTAAACAAATTGATTTTTTTGAATAATTCCGATTAATACTTCAATTATTTTCACATAACGGGGTAATTACGATCGAAGGTACAACAGTTTTCATGTAAATCTATTCAATTTGCCCATTCTTAAACCATCTGCGACCTTCCACTAGTCGTGATCCACGATCGCCAGGCCACACGTGCGTGCAAAATTAATATGGAATAATTGACTATGAATGAAACTCCTTGTTACACTGGAGGAATAATTTCTACCATATCTAGTGGCCTATAGTTAGAACATAGTTATTTTTGGTCCAGTCACGTTGGTATGTTATCTGATATGTGCGGAATGCAGAATGTCGTGACCGATTGAAATATCCTTACGCAATTTTCTGTAACGTTAAGTAGAATTTTGAGCTAGTTCAGTAAAATTGTAGAATGCATACAAAGAATTTGCAAAATAATTTTTGGCCCAGTGTAGTTCCTTGTCGAACTCCACATGTTTACGAATTACTTCCTTTGGTCGGATGTTTTATCATATGACTCAATTAAATTTTAAGTCGCTATAATCTGTCAAATATTATATTTATTCATAATTAGTAAAGATATCATAAAATATCAACGTATAACAAGTAAGCCATAGTGTCAGAAGCTAAAATAAAATAATTGTTTACATAATTAATGTGAAATTAGATCATCACATCACGGCTTCTAGTTCATTGAATCAGTGAGGTTACCTACGCTGTAGTTTGGTGTATTTGGATGAAAAGAAAACATTTAGAACATATATTGTATTCGGTAGATTTAACGTATTCTTTGTTTATGCCTGTTTGTCGAATCAAACTTACAGTTTATTTAATATGTTTCCTACTGAATTAATGGGATTTGCGAAGCGAAACATATGCCCATGTTTCAGAATTTTGTTAATTTTATACTACCGCGAACTTTCAATCCTACCGAAACACTGCAGCTAATATTACAAACCTTCCGGTCTGCAGGCTGTATCACTTCAAAATGTTTATGTTCCTCCATTTGTTTTACAATGTATTAATTTATTGTGCTTGGTGTCTAGACGGTGTGCCGTAAAAGCTAGACGTTATAGCCTGCTGCCCCAAGCCTTGGAGAACGGTATTCAGCAGAGAGAGCCTTTGCAAATATTGTTGTTGGTTCTTAAGATAATTGCATTTCTTTGTACCGTGCTTTGTTGAAGTAAGGACTTAATTGTTTAATTACCTACCCACTTGAGGAAAACTGAAGGACGTTAATTACCTTTTCTTCAGTTTCAGATTGTATTGTCTTTTCATGATATCGCAGTTACATGAATATTTAATGAGGCATCGTAGTCAAAACCTACTAATGATAGCTTAAATTTTGATCACTATTTCAAGGAAACTTTTAATTTATAGGCTACATTAATGTCTGATTCTAAGCTGCCTTGGAACCACTTCCTCAGAATATCGGAAACACTAAAATGTCTTGAATTTTCTGAGTGTAGAAGTATGAAAATGTACGCAATAAAGGTCATTCTTGCATTTCTACTATTTAAGAAATCCAGTACGTTATGCCTTGTGTTTATTCTGTAATCGAGTTTGGTATTAATGGTTATTTTAACATAAGAATGTTGATTATTTTTATTTACATTTTTAAAGGTTATTTGTTGAGGTTATGGCTATTTTGTCTCTCTGTCTAGCCTTATCCCATTTCATTTCGAGTCGGCTCTCCTCGTCTCTCTTCGCCAGACGCGTCACTTCTGTGAAGAAAAATGAATGAAAACTAAAAAGTTCAAGAACAGTTTTTGCTTGTTCGCTTTATATTTGTCGTAGGTCCAACGTCTATATTTCTATAATATCAAGTGTTGGATTAAACTTTATTAATTTAATGTTATGTTTGCTATTTATTTGTGTCGCTACAAATAGTAGGTAATCATAAAAGAGAAATGAAAAGAATGAGTTTTATTTTTCACTTTTTACTTGTGGTACCTACCCCCTACAAGTTCGAATATCACGACCTGCTATGTAAATAACAGTGACAGGAATATGTTAAGACTTCGTCCATATAGGCTAAGTGGGAAAAATACGTATTAATGAAGCTAACTCAAAAAGTACTCAAGCAAAGTTAATAAAATTCATATGCCACCTTGAGAGCATACCCTTTCAAACAAAAAAAGAATTTTCAAAATCCGTCCACGAACGACGAAAATATCGACGGACATACACAAAAAAAAAAAAAAAAAACTTACGCTACGGACATATAACCTCCTCCTTTTTGGAAGTCGGTTAAAATAAACCTAAAATATTGCTTATAGCCTTAGTCAAATCTATAAAATTATCCCTTATTTCATTAGACAGAATTAATTCAACTACAATAAGGTTTATAGCTATGTTGGTCTCAATCAAGGCTCTATGCCGTTATGTATAATTGACTTTTATACAAGGTTTTGCACGCTTATCATAAAAAATTTAGTTTGCAGACCTATTTTAGTTTATTATTAAATTTCAAAGTTGTAGCTAATGTGGATGGACAGGCTCCAAAAAGACCATCGCTTCCACGGAAGACAACAATATAAACAATAATTATGCGTAAATTCGTACGAGTATTAGCAGATCTACCAACACAAATGATGATACATCTACGCGGGAGGTGCTTCGAACAAACAAAGCACATGCTCATATTATAGTCTCTTGACCTGCCAACCGTAACAAAACACATCACAATCTTACCTTAACTCACATAAAAATAAGGTTGAAAATCATCTAACAACATATCAGATAGTACTTTAGCATAATCAGCTCTTGTCTTTGTCCAGGACATCTGTTAATTAAACTCTTTATTGCTTTTTGCGAGCGATCTGACGATCTATTATAAGTGATTGTTATTAGAGCTTCGATCGCAGCATTTATAATATAATGCATAGTGCTAAGTTGTTGTTAATTACGTCTGAACGTGCTCGAGCGCTTTGCAATATGGCGCCATGTCTAGAGATCAATCCAATCGGCAAAATTGATCTAGTCCGTAAATTCAATCAATCAAAGCAAAAAAGCTCTCAAGCAACATTATTCGAAATTGTTAAAACACTTGTATATAACTCATCAAAAAGCGTGCCTTAGTATACAACTTCTGAGACAATGTGTTCCGTGCTTTGCCCATATGGTCTGAATACAACTAAACGTTCTCGATATGGAGTGTTACTTGGGTCAAAGTTCACAATACACAGAGTCATGAATTGCCCTTGGCTGCGAGATTAAGGTCAGCTCGTTAGTTCGCTTGATTTAGATCGTCTTAAATCATGCAAGGGCTTAACTACTGTTACGGTTTTGATTATAACTGTAATATTAAGTGGTTCGAAGCGGATCATACAGTTATTTTATAAAGGTTCCTTCTCCTCATCAGATTTCTGTTGTATGAGTCGTTTACAACATCGTAATACATCATTTTGCGAATGTTGTCCAAAACGCTTTCGAAAGCGTTACATTACAATCCACGTCAGCCTCATTGACTTCAATATTCGTAACTTTGACACGTCCATTCATCATGTCCGTAAAAGTTGTCACAAACGCATGTACCGCTGAATTCGTCGAACAAACCATGTCGTCCATATGTGCCACCTTATATGGCTATGTTTTAGTCGCCATATGCCATGCCGTGTACCGTGCCGGCCACGACTGGTCATTACACATGGTGCATTGATTAACTGTAAACGGCTTTGGAGCGCAATCAACGATCGCATTGAAAGCAAAGCGCCATTTTTTGTTGATTCTCAGCTTGATATTGATACCGCGCTTTAAATCGTGTTGTGGGATTCTTTTCGTCAATGATACGGTTAATGCTTGATTAAATTTTGCAGTTTTTAGCTACAGTTTTGAAGTTTGTATTTTCTGGACTTGCCCCATAATAAGAATAACAGTTGGCACGTAAAACCTCTGAATTATGATTATTGCACTACTGATAGCAATCTAGACAGTTCTCGCCCTTTATGTCTTTTTACCATATTTGCGTTTTACTGCCAGATTTATGTTTTAATCAAACGAAATTTACTTGCCAAGTAAGGAAAAGTTTCCAACATTTAATTGTACTTAATAAAATATGAACAATACGAGAGTTTCTCGCAGAATCAGCGACTTGCGTAACCATGTAATTCCTTACATGGCATAAGTCGGGCCGGTATAGGACCTTCAAGAAGTGGGTCGCCGTTAATGCCATCTGGTCAGACAGGACAGGGCGCGATGCAACCACGCTGTGGTGTAATACCACCGTAACGGTACCAGAATGCCTCGTGTGAGAGAACTAAGGGATAATTAACATTCTGACGGTATGCCATTCCGGTTTTGATCCTTTTACGATTCGCTAATTTACTACTGTTCGCTTGTACTTTATGTAAGTTTAAGTTGTTGCGAGCTTTTATTCCGTAATGCGGTGGATATACCAAATTGTATGATTATGCAGGCGTCCTTGTGAAGGTTTAAGCCTTGCCTTATCTGAGGTTGTTATACCAACGTTGGGAAAACAGATTACGTTAATCAGCCATGGTATATTTACCGCTTGAAGCATTGCAAAAGTTTTGTGCCTCATCTCAGTTATTTTAAGTATCAGTATGGTTGTACGATTTAGCATCACAGGGTGTTTCAAATATGATGTAGATGACAAAGTTAGGTACTTACAAGGATACAAAAAAGACTGAGCTTGGAGTTCCAAATTATTTATTGCCAGAAGTCAGAGACCATTTCATAAAGATTTTCCTAAAAGTTATTGATTCAGTTACTAGAAATTTGAATAGCTTAATGCACTGGTGAAGTATCCTCAAGAATAATAAGCAGCCTTGAAATTTGCAAATCGATCCACATATCAATAACATGATGACTCAACGTTACTTGGTAGTGTCGCACGTCATCGACCCAACTGAAGCGTTTGACTGACTATCTGTAGGCCCTAAGAGGCGAGCTTTAACACATGGGCTAATAGGCAGTTGCTATGTTGTTGTGACCTTCGCTAACTTTCCTGTTACCACACCATAAATCATAATAGGTATCTTGCTTTATTTGATATTGGTCTGTTTGCCCTAGAATTTTCGGTTTTGGTTCAGAAGCATTTTCATCATAACTAGGATTTGACATTCTTACTTTCGAACTCTAAAGATTGTTTCCGATTAGATCGACTTTTACATCTTTTATTTTCTGCATACCACATATTTCATACATCATTATAACATATTCGCAGGTGTCACTATTCTTCCTATTGTTAATATCTATTGTGTTTAGGTGACATCATGTTACCGCTGGCTCGTCATTGGTTCCCAGCATTGTGTCGTACGTGGTACACATCCTTATTGCACCGATACTTGCACTTACACTCTCTCTTTTAATATAATACTTACATTACTTACTTAGTATAATAACCCATGCACTTTCGGTGAAGATACGACTACTCTCATTGAATGTTTTGGCATGATCTTCTCTCAGATCAGATGCCAGTATTACATGAAATGGACCACTATCATCACCTATCCTCTCCCTCCACTATAAATAATGGATTATCATATTGAATCATTATCGCATGAAAGTACTGCCTCATTATTTGATTAAGCTTTTACAACATCGATAGAATAGCATGGCCATTTCTTGACTCGCTTTGCAGCAACTTAAAATTAATATCTAAAGCGATAATAAACTACCTGGTAGGTGTTAACTACCTATCAAAAAGGTCGTGAGTTCAAACCTGTGTTCAGCTGTGGTGTAATAATATGCAGTAGCTGAGCATTGAGCATTAAAGTGAATGGAGCCGCGGGCTAAAGTTATATTAAATAACTTACTTGTGTAACATAAGTTTAATCAATATCTTTCTTTTTTGCAGGTAAGTTTCCGATTTTAATCTACTCATGATATTTTTGGACTAAAGGTTTGATATGAAAGTATAGTGAGTATATAATATAAACGATTAAACAGAGAAATATGACAACAAGAACATTCAAACATGGAAGATATATCCGTAGGCAAATCGGGAGGTTGCACTTGCATCTTACGAACAAGCATGGCAAAGTAATATCTATGTTAATTAGTAAATTTTCATCTTCTACGCCTTGTTGGCAACAATTCTAATATATTCTCCACTCTCGTTACTATCATCTTTCCCTATGAGATCGATATAATATGTCGAGGCGAGCGATCCACAAACCGGTATCGGTACCGTTGCCAGTGGCATTTTGTTTATGGGTCGCGGGTTCGAACCAAACGGCGGCTTTGGGATTTTTTAAAGAAATATTACAGTCCTGATTTTGAATCAGCATTTTGAAATTAAGGGTTTATTTTTATTACGTGCAAAAAGATAAAGGAAGAATCCTTACACCAACTTCAGCTGCTTGTACTTGTTACCATTGATTACATTTTAAGTTCATCAATGTCTTAGAATTTGAACTTCTTGAATATTGATATCGTCATTGAAATATGCATAACAAACGTCATTGTGTAAAGTTCACACAATCATCAGGGACAATAGAGCTAGTTTATTCCTAAGTGAACTAGTTGATCATCTGGTTATTGCATTATTAGAGCAAGAGGTCAACTTCAGCAGGTTTATCTATGAATCTATAAGTATTAAAGCATAATTGACATATTTGAGTATAAAAAGAGCATTTACAACTAAATTCCCAAGATCAAGTGATTCCAGCATCTAGTTCAGGTTTATCCGGAAATCCGCCGTTCTTTACTGCTGTTTCATTTGCATCTTCATCAGTATCAGTAACCTGAAAGCGAGCTGATCCAAGTCTAAATACAACAAGCTTTCGAGACTGAATAGTGTCATAATAAGCGCTTCATGTGAATTTAGCCATTTCAAAAAGCAAAACTCTACTTACTAAGTCAGGTAAAGAGCGTGAAGAAAAACTAAGTAAATCCTTCCATTCTCAGTTAATTGAGTATCTCATAATGGTCGTTCCGTTACGTGGTCGCCGGTCATTGTCGTCACTCGCCGAACGAGTCGGGTCCACTGTGCTGTGGCTTTTATTTTATTTTGTTCTCTTTTCTCCGTCTACTCTGCACTTTCTTTGTTTATGCTTTTTATGGTTTTGAATCTTTGTTATAGCTTTACGGGTTTTTTGGACTTCTACTAGATTCTGTCAGATTCGATTTTCATATCTATCAGAGCTCTACATTGTATAGTTTTGTTGTCATAGGAGATTTATATATCTCAATCCAACCTTTGAGCATGCTTAATTAATTTACATAATCTATTATTATCTTTGTTTATTTATAATATTAATAAATGCGAATTATGACTAATCAGTCGCTAAGCGAACAAGATTACTTTTAATCGTATCGACACAATTTATCGCGGATTCTCGTAGCTTAAGCATATTATAAGCTATTGCTATTAAACACCTGACCTCATAATTATGTACTTAGAGTGGAAAAATAGGATCTACAGCATCTTGGCTCGCGACCATATGGCCAACTAAATTATTTAATTCACGGCGACCGCCATGATGAATTGTTTGGTCACAGCTGTGCTAGCCCAATAACTACCATACCTCAAGTACCCACCCATTCTGAATTCTAATGTCCAGGCTTACCAAATCACAATCTTGATATCATATGATTTTGAACTCCAATACAATAGCGATAAGGATTAAACACTGGTTTTGGTGGTGATCTAACTGGAAATGTAGCAAGGTGCGTCAAGGACATCACTTAACGTTTGACTGTGGTTGTTTCAACTTTTTTTAACCAGTTCGTGTCTTGGTTTTAGGGCTGGTGCGGTCAAGTTAGGATTAGATAATATTTCATGTTTTAAATAGACTAATACCACAATATAGGTCACAATTTATTGTAACCCTATAGATATTGGCAACAATGTGAGCAATTTAATTATTTCCCATAAAATCAATAATACAAACAACTTTGATGTTTGTTGAAATCCAACTTTAGTCTCATTTTACTGTGCCGTTTATTATTATCACCCATCTCCTTCTTCTACTACTTCATAGATCAGTAGTTTTTCATGTTTAACAAATAATACCAATTTTCCTGTCAATGACAGCCCTAATCCCTCCCGCTCCTCCCGCACTCCTCAGCGGGCGAAGGCCGGCGCACGCGCACCTCTTCGAATTTTGAATGGTACCAACGACAATATGGCAGCCTCGTTACCGGATGTGTCGTACGCTACTAACGATTCGCTAAATTCGAATTTTTCGTTCCATTGTTTTAGTAATTTAGCACAATGTGGAATAAAAAAGGCTTTAGTTGGAATCAAGTGTAATAATCATTTGGATGATAATGTTACTAGTTTTTTTATCGTTTTGTTTTTCTTAAAATAGATCTTGATTGTAATTAATGTGTTTGGATACGCTTTATAACGGTTACTGTCTGAACTGAGCGATTATGGTGATGATAGTCAAACTAGATTCTTTCTTAAAAGCTGTTATTATTCTGTTGTTTTAAATGCTATCCTAGATTGTTCGCCGCGATTACCTAATTAATAAATGAGGCCTTAAGATATTGTGTTAAGATTAAATAAATAAAATTTAAGGCAATTATGTGTTACATTTTAACATAATTATTATTAATGTCATTAAAAGGTCGGTGACAGACAGACATTCCATTGCTATCAGCTCCTAATTGAATAACAACATAGTAGTTATTAATTGTATGGAACATGTTAATTGGACACATTATTATTGAATCGTGACGGATAAATTTTATCATTATATACTTGTTTAGGTGCACATTGAAGTATATCAGAATATTCATGAGTTGGGATAACCGGAAAACGTTTTAATTAACCATATTTGATTATTTTTGTGGCTGAAAAAGTATTCCATGTATTTGAACAAAACTACGGACACACTTTGATTTCTAAATAATAAATATAATCTTCTAGTGTTAAGGTTACCAGGAAATCGTGTTATGGGTTTTGGATAAGTTTATATAGAATACCTAAAGTCACGAAGAGTTTCGCCAGTCTAGTCAGTGAAAAAATTGGATTGAGGATTGAACAAAAAAAAAACGTGCGGAAACCGCTGCCGTATTTTGATAACTTTAGTGTAAATAATAAGTCACCGGTCTGAATATAAAAATTTAATATATTAGATAATATGAACAGAACATAATAGCCCGAAGATCTAGTTGAACCAGAAATGCAAGTTAGAAGTGGTCACTATAAAAACACCATAAAACGAAACAAAATACCGGTCGATTATTCAGTTGTCATTCGACCAAATGATCGTGGTTACCATAATGTTATTCGAGATTTACGTAAATAGCTATTCGTTGATATAATTTTAGATACTATAACTAAACAGAGACTTGTCAAAACTTTACATATAAGTTGGTTTAGTGATTAATGATGGTGCACAGAGAACTAGTCGTTTTAGCACAGCATTGAATTACAACATGGTCCATTTTACACTGCTTTCGGTAGTCAGTATGATTTTTAACTGCAACAAACATAACCTGGAGAAAATTTCCAACAATGAAACATAAAATTGAACGCCACCTAAAATCAAAACCATAAACAGAACGAGATAAATTCTTATAATTAAATTTTTGTGCAGTCAGCCCACCCACTGGGTGTAACATGCTCAGCGCAAGCGCCGCTGGTTCAACGGCCGTGCTGAAATGTGCGAATGTCATTGTGTACGCCCCACATTAGAATAACAGCGTAATTGTTCAGTTTTTGCCCATAATTTAATTTGATTGTACTCAAATTCTGAGATTTTTGGGCGTGGCTAAAGGTGAAGACAAGACTGGAAATGGAATTAAGGATTTTGGGAAAGTTCGAAATCTTCGTATATGAACGAAGAAAGCTTTTGTGTCAGGCTAAAAGAAGAAGCTGTGCTATGCAAGCTAGAACTACAAACTGAGAATAATAATATTTCTAAACATAAACCATTACCACCAATGGCACCAATGTTACAATGTTTGAAGTGCTCCTTCATTAAGACTCTTGAAATCTCGAGTGAAGTCCAATCTTATCTCAGTAGACTAGCTCGCGATAAACTGAGAAACTTGACATTGTGGCTGCTTTTATCAGAGATTATCTGATAGCAACGACAAAGAGCAACTTTCTAATTTATAGATTAATTTGAATACAATATAAGCCTAGATATGGAATCTTGACATAACTGCGACTAATTTTATTCATTCAGGTACAAATATCAAATACGTAGTAGACACAATATTTTGATAACATTTCGTGTTATCGTAGCCTTGTGTTCGAATATATTTTTGGCGTGTTTCTGGAAATTAATTAGTTACTTTATTTACGCATGCGCTGCCAACATGTTTTTAATTCAAATCTTTCTTTAACTTTCTTTATCAAAGTTCTTCTTCAATCTTGAATAACTTCCAGGTCACCTTCAGTTCACTAACAGTGTAGAAATTAATGTAGACCAATAATTTGCAATTCTGGGCATTTTTTTCAAGAATTACAAGACTGTTTAAATCTAATACGAAGTTTCTACCAACTGCAGTTATTGCCAAACCAAACCACTCCAGTTCTACTTCAGGCATTTACAAGGAAATTGGTGTTCGATTTTAACATAATAACATGAAATCTTTATCGTACGTGTCGTGGTACAATAGTAATAATTACTTTTTAACCGCGCCGCGCCGCCGCAAAGGATTGGGGTCATGGAGCCAGCCAGCTATTGTCTAGTAGCTTCTGAGTTATGATCATTGGCCAATGCTTCGATCGTAATGATCGGGATTATTTGTATTCTATAGGGACAAGTATGTCAGTTAGATAGCTTCTGTTTACAGTCTTTTAGATGCTGTTATCTAAACAATTCTGCCTTTTGTAAACACCAAAATAAATTGAAAGATATTTGAGATCAAGTTTGGAAGTCTTGCAAATTAAAGTCTTATGCTGGTTTTTATAGTCGTAAATTATGGACCAATAACTGTTCATAATAAAAATACTTAATACCCTTTTAAAGTAACTTATGTTTGACTCGTTAAACTCACTCCACGGTCGGAGAAAGTTATCTTGTTTCTTATCATGATTACCTCATACGATCGTAATGTTGTGTCGTTCCTCATGTTCGTAAAAACTTAAAACCCAAGTAATTTTACATTGTCCTCGAAGTCAAGAAAATACGCGTGACAGAACTAAATGACAGAAACTACATTAGTTCTCCGTGAGAATACTGAGAGCGAATCTCGTCATTCCATGTCGAAGTTAGAATTGCTGAGAAATCTTTATTTTCGCCCCGTTTCCCGGAAAAAAAATGATTTCAGTAAATCCTGTACATATACATATATTAATTACCTATGTAAATTGTTGTTTTGAATGCTTGTTGTAACGCGAATATAATCTAACAGGTAAAGCTGAAATGTAATATGTTAGTACCTACTACCTATGCAGAATAATATTTTCCTTACATACAAAGTTTATCCTAAATAGCAGACGATGAGAAAACCACAGAATTCATTACTAATCTTCAACACTAACTACTACATTTTTCCAAAGTTTATGGTGCATTACTTAACTGGTAATACAAAGCTAAGATAAGCTATAAGACTAGTTTATATATTTTAAGATAACATTTCAAAGAGCTGTGGATTTGGTGTATAAATAAATAAATGGAATTGTTAGTTTCGATGTTGACCACAATAGAAGCTGGTTCAAAGCATGACCCATTCCGTAAGTTGGCCCAGATATTGGACTATTGTGGCTTCATTGATCTGTACGCGAATTTCGCTATAAGCTCCACACGTAAACTAAATGTATTTATGGACATCATAAAACTGTAATAACTGTTATTCACCTCATAAGATGTCTAAAGTAATGGCTCTCATAAACAGAAACCGATGTTGCACTTTAATGTTAGTTTATGGATGTTGATGTACAGTTTGCATTCATGAAAGACCCTTCATCTTAGTTTGAAGTTAAGTTTCTGCAGAGGTCACTTTTTCCGATTGTAAGTTTGCAATGCTATCCCAGTGTCGCATTGCAGTTGAATGCTGCGCATCCAGTAAACGGTTTCTTCCTAACCTCTTTATTGGTGTGTTTTTGAACCAAGATCAGTGAATTGTATGCATTTTGGCTGTCTATTGAAACTAAATTATTTAAAGGTTGAGAATTATTTAAATACTGTTCAACTGTTGTTGATTCTCAGCTTTTTTAAATAATTTAGTTTTGATTGTAGTTCGTAATACAGCAAAACAACAATTAAGACCACTCAACCTTAACATAAAGTGAGTTGATATATCCAAAAACATTAAGAATATTCCCCAATAAATAGCTAAAAGCAATTTCTGCTATCTAAGCTCTAACCAATGTGACGTTTATGACCAAAACATCGCAGTTCCTGCCATGTTAGCAACCACTAAAGCTGACTAAGACACATCACTCCAACTATGTCTGGACATGCAGGAGACGGAGCCATATCTATTTATTCGACAAGTAGCGACTGGCTGACTGCCAACTGTCTAGAGCTAAGCTTTTAAAGGACCGTCTTGTAGAACTTTCAGTGTTACTAGACGAGGGTTATTTAATTAGATCTATTGTGGCATTTATTTCTTGTGGTAATAGAGTTCCGTGGCGCCTAAGGAGGAGACAGGAATTCGAAGCATGAAAGGTGTGTAGACAGGAAGGGAGGAGCAGAGGATTGTTAGGATTTTTATCATCAGAGTGCTGGTGGCCTGTTGGTCTGAATTTAGTCAGGTTTTCACTACCGTAAAAAAAATGCTTTCTAAGAGAGATCCTTCACTTGATTTTGCGTTTATCTCTAACAAAATTGTAGTCCCCATGCTTTCTAGATTTCCCAAATAAACGAAAACACATTTCAATTTATAAATCGATTAAACAATCATCCGAATAAGCGTACACAGTTTTATAACTTATGGAAACTCGCTTTGACCTTTGCTACCTTTAGTGCTGAGCGCAGATCTTGGCGACATATTTAGCACTGGCAACTCATGAGTCACGTTAACGGTCGCTCGGCAAGTTTTTACACAACAATCTAATAAAACTAGACAGTAACACATGGCCAGTGAATCATTGGACGTTGAGTTTGAATAGTTTCCGTTTACGTACGGATTTGGGGGCCGCCAAATTAGTTTGGGAGAGAAGGAACTAAAATTGATTATCCTGAATCGAGTCCTATCGGTTCTGGTTTGCTATGGCAAAAGGAGTTTACTCGATGACTCTCTATGATAAATTGGTTTCTGTATTATGCCTCCAGGATTCTAAACAATTGCAGTTTTTGGGAAAACCGTTGTTCATACAAACATTAACGGGTTGTGAACCCATGGATTACATTCATTTAACACCCAAAAATAACGAACAACTGTCGAAATCCTCACTCCTGCAGCTTTATTGCTCATGAAGGAGCCATTGTGTTTTCCTCCAGTCAGATCCGGGCAATTAACACCTCGATCACACCATACCTGTATTACCAGAATACCGAGACAAAGGACCATATTCTAATGGTGGTGTTTCTTAATCGCTGAAATACAAGATTTATGTTTTTCTTTACAAGTGCTAATTTGAATTGTTTAGTTAATAACCACATAAACGAAGGCAATGAACGCTGTGTGTTGCAGATCATCATTGCAACGTTGCAGGGTTGCTGCGTTTCAAATTAAAAAAAACCTTTTGCGCATGATCATGAAAGTTGATGATGCAGTTTTTTACGCAATAATTGCCAATATGCCATTTCGTTTTTCGCAACTCGCTTACAAGAAAATTAAATTCTGAAGACAGTAAGTGAACAGATATTATTACTGCTTGTTTGTAATACCTCGGATCAATAATTATGTGTTGGCAGTTCATTCGGTCAATTATCGGGCTATTTTCAGAAACGTTTTGCAATACAGATACACTACATTTTTAACTCACGCATATACGCGTAACCTTTTGATTCCAATTACAGCAATCAGTAACGTAAAAATAGTGACATAAACATGACACTTGTCTCATGAACATCCGTGTTTAATTGTTGTTGGCAACCCTAGTGTCGTTTCGGCGGTCGTTACCGTTCGAACAATGCTGTGCGGTCAACGCACGGTGCGCGAAGCAAACGTCAAAACAAAACTGATTTTACAACTTGCCACGTGAGGCCAATTTGAGTGAACTTTTTAATTGCACAGTTCGTTTTGTGTTTCACATCACTATTTTTTTGAACGAATACTGTATGTAGATCAAGGAAGAAAGGTTTTCCGTAAAATTGGAAAATACACAAAGATCCTCTTACACTGTTAAAGTGCGATGCTTTTGTGGACTTTGAACCGAACGATTTGGTTATGTTTCAATTTTTAACTTGACTTAGAAGTACATAATCCTTTGTGATGAGAAGTAAAACCAGCCTTTTTGGATGGATTATTTTGAAAAATGTTACAATAATTTAATTTAATTTTGTTTCCAAGACGCTTCTTCATGAGTCAATTGAACTCATTTCAAAGTAATTCATTGATATGCGGGAGCGATAAATTAGTGTTTGGCATAAAAATGCGCTTACGCATTCAAAACACTGAAGTAGTTGCGTAATTGTTTTTATATAGAATAAATGTATTCAGGTCAATGAGTAACACCATGCCTAGTTTGGTGATATTATTTTCGAGAAACGATGACTTATCCCTTGAAAATGTAATTATTTTTCAATTAAATTTACCTGTACTTAATAAGAGGCATCATTAGTTGGCACAATTTACATTTTACAGTCACGTATTTCGAAGTTCGGAGTTTAGGTTATTGAGTTGATACCTAAGTTAATGAATCTGTCATAACTTGGGTAAAATGGTCTGGTCAATTCATGACGAAAGTATCTTAATTTCTTCGCTGTTTCTTACACTTATATTTCCATCGTAATCGATGGGCACTGGCATCAAAGTCAATTTTTTCCACATACTTGCAAGTTTTTGAATGATTTACTGAAACAGTTAGTCATTTACTTAAAGTTAAATATAAATGGTGGTGGTAATTCCCTGAAAATCCCCAGTCTGC
Source organism: Eupsilia transversa (assembly GCA_914767815.1). NCBI lineage: Eukaryota > Metazoa > Arthropoda > Insecta > Lepidoptera > Noctuidae > Eupsilia > Eupsilia transversa. The sequence goes on from OU611880.1 coordinate 1,425,844, forward strand.
CGGAACTAAAGTAACAGAGGAAATGAAGAATGCCTCATGACTCACGCTGCATATTTAAGTTTACAAAATTCGCTATAGCAGTTTACGAATTCAAATGAGCATGACCATTTTAAGCGAAAATAATAATAACGTTCGACTTTCCAGTGAATGACTGTGAGTTTCAGTCCGTCCCTGCAACCGTTACGCTGAATTCATTCTTTAGGTGCCGATGGCCGATTCTGCTAGTGCTTTATACGTTACCACTTCTAAAAATATTCTTAGAGCGAAAACAATGAGAGCATTTTCACGATCGATACGGCTTCGATCCTGATTTAATTCGTAAACAATTCTAGAATAGAGCTGTTTCGTTTCTGTGTAGGGTAATCGATAAAGAACTCTTTGGATTAATCCAATTTTCGAAGACAGCTGATTCTGAATTTCTTTCTCTATATCTTTTAACGCACAGAGTCCGTGTATTTTTCCCATTGGTTTTCCAATAATTTATTTTCTGTGTCACCAATTCAATCTTCTACGCAGTTGATTAGGTTTTCTTATCTCCGCTTTTCCACAAATCGACGCTTTAGAGCTGTTGCTTCCAAATCAATCAGTATAGTTATTACAAAGACTGTTTTCTTTGGCAAAGATTTTCTGCATTTCTATATCATCAGGTAGCGCAAATATTTGGCGTGTTAGCTCACCGGGGAAAGGCTTCGTACCTGCGGTGAGTCAAGCAAGATGGATGCTTGACCCCGATGATACATGGATAATTTTTAAGTGAATCATTTCATCTTGCTGGAAGTTATGAAGGGCTTGCATGGAATATAACATGTCTATAGTTGTTATGTATGGTAATGTATTCGTGTCTAGTGGTTGTTCAACATCGTTTACTATGAGTTCCGTCCAATTATCGTTATAGAAAGCGTATTGAAGTTCATTGCTTGATCGAAAGACCTCCCCAAAATGCAACGCTCTGGGCAAGCGGATAAGTAGAAGGATGTCCCTTTTGGCTATGCTGAAGCAATTTCAAACTAAGCATTAGGATACATGTCACCAGTACCATTATATTCATTACACATTCCTTGTATGTTGTAAGTGAAAGGTCTCTAAACGGATTCCGTTCGGATTTTCCCATTACGTTGTTTTATATAATATCAGTTCCCCTAAACAGCCGGAAGTCCGGGCAGTGAGTTTGTAATATCCAAGTACTGGCAAAACCCCGTTCGGTATTCAGCTTCGCCCCTCATATTCAGCTTACGTTTTGATAATTCGAAAATAGAGCTTTTGTAAAATGTGTATGGATGGATATTTAGTCATCTTGCTTCTAGCAAGCATGACTTGTTTTCTAACACAATATCTGCGGTTTGTAAGTGGTTTTCCATATCCGATCTTGATTCATTAACCAGTTCGGTGACTAACTTGTAATTAACAGCTCTTTCTTCCAATCGCTTGTGATTTGCTGTTACTCAAATAGTTGCTTAACTCGTACGATGTGTGTGACGCATTAGTTTCGTTGTTTTTATCAAAATCTTCAATCCACCAGCTGTTGTCAGAATTCACTGTTTGTTATAGTTTGTGACGTTCTTGCGGTCAAAATGGTATTATTGGACTTAGGGTGTAGTTTGTCATGTTAGCAAGAATTTTGTTGTCAATTGACGTCTGTTATGTTGGATTTAGTAATTGCTTTACAAAATATTTATCGCCCCCCCCCCCCCCCCCTATTTGGGCATTGCTTCAAGTCGTTGTCTAACGGCCCAAGTTTGATCAGCGAACTGGGGCCTAAGTCTACTAATTTATAAACGTAACAATGGTCTCTAAATGGTGAGTTTTTGACAGTTTTTGTATGGCAAATCTGTCAAAAACTCACCATTGAGAGACCATTGTAACGTTTATAAATTAGTAGACTAAGTCCCCTGATCTAATAGCACTTGTTTGTTGTTCATACTTTATTTACGTCATTGTCCCTATTGAGTTCTAATAATGCCATTATGAAACAAATAGTGGTTAGTTTTTGTTCATCGTTTTTAACCTTTTTACGGCCTCATCGTATCTTACACACAATACACGCATTATGGTCATGTTTTTCTACCTCATATCTCTACTCATGACAATAGGTTCTTTAACGTGAGGTCGTCCATACATATTACTACGTACCGTGTTTGATCGGGCAAGTAGTGCAAATCGTGACGGATCGTATCAGGCTAGCTAAATAAGCTATATTTTCCTTATTTGTCGTACAAACAATCAGCAGAACTTTATCTGCAATTCCCGCAACAGAATAGTAATGAAAAATATAACTTCTTAACTGACATTACCATTAATGTTTTGTGTGTTACTTTTTTCTTCCATAAGCCGATTACTTTGAAACATGAAATACATAGTTTTCTTTGCCTATGGCCTGTCCTGTGTCTTTCTTTTTGGTCCTTTTACGCCAAGTACCTATGTCCAAACAATCAAACGCTTTATTTCTTGACAAAGCTACAGAAAAACGCTAGTAGGACGTAAATGACCATAGGATCTGATCAGTATGCTAATCTGTCCTATTTCCTTTAACTGATGCTAATGAGTGCTATTCCATCGGAATATTAATGATTTATAGGTTTTGTAAACAACTTTGACTTATCTGAATGCCATTTGCAGTAATTACTTAATGATATTCTGTGTTTCTGAGATTTTTGTTACAATTCAACGTGCTCTTTAGTGGTGATCACATAGTTTTCACGCAAATCCACGAAAAGTATAATTTTGTTAATTTAAAGTGGAGAGATAGAAATGTCCTGTCGCAAATTAATCATAAAGTACAGCGTAGCGTCCGTTCAATCACAAAACTTTGGAACTGGTGTCAAATGTCATCAACACGCCTCGTAACATTACGGATCGTTTACATCCGTAAAGAATGAGAATGTTAAGAGCACGCGGGGATTCCCCGCATTCGGAGAAATTAAATCAAACAATGACGATTATTGTCTTGTATGTGAGTTGTACCTATGTGATACGAATTGCCCGAAGCTTTTATACAAAAAGTTGGTTTTAACAACTACGATCGATCGATATCTCGAAAGATAAAATTAACCTGTAAAAAAAACACCATGTCATAAACATGGCTACAGTTGCAGCAAAAAAAATCCAATCTAAAAAGCATTCAATAAGATATCGCACCAGAGGAAGATCAACAAGGGCACGCCCTACCGGACCGGTTCGGCGACAGACCGGAAAATTGGCGCGCGACAACGCGACGCCGCCCGGCGACAAGACACCGACCTAATTGTATTAGACGGTTGCGATTGTCGTGCGACTGCTATTGGTGATCGCTAATTAGTTGCTGGAAGGTGGAGTGGAAAAGGAAATTGTTTCGAATTAAATGTTAAGAGTTGATGGGTGTGCAAGAATAGTTTGGAGATGTCTGTGGGGTTACATTTTAATATCTAGTTTTCTTTTGGAAATGGTAAGGATCATCAACTGTATATTAAGAAACACTTTAGGATAGCATTTTTAGCAGTTGGTGACGACTGACGACCATAATATGATTTTGCCATAATGGTTGTAGTGCGGTGCGACTGAAGAGTGTAATTGAGTGTGATGTTGATTTATACGCTTAAGATAATTCAGTTAAGCTTCAGGCCAGAAAATTGGTGCTAGAAGCTTAAACAATTGAATTACTGTTGGATGCTGTGGTCTGAAGTAAGTTGAAGAAAATATTATGAAGTACTTGAAAACTTTTACTCAAACATGGACGCTTATGAGAGCCAGCATCCCGATAGTAAATTATGTATAAGATAAGGCGAATATGTGAAGCTGTGGTGCGGATCTTAGCAACCAGCCAGGGAACATGTTCACTGTGTATGAGGAGAATTAGGACACACAGTCAAACTTAGAATGAATTTTCGTAGTTAGCACAAGATTTAAACCGATTAGTACTTGCAGTTCCTTGTGGTCCTATCGAAAAGAAGATATTATTCACAATGTCACGCGCCGCAGCTCAAATAAAGATTTAATCAAATTTAATATTATAGTGGTACAATAAGAAATAGCTTGCGTATCAAGAGGGTCCCTGATCGGACCGGTTCGGCGTTAGACCGGAAAATTGGCGCGCGACGCTGCGGCGCGACTACAGTCTAATTGTATTACTAATTTGTTTTTATTTTTGTTGAGGAGCAGTAGAAATATGATAATATTACTACAGGGGTCAAAAGCTTTATTGATTGGTGAGAAGTTTTTGCGTTAGCTTAAGGTGCATTTGAGGTTACTGAATACCGCAAATTGTCTTTAAAATCTCTTCAAGATCATTTCCATTGATCTCGCCACATGTTCTGCGCCTACATGATAAATTAATGTAACTGAATCTACAAACAGCCTACTCTTTGTGAACAGTAATTTAATATTATATCTGTCCTGTCTAACCTCCCTACCAGACTAATGTAAGCCATTAATCCCATAATCTATTAATCTGTCTACATTTAATACGAAACCTATATCATTCGTTCACGCACCTCGACCTCCCAATGTCAGACGTGCTGTGCAATTAATGAAGATGCCATCGGATACAAATCTAGTTTAATATTGAAATGTCTCCGAATATTTACAACAAGCCGGCAGGTGGTGCCACCCCCCTCGTCCCTGGCTGGTGCAGGTGCATTGTCCCCCGAACTCGGCCCGTCTCGGCTTTGTAGAAAGTCAATGTTCAAGAGTGGGTATTATTGAACTTCTGTCCTCTTGTGTCCTTTTAAGAGTGTTTGGGTTTCAGTATAAGGTGCTGTTTGTCTTACTTATTGGTACGTCAGTTAAGAAATAATCCTTTGTTTATTTTAATATTTAGGATATCTGTGTGATGTCTTTTGAGTTCAACATCAATTGTTTTTCCACTACTATCACGACGTCGTCAGCGGGTGTCGTATAGTATTTCTTCACTAGTTACATTTTTGTCATTAATTTCCGGACTTTCAACTTGTTTGCCTCACCTATCTATTAATTAAATGAGGTATTTCATTAGTGAAGTGGATGCAGTAATAATTTGTCATTCGAGTATCTAGCTGAAATATATGGCCAAACTTTAGTAATAAATGGTAATGCATAGAAATACCAACCCTTTAGCATTAGTTAGTGGGCTAGATTGGCAGATATTTCCACATTAATTACTATGATAACACCAAAAACGTTTGCGCTAATCTTTCTTGAAAATAGTGCCAGTATTACCACTGCCTTTAGTATTATCATCGAAAGCCTGTATATCGCACTACTCGTTTTCAAATGCTCTGGAGCTTTCTCTCTCTCTCTCTTTCGCTTTTACTGCCAGGGAATCCCATGGCCCATTCACACCTCCAAAGTCTCTACCAATTTTAACACCTTCCCTTCTCACAAATCCCTCGTTTTCTTGTCGACCTTCTAGGGAAGGTCATCCACATTGTCCATTGAACCATTCGAGTAACAAGTTACAAAATACAAATGCCACCGTGGGATATGGTCTTACGTCAGCACAACGCGATCACGTCATCCGTAATCCAGTCTTGATCCACTACACATAGTTACAACTAGCTGCTGCCCGCGGCTTCGCCCGCGTGAGTGTCGGAAATTACCCCATACATCCCCATGGGTTTTAAGTATAAATATTGAGTTTCGAGTTAATCGGACAGCGCGTTAAAATTCTTCCATACAAACACTGACACCCCCCAATCCCCCTTTAGGGGGTAATTTAGAAAAACAAAAACTACAAACTTTATAATTTATTTAGATAACTATTCGTGCGAAGTTTCATATTTATTACCTCAAGGAATAAGATTTTTCATACAAACTTTCATCCCTTATTTTACCCCCTTAGGGGTTGAATTTCGAAAAATCCTGATACACGTTATTCTTAATTTTTGGGTTTAAGTATAAATATTGAGTTTCGAGTTAATCGGACAGCGCGTTAAAATTCTTCCATACAAACTTTGACACCCCCCAACCGTAGGATAGGATACTTTTCCGGGATAAAAAGTACCCAGTGTGGTGCCCAGGATACTAAAGAATAATTATACCAAGTTTCATCGCAATCGAACCGGTAGTTTTTGCGTGATACCTGAACAAACAGACAGACAGACAGACAGACAGACAGACAGACAGACAGACAGACAAAAAAAAATTTAATCACATTTTTGGGTTCGGTGTCGGTCTAGTAACACCCCCTGCCATTTATTTTTTTGATATTTTCAATGTACAGAATTTTCACTTCTACAGATTTATTATAAGTATAGATGTTTGTTTGAACGCTGACAATGAACGCTGTAAACAATTTCGTACGTAGTTCATTCAAGTGCTAATTTCAATCAGATGTTTTGTTTTTGCCATCTCTTGAAGAGGTAAGAAATAGGAACAAGGCCTGTCACTAACCAGTTTTAGACAATCGATGCTTGCCTTACTATTGACGATGTATAATTTTCCAAAATACTAGTTTTTTATAATCCAAGTAGAAGAGCTTTTATTAGAAAGTCTGTGAGTACCGTCGTAGATTCACTATGTCAAATCCAGAGCATGAGAGATGATGCAGGATGCATGTAGGAATATAGTATATTGTAGATGATATGTGGAATCAGGAAGCTCGAACCTAAAGGCATTTTTTAATTGAATGCTGTGTACGTGAGGTACGTTAAGTACCTATCTATTGCTTATCTAAGTGCACTCGCAGAGCCAAAGGGTAAAGATATGATAATAAAGCAGCTGATATCACAGTAATCTTTCACTATTAATCAGTACTTTACATACTTTGACCTGCAGTCTACTACTACGCGAGGTATAGCTGACTTGATATCTATTGAAGACTGTTTATAAGGACCTGTTAAAATTAAATCGATGAATATTGAAGTTGATGACATGATGATGGGCCATTGTGTAGGCCTGTAAAGCAGCCATGTGTGCGACAGACAGACGCCACCTGCCATTTTGGGAATACAACTGTAGGCGTAACCTAAAAACATGAACCTTAACCGTTGTTTTAACTGATCCTATCTAAGCCCTTTTGAATAAACCTGGTGAAACTGTTTCAATTATAAAGAAAGAAAAACAAGAAGCTATAATTAATTATCGTTCATGTAATGAAAATATATCGATATTATATTACTGAGCATTACATCAGGTCTTCCAGGGCGCACAAACAGACCTTGAATCAGGACCGGATGACCGCCCAACGGCCCAAATGATTGATGTACTATTTATTTATGATGCCAACAACTGGGTGAGCCCGTACATACGTCTTTCGCAACTTTTAATGTGTTCAGTGTATGTTTTTGAGACACCGTGACACACATGTCAAGATTGGAACATAACCAGAATATCTCAAGAGACATTGTGAAAATTAGCTCTCGTTCTATTTTTTCTAAATTTGAGAATTCTGTGGACATCAACAAAACTGCAGCAAGCCCATTTTTTTTTCTGAATTCTCCTCTGTCTTATGATTGCATTCACAGCATTGGATTACCCTTCCATTCACTAGGCATTATAAACCTTCTACAATTGACCCATCCTCATGTCAACAAAAACAAGAGAGCATCACAAGAACAAAACGCACTTATATCGCAACGGATGCCACGATACGAAACGAGCCTATATCCTGCGCAAGCGCAGTTGAACGACCCCGGCCATTCCTCTGATAGTAAACTAATTATCAACGCTAATTGTAATTGTTGAAAAATTGTTTTTATAACAGTGAACAATGCTGTGCTCCTTCCTCTCTGATAAGCCGATTGTTACGTAAAGCTTAGTCACTGATAAGATTGTGGGGTACTGGGAAGTATATGGTAAATAAATATGGCATGAAAGTTGACCTAGAAACAGAATATAGATTTTCCTTTGTGATATGTATAATTGGAAAAGATAAAAAGAACCATGTTGCAGGTAAATCTTCAAATAATTTTCTCTTAATTATAAAATCCACATGGTAAAACAACATAATGCATTGAAAAGCAGGGGTTCTATACATAAAATTGATCGAACTTGAATGAATTTTATCTTTCATGCTTGTAATAAACAACAAAGCCTTTACTAACTACCGCTAGACAATCTTAATGTTATCTCCAAACAAATTGCTATATCTAATCTCGATCTAGGCTCATTTGAAGCAGTATCTTACGACCAACAATAGCTGCTTCGCCTACATGCTTCCTTTATCGGCAGCACTATTTGGGTGATTTATATTAAAAGCTCACTGTTTGTAGTAGAGAGCATAGATTTGCATAACGTTACTAGTGATTATCCGTCACTCATATATGGAGCTATAATCAGATTAGATTGATGTCTTAACTGATCTGTAATAGATATTGACGAAGTTAAAAAGAAAGGCTGCAATTATAATGTTGATAAGCGCAACAAAGGTACAGAATGAGATGATTGTCTTCGAGCCAATAATAAATTGGGACTAGGACTTGAACCTTTTAAAAGTAAAGCTGACCCTGGCAATGACTGAGAGTACGATGGGATGTTGAAGACAGTTCTAAATAAATGAAGCGTAGAATAAGTTATCCTTTTTGAGGTTTGAGGCATCTCCGAAATACTCCAATATCAGATGAGCAATCTAAAATTGGCTCGCCCAACGCCACTTCACCTTTAATTCTATCTAGTATGCAATATTTACTCCATCAGTCATCATTTTATTCTTGTAATATACAGACAGTACATACCACTTTTATATCAAAACACTTGAAAGACCATATAAGGAGACCTTCAAGTCACGTACATACATGATCCAAACGTTTCTCCATAATACGTCTGTTAGCCATGACTCATGCACTGTTTACATATTTAGTCACACACGTACATGCAAAAGTAAACTAGAATTTGAAGGTGGTAAGGTTGATTTTGGCGTGATGCTTGAGGTAATGTGGGCGTTAGATAAGGATTACCGTCGTCACTGTAGTAATGAGCTGTTTAATTATATCGTCTTCGGAATTGAAGTCGTATGTCGATTGGTGGAAATTTTGATAGCAGCAGTAGAATTTATGGCAAATTTTAATGTGACGGTGGCTGATAAAGTTACTTTATTTAATGCCATTTTATTTTGGCGAAGCACTCAATTCAAGTTCCATGTTGAGGAAATTAACTACTCAGTAATTCATGACAAATTCTGTATAGAAGAATTCGAATACCATCTTAAGCTGTCCGAAAGATACCATAATCTCTAAATGGCTATCGTAATAACCAAGTCTTAATGTTGATTAGACCAACCAATTATAACTTACATCTCAATACGCCATTCATTATGCCATTAAAGGATCCCACTGAATCTTTAATATTTATAATTACTCTGCATTCTAACACACCGACTTCAATGAGTGTAATAATAAGTCTTATACATTCTCCTGTAATTATGGCTGCCTCATTTGGATCATAGATCTTTAAGTCCCTAAGTTTTATCGTCCGGTCTGGGGCAAATTGTGATGTTGTTTTAATTTCTATGAACTAGTAAAAACTTCCGTTGCATTTGTAATTGCAGCTTCACATATACACGGATGAAAACCCTTACTATAATAATGATGTTCTTTTACTAAAATAACTATCGGATCCCATAGCTGACATCTGTGTAAAAGCTATAATCATGTCCACATTCTAATAAGAGATAATACCAGCGTAGTTAGCAGTGCAGTAATTAAAAGGCGGCCTCGCGCGGCCTTGCCTACCGTTTGTACAGATGCGCAGGCCTAGCCTATCGTTCGGCGCATGAGTCAGGACTGTGAGCGTTGAGATAACGTTATTGGATCAATATTCATTTATTGTAAATGCATCATTATTTATTTTTGTGATTGAATAGTTTCATTTATACGTGGGAGCATTGGATCGGTTTTATGACTCGAGAATTATGTCAATTATTTATAGGTATTTCTATTGCTCAAGGAGCTAAAGAGGTTTCCATCGGTTCCATTTACAAAATGTCTCCACACACAACACGTCAACCCAGCAACTCACCATCAACGAGCTTTGTTTCAATATCGATCGACCCTACACCATTTACGCCATGCAAAGCGCATCCTGGCAATTGACCTGGATAGCACAAGGATGTATCATCACCATTGCATTTCAAGACCTCTTCAGTAATTTAAAACCATTTTAGTTCGCTTTGCATTCGAGACGCGGTTGCTCAATATTAATTAGCGGGGAACCATCAATTTGTCCAGTGTCGACGTGTCGTTTTCCATTAAAAGTCTTGTACCAGCCTTGATGGTGCTTGTTAACTTCGTAATTGTGGTATCCCAAGGTCATGATCATTTCTTGGAAGAATGATCCTTATCAGCTAATATATTTTATGAATTTATTACTATCGCGTACGAGAATTTAATTTATGGCACTATGCTGCTTAGAAATTTATTTGACTGGTAGCTTAGGATTTGAATGATTACAATTGTGCGGATGTTAGTCCTTTTGCACTTTGTGTAAGTAGAAGTTCGTGTTACGTAGAGCCTTCGAACTGTCTGCGGTTTTTGAATTACCGCAGTTAGCCTTGTCTCCAATATTCCTTTATGTGGAGATTGGTTTGAAATCATAGTTGTGTTTCGATTGAAAATATGTGATTCTAATCTAGATTCATGCATTGCAATAATCTTGTTTATCGCTGCAAATCTCATTCCATCTTTGGATTTTAGCATTAAACAAAAGAATTTCTCGAACGTGCTCGTAAACTGGTCCATAAAATATATTTGAGGCCATTTTCGTTTGCCGAATGTCGATGTGGTGAGTCATACGTTACGTTGTAACTCACCTTCCCATTGTGCGCACGCGGTGATTGCGTTCCTAATGATGACACATCGGTGGTAACGACGGTTTTCGACAAATTAAGAATGTGGGGTCAAGTGTCGGAAAATGTCGGGTTGCTTGTTTTGGGTTTCGCTTGGACGGTTGCTTTACGGTCTTCAGTTGTACATGAGTCTTAAGTGGGGTGGCCAAAGTTTTGTAAATTTTCCTCCTCACCTTGTAACTGTTTTACATGACCAATTATGGCAGCTTATAATACCTTTAGTTTTACTAATTGAAAGACATGTTTGCCGCTGTTTGATTAGTTAGTGACCCTGCTTTTTTCCTCAACACAGATCCTTGGAAACAGCATAATAAGCACGCTTTAAATCAGTCCAAAAAACTCTAGCATTCACGCTTACCCAGCTGTCATTTTGTCACTTAGGTCTTGTAAAATGTCATTCAGTCGGACTTTTAAAGCCTTCGGCGCATTACCAAAGTATTTATTAGCGTATACCATGTAAGGGTATCGTTGAACACGACCAAATAAGGCAGTTGTCTCGTGGAAACTGTGTCGTATTAGTTTTTGTGGTCCTTCGTAACGAGAGGTTGCGACACACCTCACAATAAGATATACACAGCTGACTATGTTATTGTGAAGACAGTTGGTTCAGATGTACTTTTCAGACCAGCCAGATTTGACAATGACTCAAAAATATGTTTTCCATTTTGGGCCAGCGATGAAAACCGAAGCAATTTAACCCTGAGCAAAATGTATGAATTAGACTAGAACTACCTGTGCGCTTAGCTACCGATCTTAATTGTAGGTTGTACCGGTGTACGTTGGAGATCTGGAATCAATTCGCGGAATCCCACCAAGAATTCCGGAGCGAAATGCCTTTTTATATGAGGTCATGGCAAATGCCCGTGGCACAGCCCTCGGAATTCTTTAAGCGGAATTCCAAATCTGACATCATCAGAAAATATTTTAAAGTTTTAATATACTTACAACTGTATTTGCAAATCTATTTCCAACCCCTAACTTAGAAAAAGGAAAATATTTTCTACGCGTTCGCAGAATTCTTTCATACGCGAAATTCTTTCACACCCAATTAAGGTTGGAATGGAAAATATTCCAATAAACTACCGCTCTCTATCTGATTAACATAGTCTGTGATTATTATAGTCCCCGAACAGTTAATCCGCGACGCATTGTCGTACAGTCTTTACTAAAGATAGGTTCCACAATAGGGTGTCAGACTAGGCTAATGACATTCTTAGGGATCAATCTAGGACGGTGCATTTTTTTAAATCCTTCGATATACCTCCATTACATACATAAAAACAGTTTAATGACCATCTGAATAACCAACAAAACAAAAGACACTGAAAAAGATGAGGAATATGTTCCTGGGAAAGTGTTTCTAGAATGGTTAAAATAAGTTTTTTTTAATTGAGCAGGACAAAGGTACGACATTTAATAGCGACCGAAATCGCAATCAACAGCTATTACTGAATATTTTTAGACTTTCTATTTTCCAATGACATCAAACAAACAACATAGAATCGAAGGAAAACACCACCGTTAATTATTATCAAAAGCACATTGTTTTGCATACAAATGTCGTTATTATAGAACTGTAAACAGGTACAGTATAGTGTTATCTGTCAAGTTTCCTGTTGTTTAGAACCCGCCGTTATCTGCTGTTAATATATTTTAAATAGTTTACCTAGCGACCGCTTTGGATACGTTTAAGTTTGTATTAGAGACAGAATGTGGTGTTATCTCGGACTTCATAATTGGGTTTGACAGTCAACTTTTAGGGTTGTGAGGCAAGGCAGCGAGCACCTTCAAAACTACACTCAGTATAATATTCAAGAAGTGATTTGCTTTAAAATGACATGTAATTTGTCGTGTAAATAGTAATGTCATCATCATCATCATCAACGGCAGCAGCCCACTGCTGGACATAGCCCTTTCCAATTGCACGCTCATCTCGATTCTTGGCAACTCTCCTTACAGCTGCTAAGTACCAGTCACCTTGCAAAGAGTTTTACTCCACCTAGCCTAGTTAATGTCGTAATATGATACAAACCTTTCCCTGCTAAGACTTGGAGATATCTGAGGACCAGCGGAGTAATTGTATAACACACATAAATTGATCGCAATGGGTTTCATTTTTTTCGTTGTCACTTCATCCACGTTCATTGTGCTATTTACGTTGTTAGGCAGACGAATTTTTAAAACCTATGAAGCAATGGATTTGGAATATCCTTCAAAACTCGGATTGTGATTGAAAGTGTGTTACCACAGTATAATGAAGTAACAGTATTATGTCTCGGCAGTGATCTTGAAATAATTACCTACGGCTGTTCGGTTGATAAATCTTCCACATCCGTGCGTAACTGCCGCGCACTCGGGACTGTTGCATAGGTACTGGTTATACACTGAGATTTCGAAGCGCGTCCTTTTGGCCGTTTTTTATGAAGAGATAATACTGTTATTGTGTATACTGTGGTGTTACGCAATTATGGTGTAGATCAACGTTATCGTTTTTAAAACAAAGTATACCTAAGTTTACTCATAAAAACACATTACTAATCAAATTCAACACACTAGTCATTAGGTAAATAAATTATAATTGGATTTATCTTTTCCGTTCAAAGTGTGTGCATTATTGTTTTAAATTAATTTTACTTTAATTAACATAATTGTAGGTTTACTAATGTTTTACGCGTTCAGAATGTGGGAGGATTTCGTAAAATATAACAAGCTTGCATTTAGCTTCAACATACTTACTATGGTCTATCAAAGACCAGTTAAAGGCAACCTAAGATAAGATTTTAATAAGGACCAAATAAAATTTCCAAAGACAGGCTTTATCTGTTTGCTTTATGTTGATGATATCTTCTTTTCATTTTTACTCCAGTCCAGTCTGCATTTTACACTGCAAGAAATAGACTTATCAAATTATGGAACTGACGTTTTCAATTCTCAACTCACTCGACGAAACGAGCGGACAAGAGAATCTAAAAAACCTAAAACACCTAACTGGTATAACATTAACAAAAACATGATCCTAAATCCCTTCCACAGTAAAACTACTATTAAACTAATCAGAATTCAGCGCACACAGCAATGTAAATTCATACTACTATTTCATAGAACATGGACACCAACCACGACACTTAATCAGAAGTGGTCTCATATTTTATAGAATCAGCCGTAACTTATCGATCTATAGATCATTGGCTAGGTCAGGTGTTAACACAAACAACATTATGCTCCTGCGCAGTGCCCCAGACGCGGGTCACATCGTGAATTGATTGATATAATTGCGTTTATCTTTATGATAGCGTATCTTTGATGTTGCCGGTACTATTTACAATGTTTGGTCGATATGGTTGGCGAAATTGTGTGCCTAAAATAGCTGGCAGACACTGAACTGGCAGTTATCTGAAGATACGTTGTTTATTTCAATCTGATAAAATGCGCTAACTACGTTTAGTCTTGTATACGTGAAGAGAAAAATATTTGTTCCTTCACAAAATAAGTTCTTGTCATTGAGGTATTATTGTATTAGTAGGTACAATAATACCTCAATTTTTTTTATGGTTCTTGTAAAGTTTGCACTGCTCTAAATATCTGCCGGTGATCAAAATGAATTCCATTTTCCGATCTTAAATAAAGCTCGTGCGTATGCGCATAGGATTGGAAACCAACACTACAGAGTGGCAGGGACATCGACGCGCAAACTGTAACCATGAATTCAGCACATGGTTCTAGACATAACATAGTTTTTTTTTTTTATCGGTTATCAAAAAAGAAATCTGCTGGTTCATAGAAAAGTGCAATACCTACGCGGTTAAAATGAATGGCACAGCATTTTTTTTTTAAATAACCGACTAAAAATTAAATTTCAACGCAGTGGTGTTCAGAATCATAATTATACTGAATCCATCAAATCCAAAGTATTAGGTTATTTCTCCGGCTATAAATTACTCCGAAACTTCCAATCGTAAACAAGTTACCCTAACAAGTTTAGGAATCAATCTTACCGTATCAATTCCGTCAATTTTACGATCCCGCCAATTAGCATCAAGTTATAATTCTGATACTAATTACTTGTTTGCTCTGAGATATACTAGTGGTCTAGTACTATCTACTTGACCTAAATAACTTAAAGTTTTAGTGTTAAAGTCATATGCACAGATAGTAGGCAGGGCAAGTCTGATTGAATTCTAACTGAGCACTCGTATAGAGTGTTATGTAGGCTGGAATTTCAACAGTTCTAGTATTAAAATGACATTAACTTGGCAAAGGACGATTTTAATTGACTGCATACTAAATTTAGTTTAGAGCGTGCGGTTACCCTGTTGCACTACATAATGTATAATTGGGATTAAGAAAAGTGCAGTGATAAGAAGTTATAATAATGATCCAGTTTGTTAAAAAAAAAAAAAAAAAACATTTATTTCTAGCATCGCAATAACAACCCTAAGAATAACAATTTAGACGCTTAAAGAAAATAAAAAATACAAATAAAATAATATCTTATGTCGTGCGTAGAAATATGGTTGTTAGAGAAGTAATTCACACTGACCTCCGTACTAGTAAAAACTGTATCACGGTAGATCAGTCTTCCTCGTTCTCGAACAATCACACATTTAAGCACTTTATAGTGAACATAATATTTCGAGACATTTAGCAGGTGTTCGGTATTAATAAAATAGAATACATTCGTAAGGTGGGTAGAACTAAAAATTATTAAGTATATGCAAAATATTTAGACAAGATATAGATTAAAAGAAGTTGTTGTGGTGATGTTTGTTGACACATGCATGGATTATGTTCTGATACAGAAGGGGGCCAAGCTGAGCAGAGACAACTGTCCTTACAAAGGTGTAGATTAATATAATACTTAGCAGTTTGAACAAAGAATCTGGCATCAACCATTAAAACGAAACCGGCAGTGTCATCTCCTTTACGACATAATTATATATACGACAAAAAGTTTAAAAAGGAACTAAGTAAAAGAACACGCATATACATAACACATAACATTCCATGTAACACGAGACATCACAAAAAGTCCAACATAACAAAAGCCAATTTTCTTATAAGAAACAACACAATAGTTTATGCGCGGGCGCAGATGCGCGGATGTTCGCGATTGTTGCGCGTGATTCATTCTTGCACACTTCTCGTTCTTGCCGCCATTTCTACGGATGCGGATACTTTCGTTTTCGTTTGTGTTTTTCCCTGTGATGTTATGACATTGATATGGCTTGTTAGTATTGAAGTTCCATGTTTATGTGGGAAAGAGGTAGTGTGTCGGTTGATTCATAATTTCTAGCGAATTGTTGCACGTAACCTTTCTACGTCTCTTCGCGAGTCTCGATATGTAGAGACGCTTTCGCCCCCTCTTCCTGCTCCATCTGGAAGTGGCTCTCCACATAAGGGTTCATTTAAATTGCAAAAATGACGTACTTTCATACATACTGAACTATATTTAACCTCTTTAGGGGATGAATTCTAAAATCCTTTCTTAGTGCTCACTTTCGTTATACTTATAAGTAACTCTTGTGCAAAATTTAATGCTCCTATGACCCAGCGGTTTAGGCAGTTTGTTGTCTGTCCGTGAGTTTAAGTAGATTCTGCACAGCTGTGGTCTTGTAACGGAACCTTCTCTGGTCCTTTGATCCTTGTAGTCTTACTTATACCAAAATTACGTAAGGTCCTGCCAACCAACCAACTAATTTAGACATAAAATTGACTTTGTAGAATCCAAGAAATGAACGCAGCCTGATTGCTATTTA
Source organism: Eupsilia transversa (assembly GCA_914767815.1). Taxonomy (NCBI): domain Eukaryota; kingdom Metazoa; phylum Arthropoda; class Insecta; order Lepidoptera; family Noctuidae; genus Eupsilia; species Eupsilia transversa. The sequence goes on from OU611880.1 coordinate 1,442,332, forward strand.
CGCAATACATACTTGCGTATCATCTAGCACACATTCTCTACGTGAAATTGAGTTTACGATCCTTCTAATAGCCATATCGAATTGCATTTTCACCCAAATAATTAGAAGCAGTATTTGTTTCCTAGTGACAGCTATAATTGTGGAATGGTTTTGTCATTTGGAACCTTATGCCGTGGTCAATAAAAGGGAAATCTGCTTTGATTAACTTCTTAATTAAGAAGTTCTCGTATTACTTAGAGTTTGAAACTTATGGTCGCGGTGAATTAAACTTTGTCGTGCAGAGAAGTTTGAAGAAAGTTCAGAAAGGGGGATTCATATATGTGTGGAGTGTTAGAATTGTCTCACTTTAAAGTATTTAGTAGTTCTGCTGTGACTCCTTGATATTAGTTCAATGACGATATTTCTTTCTCATTTTGGGTGACAAATGACGATGAATGTGAAGATTTATTAAAATTCCAACCCCAAATGCTTTTTTACCATAAAACTACGAAGCCTACGACTGACAATTGTTTGATCAAATATCCATTATCTCGCATACAATATGAAAAGAATAAGAAACCATTGCGTATCACAGTGAAGTATCTGGAACAGACAAATGTAGCTTTCCAAAAAAGCTTAACAACACAGCTTAGATTACGAAAGCTCTTACCAAATCTTCTCCATTCTTGAAAACACAACTTGTATTATGAAACCTCTAACCAACTTCTCTCTCTTCTTCCACAGACATACTCCGGCCTCTTCTGCGTGGTGGTGAACCCCTACAAGAAGCTGCCGATCTACACGGAGAAGATCATGGAGAGGTATAAGGGCATAAAGCGGCATGAAGTACCTCCCCACGTCTTCGCCATCACAGATACAGCCTACCGTTCTATGTTACAAGGTTAGTTAGCATTTTTTTAAGATAATAAATTATTCGTGGGCTTGGTGTCTACCCCAGAGGGGCACATGGAGGTTTGGTATGAATTTCGGCACGTAAAGGGTACGGGCATTTTTATCTTTGAGCAACTTTGGGGTTTCAAGTAAGTTAGGGGTAGCAGGATAAGTGGTTTTTGTCCTTACGTTCAGAAGCAGATGGTTGTTGAGTATCTGCAGCCTCGTTGGTAATGGTACCTATTACGTCTTGGGTTTCTGTTGCCTTTCATTTTCCCGTTAAAAATTATCTGGTATTCCAGTTTCCAATTGTGTTTTTGGCCCTGTAGTGTAAACGAATTTGTGACTTATTAACTCAGAGTAACTTTATTTTTTAACTAGAATTTTCGACATATTTCCAAAAGTCAGCTATCCGTAATGGAAAAAATACAAGTTCTCGCAATAAATAACCTCTCGCCTTGTACGAAATAAAGTGGTATGCGACAGTTGTGCCATAAGTCATTCCGTATCGGCGCCATTACAGAACAATTAGACGAACGGCCCTTATCTTTGAACTCTAGTGAGGGGCCTGGTATCGATACCCGTTTGAGAAGGTTATTCTGAATAATGTCGGGTTTATTTTCAGTTTTAACTTTAAGAACAGAATGCAAAAAACTCTCTTGCTGTTTATGTATCAGTAAGTGACACAAAGCTTTCTCAAAAAAATAGTTGCTCCTTCAACAATGATTTGAACTAGGTCGGCTGCTTTTAAAATAGTAGTTAGTTACTTAGTTTATATACATCATCCGTTTTACAACACGATTTTGTTCATCAAACGAATTATTAGTATTTTGCCTGAGCCAGTCTTACTATTCTAAGAAAATTACTAAACTACTATAATTATAACTCTTAGTTTAGTCATTTAGCACTTATAAAAGTTACCTAAGCCAAATATGGGAAATTCTTAGTACCTATTTGTCCCCTCACAGCTGCGGCATAATTTATGTCGTATCGAGAGCTATTACTAAACAATTAGAGTGACCTAGTAAATTATCTTTGTTTAACTAAAGTACTTGCCAAGACTGGTATCGGTATTTCTATTATATTGCTTTAGTGCACCCGTATTTGACACTTAATTAAAATGATTACAAAGGAGCAGAGTATTGTTGGTCCAGGTCTAAACTTACGTACCTGTTATTTTTACAAGGTTTCCGAAGTGTCTGGAAATAAAATGGGCCAAAGAAACTATGTGACTTGTCCCCCATATGTCCCATCACTACGACACGACAGCACTAATGATCCCTGGTGTGCAGGTAACGCCCACGTCGAAGTAAACGTTTCGTAACTGCTAACTGTGACATGGCGACAGAATGACAGAATTTAACTATACAATACAATGCAAATCCAAGGCAGGAAGTATTGGTGCAGGAAGGAAAATTATTTGTGTAACTATAAATACTAACTAAAGTAACTATACAGACGGCTGTTACGGCGAGTTTGTTTGATAGGGAAAGGATGGAAGCCTGGAAATATCATATATCCTAATGTAGAGTGACATCGTCAGCAGGATGTGTATCAAGGTATCAACCACTTTTGGAAAGGGGGGGCCGACCTAAATACCAATAATTACATAGTTAATTTGGTTGTAGCAAGTAGCAGATCTTGATGCTCATAACTTAAAAGCCACGAGTGTTTTGCTCAATCATTTCAAATAGGTTAAACCGTGATATGAATTTTACAACAAAATCTCAGTTCTACGTATAAAACCAGCTGGTACCTAGTTTCTTATCACTAGGTAAGAATGTATTTTATCTTCACGCATTTTTCCCATACAAAGTAAATTGATAACGGTACAAGAATTAGATTGATTTTAAACTATGTGGTCCTAATCTACACGTGCATCTGGTACTTAGACCGTAGAAGAATTATTATCTTCTGTCATGTCGGCACGAACTATTCTTATGAGAATAACTCATGGTGCTATAAATTATAATAATTTGTTAGTATATATAAACTATTTTTCTTTATTTCTAGTGGTAAAACCAGCCAGTCACGATGTATCGCCATCAGGAATATTATCTTTTTTTTTTTGTTATTGTATAATATCGGTAGGTACTTACCTCTTTTAAATATAGTCACACACTCACAGGCCCCAGCTTCTTTCATGTATTATTCTCAGCAACACCAACAGTCTGCTGGTATCCCGCCCACCTACTTCAAAATGTATTCATTTCAATAAAGGGGTCGTCCTGAACCACCGCTCCCGAGCCTCGCGGCTACCCCTATTATGTCGGGTAGATTAAGGCTGTCTGGAAAATGTATACAATTTTCACGAAATAATTAAAGTTAGAGACTTCCTGCATTTTTTATGAAAAGCAAATCCTGTGTGGTCGCCCCAGTCATACATGGAGAACCAACCATTCAAACTTATTACATGCGTTTTTTACTTGGTCGAGCAGACGAATATAATGAAGCAATATATTTGCAATTTCCTTCAAAATCCTTTGGATTGTGATAGAAAGTGCACCCCATTTGCAATATCCCTTGATATCTTTGGTTAACCTGAGAAGAATAGCAACAAAAACATCTATTCAGTATTATATAAAACAGCAGCACAGTCAAAAAAACAACTAAACCATCAGCAGATTCAGTTGATATCAAAATGTATGAAGTCATTTCACATACCTAATGTCACCGGTCGTATTTCTTGCTCTACAAATCATATCTCATCTCAAAATACAATAGCAATCTCCACGAACTTAGCACCTTCCACTGCTCTGTTCCCATAGTTTGTCTCCAGCTGATAGCATCAGCTGCACATAAGTTGTCGCAGATGAAATACGTTCCTTATCCTAAATATGATCAACATACGGTCACACCTCGCAGATTTATAACAGTACTTATAAGCGCAGCACATAACCATGAAATAGACGGGTGTTATTATTGAGTATTGTGTAGTGAACTCTTAGGAACTAGCTGCGCCCGTAGGTTTGACCCGTATAAGTCTCGATCCCGTGGGAATATCGAGATAAAAAGTATCCTATGTCCTAGCCCAGGTCATGGTCTACCCATGTGCCATTTCATCCAAATTCGTTCAGCCGTTTTAGCGTGAAGGCGTCACAAACCAACTCACTTTCCCATGTTGCTGTTAGCATAGTAGGAAGTATTTTTGTATTCGGCGCTTGATTTTTTTGATAGAATAACATTTCGTAGCTCTTCCTTTTAGTATCAACAGCATCTTTCAATATCTAATGTCCAAAATAATGTCGGAAAGAAGCTGAAGAGATCGTATCATCTTAAAATACTACGAAACAGCTACTGTAGCATTAGTTTTGCCAAACACGACGAAAGGCAGAAGAAACCCGGTCAATCATGTAATTTTGAGGGTAGGTACCCAGGGAGCTTCTCCGCAACGAAAACTTTAGCCATCCTTAATAAAGCATCAATTAATGAAACTTGAGACCAGTGGTAACAGCCCGCACTGCTCTTCAACTTACGAGTTGTAGGTCGTAGGTTTGAACCCAGACAGGCGATTTACTTTAATAATTTCATCACCACTTCTCCAAAAACGCTGAAGAAACCGGCGTCGCCTAGAACCAAAAAATCGAAGACATGTGACATCTACCAACCGACACTAGGCCCGCGTGGTAGGTAGATTTCAGCCCACACCCTCTTGAAGAGACGAGGCGTCTGTCCAAACAGTGGGAACATTTATAGGCTGATTATGCTAATGACACTATCTTGTTTTACAGACCGAGAGGACCAATCAATCCTTTGTACAGGAGAATCAGGCGCTGGTAAGACAGAGAACACCAAGAAGGTGATTCAGTACCTGGCGTACGTCGCCGCCTCCAAACCCAAAGGATCCGGCGCGGTAAGATATTTCAATATTGATTTAGATAATACAGTAAAAGTAAGATAGTTTTGATTCGATCAGAAGTGTTGATTGAACATTTGAACCTAAAGTTTAAACGCCTAAAGATGTTCGGCGTTGTGTGACAAGAATTATTATTTTAGGGTGGTTAGATAAACTTGAAAGTAAAAACTAGGAATATAAGGAATTCTTGAAACTATACGTACTTAGTTTGGTATTGTATTTCAAGAAGAACATTATAGGCAATTGATTGGAGTGTTTTTATTCGTTTGTGATAAAAACAAAGACAATAGACATGTAGTAAGCACAGATACCAAAATTCATGTCCTGTTGCTTCTCGTTTGTAATGACATTTGTTTCAGTTACTTGTCTTTAGGTCTTAAGATATCACTTAAATCCCTATAAAGGAACATTCCAATCACTGTCACAAATTATTCTTTCATGTCGTAATAAACCTAAGTTAGACTCACTTTCCTAGCCGTAACGAGTAAAATAACAATGTTTAGTTAACTAATGCAGTAACTAGTTTACGTAATGACGTGGTACTGTAGGTTACTCGGGGGCTGGCGTAGACATAACTGTCACTTAAATAATTGAGTAACTTGAATACTGTGTTTTGAACGTATGTAGGTTATAAGGGGATGTTTTATTCATTTTTTATTTAGACGTAAATAGGGGAAATTAAAGGAGTATAAATAGAAAAACAGAATCAATTTCAACTTGTTTGTACTTTACAATTAAACTTAAAAAGGTTTCTGTATATAAATCTCTTAAGCCGGGTCTGCTGCGCCATGTTTGGATGTTTTAAAAACATCAAACACGAACCAATCAAATCGCTTCGTGTTTTGCGGATGCCTGATTGGTTCGTGTTTGATGTTTGATGTTTTTAAAACATCCAAACATGGCGCAGCAGACCCGGGTTTACGGGCAACTTCACCAATTTCTGTCACATAAAATTAAAAAATTGCTACTATTTTGTTAAGTTAAATGTTGTGTTTTGTTATTTTGTAACTTAACTCGCATGTTCTATTATTGTTAAGCGTTCACATGTCTACTGGTTCGACTATCGCGTTCGGGTGAGGAATGGAACCAGTTTGTCGTTATCTGGCTAGCCTCTTTACGTTTTACTGTACAAATAGCTAGAATAAAATGTTATAGGCACTTTCTCTTCAGTATTTAGTTCGTTACATGTCTTATACTGCAAGAAATAAATTCTGCAATTGCGAAAAAGAATGTATTGATTATCTAGGTCACAATGTTGAGTGTTTTTGCTAGATTACAATTATTTGGTAATTAATGCTAATTGTAACATGTTTGTATTACTTACTTAGCATCTATATTACAATATAGCACAAAAGTTGCACAGCTAAATCTTCGACTGCGTATGTAAAACTGCGTTACTTGTGTGGTTCACTGTGGCTGTTATCTTTTTTACGTTAAATACCACTTTGACACCGGCATGTAATGGAGGTGGCATGTGTTAGTGTACAGCACACGGTTGTATGCTATTTCTGTGTGCTGCTAGAAAAATCAACGATTATATTGTTTTTTTTTTTTTTTTTAAAGTAATATGTATTTTTTCTGACAGCACTCTTTAAAAACAAATCTTTATCTTCTGCAACACACTGATGTATATTTTTTATTTTCCCTCTCTTCTTCGTGAACCTGGCATTCGATACGACAACAACAGGGACCGACACCACAGTTGATTATAGTAAGTCAAGGATAAATAATAAAACAAAAGAATTAAATCGACTAATCGCCTGCCAAATATTGCGGGATATCATTCTTGGTGTGGTAAATTATTCTCGTTTAATTCGATCATGATAAGACGGGAAGGAATAAGGCGTATTATTTTTTAATTTAATTTTTTATATTCATTTTCAAATAACATTGCAGTATCCTCAATGGGAATATACATGAAAAGATTTTCAATATTAGTGATCGTCATTTGTTTATTAATTACTTTGCGCACTGCAAACTATGAACTGAAGTATGAAAAGACGCGGTAGCTAACTACATGAGCGAAGTTAAAAGAACTTAGCTTCGTTTCACTTCGTCCTCAGTGTGGCCTGCCCTTTACTTATGTTTAGAAAATGAAAGAATAATTTACCACAATTTGCCTTATGTGTGTGCTTTTTCTAAGGGTTGGCATGAACTGAGCATGCCAAATGGTTTTCTTCATCATTATTCTTCTTTCGTCATGAAAGGATTTTCCAGTTTGTTTATGAGCTGTAAAAATTGTGTGCTATGGTGAAAATTGAAGCTTAATGCATGCTTGCACTGTAACACTGTATGTTACCGGCGTTATTATATTTATGTATATTTATTGGTTCATTAGGTGATACATAAATAATGAACGAAGTTCAGATATTATATTTTAAGAGGGTTTACGCCGAACGGCATTTCATACAAACTTTCAAGCCCTTATTTTCCGAAATGACTGAACCGATTTTAATGAAACTACATACGCATATACAGGATACAAAGGTCTAAAAACTTAGTTAAGAACATTTTCGAAATGTCTTATTTAAAAACAGATAACTGAAAATCTCTGTTTCTATGGAAAATTTTAAATTGGTCTAATTTGTCTGGAACACTATTTTTCGAAAATGTTCTTAACTAAGTTTTTAGACCTTTGTATCCTGCATATGCGTATGTAGTTTCATTAAAATCGGTTCAGTCATTTCGAAAAATAAGGGCTTGAAAGTTTGTATGAAATGCCGTACGACGTAAACCCTCTTAAAAGAAAATGTAAAAGGGTGTATATGCTGATACAGAGCTTATGACATTGTTATGTAAGATCTACTTAATATCTAGGAAAAAGCTCTATCTATGCAACCCACATCCCCTTAACCAAACATTTTAAAATCATTATGTTTAAAATTAAGATAAATTCAGTTTATATCTTTGGATAAATGACTCATCATTCTATCCCGAAAAAAACCAAAGGGGTGCCAACGCGACCCTATTACTAAGGCTTACTAAGGCTCTTTTAGAATAGATCCTTAAACCCACATCATTGTAAATAAGAAGCTTTGTTTGCGCCATGTGGTAGTTGTGTGTTCGTAACTTTATCATTAACTTGCATTACAATGGACAATTTTCACAGAAAATCGTAAATATACTTCTTTACTGTTTGTCGTAAATTAATCTTGTAGAAAACCAGTTAATTAAATCTTGTTTTACAATGAAGGTTTGTTGTGTCACACCACAGATTAGTACAGATGGTTCACTCCGCAAAAACATTTAAATAAAAAGCGACTCTTGCTACGACACAATAAAATGCAATTCAGGTCGCACAGCGCTAATTACCTACAGTTATATTCACCTAGAAGCTGCCTCTCTTTCTATCGCGTAATTCTTATATCTTCTGACTATGTTACGCTCGATGAATTAGCCCTCAAGACGAGCGCGCCTCGTACTTTTCTTCAGAGCACGCCTTCTGTATTATTCTGTGGTAACACCTTGTGTTGTGTTGCATGCCCATAAAAGTAATTTGACAATACTTTAAAATATGAAGTCTGTTATGTCTTGTTGCTGCAACAAACCTTGTAACAAGATCTGCAACAAGTTGTACTTATTGAAAAAAATTACAAACATGTAAGGGGTATATTTTTGAGATATTATTAATGTTGTGACGTCGCGCTAGTTGAATGTACCCTACTAACCCTGTATAATTAACCTGTACCGTTTCATTTCACGCGGCTAACTCCTACGTAGACAAACGGACCTACATTCGAGGTAATGGAACGCTAAAACCTTAGTTTATTAATTTTGCTCCAAACTACTTTTACAAAATCAATGCTTTGGAAAATATTTTTGTTCTTGTGCATCAATGCTAAAACAAAAATTACTTGAAACGTGGAACAACTTAGTAGAAATAAATTAGTTGAATTCACAATGTTTATGACAAGGTTGTTAATGATTATTTTAAGTTTAAAACTGAAGCTTCATATTTGGTGTCGTTTGATATTTTGTAGATGCTTATTCTGACTAATAAAAGGAACAACCCCTGTTTTGCCTTTATGATAGTTCTTAGAGTTCATTACTAAACGCTTGTTTTCATTACCAATATCATCCCATCTGCATGATCCCATAATTTAGATACTGAAACCGATTAATAACAATACTTTCTCTTATAGGGCGAACTGGAACAACAGCTGTTACAAGCTAACCCTATTTTAGAAGCCTTCGGTAACGCCAAGACTGTTAAAAACGACAATTCTTCTAGATTTGTAAGTATACACGCTCATCAACCATTTTAGATATAAAACCAGCTAACTGAATATATCCTTAAATAAATTGCTTTCTTGATTTCAGGGAAAATTCATTAGAATAAACTTCGACGCGTCAGGTTTCATAGCAGGCGCGAACATCGAAACGTACTTACTCGAGAAATCTCGGGCGATCAGACAAGCGAAGGACGAAAGGACATTCCACATATTCTACCAGCTTCTAGCCGGTGCGACGACGCAGCAGAGAGCTGAATACATTCTAGAGGACCCCAAGAGTTACCCATTCTTGTCAAATGCTGCGTTACCCGTCCCCGGTATTGATGACGCCGCTGAGTTCCAAGCGACCATCAAGTCCATGAACATTATGGGCATGAACAACGAAGACTTCAACTCGATCTTCAGGATAGTGTCCGCTGTGCTGCTCTTCGGCTCCATGCAGTTCAAGCAGGAGAGGAACTCTGATCAGGCCACGTTGCCTGATAACACCGTCGCGCAAAAGATCGCACATTTACTTGGTAAGTTACTTTCTTCATGTGAGGACTTGTAGATGCTATGATTGATGATCTAATGTGCCATCTTTGTGTTCCAGGTCTGTCAGTCACAGAAATGACAAAGGCATACCTCAAGCCCAGAATCAAAGTAGGTCGCGACTTCGTCACGAAAGCACAAACCAAGGAGCAAGTAGAGTTCTCCGTGGAAGCCATCGGCAAGGCTTGCTACGAGCGCTTGTTCAGATGGCTCGTCAACAGGATCAACCGCTCGCTCGACAGAACCAAGAGACAAGGAGCTTCCTTCATCGGCATCCTCGATATGGCCGGTTTCGAAATCTTCGAACTCAACTCCTTTGAACAGCTCTGCATCAATTACACCAACGAGAAACTTCAGCAACTCTTCAACCACACGATGTTCATCCTCGAACAGGAAGAGTACCAGCGCGAAGGTATCGAGTGGAAGTTCATTGATTTCGGTCTTGATTTACAACCGACCATCGATTTGATCGACAAACCTATGGGTATAATGGCTTTACTGGACGAGGAGTGCTGGTTCCCCAAGGCTACTGATAAAACGTTCGTTGAGAAGCTCGTCTCAGCTCACTCCGTCCATCCCAAGTTTATGAAGACTGACTTCCGTGGTGTTGCCGACTTCGCAATCATCCACTACGCTGGCAAAGTAGACTACTCCGCAGAGAAATGGTTAATGAAGAACATGGATCCTCTCAACGAAAATGTCGTCCAGCTCCTTCAGTCGTCTCAAGATCCGTTCGTGTGTCACATCTGGAAGGACGCAGAGATAGTAGGCATGGCGCAGCAGGCCATGACCGATACGCAATTCGGCGCGAGAACCCGCAAGGGCATGTTCAGAACAGTCTCTCAATTATACAAGGAACAGCTGACCAAGCTGATGGCAACGCTCAGGAACACTAACCCGAACTTCGTAAGGTGTATCATTCCCAACCATGAGAAGAAGGCTGGAAAGATCGAAGCGCCTCTAGTACTCGACCAGTTGCGATGCAACGGTGTGCTCGAAGGTATCAGGATCTGCAGACAAGGTTTCCCCAACCGTATTCCCTTCCAGGAGTTCAGACAGCGCTATGAGCTGCTGACTCCGAACATCATTCCGAAAGGTTTCATGGATGGAAAGAAGGCTTGCGAGCAGATGATCGAGGCTCTAGAGTTAGATCACAATCTATACCGCGTCGGTCAGTCCAAGATCTTCTTCCGGGCTGGTGTTCTGGCACATCTTGAGGAGGAACGGGACTACAAGATCACTGACTTGATTGTCAACTTCCAAGCGTTCTGCCGAGGCTACCTTGCTAGGAGAAACTATCAGAAGAGACTACAACAGCTGAACGCTATCAGGATCATTCAGAGGAATTGCGCGGCGTACCTCAAGTTGAGGAATTGGCAATGGTGGAGGCTGTATATCAAGGTAAGTCTACCTTATGCCTTATGGTATTTTCATGGTGAGTTTATGAGATGGGACTGTAAAGCGAAAATCGAAACTATGCTAAATAGAGTAAAGTGTTGCTTTTGGATTCACCTTTTGGTTAGACCAAGATTTGTAATTCGAAAACTTAAATGCATTTCTTGTTTTATCCAAAATCGAACCCATGACTCTTGTTCTGTATTTCTCATAGTTTCAGCTTTCGGCCCTGCAGAGTGCAGTCCCACCTTGTAATGTACTTACTTCTTATGTTCTGTTATTTACATTATGCAGATATTATATATTCAATATTATCTACATATGCTATCATAATCTATCAACCTACAACATACCTAAAATCTAATAGTATTTTCGGGAGATGATAATAGTGATGATTTCATACAATTCTAAATACACAATTCAGTATGAAACAATATTCCTCATGTTACTTCACACGTGTGCCCTCTCAACGTACGTCACAAATTACATAACTACTAGATGCTTTGTTTTGGAAACATTCCAGTCCTATACATTATGAATTTTATACAAATTACAACGATACACGCATATCTCTATTGTTAATAAGATCAACTATTGTTAACAGTTAATGTCCCACCCGCCTAGTGAATGTTTGATCTACAATAGTTGTATACATGGGAGAAATAGAGTGGGGCGAAAATACCTTACACTATTCATGAGTTGTAGAGAATTCAAGTAGTTGTGAAGAATTCATTGAAAACTTATAGAAATATTGGGTAATTCAGCCCAGTGTTGGTGATAACGAGTATCGTATAATCATGTCGACTGGATACATAATCCTACTACTTCCATGCATGCTTTCCCGCGGTGTCTGACAGCTGAATCAATACAAACATACCGCCAAATCTCATGTTCACTGATTTCATTAATTGATTAGTAGAAGTGATATTTGATAGTAGATTTTTAATGCCTAATGCTTTCAAAACTGAGACGGACGGGGAAAAAACTAGAAGTCCAGGAGTAGACCAATCAGATTTCGTGAAAATGAGATGTGAATTTCAATTACTTTGATTGGTCAAATCAGGACGTCTTGACATCTTTCCGTTCACCTCCGCTTTGCAAACTTAGGCTACTTTCACAGGATAAAGATGCGTGCAACGCGCGGTGGGCGGTATTTAGAATTGCATACACATTCTCTATGCAACGTCACATCGCACGCTACACGCCCGTTGCGTAAGCGCAACCTAAGAAGTACACTTGCTTCTCTTGACAAACCTTACACTTGCTTCCTTTAATATATCTGCTAGTTATTAATCGGTTGAAGGACACTGAAGGAGACACAATAGAAGTTTTATTGTTATCTCGTGTTAATATATGTCTGAATATCAGAAATACCCTTCAGCGTCTGATTTTTATTTATTTTAAGGCTATGTTCATGCAGGAGCGTGCGGCATGTTTTATAAAACTGTATGCTCGGTTTGTCTAAAACGTCACTTAGCACGCTGTTGCGTAAACGCAGCTTTATATTGTTTAAGTAAATTTTTCCAGCCTGTGTTCAAGAGGGAGGTGTTTCTTTTTCTTTTTCTTCATATGTATGTAAAAATATATTCTTTTTATGTTTTATTTGTTTACACTTTACTATTCAACAGGTAACAAAAACCACGAGTATATTATGTAACTCTCTTCCATAAGAGTATTAACAATTTGACTAGGCAAGTGCAAGAATGTACCCTGCCGCGTCACGAATGTTCCTAACCGCATTTCCAGGTGAAACCTCTTCTGGAAGTGACGAAGCAAGAAGAAAAGTTAACGCAGAAGGAAGATGAGCTGCGTCAGATCCGCGACCGGTTGGACACCCAGGTGAAGCGGTGCCAGGAGTATGAACAGAAATTCCAGCAGGCTAGCGCTGAGAAGACGCAGCTAGCTGAGCAGTTGCAGGTTTGTTGAGGACGTGTTTCCTTATTTGATGTTAAAAATCAACAAAAAAAAAATGACATAGGAATTAAATGTATTATTATTTTTGTTAAAATCATGTTTTAGCATCCAGGGTATATGTGAACAATATCACCTATTTTCAAAGGTTATTGATAGACATATTAAATGTTTGACAATTTTAAACATTATGTTTCACTATCTACAAAACTTTTAAACAGTAAATTTTGTTAATTCTTGTTTTGACCTAAAAATCACACAAATATTAAAAATTTAATTTATAAGTTCATAGTACACATATCAATCACATTCTACGTTCCAGGCTGAACTAGAATTATGTGCTGAGGCTGAAGAGAGCCGCGCCCGTGCTGCAGCCAGGAAGCAGGAGTTGGAGGAACTGCTGCACGACCTGGAGGGCAGGATCGAGGAGGAGGAGGAGCGCTGCAACGCACTGCAGCAGGAGAAGAAGAGGCTGCAGCTTAATATACAGGTAAGAACAGAATTTGATAGAAATTTACCTTAAAAACTATAGCTAGCCAAGATGCATGAATTAAGTGCTTCTTCTCTTAATCTAGTCTGTTAATAACTGTTAAGAATCAAGGTCCTAAAACGATATAATTATCATCTTGATGGAGTCACGCCAGGGTCTTTGTACTCTATCTATAATGCAAGAAAATAACGTAATTGAATCCATTTAGATTCGTGTGGTAAAATGGGCTGAATGTTACAAGCTGCACCTTCATAAACCGCTTCATTTTACCACGGTTTGTCCTTTACTCACAGGACCTAGAAGAACAACTGGAGGAAGAAGAGGCTGCCAGGCAGAAGTTACAGCTGGAGCGCGTACAATGCGACGCCAAGCTCAAGAAGTTGGAGGAAGACCTTGCGCTCAGCGACGACACCAACCAGAAACTTGGCAAGGAAAAGAAGGTACGTACCATTAGTTATTCCACCAGCCTTACCTTCTTCGTCTCAACTCAGTAAAAAAAAATTGCTATGCTGTAAATAAAACGAGCTTGTAAGACATATTTTTCAAGCTTTTAGAGTTGGGTAATACCTAATTTATCTTATCCAAATTTTTTGCATCTTTCTAAATCATTTTTTTGTTCTCAACTCAATATAAAATTTATAAGTAACAATATTGTTTATACCCGTAAAAGGTAACATATCTTTTCTTAATGATTCGACATCACAAAGAAATAGATTGATAATTAAAATAATAATGTTGTTTTTGAGAATCTCTTGATGAAAACCAAAAGGTATTTTAATCATTGTGATATTTCAGATGTTGGAGGAGCGAGCCAACGACCTGTCCCAAGCTCTGGCTGAAGAGGAGGAGAAAGCGAAGCACCTCGGCAAACTGAAGACCAAGCAGGAGTCCGCTATCGCAGAGCTGGAGGAGAAACTTCTTAAGGTACGCCTCTTCATAGCATATATAGCTGTACAAGGATCATTTGGCGCGAGGCCAAATCGGAACTAACGCTGCCATCTTTCTTTTTGAAAGTTTTTACAAATGATTACCAACAGCGCCGCCTATTCAAGCGCCAAATACAAGTTTTTTTGGCGCTTCTAATGTTACGGTCGTATTGTAGAAACAGTTTTTTAAGGTACAAGTCCGCGGCTTCTATGTATTTCTATGAAATACCTTCCGTAGTACACGTCACATAGAAACCAGGAGTGTCGCGGCGACACGTCGTTTGCTGCTGCTGCCTGTAGTTGGCTATGGGCTTGTACCTTTAGATTCTGATTATTCATTATCGTCTAATCTAAATACGATAAGTTATACCCCTACTTGCGGAAATGGTTATTTTCCTATAACACAATGTTTTTTTTCATCAGGATCACCAAATGCGCCAAGAGACGGACCGTGCTAAGCGGAAGTTGGAGACTGAACTACAAGATGTGAAGGAACAGCTCGTTGAAAGGAAAGCGCAGCTCGAGGAGTTGCAGATCGTGCTCAGTAAGTATAATAATGCGCTTATTGCACTAAAATGTTAAAATCTTGAAGTCAAATCATTTTCTATTGAGCTATTAATTCATAAAGTTAAACTCGGCCTATCAAAGTTAGAATTATGGAACAGGAGACAGTCCTCTAGTATTGCTTGGATTATAGCTTAAAAAAAAAATGGAATTGAACTATCAAACAAATCACACTGCCTTACGTCTATAGATAGCTAACATCCTTTCCTTACTCCCACAGCCAAGCGCGAAGAAGAGCTGGCGAGCGCGATCAGTCGCGCGGACGAGGAGAGCGCACTGCGCGCCGCGGCGCAGAAGGCGGCGCGCGAGGCCGAGTCCGCGCTCGCCGACGCGCACGAGGACCTCGACGCCGAGCGCGCCGCCCGGACCAAGGCCGAGAAGCTCAAGCGGGACCTCAACGAGGAGCTGGAGGCGCTCAAGAGCGAGCTGCTGGACTCGCTCGATACTACTGCCGGTAAGCTTGTACTTGTATACGGTAGCGCACGAAGACCAGGAACGAGGCCAAGAAGTAAAGGATATTATTCAGACGCTAAACTATTTGTACCTCCTAAAAATAAGTATTACCCACAACATAAAAATACTGTTTCCTTACGGGAAATGATCTCATTCAGTGGAAAAAACTATAGTTGAACATTAAACGAAAAACTAAATCTTTTACTCTGTTAGGCAAAGTTTCCATATTATTTTATTACACGTCTTTTTCTATCCTAGAATTTGCTCTTTTCTCCAACAGCCCAACAAGAGCTCCGGACGAAGCGCGAGCAAGAAGTAGCAGTACTAAAGCGTAGTCTTGAAGAAGAGGCGGTGTCGCACGAGGCTGTACTGACCGACCAGCGACACAAGCATTCACAGGAACTAC
Organism: Eupsilia transversa; assembly: GCA_914767815.1. Lineage (NCBI taxonomy): Eukaryota > Metazoa > Arthropoda > Insecta > Lepidoptera > Noctuidae > Eupsilia > Eupsilia transversa. The sequence goes on from OU611880.1 coordinate 1,457,966, forward strand.
AACAGCTGAATGAACAGCACGAACAGATCAAAAAGGCCAAGGCTGGTGAGTAACGTTTTATACAGGTCATTATACACATGCCTGTAACTTGCACTAAAGTATAACTGTACAAGGATCTTATGGCGGAAAATTGTGGAACTACTATTTTTTTTATTCAATGTGGTGCAATGACATAGCCACTAGCGCCGCGTCATACGGACTTCAATGGTGGTGCGGACTCAGCACTACCTCGCATGCTATTGTGACGTTCATGGCATTATTATGGCATAATGGCATGCAATGCAAGCTACTGGCACGCTTTTGCGCAAGTTATATTCATGTGTATTTGCTACATGGTCAGGACCTTCAGTTCCGTCTGATAGTTAATTGATTCAGGCGTGACTTGGCGGAAATCCATTATAAAATACAATAGACGTAGATATATTTAGTAACAAACTAAATGCTACGTTTGTTACTAAATATATCTACGTCTATTGCATTTTTTTGTTCCTTCTGATCTCACCAACTTCAGTATCTTGTATGGCGTTTACGTCTTCAAAATCGATCGCCTGCGATGGTCGGGGAAATCGTTAGAATCGTTCTACGAGCATCGTGTTTTTAAATTCAGCTTTCACATGGAAAATAGGTTCACGACGTTAGGTTTAATCACACGACCAAAACCTCTTGCTTATAAAACTACAAAATGACACTGACAGCCAAAAATATATTCGAAATAAAAGACAGCTTCGAAATTCGAATAAATAGTTAAACCTTCAAAAATATATTTGCTATCTTTGATCTACACGAATAACATTTTTATCCAATATTTTAGTACTTATATTTTATTATACATTGATATGTTCTTATGGCGTGCGTACAGGAGCGTAAGCAGAAAAGCGTAAAGTTTGGCTTATCTAAGGACGATAACTTCGAAGTGGAGAACGCGACGTTTCCGTGTGAGAATGTTACCTCGTTTAGTTCCGCACGTGACTACTGGCAACACATGTGCAACAGTCCCGGGCCAGAACGCAGGACCCATGACTCCTTTTTATGTAAAGGTATTCAAAACAAATCAAATAAATTGATTTGTGTATAGGGTGTAGATTTGTAGACCATTTTCTATTTTGTTAAGTACATGGTACTTGTTGAGAGGCCTACATATCTATTAACACTGTAATTTCAAAACATTGTAAAAGCCATTTACTTCTTGCCTGATCTTTTCCATAGGAAACGACCAATTGGAACCATGCACCTAGCTTCTGACGTTTCATAAGTGCCATGTAGGTTTATATGAAGATAAAATAAAAAAATAATAATTTGATTTTATGTTACAAAGTATTACTAGTGTTTCAGAGACCAGTAATGTTCTTTTGAAGCAAGATTGACACAGATTTGAGTGAATATATCCAGTCAATTCAGTCAGACGCATTTGTCAATAATCGTGTAGTTTAATTCTGAAAACTATAGTCTGTAGTCGCGGCCTATTCTATTCTTATAGTTTATCGGTGTTCAAGCTCAAGTTTAGGTGTTTTACGAGTAACTAAAAGCCTCACCTTTAATTTCCAGCGCTTGAAAAAGCGAAGCAATCGCTAGAAGCGGAGAACGCGGACCTCGCTACAGAACTGAAGAGCGCGAGCGCGGCGCGAGCAGAGGGGGAGAGGCGACGCAAGCAGGCCGAGGCGCAGCTCACGGAACTCGTGGCCAAGCTGCAGGACGTGGAGAGAACCAGGTATTGTACCTTTACCCCGTTATTAATAAACCCGGAGTAAAGTTAACCCAGTAGTGTCTTCTGGTTAGATAAGGCATATTAGTTTACCTATTTATTATAATAATATGAAATGTTTTCGGTTGTAGGTCGGAAGTGCAAGAGAAATGCGTCCGCCTGCAGAGCGAGGCGGAGGCAGCCGCGGGGCAGCTCGAGCACGCCGAGCTCAAGGCCTCCGCCGCCGCCAAGCACGCCGCCACGCTCGGCGCGCAGCTCAGCGAGGCACAGGTACGTCTAGCACTGGCTTGCCTATCCTCCAATAATAGAAATTATTCAACAGGGGATAAAGCAGTATCTTATGCCACGGCCGCTATATTAAATTCCCAACGTAGCGAACGATTCTAGTGCTTCCGAGCACAGACTAGAATCCTGAGTGCAGCGAGGGATTCAAGCTCGATCAAGACGAAGACGCCCTTTTGTCCAAGGAAAATTTTCTACACTTTTTTCACACTTTCAAGCAATTCGATTTTCGAATGTCTTATTTTTTGGATAAAATTGTCGTACGATTTTTTTGTTGAGATTCTAAATTGAAATCACATTATTGACCAGTTAGGTTATAATGAAACTCAATTGCCGGTTAGACCATAGGGAATACCAGGACTTACTTTAAGTTAGGGTTGCGTGACATATAATTTTACTGATTAAAATTCGAGCGGGTGATGTGAAGTAACAAAAAAACGTTCACAGTAACCACTTCATCAGCTTGTGACACAGTAGAAGGCCAGCATAAATGACTAGTTATTTGCTCTATTAATACATCAGCTGGTGTCAAAACTTTCCTCACTATTGTGAGAAATGAGACAACTAAACACCAATAAAACTAGATTACTATCCATCAAAAAAAACAGATATCATGGCTCAATAGGATTGTTATAAAAAAGAACAATACCTGTTTGAAGTCATTTATTTTCAGTCGCATAAAATCAAGGAAATCAGAGATGACACGAAATTTCGGAACATGGTGCATCTTTACGTAAGCCGTGCGCCGTGGTTTCTCGTCGACAAAAACAACAAACTTTCATCTTCTATTTAGCCCTTATAAATGATGAGGGATCCATAGTGCTCAGTTTCATTAACATATATATGGAACTCTTGTGCTAAATGTCATACTTCTATACCCAGCGGTTTAGGCAGTGCGTTGTCTGTCGAGTTTTATTAAGTAAGATTGACGATTAAGAGCTATAATAAAATTGTGTTGTTCCGCGCAGGCTTTACTTGAAGAGGAGACGAAACAGAAGCTGTCTCTACAGACTAAGCTGCGCAACATCGAACAACAGCTGGAGCAGGCGCGAGACCAGCTCGAGGAGGAAGAGGAAGCCAAGAAGAATCTTGAGAAACAAGTTAGTATAATGTGAAACCTTTTATTATAAAGGGTGTACTAACTAGCACAATAATTTATTTTATCGTGTAACAGTATTGCTTTTACAGGTATATTCATTGCATCGAATTAAACCTTTTGATTTAGAGGCAAATGAGACTTGACCATTGTGTGTACCTTTGCAGCTCATTTGAAAGAAAACTCAGCTGGAAATATTTTGGATGCCCAAATGCCCAGATGCCCTCACTTTTAATTTTAAACCAATTTCCCCAGGTCACAGCCCTTACCCAGCAAGTAGTGGACGCGAAGAAGAAGGCCGAGGAAGAGGCGGAGAACGCTGCAGCGCTTGAGGAACAGCGCAAGAAGCTCAGCAAGGACGTGGAGGCGCTGCACAGGCAGATCGACGAGCTGCAGCAGGCCAATGACAAGCTGGACAAGAGTGAGTAGTGTGTGACACTACAGTACCTCACTGAGAGAGTGCAGTCTGTGACAGTAGAGTTCGAATAGGACGTTACAAAATTTTCATTTGAAAATTTACAAAATAGATCGGCCATAATTTTATACACACTACGCACGTGTGCATTCCTCAGACAAATGTTAATCAAAAGGAATTGCCACATACAAAAGTTCTGAAATGCTTCAATAATACCAAAAAACTGAACACTACTTTGTGAAAGCATAAGCTATTGCCAACTTATGGTATTCTTCTTCTCGTATCGACGGTACATCAACTTGTGGTAGGCTGTTATTATTTTGGGTCACCGACCACAACTGCCTACATGTGATTTGACAGTAAATCCGTGAAGGACTTGGGTTTGCACGTTGATAGTACCATGAACTGGCGTACTCAAGTTGCTAGGGTAAGCCAGAAGGTTACTGGAACGTTGCGGGCTCTGTACCGATTGAAAAATCTATTACCATCGAGTACGAAAGCAATGCTTGTGCAGTCCTTAATTTTCCCTATCATCGATTATGGTGATGTGTGCTACTATGACCTGAATGCAGATCTTCTCAACAAACTTGACCGTCTCCTCAATAATTGCATTCGATTCGTTTTTAATCTGCGTAAATATGATCATGTCTCTGCGCATCGTTCGCTTCTAAAGTGGTTGCCCATACGCCAGCGCAGAGAGCAAAGGGCGCTGACCACCTTGTTCTCATTTCTTGACTCTCCCTCTTCCCCTAGTTATTTAGCCCCCCACTTTCAGTACATTTGCACCAACCACAATAGAAATCTACGATCATCTCACAATCGTCTTCTTCAATGTCCCACTCACCGCACAGACTTCTTTCACTCTTCTTTCTTCATTCAGTCTATCTCTCTGTGGAATGCGCTCCCCCAGGAAATCAGGATGGCAACCAACCGATTATCCTTTAAAGTTAAAGTTCGCGAGCATATTCGTAAGAAGCTGGCAGTATCATCACAACGGTAATGTTTTCCCATTGCTTGTCTTATTTTGTTGTAGTATATTTATGTGTATTTATTTATGTTTATATATAAATATATAATGTATATATATATACACACATCAACACGGTCTAGGGATATTTCATACTCAATTAAATAACTCGAAAAGTACTGGCCGCATTGGAATCTTTTATACACCGATTTGTTTGTAATTTATCTCAGACTAATTCCAAATTCAAATTTTTGAAAATTCTTTTGTTTCGGTGGCATAAAAATGTCTTGATGTGTAGGAGAGGGAATTTTCATTTGTGCGAAATTTAGAAAACAATACGAATTACGTTTAGTTACAGCTTTTTTTCATTTTTAAACGAAAGATAAAGAGGTATTGTAGCCATGCAACGCCAACATTTAACGAGGGCGGAGATGTAACGAGCTGTGGGAATGCTGGAAGCTGGGTCTGTTCAGCGTAATGTTGCTGAGGCCATAGGGACCCACCAAAATGTAATTTCAAGATTGTGGACACGCTATCGTGCCACAGGTGAAGTAGCGGAGAGGCACCGGGGGCCAAGTCGCATCACTACCCCCAGACAAGACCGATTTTTGCAAATTACTGCGCGAGCTCAACCAAATGCAACGGCGACTCAATTGGTCCAAAGGCTGCGAGTGGAACACCAAGTGCTTGTGAGTGACCAAACTGTAAGAAGGCGACTGCATGAAAGCAATCTATGCTCTCGTAGACCACTCCGGGTCCCACCTTTACGGAGAGGCAATCGTGGACGACGATTAGAATGGGTTCGGAACCACGTGGACTGGGGCCGTGAGCTATGGTCCAATGTGCTGTTCACGGATGAATCCAGGTTCGGCTTCCATATAGATTCACGAAGGACGCGTGTTTGGCGAGTTCCTGGACGATGGAGCCGTCTTCAGAACCCTCAGGAAGTTCACCCATACCAATGAGGAACAATTATGGTTTGGGCAGGAATTCGTCTTGGAGGACGGACGGATCTCGTTTGGGTGCGGGGCAATATGACGGCAGAACGATACGTCCAACAGGTGCTGGGGCCCGTAATCTTGCCCCACAGAACACAAATGGGGCAAGATTTCCTGCTCATGCACGACAATGCCCGGGCACACACGGCGAGAACGGTAGCAGCTTGGTTACATACACACAATGTTAGGGCCTTAGACTGGCCTGCTCAATCGCCAGATCTAAATCCCATTGAGCATGCGTGGGATATGCTGCAAAGAAGAGCTCTGAAGGAAGTTCCTGAAAATCTGGCTACAGAAGGTCAACTTTTTGCGCACCTCAGAAGGACATGGGACAATATTCCGCAGCAAGACATTAACAACCTTGTTTTGAGCATGCCGAATCGTTGCCGATGTGTTATGAACATCATGGGCGCTTTCTCAGACTACTAACTTCAAGTTTATAAACACAAATTAAATGATTTTTCAATTTTTTCAGTTTTTACTCATAAATTAAAAGTTAATTCATATACGGTTTCCGTCTATGCTTCATTTTTTTCCATAAAATCCTGAAATTTTAATCGAAGTACCTTAACCATTATTAAAAAATGGTAGAATATTAAATAACGTATCTTTTAAATATATACATGTCATATAAATAATTAACACATTGATAGTAATTCGCTTTTTTAAAAATATCCCTAGACCGTGTTGATGTGTGTATATAATTAGGTGTATATATTACATTGATAGTTTAGGTATTAAATCCATATATTTAAATAAATATTTATCTCTTGATTTCTCGCTATTGCACCTACCACTGTTTGTCTCTGCATCACCCAAAGGTTGACTGGTAGAAATTGCCTAAGGCATTAAGTCCGCCTCTGTACATTTCTGTGCTTGAAGTATTAAATAAATAAATAAATAAATCCGCGCGCACACCTGCTGATCAAAGATCACTATCGTAATTCAAGAATGAAGGTAGAGCAGATTGAAATAGAAATTAGAGGCACCAAAATGTTTACGAATAATTGTTTTTATACGTTCTCGTATATTTCAGGTAAAAAGAAGGTCCAGGCTGAACTAGAAGACACTAACATTGAACTGGAGGCGCAGCGAGCCAAGGTTATGGAACTGGAGAAGAAACAAAAGAGCTTCGATAAGGTATGGTCTAAATCTAAATGATAACATTAGTAAAACTTACAGGTTTTCTTATTTACTTACCCTAGAATGTGAAAGTTGAAGAAGTAAAAAATACATACCAACTAAACCCCCCCCCCCTTCCTTCCCCTTCCCCCCTTCCCCCGTCCCTTCCCGTCCGTCCCTTTCTTTGGACTCTGCCGCAGTCGGGCATGATTGTTTTAATTTACCTTTGAAATAAATTGGCGTATAATATCTTGTGTAAGATTTCTATTTCAATAGTAACCCTGATTACCTTTTTTATTTCTTGGAATAGTCTGGAGTATACAAACAATATTTCATGTTATATTTATACACTGTTATTGTATTAATATTTTGGCTGTGGCGCAGGTGGTGTCAGAAGAGCGTGCGATAGCCGAGCGTTACGCGGCGGAGCGTGACGCGGCTGAGAGAGACGCGAGAGACAAGGAAACACGCGTTCTTTCACTCACACGGGAGCTGGACACTGCTGCTGAGAAGGTAAGAGACTTTTCATAACAGCGAGCTGATACGAAAGAGAAGAGAAAAATAGATATACAGAGATGTTCAAAATATAACTAGTTTCCGTCGCACGACTATGGCGCTGTCTGCAGGATTTCTTTCGTTACTAATTCTTGATAGCTGTCTAGAATACAAGTTGTAAAAATGTTTCCATATTATATTTCATCGAATATTTGGTTCAAAGATATTTCGGGTTCTAGTTTTCGTTATTAGAGCAGTAATAATGAAATAAACTGTAAAATCTTAAGTGCACGCCAGCGTTCAAACCTACAAAAATCTCTTAAATCAAGGCCTTTACCGCTGTGCCCCCAAGAATCCCCCACAATAAAACGCTTTCAAACATAATTTCCCATACAGGTCGAAGAACTAGAACGCACGAAGCGCCTCCTACAGTCGGAACTGGACGAGCTCGCCAACACGCAAGGCACGGCCGACAAGAACGTGCACGAGCTGGAGAAGGCCAAGCGAGCGCTGGAGTCGCAGCTGGCGGAACTGAAGGCGCAGAACGAGGAGATAGAGGACGATCTGCAGCTCACTGAGGACGCCAAGCTGCGCCTCGAGGTCAACATGCAGGCCATGCGCGCGCAGTTCGAGAGGGACCTGCAGGTATGTCACAAGTTAAACAGGATATAATACCCATTTATACTTAAACAGTAAAATAAGCCGAATATTTGTGTTAGCAAGCGGATGTATAAGCTAAAGTATAAAAGATAAGTTGCCAGAAATATAGTTTTACAAAACTACAGCACGCACCTTTGTTCCTAAAGCTTGATGTGCTATGGAAGTGTCTGCCGGGTACTGTGCGTTATTACATTCGAAATCCTGAGGGTTATTAGAAATTTCCTGAACTGAAATGAATATTATTTCAACCATCGCCTGCTTTATTTACCTTATATCTCTCATTCGCAGGCCAAGGAAGAGCAAGGCGAGGAGAAACGCCGCGGCATCGTGAAACAACTGCGTGACTTGGAAGGTGAACTGGAAGAGGAACGTAAACAGCGCGCCGCTGTGCTAGCGATGCGGAAGAAGTTAGACGCAGACCTCAAGGATGCTGAACAAGCCCTGCATCTTGCTAATAAGGTCAGTTATATAGACTTATTTTAAGATAATTAGCCCAAGAAACTCAATGTACTTTTTAATTACAAATGGTCAAACAAAAATTAACTAATCCTATTCATATTCGCTAAAGTTGATAATTTAGTCAATATAAGATTCTGAATACAGTAAATATCGTCTTGAATTTCGGTTACGGCGGCTAATTTTTACATTAAACAACTACGTAGGAGATATTATAGTGCGGTCTGGTAAACGCATACGTCAGCCATCGTGAGGTCAACGATCCGACAAGATTACTACTACCATTAGTTAAAGCGTTAATGTTCAAAGTGTTTAATTCAACATTTCTCAATTTTCAATTTCCCTTCCAGGTGAAAGAAGACGCTGCCAAACAGGTGAAGAAGCTCCAGCAACAGCTGAAGGAAGCCTTGCGCGAGGCTGAGGAGGCGCGCGCCGGCCGGGAGGAGGCGGCGGCGGCGGCGCGCGACGCCGAGCGGCGCGGGAAGGCGCTCGAGCACGAGGCGCTGCAGCACAACGAGGAGCTCGGCGCCGCCGACCGCGCCAGGCGACAGGCCGAGGCCGAGCGGGACGACCTGCTGGACGAGCTCAACAACTCCTCCGCCAAGGTAGCGCCGCGTACTACACCCTCTTTGAACATGCAGAATGCCTGATAAATAAACCCATACATATTTTGGGTATGTATGGGTTTGTTTTATTAGGCTTCTACACCCCTTTGAACCACACTTTTAGCATCAGCCTATAATATTCTCGCTGCTGCTGAGACACAGACCTCCTCTCTGCACATTTAGCACGACCACAATAGAAACGGGTTTAGTCGACGAAAGAGTAGAAAAAATAACAGATAAACAATCACTATCTGTCATTTTATCTGTTCTTCTATTAACAAAACCCGTTTCTATATTTGTCACGCTACATATGCTGAAAATGAAAAACATCTTTAAATAGTTCCAAAACTCCATTTATGTAGCTCCAAATGGTACAATCACTGATTCATTCTGAACAACAGCGGCTGGTTGTCATATACTCCCTCCACCCCTCCAAATACACGTACATAGCCCTCAAAACATCTAAATAGATGTTAACTAAACGTTAATATTGTATTTAACAGAGTACACTTCTCATCGACGAGAAGAAACGTCTGGAAGCGCGGATAGCAGCCCTCGAGGAAGACCTGGATGAGGAGCAGTCCAACAACGAAATCCTGAATGACAGGCTCCGGAAGTCACAGGTATGCGTCGTCAGTTGTATCTACTTAAAACTTTTTCACGATTTTTTTTAGAAAGGAATGAAACTTGTTTTAGAATATTCAGCTAGTTATTCATTTTTAGTAAAATATCAGCTAGTTAGTAAAATTCGTTCCTTCAACGTTAATTTTCTTTTAGCTCTCTACTTTGTAGACATCGAGAAAGCTAGTTGTGCTCTGTATATTCTAAATTCTTGACGCAAAACAACATATGTTTTGCGTCAAGATAACAATTTTTATAAAATCTTCAGAACCAAATCGACCAGCTGACAATGGAGCTGGGCACCGAGAAGTCAGCCACGCAGAAGCTGGAGAGCGGCAAGTTAGTGCTGGAGCGACAGAACAAGGAGCTCAAGGCCAAGCTCGCAGAACTTGAGACTGCTGCACGGACCAAAACAAAGGTACGTAATGTGGCGGCATCTACATCGCCAAATGCGAACTACGCATCACACTAACGTCATGCAAAATCCTGCATCGCGCAAGCAGTTTACCGCACGAGTAACATATATACAACGTCGCGATATCAGGCTACAGGCTGTTTAACATCACGCTAGGACCCTTAGGAGCAGAGCAAAAAGAGAGAAAGAAAAGAAAAGTCAGAAAGAATGCTAAGCGAAAACAAAGTAATAGCCAGGCTGGCAATGCGATGCGACGCGGTGGGTTGGGGTAACAAGACATTTCACGCGGATGAAATCACGGGCAGAAGCTAGTATAGAATATCTTCGTAAAAACTAATGTAGCATTTTATATAATGTTCTTGTTTGGTTGTCACAGGGCGTGATCACCTCCCTGGAGCTGAAGGTGGCTAACCTGGAGGAACAGCTGGAGGCCGAGTCTCGCGAGCGACTCGCGCAGCAGAAGTCTTCGCGCAAGCTCGACAAGAAGATGAAGGAACTGGCGCTGCAGCTGGACGAGGAGAGGAGGCATGCTGACCAGTACAAGGAGCAGATCGAGAAGGTAGGATTAGACTATTACTGCGGGAAATAAGAAATAATGTTGTACAAATATAGTGCAGTGTGTAGAAACATGCGCTGATGCAATCGTGCGCAAATATTACCCCACGAACTGTGTTATCCTTGCATTTTCGAATCACTGGGCATATCGATAAGGTAATCATAAACATACTACTTATCTGCGTCTGGTCTAGAAAAATAATATATCCTATCGATTTCCAGATGAACGTCCGCGTAAAAGCCTTGAAGCGTCAACTTGACGAGGTGGAAGAAGAGGTCCAACGCGAGAAGGTCGGCAAGCGCAAGGCACAGCGCGAGCTCGAGGACATGATGGAGACGCACGAGACCCTCACGAGAGAGTGCAGCAATCTGCGCAACAAGCTCAGGTAAGGACCACATACTGCGCAATACTGCGCTAAAATAAATCAGAGCTCGAACTCACGGTGCGATGTGTTTCGTGCCGACCCGTTTATTTCAGGATTCCGGGCATGAGGCACCAGCGAAGTATTTGCGTAACACAAATGAAAGGCATTGCAATCGCTTGCCACTGTTGCTGACATTGACGATCGATTGCAATGCCCTTCATTTTAACAGTTCAGCCGCGTTCACTGCGCAGTGTTCAGTGCTGTTGAGCAGACGAATTTTTCAAACCTATGAACCAATGGGTTAGGAATTTTCTTCATAACTCTCGGATTGTGTGTTCCGCAATAATGGTGCGTGTTTGCCTTATTTATTTACATCGGCTGCAGATGTGCATCTTTAGATTTTGAGGGCATTAATAATATTTAGTCAATATTTTACTTTAATGCGAAAGTTGCAGAGCCACAAATCGTCGTGCCGTGAGTTTCACCTCTAAACATTTAAAGAATCTTATGTCGCTATCGTAAAAGTTATTTCTTGATGTATCATCGTGACTAACAATAACCGTTTTTTAATCTACTGAAATGTAGTAGACATTCATTCACAATTTTTTTATTTCTCTTAATTTTCATCAATCACTTGATAATTGTTGGTCGTGACTTATTTATAGTTACGTACAACACTATGATGTAGATAAAATGTTGTATGTTTCCGCTAGGCCGTCGTTTGCCGACGACGAAACGATTAGCGAGTGGGGGAGTGAGTAAGACGAACAGCGAGCGAGCGACTAGCGTCAGGTAGTAGAGTGGGCTACATATATCATGCTCGAGGTTCACTAGGCTTCACTAGGCTGGCTCTAGTTTAACTAGGCTCGAGTATTAACGGGCTCACTCGGAATGGACAGCTAAATACATGTGGAATGGGGCATTCGCTTTATAATACAGAGTTCTTACTGACCGGTCATATGCTTGAAATTCTTCACTCTTTACTGTCATGAACGAATGGTATTGAAATCATGGAACGAAAAACTTCATTTCATTTTTGTGTTGTTTCATTTGGAATATTTGCAATGCAATTAGACTGAAAGCCACAGATAATTGGCACAATTCTGTCAGTAGTAACACGTTGCTGATATTCCTCCTAACCGGTCTGGTGAGCTAAATGGGGGTAAAACGGTGGGGTAAAGAAACATGGATGGATTTGAACTTGCACATTTTGGGGTCGAAAAGCGTGGGTTTACTTGTCGCTTAAAAAGTAACTGTGTTTCATGTGTCGTCCGTTTTTCTTAGAGAATAATAATAATTTTAGAGTTGAGAATGATTTGATATTGAGGATACACTTCTACACGATGTTTAAAAATGTATTTATTTTAGTTATTTTGAGTTTGAAAGCTTCTCTTGTACTATAAGGTGTGTCAAGTAATAATTTTGGTTGGTTGGTTTTTAACCGTTTTAATTAAAAGTTTTTTTTTACCCTTTAACAACCTAATTCACTGACAATATATAATTAAAACTGACTTTATATCAAACTTTTTCAACTCTTCCCCTAATATTTGAAGAAAAAACCTAATAATTAGTCTCTGTCCCCCCCCAGACGGCAGGGCGGCGGCATCGGCCTGTCGGGCGGCTCGTCGTCGTCGCGCATGAAGCGCACGTCACTCGCGCCCGGCGCCGGCTCCGGGGACGAGTCCTTCGATGACGTCAACGACACCACCAACAGCGTCGAGTAGCACACACACACACGCGCACGCACACACCGGCACGCCACGTCACAACACCCACGCTTGACGATACAGCTGTGACGTTAACAGGACCTGACGTCAGAACTTGTAGCTTGTTGACGTAGTCGTAACTAAGCAGCACGATGTATCGTTGTAATATTACATTCTGTATTCTATACTTGCAATAAATGTGGGTTTATGTCTTTGATAAGTGATGTAACGCGCTGCTCAGTTAGACATAGTCGTAAGCGCGGTTGTTGTCCAAGATTTGTGACGTGCTTGAGCTGTGACGTCACGAAATGTCCACGCAATAACTACATGTAATAGCAGATGTGAGGTAATGTGTTCTTTTAGGATTTTAACTAATGTTCTAAACTGCATGCGTTTTAAAATGATTGCAATAGCCCAACGGCTCAAATGTAAACAAGCCATTTCAGTTTGAAGCTCAGCTGTGGACTATTGCGGTGGACCTACTCGACAAACATGTAGCTCAGCTCGAGAGGTTGACCGGAATATTAGTAACATGCAACACATATTACTAGTATTCATTTTAAAATAATGTCAAACGTGATTAACATTCAGTTTAGTGACTTTTTGACTTTAGGCTAAGTAGTTATTTTTGAATTTTTTTGTTATTCCTTCTTGTAACTGTTCCTTCTTCAACTTTATCGACGTACTTAATTACTGAAGAATACATTTCTTTATATTACGCTCTTACATGTAGCTAGTTTATACTGCAATCGTATTTTTGTACATAAAATCTTTAGCGAGGGGTTATGACAAACCCGTGGTCACATTAGCTATCACATTTAATTACCCTAAATGTGATGTAAGACATTGTACATTAGTTTTTACAAAATTACGATTGTATAGATGTGGCCTAAAAGTCAATGTAAATCGAGTTAATGTATGGATATAGCGAACAGCTAAGAACGCATAGGCTTTTGTATCTAATTATACGTTTTCTTTCATTGTATAATATTATTATATATGTACGTGAAATTTTATTGTCATTATGAAATATTTTGAGTACATCTTTTTTTCAGTTTTAGGTGTATGAATCTGTACGCTAATTTATACGGCGAAATATTTTTAAATGCATGAACAATTCTAAACAGATCATGGGGTAACAAGCGGCCTATGGCACATCGTGTACGTTCTAGAGTTGCTATTGGTGTACACGTTCCTACGTCTAGAACACTACATTATAACGCGGGTGCTCAATTTTACACTAAAATAAATTGCATTTAAACAGTCGAATCTCTGAAAAACAATAGCAATTGGTGATAAACCACATCCCAGTATTAAACTATACATTCCTAACAATCGAGATTTTCACTTTGCCCAGACAAAGTCGGACGGGTAGATTGTTAAATTACTCATTGGGTGATATTTGTAATGAAATTTTTTTTAAAGTATTAATAAAATGTGGCAAATTATTACTTATACTGTTTGATGATTGCATTTAAAACGCGACTGAGTAACCAAGACTGTTGTTGCGATAATTGACTCCCCCTCCATTATCAGTTGTACCGTTTGCTGAGATCTGTCAACCACGCTGTGCACGGAGCATGCTCAACTCAAACTGAGCGCAATATGTGTACTTTATAAATTATTTTTTACAGCAACTGACTCTTGTTTCACTCAGTTTGTTGAGCGTGTTCGGTTCGCGTCACTTTCATCTATACAATGTAAATATAATCAGTGTAAGTCACTGAGCGCTTAGTTGCCATACAAATTTTAATGATAGTTGATAAGTAAACTTGTGAGCTTTTGATGTGATGGGGTGTGACGGCGCGCGCGGCTAACTAAACCGAGTTCACTTTACCTCGCGCTCTGTCGGCTCAGTTTTTCAAAATATTTTTAAGCTAAAAAATACAATAACTTTCAATCAGTTTTTTTTTGCTCGAAATTCTGACCTACATCGAGTTGCATAATTTTTATTACGTTTTATACAAAGAGCGAGGCGCCGTCACATCTTATATTAAGTTTTTAACAATAAAGTCCTTACCATCTCCGTAACATCTTGAATGTAAATACACCTGGCCAGGTGGTGTCATGTAAATTGTTTACATTAAATACAAAACGGTATTATTTGTGTCTGCAGGCGAGGGTTTGCGCTAGAACGGCTTGCTCTTTAGACTTAGGTAAGACTCGTAGTAATAAATTGTGGCCTTAAGTTTTCTTTATTATCGACTTAATACGTAAAATGGATTGGAATTAGTCTCTTGTAACAGAGGCCTAACTTGTATCGTGCGAGCATTTTTTATCATTATTTACCAGAGTCTTCATGACCACTTTTTTAATTCATTATTATAGTTTTCCGAATAATAATATAAAATTTTAATGTAAGTAAACATTGAAGCATAAACTTATTTTACATAAATATTATATTTAATTATTAACAATATTGATAATTGTAAAATTGGCCATAGGTTGTAACAAGTTATCAGTTGGCATGCCAATTAAACAATTTTTCATGATTTTTATATCATTTGTTTTATTTGAATACATAAGTACCCACAAACCTTTTTTCTAGAGAGTGAAAAGCTGCATGCTGCATAAGGGACTACTCACACTTATTCAGCTCTATTCAGCGTTTGCCCATAGAAAACAACGATTTTACGTACGCATCTTCTCAGCTATCCGCAGCTGAAAGGATGCGTACGCGTCTTATACAAAATCGTTGTTTTCTATGGGCAAACGCTGAATAGAGCTGAATAAGTGTGAGTAGTCCCTAAAGCCGCAAATATGAAAGCGATTGGCGTTGGTCAGAAATAAAATCGGCGCATCCCGACCGATCCGATTATCGGTGAAAAATGGAAAAAGTTCGGAAATGTAGCGTAAAACGCTCAATACTCACCGACAGTCGGAGGAAAAATCGGCCCGATTATCTGTCCTACAAAAAGTCTGACGTGGGCGGGCAGCCTAAAACGCACACTAGTCACCGACAGTCGGTCGCGTGCACCCTCGATAGCCACAAAGTGACGGACGTAGGCGTTGAGTCGACCACATCGGCCCTAAGAATCGGAGGAAAAATCGAAAAAGTCTGTCGTGGGCGGGCAGCCTAAAAGCCCTTCTCCCATTACGAAACACTTAGATACTCAAGTCATGTTAGCTGAATGTTGGCAACGCACATTACGCTACTGAAAAATAACAAAATGCATCATTTTTTTTGTGCTTTTGTAATGAACGGACGGTATGCCGTGTCCGGTATACCTGTGATGCCGACCAATTCCAGTGACGAAGAATCGCTTCCAGTTTTGTTTAAGGGCCGAGTCACACCGGAATGGCAGCGGCCGTTAGCGACGCGGCGAGCAGTTTCAGTATGAAATAATTTTAAACTTTATTTACACTTTACATTTTTTACACTTACATTTTTTTTGGATCGAGTTGAGTGGAAAAAGGAAAGGGAGGCCTTTGCCCTGCAGTGGGACAATACAGGCTGATTATTATTTATTATATTTATTTACACACTTAAAAGAGAATGTAGAAACTCAAGAGATTAGGCGCGTGGGGTCTGGAGGTCGCGCGAGGCCACTAGCCGCCGCCGCCGCTGCCATTCCGGTGTGACTCGGCCTTTATAGTAAGTAGTGAAGTTAATTTTTTATTTTTATTTAGGTTTGTTTCCAATTTTTGCCCAATTCCTGTCTGTTGTATCTTTTCTTATGTAATCAGGTATTGGACAAATTTAATATTTTCTTGCTCCGCCGCCAATTTTCGAGATGCGTAGGAGACGCGACGCGCGGGCGACCCCGCACGGCGGTTCGCACGCTACTAGTCGCGGACGCCTACGATACCGGTAGCGTAGTGTCCGAGCACCAATATAAATGTATGTGCAATACTCCGCGGCGATTAGTTTCCGAGAATCGCAAAATACTAGAGTCGCTTGGGCGTATCGTAATGGTAAAAGAGCCTAACTTCATATCCAAAATACTTATACCACTTCCGAATTAGCCATAATCGCTCACAGCGCTCACATCAATAATTTGCTTTCCAGCAATAATCGCTCACAGCGCTCACATCAATATTTTTATGTCCAACCCAATGAGCCAACTGTCATTATTGACAGCGCTCTCGCTGAAAGGCATGGTCGGCGATATCACAAGATGGTGCATGTCATGACGCCATCTATGACGATACACGGGATATCGTTATCGCGCTAACGCTTATTCGGAACGGGTGTTAACACGCTCAAATCTAACCTAACTCGGAACGCTGCCTATGTTGTGTGTCATCTGTCAATGTCATCAGGGCATTGACAATGACAATGTCAAAGTGAAAGAAAAGAATGACAGCTCGCTGATTTCAAACTATTTTCTGTGAATTTCATAGTAATAAATATAGTATATTCATTAATTCTGCCATCATTATTTCTAGAATCGTCACACGTTTGCCGGTTAACGTTCGCCCTCAACCTCAAGTTTTTAAACGCAACTTTTCTTTCAAAATGGGCGAAATAGACACATACTTTGATGTGGCCTTATCACTCGTTAAATCCGCTGGAAACCTTATAACTGAGCACGTAAATGGCTGCAAAGTTTTCGAAAAGAAGTCCTGTGATATCGACCTTGTTACTGAGATTGATAAAAAAGTGGAAGAGACACTTATTGGGGGTCTATCGAAACAGTTCCCAGATCATAAGTTTATTGGTGAAGAATCAGTTGCCGGTGGAGCCAAGTGCGAGCTGACTGATGCCCCGACGTGGATCATTGACCCAGTGGATGGAACACTCAACTTTGTGCACGGATTCCCTCACAGCTGCATATCGCTGGGTCTGGCGATAAACAAGGAGAGTGTCGCCGGTATTGTCTACAATCCTATTTTGCAGCAACTGTTTACCGCCAAGAAAGGTAAGGGTGCGTTTCTGAATGACAAACAAATACACGTGTCAGATTGTACAGAGCTGCGCAATGCTTTAGTTGCATTTGAAGTTGGTACGAGCAGGGACGAAGAGAGGTGTAAAGTTGTGTTTGAGAACTACAAGCGAATTGTGAGCAAAGGGCATGGCTTGCGGGCACTGGGCTCTGCTGCCTTAAACATGGCCATGGTGGCAATGGGTGGAGCTGATGCTAATTTTGAGTTTGGAATCCATGCTTGGGATATTGCTGCTGGAGATATTTTGGTGAGGGAGGCTGGTGGTGTCTGCATAGACCCCAGTGGCAAGCCACTAGACTTGCTATCTCGCAGAGTGCTTTGTGCCAGCACTCCTCAGCTGGCTCAGGAGTTGGTTGATACTCTGGTACAGATTTACCCAGAAAGGGATTAAATAATTTCAATATAACCATCTATGTCTTATGTAAAGATATTCAGTTTAAATGCCAAAAAAATGTACCTATAATCTGTCGTTATACTAGGATGAGTTCTCAATACCATCTAATTACTTAATTAGAACTACATTTTAAAATTAAGATTCATTAAAGATATTTAGTTTATATATTGGATAGGTAACCAGTTTATGTATTTTATTTTGCAAATGGTTACATGTTAATGTATGCTACAGTACCTGGCTGTAAATATCGCACACCAAGTTTAAGCCAAAATCCAGCTTTTTGGAATTTCATGTGTATCATTCATACCCGTGTTAGACTCTTTCAAAAGTTTGATGTCTCATTTACGGGTACTGTACTTATGGTACTAAGCAGGAAATAACCAATTTATTTTATTTTTATAGAAATCTATTATTCATGATCATATCCTTCCTATGGTTTGTTTTGATTCTCATAGTAAGTTGTATAATTATAAAATCATTCTCGGAAACGCTGAAAGGCTTGTTGTCTATCAGCAATATAATCATTAGCCAATCTCTCTCTGTATAATGATAAACTATTAATATTGTGTATAATACTGCCTTTCATATTCATAAACAAGGATTGTTGTATATCCACCATAAGGTTAAAGGACAATATTATTATATCAAAATTATAATGACTGCATAATGAAGCTGATTATGAACTGCAAACAGGTCCACGTAGGAATGAATAAGATTTATTTTTCAATAAGTCTTCTGTACAAAACCATAATGTTCAATTAATATATCAATCACCTTTCTTTGCTGCTCCAAAGTCGGGTAAAAAGAGTTACAGACATCTTTACATACAAGCACATACAAACATGAACTCATTACTTTTTCCCTGGCAGAAACTACAAAACGTCACCTGCATCGATCCTTACATACTCCTTTTGCATCATTTGCGTTCATACATCTGGGGCCTAAGTCTACTAATTTATAAATGTTACAATGGTCTCTCAATGGTGAGTTTTTGACAGTTTTTGTATGGCAAATCTGTCAAAAACTCACAATTGAGAGACCATTGTAATGTTTATAAATTAGTAGACTTAGGCCCCTGGTCATACATGCACACTGATCGTGAGACAGCCAATGATGTATAAAACTATAGATACGTTGTCCGCACTCTAAAATGGCAACATGAAATGAAGCCAATTGGCCACATTGCGCTCAGTCACGCACCAACCTGTCGCGCGACGCTACGTTTGTTTTTAATTTATATCGTGTGTGAAAACGATAAAAATAAATTATATATTACATATTTCCCTATTATAATAATAATTATAATTATATATACGTAATATTACGTATTTCCCTTTCTTTACGCGTATAAGTAGTTATCTAGTATTTTCGCCGTTTTTAAGCGCCGAGATGTTTGTTGATAACGTGTCTATATATCATTGGAGACAGCATAATTATTTATCATAAGTAAATCTCAAAAAAAACTATTATAATTATGTAGTTCCTGATAGTGCAGTAGAACAAAGGTTTTGCAGCGGTATTATGTCAAAGAAGTGAATAGAAAATATAGGCTAAGGACAGACAAATAATATATACTAATGAATAAAGGGAACATAGTTAATATATTTTTAAAATTATTTATTCACAATGTTTAATGTAATTAGGAAAATTAAAATTATTAACAAATACATCTTGTACCTATATGAATGCTGTGAAATTAAAACAATGTATGTACTTAATTATTACTATTGTTTGTTTCTTTGTCAAAGTTTAATTATTTAATTACTTTACTTAAAGTTCTTGTACTATATTTATGGTTAAATCAGTTTAATGTAGAAAATATTTAATTATACAATAAAAATATCAAAGTACTGGTCAAAAATGCTGAAACAGCTTAAAATACAATGCCTACTTCTTAAAAAAATATTTTACTAAGAAATTTTATTTCCAATTTATTTTAACACTTTCAATTTTGTGACATGGCAGGAAACCACTTTTTGTAAATGTGAAAATATATTTATACTTATTCCCAACTAAAATAAATACAGCTATAAATATTTATATAAAAAATATATATTTATGTTTAAATTCAAACAGTCTTTAGTCGTATTATAAGTTTGTCAGTCATTATTGTCAATACTTAACTAACTTTGTCATGACGAGATCTGGTATAAAAAATGTCATATTATTATCATAAACGTAAGTATATATTATGTCGATGTGATGTAAGTAGTACCTAAATAAAATTATATTTGGTCCAAGTCTGTTGTCGTCATTTTTAGTCCATTTGTCCAACTCAGTCAGTTCTTAGTCAATCCATTACTTTTGTCAGTATCTTGGTTTCATGGGTAGGAGCTACCATTGCATCTAACCAAAATACTTTTAGTATCTAAAATTCACAACAGTATCATTTTTTGATATCGTTTAACATTATCGTCATTCCAGTCAACAAAACTTTGTCAAATCGTGTCTAAAGTACCCGTCTTTGTTCTTATAATACAGCGATAGCGCCATAAGCAGTTCATAATGGCCGCGTTCCGAGTTAGGCCATAATCGCTCACAGCGCTGACATCAATATTTTGCGTTCCGATTTAGATATTACGATTATGACAGCTGAGGTCTGTCATCAATTCGGAACGCTCGTGGACGCGCCTACAGTGCTTGCTAAACGTCAAAACTTATAACATTACTAAAACATCAGAAATGTCTTTTTCTTCTTTGGTTAAGTGGCGACGGTAGCCAGAAGCACAATTTAGAAAAAGCCACGTTAGTTTATAGATATATATATGCGACTCAAAACTACAGCGCTGCCAAAAATGACAGTTCAGTCAACTGTCATTATTGACAGAGATCACGGTGATATTAGTAAAAGGCATGGTCGGCGTTATCGCAAGATGGCGCATGTCATGACGTCATCTATGACGTTTCATGGGTCGGCGTTACCGCGCTAAGGCTTATTCGGAACGGGTGTTAGCACGCTCAAATCGATTACATTGTAACTCGGAACGCAGCGAATGTGTCATTGTCATATTCCGTCCGTGATTTGTTTTTGTAAGTTATTATGATTAGATGTCGAGTCTTCGTCGCACTTTAATCAATTAAGTCATTGTTACGTCAGATAGCTACATTAGATAAGTCGTTAGAAACTAATGTAGGTAATTGGCAATTGGCATTCATTTGGATCTATCAGTCAAGTACCTAGGTACCAACATGGACATTAATTACAATGTCCTTGTTTATGCATCGTTAAATCTTGAGATACCTAAGTCGTATGTCATTTCAGTAAATTTTCCATTTAGTAATTTTTAGTGAACTTTATATTTAGGTACTTAGGTACCTACTTAGTCAGTAAAATAGTCGGTTTAATAGTCAGTCGGTAGAGTTGGTACATAAAGTGGTCAGTCGGTACAGTACCTAAGTGCATTTAGTGGTCATTTCTGTCTTTCAACTTTTCCTTCAGGTCGGTAGTCGTTAGATTGGGTCAATGGCGCATATTATTTAAAGTCTGTTAAGTCATTCTTTTTCGAATAGGTGCCTTGATTAAAAAATCTTCTTTCCTATTGAATACTTTTGTGTTAATTTGAGGTCATAAGTCAGTCAACACTCTGTGTAAGTAGTTAGGTGTTTAGTAAGTCATTCAATTATTTGTCAATCTTATAGTCATGTCATAGTTATTATGTTGCAGTTTATAATCTCATTTAGTCATGTCATAGTCATTCTGTTACAGTTTATAATCTCATTTAGTCATGTCACAAGTCATTCTGTTCCTATTCAACAATAGTTCGCTTCTATTCCTTAGAGGCTAGAGGCAAATGATACCTACTAGGTACTTTTCTTTTTTACAATACCAACTAGAATCTTGGACCTTACTCTCGGCATCAATAAGGATACGATTTTCAACCCAATTTAAAAAAACATCAGGGAATCATTATCTCCAAGTGACCGAGTCTACATCATCCATTAACATTGGTCTAACAATTTCATTGGAGCCAAAAGTAAGGTTCCTATTTAGAATTGCCATAATAAATACTTCATTATCACGCAGTTCATTATAGGACATATGTTTTTTTTGGAAACAGAGTAAAAAAAAACATTTTACTAACTATTGTCCTAACAATTAATAAAATTATCTAAGTATTTGGAGTCAAGGCAAGATTTCCTCTTAGTATGGGTATACGTCAATGTCTCCCAAGTCCTGGTCTTCGTCTTCTGAAACTATTGAAAGCGATGGGTGTGGGTATTTCCTTCAGAGCGTAGGGGTCTGCTTTCATTGCCGGCATCATGTGCTGTTCCGGTAGATCCAAGTTTTCCTCGTAGACTGCCCAATGCGATGGACTATAATAGGAGATGTGGTATTAGGTTTAAATAGTAAGAAAGACAACAATATATATGCCGCAGGGTGATTTGATAATTCGATTTTTCGCGAAAACCCTAGGGATATTGCGAAAATACGGATAGTTAGACAATGGTGAAAACATTTCTCAATCTTATCCGTATTTTCGCGATATACCTAAGGTTTAAGCGAAAATTCGAATTATCAAATACCTAATCCTACGACATATAGGTACAACAAGAAAAGAGTTTCCTTTGTTTGAGAATTTTCTCGTAGTAACATTCATTTTGTAATTATATTTAAAAGAGCCCATACATCTTCATTTCAATATGCACTTGGCTTACGTAGGATCTATGTAAACAAACAAACACTTGAATAAATACTGTAGTCGCGATCTTATGTTTCCAAGCTCTTATCAAGATAGGTAATTATAATAAAGATCTTTTAGCCATAAATTGCACTCTAAATAATATAAAACTATGGTTACAAGACTAATATTAAATGGTAAACAGTGCAACTACTTCTAATAGTTTTATTAATATCGCTGTAGGTAGTAACTATAGTCTCGGTAATCAAGGAGACTTTTCAGAAACCCATAAATATCTGAGTTAAGTAGAGATAGATTACTATAAAACTTACCTATTTTCACTGGGTATAACTTGGAAAACCACTGATGGAGTCTTAGCAGGACTTGAAGGCTTCACCTTGTTCCTATGCCGATGCTCACCCTTTGACTTAACTTCTATGTCATCTAGCGATGCCATTTTATCAATGGCGGACCTTTCTTCTATGTTTATCTCTTCATTACCAGGGTAGTTATAGTTGTCTGTAATAACCTCTCTCTTTTCTTCTTTGTTTGTCGGTTTTGGTGTACTTTTGTCAGTGTCAGAGTATTTGTGAAGAACATTCCTAATGTAATAGTATTTGTTTGTCTGTATAGGCATTTCGTCGTTACGTCTTGTCGGTCTTTGTAAGTAAGGTTTAGTTGCAGTCTCGTATACGTAGAATGTTGATAGTTTCATGTTTTTGTTTTCATTATCATTTGCGTCAAAAGTAGAAAAGTCTTTGCTTACAGTGTCGGCTTTATGTCTTTCAATTACTTCTTTGTCAGTTATGTCTTTTACAGTCTCGTTTTTGTCAATTATGTCTTTTACAGTCTTGATTTTTTCAGTCGTATCAGTAATTTTCTTTCCAGTGGTACTAGCTTCACCTTTGTAAGTTCCTACATATCCAAAAGTTACTAGTTTGTACAAGTCAGTCGTGCTTTCAGTTTTAGTCTTAGTTTTGTCATTCACTTTGTTTTTTTGTGTTACAGTCTCGTCATTGGACCTAGCTGATGATGGGTAGCTGTATTTAGTCGTATGAGTAGGTCGGTTGTATCTGTAATTAGTCGGTGGGTCGTCTTGTCTGTTGTAATAGTAAGGTTTGTTGGGTCGTCTGTAAGTGTCATCGTAAGTCTGATAGGTCACTTTGACCACGTCTCTATCTGACATAGGTCGTCCAGTAGTATGTCGTCTAGTCGTTTGTCGCCAAGACTCAGTTGGTCTCGGTACGTAGTTTATCAAGTAAGTATATTTGTCAATGTTCTCAGTCACTGTAATCACTGGTCTGTTATTAGGTCTATTGTTTGGTCTGTTATATTGAGGTCTATTATGTGCAACGTTGTTTATGACAACGGACTGCACTTGATGAGTGTCTTCGTCATCTTCATAGTCATATTCGTCATACTTATTCGATGGTCTACGTCTAGAGTCAAGTTTAGAGTCGTCAAATCGTCGGCTTTTGTTTTTGAAGTCAAGTTTGTCGTCAATCTGTACGTCACGTCTAGTCACGGTGGGTTTAGTCGTCAAGTTAGGTTTAGCAGTCGTGCTAGTCGTGTCATTTGTCAAAGTCAGGTTAAGATCGTCACTGTCAATGTCTTTTTTTAGTTCAGTCGCGTTAAGTTTCTCAGTCAGGTTTTCTTTTGTCAAACTTTCAATAGTCATATTTTTTATAGCAATAGGATTATTATCAGGTTTCTTTTTGTTTGGTTTAAACGCACCTTTGGGTGCAGTCTTTTTAGTCGTTGCAGGTTTGGATGTAGTTGTTGGTCTTTTAATTGGTTTCGGAGAAGTATCCTCAGATTTTCGTATACCATTGTCAGATTCTGAGTCTATTTCAATCCAGGGTGATAGGTCAAAATTGTTTAGTAGTCCATTCTGGCAGGATATCCTGTCGTTGTCAGGGTTATCAGTGGAGAGGAAGACGAAGGGCTGAACTGTTTCGATGCTGTCTAAAGTACGGCAGAGGATCTGGGCGAAGGAGATCCGACGAATTTGTTGGATTTGTGCTGGCGTGAATGATGAGTCGAAGCCTCCGTTTTCGTACCTAAAAATATAAATAGTTATAAATACAATATAATATAATTTTTGTATATACTTTTTGATTTTAGTGTGCAAGTAGCAATTTTCTGTGTGTTTAGATTTATAATATTACTACAAGCTAAGAACATTGGTGTTGATGTACCAGAATCGATCTCCTTTCCTGAGGTTGGTGAACTGTTGTGCTATGATGCAGGCAAAGGTTGGTCCCACCAGTCCACCCACCACCGGCCGCTCTGCCATACCCGCCGTGAATAGATCTATGTCATCCACGTGCCTGGAAACATTACAAGACAGTATTCTTCTTAGGATGTTTGGAATTGGTTTTATCTCACGTATTGGTCTTCATTACAAAAGTTAATAAGTATTTGCTACGCCCCCCCATCGTACCTGCTAACAGAACATGGCATGCCTACTCTTTGACGTCAATAAGTTACTGCTAGATAAAAAATAATTAAAGTATTTTACTGTCATTATGCAACGTGTATGTAAAAATTACCAACCTGTACAACGCCTTCATCTTTCTCGCAGCTCTAGCCGGCATGACCCTCAGTAGATCTTCAAAGTCTACAATAGCTGTTAACCCACACGGTTCCCTCCACGAAGTATACGGAGGCACTCCATGGTCCCTCCCTCTCTGAATGTTGATAGCTGCCAGGTCCATCCCGAAGTCAAACTGAGGAGTTTGGAAGAGGTGGTTGGTGAGTTCTCCCGAGATGAACTCGTCTCGTTTCTGGATGGGCTGGTTCAGCATGCCGAGGAGCAGACGGTCTACTGCGCCGATAGACCAGATGTTGGAGGGGTTGGTCAGCTCGTTGTGGAGGGATACGTCTGGAAGAGGTTTGAGTGTTAATTTAATTATGTTCTGTATATCCATTCCGCGATTTTCGCAGGTGGAGTAGTGGAACCTTTTCGAGGATGACCTATGGGACAAAAAATCATTTGATTCTTTGAACCAGTCATTATCTATTATACATTGTAGCAGCGAATCAATTTTCACCCTTCCCCTTAAGACCCAGGCCTAATATTTTTGATATTCGGATAGCTCATGACCTAAAGAGGTGCCATTAAGAATATGACTTAAAAATAATAAAAAAAACAAACCGGCGGCTATTTTGGTATGATACAGTGGATTAAGAATGTCCCAATCCCTTGGATTATGATTGAAAGTGTGTTACGCAATTTAGGGTACGGGATTGGAACAACATAAAAAAATAGTTACTAGGCGTACTTACTATTACTCATAGGTCGATGGAACCTATCGAAGCGCACCATGGAAGACTGCACGAGGCTGTGGCCGAACCGAAAGGCAGCTGAGCCGAAGGAGCTGGCTGGACTAGGATTGATCTTAACGTTGTAACCCTTGTAGAAGCCTTTCTTTTGCAGCTCTAGCTCGAAGCGGTGGATTACTTCGGAACCTGGTGATGAAAAGGTTTAAGAAGATTAATTTTAGGTAGGAGTTAAGAAACATAATGTATCGGCTGCGCCATTTGTGTTGTTGTAAATGTGCATGTATAAGTGAGTTGAGCAAAAACTGTTCCAAACATTGTGGATGAATGGATCAAAGAACACATCTCGCAAAGACACATCGACTGCTCTCCAAGGTTAAGTGAGGCCTTTGTCATTTTTTCTATGCCTAGATGATTATCTCGGTTAGTAACTCACCCAGCACAATAGGCAGGAACTCCCTGTAAGTGATGTGCTGTATCATGGCTCCCACAATCTTGCGCGTTTCCTGGTAAATCTTCTCGTCGCTCCAGTGCGGGTTCAGGTGTGTTAGCTCTTGTGCCATTCTGAAAATATTTAAAGTCAATCAATGCTATGCATCACCAAAGAAGGCCTGGGAAACGCCGGCCTGATGAATTGAGGCAAGAGTGGAAAGCTTTAGAGGAGATTTTCCAATCATTGGGACAATACAGGTTGAGATAAAAAAATACTACCTATGTGTCTCCCGTTACATACCGAATGAAAGTATCTATTAAGAAATGGTCCCAGGTACGATGGTTCAGTAGTGTAAATGCTTTCTCACCTGTTATGCTGCCTCAGCCACACAATATGCGCGGCCACCAGTCCCGGGTGCTCGTTGACGCGCGCGTCGCCCGACCTGAAGCAGTCCGTGGACACGGCGCCCTGCCGGCACAGCTCGTCCGAGCGCTGCGGCGGCAGCACCGGGCGCCGCGCCTGCATCCTGCCGTACTGGAGCATGCCTGCGGGAATTAGAACAATTTGAAATACAATTTTAAGCCTATTCAAACTTGATTTCTCCATGGATGGAGTTTTGTAAATTGATGGCGTTGACCTTAAAACCTGGTGATTACTTATAATAGAAAATTTACGCGCGTATTTTTTTAATTCACAACTTGGACTCGTTCTTCACCGGTCGGAAAAGGCAATAGATAAAGTTGAATCGAAAAATATGGAAGAAAGGCGACCTTTGCCCAACAGTGGGACAATATATGGTTAAAAACGAATAACATCGGTACACTCACCATTCCTAAACAGCCTCAATTTATCCGACTTGGTAGCCGAACTCCCGTACAGCGGCGACCCATCAATGTACGCCGAAACTTGGTTGAGCTGCTCCCGCCAGCCGAGCGCGCAGTCATCTCGAGGAGCCGGCGACGAACGCACGAAGTCCAGGCACCGCACGCCGCGGGGGCCGTAGAACGGGTCTGATTCTGGTACCGGAATGGGGTAGCATTCGGGATGCTGTAGAAGGTAGAATTTGATTAAACATGGAATCTATATATCTATCTTTGTTAAAACTTAAAACATCTATTTCCCCTCCTTTTTTATATAAATTTACATATCTATTATTATTATTTTAAGTCTGTTACCATAAATAATATGTATCTATTACTATGATTTAATTTATTTGCGTAAATAAGGTATTACAGAGAGTTCTTAAAGACTTGTTGTAATTACATTGCTTTCATAACCTGCCTTTAATTTCGGCGAGCAAAAACCTAATTATTTGTTTTCTGTTTGAAGCGAATAATTAAATAAGCTCTGCATGACAATTTCCTTGATCAATTAAAAACTCTTCTAACTAAACTGTTGGGAAAAAATATATTGAAATACAATATCCTCACCATAAATTCCTTAGGAACGAAATCCTTCCCACCATCCTTGCAACACCTGGGCACTGATCCATTGAACCCCCTCGATTGCGAGGAAGAAGTCACATCATGGTCCAGGAACTGTCCCCATTGCATCAGCAGATGCGTCACTCCTATGGTCTCAGCATTCCTGTCTTCATGTATGGTGGAACTGATTTCTCTTGCTGAAGGGAGCTTGGAGCCGAAGATGGACCTCCTGGCAGCTTGGATTCCGTCGGAGTAGGAAGGTGAGAGGAAACGCTGGACGGGGGTCATGGTGGCCCCCCACCGGGGACGGTTGAAGTTGTTGCAGGTGCCATCGTGGGTGCGGTATCTGGACATGATAGTAATTAAGTAAGTACTTTAAACCAGCTAAAAATAACTGCTTTTGTCCTTTCATTTTCTCGTAAAGAAAGATGACTTGTAAAACTAGGAGCCAGAAGCCTTAGTGTAAGTTTGCAAATGAGTAAACGTAAGTATCGCGTTTGCGTTAAGATTTTTATTTACACCTTTATATTCTCTAACATTATGATCTATCACTCAAATCTTAACGCAAACGCGATAGTTACGTTTACTCACTTGCAAACGTACACTAAGGCCTCAGATTAAGCACTGAAAAGATTGTGCCATCAATATCCCTCTGCTGGCAGAATCTCTTAATTTCTTTTTTTATACCAGGGCCCGAAAACCTTTATAAATTACGGTACAGTTATCGAAGAATTTTGGTAACTTCTATGACTAAGGTTACCGCTATCTGGGTAGCCCAAGAAGAAGAAACATGTTACCTCTTTTAGGTTACCGTTTTAATACCGGTCACATACACACAGGCGATGCGCACCCTTTGACTAGGTAATGCCGACGGCACGTGTAAGATGAGGATTGTTTCGGTAACCGGTATTAATACTGGTTGTATTCAATTTATGGTAAAAATGTAAAAAATATAAATGTTGTAACCGGAAAATTACTTATATTGATCATACCGGGTTCGGTCCCTATGGTTTGTTTATACTAATGGAATAATGTTTGTATTATAAAGACTTCTCTAGTTTAGACGCACGTTTCGATCTATTAGAAATCATCAAGTCCGTGAAAGGAGACATACCTCTTAGAAGCGGGAGGACACTTGGGCGCTCCCCTCAGAGGACAGTTTTTCATAAGAGGCGACTGTCTCATCATGTTTGCCGTCGGGAACTGCGTCTCCTCCGTGCGACCTTCCAGACCCCCGCCATTGCCACCGCTGTAACAAATGAAAAATAATAGTAAAGAAGATGGATCTTGGATGGTAGGTTCGTGGTCATGGTAGAATTGCCTAAAGTAAAGTCAGCACTTTGTAGTTGAGTAGAATGGAATAATACTCTTTACTATGTACACCATGAAAATTACAGATTGAACATGGTCTAACAAATTCTCAGGTTAAAATATGTTTCGGCCCTAATTAGATATCTGCAATGGTAATAATAATGTGCAAATACTAATTTTAAGGAATTACACGTCAATATCAACAGGATCCCGTCAGGGTATTATAAAGGACAGGGTGACCTTGTGCACTCCAGTAAACGCTGCATTAAAGGTCAAACGGGATATTGATATCTACCCAAAATACAGATTGTTTATCTCAATATGTCGTTATTAGCAGACAGGAGGAAACTGCATCCTAATGATAAAGATCCCTAAATAATAGTGGCATATGAAACCTAAATAAAATTATATTTTTTTGTTACGCTTTCACGCTAAATTGGCTAAATGGATTTGGATGAAATGGGGCACATGGGTAGACCATGACCTGGAGAAGGACATTGGTTCATTTTACTATTACCATTTTATCCCGATATTCCGACGGAATCGAGACTTATGCGGGTGAAACCGCAGGGCGCAGCTAGTTATGACATATAACAATCAGCCTATAACGCTGCCATTGCAGTGGCGTTGAAAATGCACAAAGTAAAGTAGTCAGCAGTCAAGCAGAACTGGGTCTGAGTGGGGGGTAACCTCTGCTGCTGTAATAATGATTGATTGATGTATTTATGTAATAACTACTCTACTAAGTAATACATTATGTTAATGGCAAGCGCGTGCTGCGGTGAGATCGTAAACCAATTAATTATCTGGCTCGGTGAACCACAGGTATTATCGCGTATCAATATCCAATGAAGCCACAACTGATTAATTACTATGCTATAGGTAATCCTAGTTCAGAATAGATATACTGCTAATCAGTATATCTAATCTGAACTAGGAACTGTGGAAAAAAAGTGGGATACTGCTATCTATGTTAACTTATTTCTGTAGGTACTGAAGTATGTCAAAGCTTCTGTGCCTATTATGAAATCACAAAGTACAATTTAGAATGTTTGAAAGTATGTTGAGAAATATTTTGCAAGAGACTGACATATTTTTAACCGACTTCCAAAAAAGGAGAAGGTACTTTTTTTTTGGAACTATCATAATTTCTTAATTAATGACGCAGTCAACAATAATCACCTCGATCTATATAATGCAAATGCTTGCAAATAAATAAAAACATTGCAAAACCCAACCGGATCCAAAAACGGATTCAAAACGAATCGTGATGAGCAGTAGTTCAACTATCTACAAAATGTACTTATTTTGCAATAAAACCCCGTACCAAAAGGTCAATATAATCGTCCATAAATAAAGAATCTTTACACCAAGAAATAAGGTCTATAATCGCTTGAAATATTCCTTATTTATATAAAATATGCTGCTATTATATTAAAAGTCCCAAGGCTCAGTATTAACATAATTGTAAACGTTAAATTCAAGGGAAAGTGTAAATGTATTATGTAAATGTTGTTTCGAAAATCCATGGAGACATTGAAGACTGATCTCAGGAGAAAGTCATTCAAAAAAGTTTCACGTTTGTTTTGGACATTATCGGTTTTAAATTGTATTTTTTTCTTGGTTTATTGACTCTGAAGTCATCAGCATCCTACGCAAGTAGGATTTTTGTTTGTTGCTTGCAGATGAATTTAAAAACTGTGATGCAATCCTTGCTTTTGAATTTCGAAATCAATATAATGTTGGGTTTGTTGATGTCTTTTTATACCACAACGGGGAAGCTCTTGACCTTCATCTCACCTAATGGTAAGTGATGATCAGGCCGATGGTGGAATCGGGCTTCACCCGGAATCCTCAACAACAGAGGACTGGCTATCTAACCTCTAACTGCTGAAACACAACATGTTGTTAACATTGTTGTTATGGCGACAGACTTAGATAAGATGGTGGTAGCTAGCCAGACGGAATTAGAACAAGCTCTACCACCAACCAAACCGATCAGAAAATTTTGCCCCCGCTGGGTCTGAGACAGGAGACACTAGACTACAGAGGCGGTTCTCTCGGAAGCTGGGACCATTGTTTGATAACGAAAGATATAGAAAAAGAAGTAGAGGGTTGAAAGAAGAAATATTTCGATGTTAAGAATTTCCTTTAAGCGTAATAAGACCGCATGCAGTAGGGTAACATACATAACAAGTGAAATTTTCTTCGTCACGTTCAACAGTGATCTTGAACATCAGGAAACATGAGCAAGCTTTGTAAATCACTTTTACAAATTGCACAGAATCATTATTCAACCCGCACTGGGCCCGCGTGGAGGGTTGCTTCTCACAGAGAGGAGGCCTGTGCTGTCACCCAACAGTGGGAACTTTATAGGTCAATAATTACCTACCCATGTTGTTGGACATATACCTATTTAAGTAAACACAATGTTAAGGACATGAACCGAAGAAGCAACATGCAACATTACGTGAGGGTAACGAATGCACATTTTATTTTAATGCAGAGCGCGCAAGTGAATCAGGAAACAATTGTCTGCGTTTGATGATGGACGGCATTTAAATTTATTGGATGCACATGAAAAAACCGCATGTAATTTTATATCATGCTCATTTACCTACAGGCGTTAATACTTTAGAATCATGCGCAGCTATTATTCGTCACGTCATTGGTTTCCATTCCCTTCGTTTTTTTTAGGTAACGAACACCAGATATCCTCATCCTCAGCCCTTATTACAATTTAAGTTGGCGCAGTATGTTATCGTCTTCCAAAACTTCTTCAATCACTTCTCCAAGTTATTTACCTACATTCAACCTTCTTCAGAATCTTGTAACCTTTCCACGAATCTACAAATATCTGGAGCATAGTATTCTGGCTTCGAACATCAGAGTTTATAATATCTCATTCGACTCAAATGTGTTCATTGCTAATTCAAATGCAAATATTAAAATCGTAAGAGCTGTCACTGCCGCAGTAAAAGTGTGCGCACTTTAGTACCGGTTTCCTTCAACAGCAATCACTGCCGAATAAATAACTCTTTACGATGGTCAATATTTAACATTTGCATTATGGGAATCTAGTAGCTTGTCCACTTGTCTTCACGCAGAGTTATGTAAGTAGTAGTTTCAAGTTTCGCTAAAGTCAATAACGTTTATTTAAATATCTTGCAGTTGTTAATTTGCCATAAGATTTAAGCGTTTATCCTGTTTTTTGTAGAGTTTTGTTTTAGAAAGAAAAATCATCAGTGCACCATAGAATTAATTAGTTGTGACCATTGGTCGAACCTGGATGAGACTTACAGAGTTTGATGGATACTGGCAAATCACAGAGACAAGAGAGAAGAGTGAAAGAAGAAAGAAAGAAAGATAAATAGGTTTAATTGTCACAGAAACACCTGCATACAGAAAAATGGGTACCTAATCAGAAAAAAAAAAACAAATGTAGAATAGGTACGAGCATAAAACAGTGAGTGCAATTGGTATCTAGCACGATGCCCTAAACCAAGTCATGGCATTTCTTTTTTCAGCGCTTTTGTATTTTTGGCGAATGGCGAAAAATACAAAGGATATGAAATCATCATCTTCCAAACATTTAAATGATTTTATTTTTCTGTACAAAGTACAAACAAACAGAGTCAACACGTTTTCTTTTTCTGTGATTCCGGGCAGACTGCACCTCTAGAGGTGGGAGGAAGAAAAGAACTCCATTCTATGATAGAGAGTATTAACAATCCATAATAACCCTTGACATTAAAGTAAAGAAAAGTTCTGATAGAAAATACCACAGGCTCGTTCCTCAATATGTGATAATGTACCTTGATGTGTGACCTCGGGTGAAAGCGAACTCGCTTTCGCTCGCTCACATAATAATTATAGATTTGCGTATGTAGGTATACGAGTATCGCTTGTTATGAAAGCGAAACGAGCGATTGTTTACCTGGTAAATTGATTTATAGGGTTATTTAGTTTATATTTTAATTTGTGAGAATTTTCTTGTAGAAAGTCCGGAATTAAAAATTTTTTTTTTTTGTTATTGGTATGTTTTGCGTACTTTTTTTTAAAAATGAAGATATAATAATAAAAATATACTTAAACAAGTTTAGTAACTGCTTTTTCTGAAGTAGGTAAATGTTTGTACTGATTTTTCGCTTGAATTCCTAATTGAATGAATTTGTTATTGATATTAAAATAAACATAAGTATGGATACTGAAATACAATGGATGACACACTAGTTCTCAGCATTTCATGTAATTAAGAGTTTGAATTATCTGAATTTGAAACTGTTCAATTTTTTTGATACTATTAAAAGTAACCTGAAAAATTCGACCACATCTAGTTTTTAAAATATTATTGACGTGTAAAAAAAGTGTTTTAACAAACCTATTTTCAGAAAATAAAATCATTTAATTTAATTTCAATTTAAAAAAAATGAATTGTTAATCCACTTTCGTTGCTGATCGTACCAACTATTAATTACTACAACTTTTATTTCAAAGTGTTTACAGTTTTATATTTTCTAAAATTTGATGTTGTCCTAAAGCATCTTGGGAACAATTTCACCCCCTAAAGTTTAGGGGTGGAAATGGCTATTCAATATGTTCTTATTTGCTCGGTGCTTTCACCCCTTTTCAATAAGGAAGCAACTACTTATAATCTTTCTTTTTAAACCGCTAAAGAAGAATTTGTTTTGCATCGTATAAGGAGTTGGAAGTTTAAGGCTCAAAGTTATTATAAATTATGACGTTTTGTGCATAACTTTTGAATTTTTAGTGATGGCTGTGACATACTTAAGCTTTCGTAATCATTATTTATGATTCAAATGTTTGCATTGCATTGCATGCAGTGTCAAGGTTACTTAAAATAATTAACATTTTCTAGAAAAATATTCACTTTATTTTACTAAAAGTACGAAAACCATTATGCAACTCGTTTAAAAAACATAGTAACACACGTATTTTTTTTCATGCGGCTCTACATAAGCCTCGAAGGAAAGTAGTGGAAATTATTATAATACAGGTAGCAATTTTTCCTTTTTTTGTTTTCAATAATTTAATTTTAATATCAAAAGTTTTTTCCAGATAAATAAGTGCCATAAGTACCAACCTGCATTTCCCGCTCCGCAGTCTAGTCCAGTCAGTCAATCCAAGTCAATAAGTCACGTCATTTTGTCACACTAGTCACTGTCACCGTCACGTCACTGGTCAGTCAATACCATCGTCTTCAGTCATAATAAAAGAAACACCGTCAAAACATATATCTCGTCTATGCTTACGTTCGAAAAAAAAGAATGACTAGAATTTGAATTTGGCGCGCGAGAATGTCAGTGCGCGTGGAGCCGTCATGGCGTCCGCGCGTAACTGTCGAGGGGGGAGGAACGCGCGCGCTCAAATACTACCACTACTACTCACAAAATGTCGTAATTATAATTTTAAAAGGTGCATGTTGACATTAGCTGGTGCTACGGTACGATAAATAATATTAAACAATTTGATTTGGAACTGATCAATTCGTTTAAGGGGTTCGATGTTCTTCAGATATCGACTTTTTGCAGTAGATACAGAAAAAATTACAATGCAATAATGAGTTATGAAATTGTTATCGAGATTTCCCGCGTGAATGATCAGTTGATCTTATTGTTTTTATTTGGTAACAACATTTTCCTCATAGTAGGTCTCAACATTTTCTTTCACCATAAAATGTAGCCGATGCTGGTAACAATTTTCTTTAAAATATTATCTTGTAACCTTACCTTCAAACAACTAGAAATGGATCAATTTAATTGACCAGTTCCTGTACAGCAATCTGTATGTTGTTTTCGTTTCAAAAATGATTGATGTCTTTTTAAGGGTTTTCTAAACTAAGTTGGGGTCGTCTTCCAGTCTAACCAGCAGCTCATCGGATGTACAGGATCTGGTAAATTAAAATGACCCATTTCTAGTTGTTTGAATGTACGGTAACACAACATAGGTACCTGCATTTGCACATACCTACACTATATGCATTTTGGTCAGTGTGGGGGAGGAACGAGAGGTAACAGCTGGTAGTTGTGAAAGCCGACATGAAAGCCAATAACCTGACTATTTGAGGATGCTCAAGGCCGAGTAAAGTGGTTAAGACTCGACAGGAAAATAGAGCCTCGCACGAAGAGGCGATAAACGAACGTCATCCTATGACTTTAAAAAATATTCAAATGTTCATTGTAAATGTAAAATCAGGATATCTTGGGAGACTGTTTTAGCACATAGTCATACTATTTTTTGTGACCTCCACCAAGGGATAGGCTGGAATATGCTGGGCAAGAGATAGAGGAAGGTTTTTTTTGAAAGATCTGTCCAGGAAATTGCAAGGAAAAACTGTATGATTTATAGAGTGAATCCGTAAATAGGGATCAAACGAACGCAATTATTTCGCAATTACGTATCGTTTTCTCGGTGCGCTCGTAATAAGTCTGCAAATAAATATTGCACCTGCCGTTCATCTCAGTAAGTGAATGTGATGTCTTTACTCAGTGCTGGTAGATCCGCGTGACATTATGACCTTTAACGTTCTCGGGGCAAGTGCCAACTATAAGCGGATGTTTTCTTTCACCTTTTGAATTGGCTATAAACAATAAATAGATGTTTGAAGAGATCTATGGGATTCTCTCTTACATCTTTGGCTGTTTACTTGAGCGTATATTTTCGTTTAAATCTTGACACTTTAACTTGTGCTTTCAGTTTGCCAAGCTTTGGTGTTTCGTATGTACTATTGTTCACCTTAACATTTGTAACAAATAGATTCGTTTTAGGACTTCATTTAAGTACGAGGTAAAGAACTTTAGATACGTAAGTAGCAGCTCTCCTAGTCAATTAGGAGAAATGTAGCAACATCAAGAGTTACTCGTTTAGGAAGGTTCCCATTTATGGCAAGAAAGCGTCAGTAGCAGATGGTCCTCTGTCCGAAATAGATAAACCAACATTTTGACCAATTTTATGACCACTTTCACTATCTCACAGCGCCTTATTTATATACAAAGATAGCCATATTACATTGTTTCTCCTCCTACAGAGTTGTAATAAAAACTGGTCTAAATGACCCGCATTGAAACATCACGTCTGGTCTATGTAACCACAGTCAATGTTTTTTTGTTGCCGTCGTAAACCAATGGATGTCAGTGGTCTGTGACTGCAATGTTACTACACTGCGTTCTGTTGTGGGTTAATGTCAATTATGTGATAGATCAACAACGATCACGATTGATCTACGAGGTTAAGCTGCGCCTGCCATGTTCAGGACGTGGATGAGATGGAGGATGGATGAGTAAACGGTCTTTACTTAACGAGATTTCGAGATACATATTATACAAATACAAAAGACACAAAGCCGTTTCGGGCTTTGTTCTAATCCTTTAATAGTGCCATTATTTTATTATATTTTCTCTTTTTGTCAGTAAATGTTCGTCTTCTTTTCGAGTCGATGGCTGAAAATAATTATTATGTTAGATGAGCTGGGTACCTACAGTATCCATAAATAAATATTACCCGTCTCTCCACTATTCCATTGCCTACTCAAGGATGCTTATCCGGTACGGCTAATCCTTCTTTATCCTGAGGGCACGGTCTTTCCCTACCATTACCCGCGCCACCTGGTCTACTCCCTGATATGCAATGGCCTCTGTAGCCCAATGAAACATGAGAATCCAGCGGCAAGTGCAAATCTTGGGGTTCATTCGATTTATCGAGTCTGGTTAAATCACGCTGGGATCGGTGCATTTCATTCATTCATTCATAAATGAGCTGGGTACAGTAGGTGGCCGCGCTAATCGCGGCATCAGTGGCGATTTTTAAGTCCTCAGAAGTGCAGGTGTGTGGACGCTTTGGACGCTCCAACATGTAGGACATGGTTTTGATTTCATGAGTCACCTTTTATAAACTATTAAATAATATCGTCATGGTATTCAGGGAAATCTAAAGTTTTCTAAACGAATAGGAACCCTATTTAATCTGTTCTAATATGACGCTGAAATGTTACAAAAACAATTCGTTTCTGCATTCATTTAGAACAAGTGTGAAGATATTGTGGGTCAGTAATGCTCATATGATAAAAATGACTAGATCCGTATTGCATCTTATCGATTTCTCACAGAATCTATGAAAGCTCTGATCTTTTGAATTTCGATTACCAACAATATTTTATTTTATTGGCAATATACTTTTATGGCTTCGTTCTCTACTTTGCCTTTCGAGACTCTTCAGGACTTTAAACTTGTACAACTTGATGTTATTTCTTACTTGCTTTATTATTATTTGCTACTGGCCACTAGAAATCGACTGAATACAGACATTAAAGAGATTGTCTAGTAGTTATAATTAATTTCTTATTGGTATGTCGAAACTGGTTTAGATTAGACCTTTGGCATAAAGTCAACCCGTCTCTTTCTAAAAGTGTCGTTATCTAGTAGGTATACATTGTAACAGCGAATCAATTTTCACGCCGACCTAAGATATAAGACCTAGGTCAAATATTATTTGATATTCGTTTTTTTTTTTATCCACAACGGTGAAGCTCTTGGCCTGAATCTCACCTGATGGTAACTGATGATCAGGCCGAAGGTGGAAGCAAGCTTCACCCGGAATCCTCAACCACAGCGGAACTGGCTATCTTACCTCTAACTGCGGGACACAACAATGCTGTTAACATTGTTGTTATGGCGACAGACTTAGATAAGATGGTGGTAGCTAGCCAGGCGGACTGAGAACAAGCCCTACCACCAACCAAAACGAACAGAAAATTTTGCCCCCACTGGGAATCGAACCCGGGACCTCTGGGTCTGAGACAGGTGGTCTAACCACTAGACCACAGAGGTGGTTGGGATAGCTCATGGCGTAAAGAGGTGCCATATAAAGAATATGAATTAAAAATCTCGACTAATTAAAATGTTATGCAACAACGCTCGCGGGTATTTTGGTTCATGACAATATATTAGTACCTAGAAATACAACAGATAAAGCGATATGTGGATATTTTTATAAGTAGGTATAATTGACTGAAAACGTACCTAGTTATAAAAATACAACATCGAACCAACGACCAACGATCAATATGTCAGTCATTCATTAAATCTTCAGAATATTTTTTATTGATAAAAAACTCTACGATTATAAAACCGTTGAAATGAGGAAAAAACTGCATTCTATTGTAAAGGCTCGTTCACACTGGCGCGACTTGTCGCGCGACGCGACTTTAACAATACAATTTCTAATAAAACTTCACGATTGAACAATTGCCGGTGTCGCGTCGCGCGACAAGTCGCGCCGGTGTGAACGAGCCTTAAATTGTCTGCACAAACGATAAAAAAACAATAAAACATCAATCTTTCTCCAATAACAATAACATTATAAACGAAGTTTATTGAACACAAGGTTAGTAAGAAGTTTAAAAACATAACACCGCACTTCCGCGGTCGGTTAAAAAAGTGGTCGTTGCAACTGACCACTAGATGACTGTGGTTTCGATCTATTTCTTGTAACAGTGTTACAACTATTACGGAACAGTAGTTTTTTATACTTTTAATCCATAACATTTGTAATATTATAATAATTCAATCTTAGCAGCAATGTTTTCTATTTAATGTTTTTCTTTTTTGGCTCGTGGCTAAATGATAACAGCTGCACGGGTCGATCGGAGGGTAACTACGCTTGCCGCAGTCAGCTCGTGGATGGATTAAATAAAAATAAATAAAATAATTGGATCTGATAAAAAATAATAACGAATATTTTCCTACATAACTAGTAATAATATACTACATAATAGTGTGTTTAGATTACCTACCTAAGTGGGTAGTATTATACATTTTACATGTAACAGATCTAGAATCTAGAAATGGAAAACGCGCATCAATTTCTTCATGCAACGCAATTTGCGAGAGTCGTGTGAGGGAAACTGGTTTCACTAATGGTGGTTTTTAGCCCCACAGCAGTGAGATGCCTTGAAAATGTTTCAAAACTTATAACTACCTCTAACTGGTAATACGATACCCCTTGGTAAGATTGGTTGTCAGACTTTCGGGTTTCTGACGACTCGTAAAAACTGTCAAAGATCCACGAATGACAGCCGGGACCAACGGCTTAACGTGCTTTCCGAAGCACGGAGGAGTCTCGGTATGTAAAGATGGTCACCCATCCACGGACCAACCCCGGCAAGCGCAGCTTAACCTAATGGATCGACCCGTGCGGCTGTTATTACTTAGCCACGAGCTCCTCGTGTACGTTTGTACAAACCTATTTCCAGAAATAAAATCATTTATCATTTACGAGATTCAGCCCTATGCAGCGATTCGATGAGGCTTGTAACTTTGCCTTTATCCAGCCAACAACTGCCTGAGCTACCATGTTTCTTTCTTTATTTTCCAGAACAAAATCTACTTTTCTACTTAGGAAACACGGTTCAACAGCTAGCGCCAGCTCTTCCGGACTCCCCATACCTTATAGTTCATTGATATTAACCTTTTTTACCGGGAACTTTTCTATTTAACGAGCGCATAGCAAGGAAGTGTCATGCGATGTGCGCACGCGACTGATACGTAACTGATAAATGCAATTAATATTGTATATTCATCTCTTTCTTATGCTTGCAGTTGGAGGGAGATAGATACAGTTTTCACTTGATTGCTTTGACATGTGTGGTATTGTATGCTTTCAGTGGTAAATTATTGTTTTTGTCGAGGAAGCATAAAGTAACACGTCAATATAGGCATGGAAAATGTCAGAGAATGGGTGACCATTTCCGTGAACTGTGCAATGTTGAAAAAGATAAGTATTATTGAGTAAAGTATTGGATTATTAGAAAAAAAAAAAATTATGGTGGGAGACCACCATGCGGCTGCTTAGTATGAGAGGCAGTTTTTGCCTGTGGGAAGACCACAAGCCTTTCCAAAGAAAACGGAATGGATGTAAGTTACCGGTTCGTTATCTGAATCTAAACTTATGATTTTTGAAATCTCTACCAACGTTTCTCGCGAAGTACCTTCTTTAGCCGTGGCTGCAGCATCTTATCATGATTAAATAGTCAACACATAATCGATGTCCAACGCTCCAATTTTTTTATCGTCTATTCATGTCCAACTTCTCATTATTTTCTCGTGTTCATATCCGCGGTAAAAGTTTATTTCAATACCCTTAGAAATAACGTGAAAGTTGTGTGATCTCGGAAAACCTTCGTATTGTGTTCTATGCTTACGTAATTGTACTTTTGGCGACAATCCGATGTGAGGCTCACGTAAGTGGAGGAAAAGATAAGACTCCGGCGCACCCTGGTACAGTTCGATGGCGGTTCGGAACATGAGGCGAGTCGTTGCGCAGTAACAATTTTAGTGTAAGCGGGGGTGAGGGGTGGTGTACTGCGCAGCGAGTAGCTAACTTCCGAACTGTAAGTAATCGAACTGTAAGTAATAGTACTAATATTTTCATGGTATGTCATGGTATTATGGTAAAGAAGTTGCTGATCAAGTTATCCATACTATCCATACTAATATTATAAATTCGAAAGTAACTCTGTCTGTCTGTCTGTCTGTCTGTCTGTCTGTCTGTATGTTACCTTTTCACGCCTAAACCACTGGACGGATTTCGATAAAATTTGGCAAGGAGATAGATGGCATCCCGGGGAAGAACATAGGCTACTTTTTGTCTCAAAAATAACCCTAAGGGGGCGGATATAGGGGATGAAATTTTGTATGGGAAACATATCATTTCTTAAGTTAGGGCTATGAAAATTTAAATTTATACTTTTGGTAACAAATAAAGAATTACGTATTTCACCGTTTTAAAAAAAAAAATGCCTCAAGAGGGTAGAATGGGGGATGATTTTAAAATTCACATGTAATATTGACATTTTTCAGTGACTCTTTTCAAGATATTTAAGGGTTTTTAGTGTTCAAGATATTGAATATAGTCATAGTCCGTATCTTGAGGTTACATTTAGTGTTTATTTCAGTAAAATCGGTCCACCCGGTCAAAAGTTATTACGCATCGGAGGGATGGTGGTATTGATAGCCGGAGATTTTAGACAGACTCTTTTAAACTTTTAGGTAATAACTGGGGCATCACCGGCAGATGAAATAATTGCACGTCTAAAGACGTCGACATTATGGGGACATATAAAAAAAAATTGTTTGATTACAATTATGCGAGTACACCTGCACAATGACATAAAATCGGGGCAAATTGCGGCAGCACTTCTGAAAATTGGCGAAAACCGTATAGTAACAGTTGGTAACGGCATGATTACATTAATCCAAAAATTCTGTAATATTGTTCATATCAACAACGTGGATAGACGTTGTTTTTCAGATAATATGAGCGATCTGCAAACTAATGGAGAATAGAGAATGGTTGTGTGAAAGGACAATTTTGGCACCGGCGAATAAAACTGTGGCAAAGATTAATGAAAACATTATGTCACATGGGGAAGGTGACGTTGTGGAGTATCTCTCGGTACACCTACTCGATGTCATAGTCACCGAACAAGTAACATCACCCTGTTGAATTTCTCAACTCTTTAGGGTTATCAGGAGTGCCTTCGCATAAGCTAAGGCTGAAAGTGGGTGTTCCAGTTCTATTAATGCGTAATCTTGATGCGCCAAGATAATGTAATGACACACGGTTACAAATTACTCACCTGAGGCGGAATATTGTAAAAGCAATAATCATGTCAGGAATAGTAAAAAAAAAAAATGTTCAGATTCCCCGTATTCCAATAATTCCGACAGATTTGTGGCGGCATCTACACCGCCACATACGAACTACGCATCAAAGACCTAACGTCACAAGTCCTACATCGCGGTATATGAGTTTACCGAGCGATTAACATATATAAGACTATCCGACATCAATTCTTGGGCAATTGCCCGCCAGACACAACACCCGTCTGGTCGGAGGATCCTCCATTTTCTATAGAGGATGAGTGAACTTTACACCCTGTTCCTCATACCCCTAAATTGGTGACCCCGAATATGAACGTCAACGCAGCCTTCGTGCAACTACTTCAGCGTGACGTCATCAACATCATTCCCGCAAGCTTTCGTGCGGCGAGTCACACAGCCAGCCAGCACCCACGGCTTCAACGGGTATCCTGACCACCAGCATGCAGCGAACGCGCATTTTTGGTAACCACCCTCAGCCTCATCAGCAACCCGGCGCTGTACCACATCCGACGCATTGGATCACAACGCAGCGCCACCCCGACTCACTGGGGAATCACCGCAGACAGTTCCGACCCACTGTGAACTATGCGGTACCCGGTTCTAACTCACTG
Organism: Eupsilia transversa; assembly: GCA_914767815.1. NCBI lineage: Eukaryota > Metazoa > Arthropoda > Insecta > Lepidoptera > Noctuidae > Eupsilia > Eupsilia transversa. Next base: position 1,500,067 of record OU611880.1, read on the forward strand.
GAACCTCAACTGGCACTGGCAAGCAACGCAAGATACAAGACTCAGCCAACTATCGACCTCCGGTCTCCGGAGGGGAGCCGCCGTGGTATAAGAGTTTACCGAGCGATTAACGTATATAAGACTATCCGACATCAATCCTTGGGCAATTGCCCGCCAGACACAACACCCGTCTGGTCGGAGGATCCTCCCTTTTCCAAAGAGTATGAGTGAACTTTACACCCTGTTCCTCATACCCCTAAAGATTTACCTTTCCAATTTAAAAAGAGTGCAGCCATTGTATGTGGCGTGCGCACGAGTATCCAGCCCCCAAAATCTACATGTTTTAGCAAAAAATGGGAAAACCAAAAATGTTGTTTACAGAAATGTTTTAACATAAGATATTCCAGTTTTATTCATATGACTTTACAGATTGGGATAGACGTTGTTCACCTTCCACAGGCAAATGTGTCATATTAAGACTTTCACAGTTTCATACTTCCGTCCATACTATCCACACTAATATTATGCGTACGAAAGTTACTGGCTGTCTCATGTCTGTAACCTTTCTGTAACGCCTAGATATACCATGACATGGGTTATGGGATCTGGGATATATTTTGATCCCGGTAGTACATTCCCGTGGGATAATTTCCGTCCTCCAGGCGGGCGAAGCCGCGGGCAAAAGCTAGTAAAACAATAAATTAAACTACGTGTATCTAATGACGTTCCCAGTCTGCATACGAAAATTCAAAGCAAAGATCTCGAATAGTTTAGTCACTTTATCATTGGCAAAACCCATAGTCGGCTCATCACTATGTATTTAGTTTGGAATAAAAAAACACTTTTTTTAATTTCAATGTTAGGGTTTATTTCTAGTTCCTAATAACTCATATGCAGTAATATTGCCAGTGTTTTCATGTATTGTTGTATGGCGTCTTCACATTGTATAACAATCAATTGCCGTGCGTTAGTCTCGCAAAAACTCGAAAATAGCTCGAACGATCTGTTTTTTTGTTTTGTTTTGTTCGCCTCAATACTGGGTTTGTTCGAGAAAATTAGAATGAACCCAAAAGAACACCCAAAAAATCGAAAAGTTCTAAAATTTATCGCACATAGTTCACCGGCTCATTTATTATTATTAAAGAGGTAGTGGTTTTATTATTAGAGGTGAGTTTGTATGTATGGGGTTATCTTCGGAATTACTTTTCCAATTCCGAATTTTTTTTAACTAATGGGAAGCTACATTATTGCCAAATATCATAGGAATTATGATAAGACAAGAAATTTCACGTGGACGAAGTCGCGGGCAGGCACTTATAATGGATATTTCCTGTATATCTATCTCCCTTCTTTTACCTACTGACCAGTAGGGAATAACTAATGGTCTTTTCTTTCATGCCCATTAAATATTCCAAAAATAACTACCAATTTACCACCATCCCTTTCTGCCTCATAAGGACAGACAACTTAGGGCTTACGCACATCTGGCGAGGTGCAGCGCAGCGCCGTTGACACTACCAAACAAATATCAACATTATGTGCCTTAGTATAAAGTCGAAAATAAATAACATGAGACGCGCACCTTTTTCCGCTTAGATACGCTTTCGAGCTAATAGAAGTTTATTGATGTTCAACTTTATTTAAAGTGCTGCAAGGTCGATATTTATTTGGCAATGACAACCGCACTGCGCTGCGTCTCGCTATGTGAGCGCCGGCCCTTACTATGTTTCCGATGGCAGTCGGTAACTTTCTCGCGTGTAAGGTACCTGTCCCACTGCGAGGAACCAACTCCATTTATTACAGCACTAGCTGCGCCCCGCGGTTTCGATATCGGGATAAAAAGTATCCTATGTCCTTACCCACGTCATGGTCTACCGGTCTAAATTACAATGCTGTAGATTTATCATTAAATAAATAAATTAAACAACGGATCTTAGAATACATTTATATCGAAATAACGAAAGGGTGATAACCGTTATTTTCTAATGTTATGATAAATGGAGTGTAAGTCCCGTGTAAGTTAAAGTGGTATTGTGATAGTGATATTATGATTGTGATCGCTGACCATTCAGACTGTCGAAGCGACAAGAGCGTACTCGCTCAGTGATGCTCGCTTGACGGGCAGAACACTGAGAGACTCACGCTAGGTTCATACGCATACCAGCGAACAATCGCTCGCCGTCACGCACTCGCTTCTCGTTAATCGCTGGCGGTGGAACAGATGCCTAAGACAAGTTTCTGAGATAGCCACTTGTGACATACGGATGTTTTATAAACATATCCGATCGGTTTTCACCCTGATTGGAATGAATGTTGTTGCGTGTTTTCTTTGGCTGTACGAGTTTCCTGTCGCTTATGGTATGACAAGACAAGATTTACATCAATATTTATTATCGTTTCTGGATGCAATATCTTACAAAATTTTTGGTATAGTAAGAAGATTGGCAGACCATACATGCTATGTCTCCTATCATCTTACACTAAAACGCATGTTTTTGATCTCTGAGCTGTTTTTCCCACAATTAGGTCAACCTGTAAAAATCATAGGACGTTCTGTATCTTCCTAACCTCATTGTTTTAGACTAGCCTACGGGAAAATGGTTTTTCGAAGTCTCTGCCTCATAAAGCCATTAACGCCACACTTGACAGTCAGTACTTGGATAAGCTTTAGTACAACGAAAAAAAAAAAAGTAAGATTTCAAATAATATTTTATCAAAGCTTTCACCGTTTATCATAACACAAGCGTTCCAAAAGAAACCAAAGTCACATGCCTATCTACTTCTTACGTCACTAACTTATTTTTACTTTGACATAGCAAATGAAGCTAATCTTATTATGGAATGTACACAATAAAGATTATTTTGTAACTTAATAACGTCGTAACGGCTGTATCGATTTAGGTGAAATTTTCAGAGAGAGGTATAGTGTATCTCAAAAGACCATTTCAGATACTAATCTACATGTTCCTCATATGGCCTGACCAAGATTTTGTCTGGACTTTAAAAGAGACTGTGACCTCTGAGTTTGTTACGGCCTTTCTTTTCAGAGTAGTCAGAAAGGAAACGCCGAACTAGTCTAGCTTAGCTGAAATGTTTTTCTAATATGACATGTAAAAGTGATTCCGATATCCTATTTACAGAATAAACCATTTCATTTCGTTTCATATCGCATACTACGAGTACCATGATACCTCAAAAAGGTACAACTTCCTAAACGAAGAGCGTTTGGTCTGGATCTCAACTGATGGTAAGTGATTCTCAGGCCGAAGGTGGATGCAAGCTTCACCCGGAATCCTCAACCACAGAGGAACTGGCTATCTTACCTCTTACTGCCAAAACACAACAATGCTGGTAACATTGTTGTTATGGCGACAGACTTAGATAAGACGGTGGTACCTAGCCAGGCGGACTTAGAACAAGCCCTACCACCAACCAAACCGGGCAGAAAATGTTGCCCCCACTGAGAATCGAACCTGGGGCCTCTGGGTCTGAGGCAGGTGGTGGTCTAACCACTAGACCACAGAGGCGGTTCAATCTATGCGTGTTGTCGCTGCCACAAACAAATACTAAAACTAGGTTTACAGCTTCCACTGCAGTTCTATGCGGTCGTTAATATGAAGTATCATATCTTGCATCACGGAGCATTTCGTGCGGTTCCTAGAACATTGCCGCTTGACACGCGGTTCCGTGCAGATGGGTGTGCATGATGCAATGCTATCTTATGTAAAAAGAATTTTCGATTTTCCACGCCCGATAATTGGTTCCTGGTTTTCAATTATTTGGTTAAGCGATATTAAAGGCCTGATTCACAATATTCGAGTAGGCTTCACAATGTTATTTACAGTTGAGTATGGGTCAGAAGTTCGGAATTTTTATAAAACTATCTGCCAGATAAGGTTACCGGAACTTAAATAACTAGTAGAGTAAGTAAATAAAAAATTGTTTTCAGACACTAAAGTTTGGACTAGGTACGCGATGTATCATTTATTATTATTTATTCACAGTAACATTACACTCATACAAATTAATAGGTACATAATTTCAATAAAAAAACAAACATATAAAAAATTAAATAAAAACAATAATAATAAGGTTCTAACCGGAATTGGAACGGTAACATGCCTGCCACAGCAAGCTGGATATAAGGGCAGTCGTATATAGGTTGATTGCCTGAAGTTTAATATTAACAAACTGACCTGGTTCTGATTTTTATTGCAGTGAGTCCCTCTACTCCATTTTCCTCTTCATCAAAAAATATCCTGAAACATTTTTAACCTAACCGAACATACTAACTTTCTTGTAACATATATTTTCTGGTGTGCAACAAAATGTGCTTAAGTATATAAATAAACTAGCTTTTGCCCGCGGCTTCGCCCGCCTGGAGGACGGAAATTATCCCACGGGAATGTACTACCGGGATCAAAATATATCCCAGATCCCATAACCCATGTCATGGTATATCTAGGCGTTACAGAAAGGTTACAGACATGAGACAGCCAGTAACTTTCGTACGCATAATATTAGTGTGGATAGTATGGACGGAAGTATGAAACTGTGAAAGTCTTAATATGACACATTTGCCTGTGGAAGGTGAACAACGTCTATCCCAATCTGTAAAGTCATATGAATAAAACTGGAATATCTTATGTTAAAACATTTCTGTAAACAACATTTTTGGTTTTCCCATTTTTTGCTAAAACATGTAGATTTTGGGGGCTGGATACTCGTGCGCACGCCACATACAATGGCTGCACTCTTTTTAAATTGGAAAGGTAAATCTTTAGGGGTATGAGGAACAGGGTGTAAAGTTCACTCATACTCTTTGGAAAAGGGAGGATCCTCCGACCAGACGGGTGTTGTGTCTGGCGGGCAATTGCCCAAGGATTGATGTCGGATAGTCTTATATACGTTAATCGCTCGGTAAACTCTTATACCACGGCGGCTCCCCTCCGGAGACCGGAGGTCGATAGTTGGCTGAGTCTTGTATCTTGCGTTGCTTGCCAGTGCCAGTTGAGGTTCCAGTGAGTTAGAACCGGGTACCGCATAGTTCACAGTGGGTCGGAACTGTCTGCGTGGATTCCCCAGTGAGTCGGGGTGGCGCTGCGTTGTGATCCAATGCGTCGGATGTGGTACAGCGCCGGGTTGCTGATGAGGCTGAGGGTGGTTACCAAAAATGCGCGTTCGCTGCATGCTGGTGGTCAGGATACCCGTTGAAGCCGTGGGTGCTGGCTGGCTGTGTGACTCGCCGCACGAAAGCTTGCGGGAATGATGTTGATGACGTCACGCTGAAGTAGTTGCACGAAGGCTGCGTTGACGTTCATATTCGGGGTCACCAATTTAGGGGTATGAGGAACAGGGTGTAAAGTTCACTCATCCTCTATAGAAAATGGAGGATCCTCCGACCAGACGGGTGTTGTGTCTGGCGGGCAATTGCCCAAGAATTGATGTCGGATAGTCTTATATATGTTAATCGCTCGGTAAACTCATATACCGCGATGTAGGACTTGTGACGTTAGGTCTTTGATGCGTAGTTCGTATGTGGCGGTGTAGATGCCGCCACAAATCTGTCGGAATTATTGGAATACGGGGAATCTGAACATTTTTTTTTTTTACTATTCCTGACATGATTATTGCTTTTACAATATTCCGCCTCAGGTGAGTAATTTGTAACCGTGTGTCATTACATTATCTTGGCGCATCAAGATTACGCATTAATAGAACTGGAACACCCACTTTCAGCCTTAGCTTATGCGAAGGCACTCCTGATAACCCTAAAGAGTTGAGAAATTCAACAGGGTGATGTTACTTGTTCGGTGACTATGACATCGAGTAGGTGTACCGAGAGATACTCCACAACGTCACCTTCCCCATGTGACATAATGTTTTCATTAATCTTTGCCACAGTTTTATTCGCCGGTGCCAAAATTGTCCTTTCACACAACCATTCTCTATTCTCCATTAGTTTGCAGATCGCTCATATTATCTGAAAAACAACGTCTATCCACGTTGTTGATATGAACAATATTACAGAATTTTTGGATTAATGTAATCATGCCGTTACCAACTGTTACTATACGGTTTTCGCCAATTTTCAGAAGTGCTGCCGCAATTTGCCCCGATTTTATGTCATTGTGCAGGTGTACTCGCATAATTGTAATCAAACAATTTTTTTTTATATGTCCCCATAATGTCGACGTCTTTAGACGTGCAATTATTTCATCTGCCGGTGATGCCCCAGTTATTACCTAAAAGTTTAAAAGAGTCTGTCTAAAATCTCCGGCTATCAATACCACCATCCCTCCGATGCGTAATAACTTTTGACCGGGTGGACCGATTTTACTGAAATAAACACTAAATGTAACCTCAAGATACGGACTATGACTATATTCAATATCTTGAACACTAAAAACCCTTAAATATCTTGAAAAGAGTCACTGAAAAATGTCAATATTACATGTGAATTTTAAAATCATCCCCCATTCTACCCTCTTGAGGCATTTTTTTTTTTAAAACGGTGAAATACGTAATTCTTTATTTGTTACCAAAAGTATAAATTTAAATTTTCATAGCCCTAACTTAAGAAATGATATGTTTCCCATACAAAATTTCATCCCCTATATCCGCCCCCTTAGGGTTATTTTTGAGACAAAAAGTAGCCTATGTTCTTCCCCGGGATGCCATCTATCTCCTTGCCAAATTTTATCGAAATCCGTCCAGTGGTTTAGGCGTGAAAAGGTAACATACAGACAGACAGACAGACAGACAGACAGACAGACAGAGTTACTTTCGAATTTATAATATTAGTATGGATTGTCGTCTCCACCTTGTGTATACATAAATAGATTGACTCTTCGTTTTTTTCTTAGGTACCTTCTCCGGCGCGCACACAACAACTTACCAAAGTTTCATCACAATTGGTCGAGCCATTTTAGAGTTACCAGACTAACGCACGGTCATTGATTTATATACGTACCTATATGTGTATATACCTAGATAAGTAATATAAATAAAGGTAGATGAAGGAGATACAATAGATATAGGTTTATTTTTGGTAACCATAAAAAGAAGAAAAATCTTTGATTTGCGGATCAGTGTGTTTGTGCGATATATTTTGCACCGACTTCAAAATGGATGAAATTTTCGATTCGTTTAATTTATTTTATAGGAAATAGAAAGTCTAAATCAATGAAAACAGCAAGTCAGCTGTAATTACTGTCTGACACTGATGTCACACGATATTTATAATTTCGTTTTCAAGAACTTAATTAAACGTTTTCTTCAGATAAATGTATTTTCATGTTTCATTTCCATTAAAAGTGACTTTAAATACAAAACCTGTGTAAAGAAAATAATAATAAATTTACTATGCTATTAAATATCCTCTTGATGATAGTTTAAGAGCTTACCCATAACTCGGCGAAAGTTTGCACTCAAACATAATTTACTCGCGGCAATCAAGTGAGAGTTAGGTTTCAGTAATATTACTTTCTATCTAATTTGTATGTTCTCCGGTAATATAAAGGTGTTACTCCACTACAGCCCACGGCTAAGCCACGCACTTGTACTTTAGCCACACTTTATATAAAATCTTGCTGTTGTCCGCGATAAAAAAAACTTTAAAAAAACTCACGCGATCAATAAATTTCATATGCGCGTATTTTGTATTTCAGCATTTTTTTTTAAATACATACAAGGACAGACTTCAAAAACACCCAAACCATCATCATTATTTGGCTGTAGGTCTGCTTCAGCCAAATATCACCAAGCGCCTCAAAATGCACCACATCCTCGAGTTGAATAAATAATTGTGCTGTGCTCACTGGACCCCTACATAACCACGCCATGAACGAAACAGCACATTTGCTTATACATTTGCACAAGCTGATTGCAGATAAAAAATAAAGAATTAAAATATCCAGGATGAAAAGTAGCCCATGTAAGTCTCCAGATCTACTGATCTATAAAATGTTATAACGATTAGTTCGGTGGTTTATGCGTGAAAATGTAACAGACAGAGTTACTTTCGCATTGATAAAACTAGCATAGAAGTATGGATTCATATGGATGCAGGCGGGATCGTCCACTGCGATTCTCGGCTACGCTACGTACGTATGCTTGGCTGCATACAAACGAACCGCGCAAATAACGTGGGCAGATCCGTGCACATTCTACGCGGCAGTGGACGGTCGACTTAACTATGCACAGTTTGCACTTTCGTATTCACAAGATCAGCGAATTCCCGAGGATGAGCGTGCATTTGCATCGTAATGACTGTTTAATGGACATAGTCTGTTGATGGATGCATGGTCGGAAGCTTCCTGTAGTTAAGAACCATGGTAGACCGTCTGATTACTTCTGTCATTACTGAAGATTGCAAGTCATTGATTTGTAACGGAAGGATGTTGGTTCGATAATGAAAGGTGAAGACTTATTATGTTTTGTGTGGTTCTTTGAAAATAATTTAAAAGGAAACATGCACAGGGTTGCCACAAATCAAATTGAAATATAAAATACATTTAGATGGATAGGTCTTGACGCAGAACGTCAATTTCGCAAAATGTCATCTTGAAAAATTTGGCCATAAACTGAGCCATAAACTGAGCCATAAACTTTCGCCATAGTGTCACAACAAAACGTCATTTTTTGCAAAATGTCATTCAAGCCATTTTTTCTCAGGAGAGCGTCAAGACCAGATAGAATACTCTTTATTATGTATACCATAAAAATTACGGACCTAAATATAGTTTTGTTTGTTTTGGCTTTTACGTATAGAATAGTACCTAGCTGATAAAAATCCACGAGCAAGCTCTCAAAAATATTTTTGTAACACAGTGTCTATTGGATAGGTTAGTAATGTAAGTTTCCCGAACAGAATAAAATAAATTAAATATTCCTCAATAAGTTTATTCGCAATTTCTTGTAGACGATTTACGAAAACCACAGGAAGTTTCAACAGTTCTTTTATAATCAAAACCACAAGAAATTATGACGCAAAAAAACCATGAATGAAAAGTCTTAAATTAAACACAAAAGACCAGGCCAAAGGCCACAATGCACTAAAGATAGAACTAGAATTCAACGACCAACATAACTTGACAATTTGTTGGTGGCGCTGCTGGCTATGAAAAGAGGACAAGTCTAATACATTTTTATAGTTAGTTCCCTACTTTGCCGTATGTCAAGATGAACTAGTCACGCATAGGCCACATAATCTTACCAAAAATGACGCAAGTATAGTTATTAGAAAATATTCAAATGACCTGACCATCTCAATAGCTCTGCTGTCACCAGTTCCGTTAAAAGAAAGAATAATAGTGTTGAAAGTACTTATTAGAGTGAAACTGTAAATTGGACTTGGTATTGTGTAAATGAAAGCTGGTTGTAGGTTTCAGGGGAGATTGAGGCTTGGCAGATGAAAATGAAACTGAGGTTTTGTTCAGGATTGGTTATTTACTTTTGTGAAATGGTGCCGTTTTGTTAAATTTTCTATTATTACTATGTATAAACACCAAACACACAGAAACACACACAGCCTGAAACAGTTCAAACTTTAATGTAGAATTTAGAATATCAGTTAGCTTCACAACTTTGCTGTGCCAGACAAGTGTTTTGTGTTTTTAACCCTATGATAACTCTCGTATCTCGTAGTCGCTCCATGTAAAATACTGGTATTCAGCTGCATCCGGTTAGATTGGAAGCCGACCCCTACTTGATTTGGAAAAGGCTAGGCAGGATGAATGATGAATAATAGCTCCCGTATCATGTTTGGTAACAGTAGGTAAAGTGGACAAGGAATAAACATTATATTATGCGTTCTTTTCACTGAAGATTCAGGCTTTTAGCTTTATCCATAGCGAAGTTACAGGGGGTTGAAAGTGTCCTCCGAATGGCTTCGACTAAAGATGGTACAACCCGTGCGCATTAACATGGCACCTGGCTCGAATGAATGACGTTTCAAGCGTACGTAGATTCGTAGGTAATAAGTAGATTCATCTGATTCAACATGTTGGTTTCAATACATTCATTGTATTGAAACATATTATATGAATGTACATACATTCAATTCATCATAGATTCAATAGATGAATTTTCTTTTTTTCGAGCCAGCTGCCATGTTAATGCGCACGGGTTGTAGGGCTATGCCTTTGTTTGTTTTTGCTCGACTTAGCGGGCGCACTGCCGTGCCCCCAGATTATCGTATATCGTATAGGATCGTATTGAAGCACTGCAACATTAGATAACAACAATAATTAATTTCTCTTTCTAATTCAGTTTCTTTTACATCCAAACTGACATGTTGATGTGATTTCAATCTTAAAAAAACTCCGCAAGATCACGAGAAGGTTACGGATATATTTTTTATCATCCGACAGCTTATCCGTTCGCATAGCCATATATATTATAGGTACGTCCATTCATTTAGCTTTAGATTTCTCTACAAAAAATTACTGGATACACAAAAAATGGGTTAAATAATCTAGGTATGTTACATAAGTCGTCAGTCAATATATGATAACGGCACGTAACCGAGGCATCGTCATCGTTCGCAATTAGCAAATATGTAATGAGCATTTTCGCTGCTAGAGAAAAGTGTGACCGGCTGTGATACACTGAGAGCGTAGCATCCGCAGCTAGGTAGTGTTATGTAGATTTTTTTTTGGTGTATTTTTCTTATTATTTTGTAATGTTTTAAAAATTAAATACCAAATTCTTATTTAGGTATTCGAAAAGGATTTGTAGGTTGTTAGAATATAAATTAATGAAATAATTAATTATTCATTTTATTTTTGATTATTTCCTAGGGTGAGCTTAGCACGCGAGGACACACGGAGAGGAACACGACGGCACACGTTTCTGACATAAAATATTTATCGTCAGTTGGGAGGTCGGATCGGAGGTTGTGGAGGTCAGATAGGCAGTCGATCCATGTAAAATAATGGTATTCAGCTGCATCTGGTTAGACTGGAGGCCGACCCTAACGTAGTTGGGAAAAGACTCGGCAGATGGATTGATTTATTATTAGGTACCAGACATCCAATGTCTTGTTTTTGTTTTGATAAGGAATGGATTGGTATTGGTATCTGCCACGGAAAATAACAATCTCAATGTCATTCGAGGCATCAGGGTCGTCAGTCATTTGGGTTAACCTAAGATCTTTTTTTACTAAAGACCAAAATAAGATCCGGAATTTTTACATAATAATATTTTTCAAAATACTGCACTCGCTATACCACAACCGCAAATGACACAGCATTCACGTTTACGTTAGTTTCCGTTACCGGCGCGTACGATTGCGTAACGTTAACGCGTACGTGCGGGGACAGTCGCGTTATGATCCATTGGTTAGACGTGAGAGTTATGCTGATATAATAGAAAACTGATTATGAAATAAATCATATTACTATTATTAGGACCGGTATTTTGTAGTTTTGCTGAAATTGCTTACTTATGGTAGTATGATTTTATGATTTAATGGACGCAGGCAAGGCTACTGACCCTAGTTTATGACCATGTTTTAGGCAAATAAATAAAAAAAAACAAAATAAAAAAATAAGTAAGATGTGCCCCGACTGGAGGATTTAATTTATTAAAGCAACCACAGGAACCCGGTTAAGCAGCCGAAAACCTCCTAGGTGTCAACCTAGAAGGTTGTCGGCTAAAAGATGGGTGTGCACAAAAGAAAAAGGAAAGAGGTACTGAGCGTATTAAAAAATTTATTACTTCTGAGCTTAGAGTCTTTATGGTGGATAAAAGTCTGACTTGGACTCAATTGATTAAATATGATTTGGAAAAAGAACTAAAATAAACTTTTAGGATTGATGTGTGAATGATTTCTTATTTGATTTTCTTGCTACAGCCCAGACTGTCTTTTCTACCCTTATCAACCCATATCCCATGGTGATTTTGTAACCTTTATACGGCCAACTGTCGTACTTGGAAAACGTTCACATTCAAGTCGCAATCTGTCAAACTTGTCAACAATGTTGGTCAATTGATTGTATTTTTGACAGATTGCGAATGCGCATGTTCTTAAAATACGGAATTTGCCCGTCAGATATTTTACCTCATTAGTATCTTACATTATCGATCCATAAATATGTATGCCAGTCATTATATATTACCCAACTGTCTAACACATGGGAACTAGCTTTTGTAAATGCTGGTAATTGACGGAAATTCGTACGGTTTTTACTTTATTTAGTTTGTGTGATTTTTCCACGCCTTGTATGGGAATTGAGGAAATGTAAGTTAAGTTGATTTAGCTTGAAAATATATAATGAAGAAGCGTGTTAATATCGCTTTATTTTCGCTCTCTCTTTCGAAGGAGATTCCTTACATACATATTAAAATTAGCATTACCTATATATTTTGTAATGCTGATTGTATGATGTATAAATATACAATCATGTTATTAACATAATTCAATATTAATCTTCTTTTTTTTCACATGGCAAAACACTTTGAAGACCGATAAAATTGCTCGATGTTCAGAATGGCCCACAAAATACAACTTGCGATGACACGACATTGTGTACATGCGTTAAGGCTCGTTCACACCGGCGCGACTTGTCGCGCAACGCGACACCGGCAATTGTTCAATCGTGAAGTTTTATTAGAAATTGTATTGTTAAAGTCGCGTCGCGCGACAAGTCGCACCAGTGTGAACGAGCCTTTACAGACGGGATTACAATCGGCAATATCCAGCTACCTAACAATTTTATCGACATAAAAAATAAATCAAACAATCGAATTCGAAACGCCACAGCATCCCACACGACAACTATTCCAATAAAATTTAACGGTGAGAATTAGAAAATACCGATTCAATCGGCGACACTTTTCCTATTGTTATTAGGTAGCTTTTTATCGATATAGAAATCGGAAACTCTTGCGCAGCAAAAACGTTACGCATTCAGCCCATTAAGAAGAGTCACAGTATTGTTAAGATGCGTGCATGTTAGTGGGAGATTAGGTGGAAAGCATCTTTGTTTTAATTCTATGGTCTATGGGAATTCGTGAAAAAGTTAGTTTAGAAAACGTGTGGCGGCATCTACACCGCCACATACGAACTAAGCATCAAAGACCTGACGTCACAGATCCTGCATCGCGCTATTTAAGTTTACCGCGCGATTCATATATATAAGACTATCCGACATCAGTCCTTGGGCAAATGCCCGCCAGACACAACACCCGTCTGGTAGGAGGATCCTCCCTTTTCTATGGGGGATGAGTGAACTTTACACCCTGTTCCTCATACCCCTAAATTGGTGACCCCGAATATGAACGTCAACGCAGCCTTCGTGCAACTACTTCAGCGTGACGTCATCAACATCACTCCCGCAAGCTTTCGTGAGGCGAGTCACACAGCCAGCCAGCACCCACGGCTTCAACGGGTATCCTGACCACCAGCATGCAGCGAACGCGCATTCCTGGTCACCACCCTTAGCCTCATCAGCAACCCGACGCTGTACCACATCCGACGCACTGGATCACAACGCAGCGCCACCCCGACTCACTGGGGAATCAAACTCAAAAAAAACTCAAACTCAAACTCAAAGCACCCTCAATCACCGCAGACAGTTCCGACCCACTGTGAACTATGCGGCACCCGGTTCCGACTCACTGGAACCTCAACTGGCACTGGCAAGCATCGCAAGATACAAGACTCAGCCCACTATCGACCTCCGGTCTCCGGAGGGGAGTGATGTGGCGGCATCTACACCGCCACATACGAACTAAGCATCAAAGACCTGACGTCACAGATCCTGCATCGCGCTATTTAAGTTTACCGCGCGATTCATATATATAAGACTATCCGACATCAGTCCTTGGGCAAATGCCCGCCAGACACAACACCCGTCTGGTAGGAGGATCCTCCCTTTTCTATGGGGGATGAGTGAACTTTACACCCTGTTCCTCATACCCCTAAAAACGTTTTGATTGCAATTTAAGTAAGATTTTTTTGGTGCCAACAAGATGAAAGAACGCTACGGGTAATTGCTTTACACACTAAGGGCGGATTCGACCAAACAGGAATAATTTTTATCCGCGGAATAAGATTTACTTCTGACAGTTTTCATATGGAGAAACTGTCAAAAATTCAAAATTTATTCGGAAGAGAAGGCTTATTCCGCGAATGAAAATTCCTATTTGGTCGAATCCGCCTTTATACAGGCAATGCTTTTCATTTCGATCCTTCACAAGGATCACACACATACTGGACGCGTCCTGTTTACTTGAAGTGCATGACATTTGCCTGGTCCACCGGTTTAAATCTAGGTTTATATTTAACTTGATATAAAGATGGCCGCTTTGTAATAAAAGGTTTCTTGTATTAAAACCGGTGTTTCGTAATGAAGATCAGAGATGTAGCATTGGATGGCTTATAATTTTAGTAAAAAAACTGTATCATGTCTGTTTTCCCTGAAGGGTTAGGCAGAGGTGTACCTATAGTAAACATACATTAATTTCGCTGTAAGCAAACTATGTGTATTTTAAAAGTTGCCTGTAAGTAAGGCATTGAATTAGTTAATTACGAACAGGTAACTTTATTTATTAACTGAAATCCTTTATTATTATTACCCGATTGCTGATTTAAATAAGTTATTGTACCTTAACCTTGGCACACACAGAGGCAACATTATCAAAGTAGAAAATATTACCAGTATGGATGTCAGTGCACTCACTAAGAATACGATATATTAAAACAAATGAATCTACATAATTATACTAATATTATAAAGAGGTAGTTTGTAAGTTTGTATGTAGGGGGTAATGTCCGGAACTACCAGTCGGATTTGAAAGATTCTTTTTGCATTGGATAGCCCAATTCTTGAAGAAGATTATAGGCTATGAAATAAGATTATTTAAGACTAGCTGCTGCCCGCGGCTTCGCCCGCGTGAGTGTCGGAAATTACCCCATACATCCCCATGGGTTTTAAGTATAAATATTGAGTTTCGAGTTAATCGGACAGCGCGTTAAAATTCTTCCATACAAACACTGACACCCCCCAATCCCCCTTTAGGGGGTAATTTAGACGAAGGAGGTGGCGGAGCGCGTGAGGGAGAGGCAAAGTTCGCGCCCTCACGCGCCTAGCCGCCGTAGGAGACGCCCTGGGCGTCGGGACTCCTTGGAGGATTCCCGGCCACCGTAGGCGCGGGCTTGCGGGCGGTGAGCAATGGGTAGCTCGCCCCCGATAAGGACCAGGCCCGGGTCGACGGCGCGTCGTGTTCCACGCGCGCCTCAAAGAGATGTCAGCAAAACTGACGGGGTCCGCTAGGACCGTTGCCCGCCGGGGTTGCGGGTAGTCCTAAGGGGAAACCGTGGCCCCTGGCATGGCAAGGGAAGGAACACGGGTGGGTTTTAGTCAGTAAAAGTCTGACACGCCCTCCCGCTCCGCCCAGAGCGGGAGAAGTCATTGGATGATTTCCGACCCAAAAAAAAGAAAAAAAAGAAAAAAAAAAAAAAAAAAAAAAAATTGGCGGTAATTTAGAAAAACAAAAAACTACAAACTTTATAATTTATTTAGATAACTATTCGTGCGAAGTTTCGTGTTTATTACCTCAAGGAATAAGATTTTTCATACAAACTTTCATCCCTTATTTTACCCCCTTAGGGGTTGAATTTCGAAAAATCCTGATACACGTTATTCTTAATTTTTGGGTTTAAGTATAAATATTGAGTTTCGAGTTAATCGGACAGCGCGTTAAAATTCTTCCATACAAACTTTGACACCCCCCAACCGTAGGATAGGATACTTTTCCGGGATAAAAAGTACCCAGTGTGGTGCCCAGGATATTAAAGAATAATTATACCAAGTTTCATCGTAATCGAACCGGTAGTTTTTGCGTGATACTTGAACAAACAGACAGACAGACAGACAGACAGACAGACAGACAAAAAAAATGTTAATCACACTTTTGGGTTCGGTGTCGGTCTAGTAACACCCCCTGCCATTTATTTTTTTGATATTTTCAATGTACAGAATTTTCACTTCTACAGATTTATTATAAGTATAGAATAGATAAGATAAGATTAATTCTATGGCGTAACATCACGCTACGACCCTTAGGAGTCCAGCAAAAAGGAAAGGAAAGGACGAAAAGGTCCGGAGGCCGAGGGAGTTTTATAAAAATTTGGCTGTATTAAGACTTCCACGCCGAACGAAGTCGCGGGTAGAAGCAAGTCTAGTTATAATGGTATATAGTTATGTTTGGTCGTTAGTAAGAGATATCATTTACAAAGACACCATATACTGCACTCTCTCCATTGTGTATCAATAAACAATGTGCTAGAAAGTAACGAATTATTTGATAAAAATATCATTCACTACGGAATTCAATTTATTATTGTGTTTGCTACGGGTAATAAATTATTATAATAGCTTGTTGTTATTAGTAGAGATTTAATAACTACATTAGCTTTAATTATATTTTGAAATTAGATATGTTTTATATGATTATTTTATGCATTTAGATGGTATTTAATTTTACGCTGTAATATGGAGTTTGATTTGATAGTTGTGCCAATTTGCTGAGTTATAATTTTTCAAACACGTATATTATTAGGTTACTATTAGTGAAGTTCCTCTGAATTTGTTTCGGGTTTTCTTCTCAGAGTAGTCAGATAGCAAACGCCGACCTCATCTAGTTCTTAAAATATTATTGACGTGTTTGTACAAAACCTATTTACAGAAAATAAAATGATTTCATTATTTCATTTCATGTCATTATTTCATTTCATCATTTAATTTAATTTAATTTCATTTCATTTCAATCGATCATTTAATTTCTTTTCATTTCAAAACCATGAGTAGCAATATCTTCGTTGATCGCTAATATACTGCTTCGAATTGATAGATATAATATTAAACTCATGTACAACGGAATATCAGCACTTTTTTTAAAATTTATTTTATCCACAACGGTGAAGCTCTTGGCCTGAATCTCACCTGATGGTAAGTGATGATCAGGCCGAAGGTGGAAGCGAGCTTCACCCGGAATCCTCTACCACAGAGGAACTGGCTATCTTACCTCTTACTGCCGGAACACAACAATGCTGGCAACATTGTTGTTATGGCGACTTATACTCAATACTCAATTGTTTATTGCATTCCATATGTATACATAGGTATAACACAATACAAGATCAAATATGGACCCTGTCGGGCACAGCAAAATTAGGAGAAAGGAAGAGGGCTACTTAGATAAGATGGTGGTAGCTAGCCAGGCGGACTTAAAACAAGCCCTACCACCAACCAAACCGAGCAGACAAAAAGTCTTGATGACTATCGATAGTTTGCTAAATATACTCTTGAAAAACGTAAACCTTATATCATATATTTAGCAGAGGACACCTCTACTAATTCAAAATTCATCTACGTATCTTTTAATATTAAATATATATTATTAGAAGTAAATTATTATACAACTAGCTATTTACACTATTATTATCTATCTACTTATTAAAAATCTTAAATTGCATTCATTCACAGACAGACAACAACACACGGCCTAACGCTGGGATTTTTTAAAATTCACCCCCTTATTGGGTTAAATAGGGGATGAAAGTTTGTATGGAAGTTTGTCAATTTTGTCGAAGGGATTCCATCGGTTTTCCAACTACAAGCCGTTTCATATATTTTACAGAGGACATCTGCTTCTTTACCGTTACGTAAACGTAAACGTTGCTTAAAGTTAAGTAATGACTAGCGACTGTTTAACCATTAACATTAATCATCGTTTATGAATAAACCCCTTAGAATCCCTGTACGTACCAAATTGATTACTTATTATTACCATAATCATAATGTCAATCACACATCATCAAATTCACCGGAGAGTTCACTGGCCCGACCAGGAACGCATAAAATCGAAAGTGGCCGCGTGAAAGTGGGACCTTGCTCTTGAAAGCGAAAGGTGCTCATAACATATTGTTAGCTTGTTCACTGTAAACAGTTGACTATCATGTTTTATGGGCGAAGTGTTGTGTTCACAGTCCATGATTTTCTAGGTTTAATGGAAATAAAATTGCCTGAGGAAGGGATTTCTTTAAATTAAATATAATTTATCGCACCTTTATCGCATCAAAATTATATAGAAGTTGCAATAAACTCGAACTCAGACCGCCCAGAACCAATATGGGTTTTTTTTTTTTACGAAGGAGCTGTATTGTAGAATAAATTGCCAGATAATATTGTCATTGCAAAAATGCAAATATACAAGTAATATTATGTTTATTCGGCATGTTTTGCTAAATACTGTACGGTGGTACGGAAGCCTTCCTTCTTTCCTGTGCTAGTCAGACTCGCACTTGGCCTGTTTTTATACTAAAAAATAAAATCAATAATAAAATGTATAATAAAATCCTAGCCGAATGAAAAACTACACTGATTTACAGATTGGGATACAAGATAGAAATAGGTACATTGTTTTGTTGAAATCTATTCAGCATTTGAGGCTGCACCTACGAAGAATATATGAGCTAACTTACTTACATCCTTATTTTTGGCTTAATAAAATATAAAAAAGTTTATTTCAAATTTTGGCTTACATCGAATGTCGTATCCATTTAGGTATACAAAATGCTTGTAGTTGAAGGTTCCGCTCTTCCCTGATATTATAAACATACAAATAGCTAAATAACAAAAAGAGAAAAAAAAGGTCAACTGTTTAATTAGTGTGTGTCAAAACAATCTTCTTCCTAATAAAAACACTTTGGTTCAAACCTGCCATAATTTAGGTTTATAACGTATGTTATAAAAGCGTCTACAAAGTTACACGTAAGATTATAAATCAGGTAGGCGTGTAATATACAATAAATTATAACGTATAACGGTTACGTACGTTTTTTATTAATTTGTAACTGTATTAAGTTATTATGTTACAAAACAAAATATCTTTTGATATACTTATGTGTGTTGGGATTGGTTTCTACTTTTGGACAACTTTAGGAGTTTCCCAGGGCTAGGAGTAAAGAGTTAAGAGGAGGCTCCCTAAATTTTATGGTAATTTGCATTAATATTCTGAAACAGTCACACATACAATCAAAATGGAACTTTAGTATATGATTCATTGGATCTTTTTCTTTCCATGTACAAGACAGTTACGTAATTGTAACATGGTCCACGGTTTCCCCTTAGGACTACCCGCAACCCCGGCGGGATTTTAGAGTGCCTGGTCTTAAGTAGTAAAATATGAGTATTTATGGTATCTTCTATAATATGTATATCTACATATTAATTGTATTGTATTGTTTTACGGGCTATAAAATTATGACTAGTCGAATGAATTTGCTTTTTATTGCAAAACAAAATCAGCGCAACCATGAACTATCTATCTATTGAACAGTTTTTTTTAACGGTTTTGTTTTGGCACGACAATAACAAAAGGACTTGGTTTAAAGAATTGCATTGAGATTGAACTCGTTCTGGCATGAAATCGAGGAAATTGACGTTCGTATTGATGTTTGAGAAGCTTCTAGAAACGTTTCATACTATTTTGTCCCAAAGCAGGGTAAAAGCCTCTTCTCATAAAGAGAAGGCACGAGGTTTCATCACCAGGCGGTCATGATGTCATAATAACATGACGTCCTAACTGGCGAAGCGTGGTGATAATTTCCGACTTCAAAATGGAGAATTTCTCTGCGGCTTTGTCATCATTGACCAGAAGGCCAATTCTCGTACTTAAAAAAACGTTCACAATTTAAGTCTTTTCCTTGTCCCAATTTATTCGGGTCGGTGCACCATATTATTATCTTCTTCTTCCATACTTCTCTGTCAGTGGTTATCTCAGTAGTCACTCCTTTTCAAGCATTTATCATCTTTCATACAGTCCATCCATCGTTTCTTTGGTCTTCAATCTTGTCAAAAATGTTGTTAAATTGATTGTATTTTTGACAGATTGCGAATAAGATGCGAATGCAAATGTTCTGAAAAATACGGGAATTGCCTGTCTGATATATGAACGTAAACAAAGCGAAAGGATCGTACCCGGGGGCGTTCTGAAGCCTTAGTGTAAGTTTGCAAATGAGTAAACGTAACTATCGCGTTTGCGTTAAAAAAGTTATTCTCACCTTTATATTCTTAGCATTATGATCTAACAGTCAAATCTTAACGCAAACGCGATAGTTACGTTTACTCACTTGCAAACTTACACTAAGGCCTCTGTAGTGTCTGCCTATATACCCCCATGGGAAGAATGCCTGAGTTTATGTATGTAGGTATGTATTGTCATCTGGCTTCCTCAACATAATTGCTTATGTATTAAAGATACATGGTTGTTAATCTGTCACCAGCGGGCGCCAGCGTCATCATTTAACTTCACGTGAAGAATATGACTAAAATACTAATTAGTCTAGACTTTAGTCCATGACAGACTAAGAATAATCCATTCTTTAGTTGCTTTTTTTGTTAAAAAGTAAATATATTATGCAGTAAGTGCACCAAAGTAAATAAATAAGTGATTATATAAAGTTGTAGGTAAACTGAATTGTTGTTATGTAATAAAGTATATGTGCTGAACAGTCGGAAGTTTCCGTCAGTAGATAATCACTATTTTAGATTAGTATAATAATTTTTATTTTTTTCAGGCGTGACGTATACCTCCCGGGTTTGACGTATTTATCTTTTCCGGTGAGAGCTGTAATAATGAGCGAATTACATAATAGTTTAATATAATATTACTTTCACAACGTGTCTAAAAGATATGCTGAGTCAGCAGACCAGGGTTCACTCCATGCACTTAAGTATCGTTGTTTGTGGTAAAAATATGCCTCAATTATTTAATATGAAAATTATAATGATTTATTTCTATATTGGCTTAAAAAATGTCTACAGACAAAGTGAGTCCCTGACTCCTGCGCGAGGTAATAACACCTGTGTTACAGGAGCCAGTGTCTTCTAGATTGTACTCAATATAGTTATATTGAATTTACTCTATGACAATAAAAAAAATAATATCAAAGAAAGAATATGAAAGAAAAAACATCTGCTTAAGATAAACTAATGGAACACTTCGAGAGCGCAACGCTCCATACTAAGTTATTGCAGGGATGATAAATCCTGACTAATAGGTATTATACGCCAATGTGAGTTTGTTTGTTACGGTTTCACGCTAAAACGACTGAACGGATTTGGATAAAACTTGGCACAAACTTAGCACGGGAACGTTCCCGTGGGATAATTACCGACCTCCATGCGGGGAAGCGGGTAAAAGAAGTTTATTATATCTAATAATTATTATCTATTTCACCCATTCTGATATGAAAAGAGTAAATAAAAAGTGAAGTGAAACTTTATATAATTAGACGTCATAATTTAGAAAGATTATTTATTAAATTATCTATCTAATGAGATTAAAATAAAATTAAATAATAATTGCATAAAAGTTGTAACTATTTATTTTAATTATAAAGTAAACTCATAATAAATTTACGTAATGCCTACTTTTGCTCATAATTAAATTACATTAGGAACCGTGGTGCTACGCTTGAAATATTTTATCAGATAATTTAAATTAAACTTGATAAAGTGTTATTATATTTTGTTTACCTAATTAATAATTATGACTAGATGCAAAATTTATTACGTAAACGTGTGAACTAAACGCGGTTAGGCATTTTATTCGAAATACCAATTAAAACTTTGATCAGTAATTAATATAATGTCAAAGCTGGTATGTTTGACTGTCAGAGATAACAACAGACCATCAAATCACTTGACATGAGATTTAATAACAGAATAATGCCTGGTTTATACGATGGCTGTGAGTGACTGCACTGGACTTCGGACCCCGTCAGTGGGTTCATGTAGATGAGATTGGCAATAAGTCAGTAAGTAGGACGGGGGAAGGTAATGGGCCTGAAAATAGACGGGTAGGCTAGTTAACTGGACTGACTTGAGGGTGCGACGGTAGAATTGGACTGAAACTATTGTCTACGCGAGCCCTGTTGCAAGTCGGGGCTGGACTGACTTACTGTGCTGTCAGTGCTGTCACAAACCTTGGGTATAAACCTGAGTCTATGGCAGGTTTATACGAGTGGTAAGGACAACAGGTTTGCAGAATTTGGAAAAATTTCGCAAGTGAGAGTGCAAATGGCAACTTTCATGATTTTACAGAGTATTTTTTAACGACTTACGAAAACGTAGGCTTACTTACGATATAGCGCTTAAAATATTCTGAAAAATGTCTGTCTTATAACTCTCACACTTTCAGAAACTCAGAAAAAGTTAAGAATACTTAAGATACCAATGCGTAGATAGCTATTTACACATGGCAACTGTCTTTTGTAATTCCATAAAAAAATACAAACCCTACAGTCTTATAAACCTCGCCATTTCAGAATCCCTGGAAAACTTAAGAATTTTCGCGGACATGGTACAGGCTTCGTATTCCATTCAAATTTTATTAAAAAATGTGTGGAAATTAAAACAAGTGCAATTTAGAACACACGGTATGTTGTTGCCCTAACGTGGTTATCTCCGCAGTCCTAGCCGTGTCCTCGCCCGATGCCATTTATATATGTGGCCTGTGCCTTACGAATGGTAAATCCATACTAAATAATAAAAATAAAAAACCTTTAACTAACAAACAGTTCAAACACAATGCTATCACCGCGAATCTCACAAAGTTTCCCATACAAAACACCGGTTTTTGCCGAACCGGTCGCGCCTCGCAATGTCTCCGTGCTTTCTACAGAGCTCAGCTTTCCAACCTGCGCGCGCGCCTGTCATAACAAGTTTTCTATAAATAGAAGATGCTGAGATTGTAGATTTACGTGGGTCTATGGGATTTATGACGTTAAATAACTAGAGACATGTGTGACCAAGGTTTTGAGAGAAAACGAAGAAAAACCGGCCAAGTGCGTGTCGGACCACGCACAATGAAGGGTTCCGTAGCTGGGATGAACTTATCCCAAGAACAAACTTAACATTGTAGTTGAAAAACATGTTCTCCCATACAAAATGTATGGTAGAATATGTTTTTGCAACTGCAAATTTAAGTTGGTCGATAATTACTCGTTAACGTTAACTAGTAGAGCCTACTTAGCTGTGATAGTTTTCCTTTTAATTTCGTTATATATACTACTGCTGTGAATTTTTCCACATATCCAGAACTTACAGTTTAGCTGGAAGGAGGGGGGACACTATAGGGGTTCCTTGTTTACTACGGAACCCTAAAAAATGGGAAACTGAATCCGGAACTTCTAAATCGATTGCATATCGGTAAAAAGTTAATTGGATTGATGGACCAATAAACGTGAATAGTAAATACCCAAGTACTTTAAATGCGATGTTTCAGAAAATAGTATTGCAAAACAAGATTTGGAAAGCAATCTTATATTTACACCAACCTCTCAAAATCTTGGTCACAATGATATATGTCGTCTTTTTCGGGTGACTACTGAAAATCAGCGTTGTGCTGTGGGTCCCCCATTACACAGCATCATGCTGAGTGGAAGCCTTCTTGTCACAGTCATGACGTGCAGCTGCCGACTATGTCTGTTTTATGTTCGTACCTATTCTACATCAGATTTTTTTTTTTCCTGATAACCTATCTTTCTGTTTGCACGTGTTTCTGTTATAAATAAACCTATTTTTCTTTCTTTCTTTCATATACTTACCGTTTTAGTATAAGATCAGCCCCTAAAATGGAGACCTTAGCACACAACACAAACTATAGGTTCTGACAAACGCTACTGTAAACAAAACCATGCGCATCTATAGGTTTAACAAACAAAAACTCTTTGTAATTCACAGTCATAGCGGAATCGCCAAATTCATTGTCAATTGGGCAAACTGACATTGAAACGAACGTGCTGTGCGAGCGAAAGTAGTGCCCTCTATGGGTTGATAGGTTGTTGTGACAGGACATGGAGCCATAGGAGTTACGAAAAGACTTTACCCTATGTAGGGCTATCGATGTCATCATATAGGTAGCCCTATTTAGGTATCGTAAGGAGTCAGATAAGGAGTAGTGATTGTAGTCAAATTGAAGCTGTCAGTATATTAATTTATAATCATTTTATTTACCTCTAATGGTTACCACTGAACACAACTTACGGACAACAAAGTAAATGTTCAAATTCAAATTCATTTATTTGCTAATATTGGTAATTACATAAAGTTGTTAAAAATAGAGCATAGTTCAACTATATTACGCTTTGAGGCAGCAAACTCAAGCTTTTACTTCACACAACAATTACTTGCAACAATAATTTATAATTGATAACACAATTTTGGTAGATAAAAAAGGTTCAAAGGTTCAGTCGTTACCTTACACTATTATATTCAACAAACATGTTCACACATACCGAGATAACGAACAACTATCTGTATGCCATTAAATTATGTAGATACTATCGAGTGTTCTGTGTGAGAATTGACAACATTTCAAAAATGACACGGCCATAAAACAAAAATACCATTTCTTTATTTTCATATCCTGAGTTCAAATATATATTTTTTATTTTTTTTTATTTCTTCATTCCTGAGAAAAAAAAAAAAAAAAAAAACACGTCATGACGTCATAGAAATAGTGGAATGAGGTAGTACCTTTGCCTAAGCATTCCAATGTATTAGATGAAAACTTGACTTGTCAAACAAGACGTCAATGTCAAAAGTTTGTTTACAATATTTTTCTTAGGAAATTAAACTTTAAAATATACACGCTGCTTACTGTAAATATTGCCAACTTTTGATTGATATTTCGCCAATGAGGATAATAACACTTGAAAATAAGAAAATTTACGAATTTAATTGAAAACAAACAAACAAGTTTAGGCGCCAACGAGTTTGACACATTTGACAAGATGACACCAGTGACATCTAATAGTTTTTTTTTTGACGATCATAGTCAAGCAAAGGTTTTAACGCTATTCCACTATATGTTTGACGTCATTTGGCGCTTACGTCTTTTTAGAATAAACCGAATTTCAAAGTTAAAACTATGAATGAAAAGTACATCATTTTGAAAAACGGAAAAATACCGGTGCCCTAGTTTTGGATTTACTTTTATAAAACGTAATAATACATGCAGGTTAAAAATATGAAATGTTGTCAATTGAACAAGACTTGTAACACGGAAGACTACCAAAACACTACATCAATCGAGCCTTCCGAAATGATGGCAAAAAGGTGTTGATTTTAACTTTAAAGACACATTGACCGTCGATCCATCTAGTTAGCTTTACGTTTACCTTAACCCCATAACAACAATAGTCAATCACAAATCCTA
This sequence comes from Eupsilia transversa, assembly GCA_914767815.1. Taxonomy (NCBI): domain Eukaryota; kingdom Metazoa; phylum Arthropoda; class Insecta; order Lepidoptera; family Noctuidae; genus Eupsilia; species Eupsilia transversa. The sequence continues at coordinate 1,525,282 of OU611880.1, forward strand.
GTCATGACAGAATCCCCATTTTCATTGTCACTTGCGCAAACTGACATTGTGGTGTAAACGCGACGTGTGTGCCAAAACGTATACAGTGCAAGTAGTGGGTAGTCACGGAATAGTACAGAATGACGGGTCTATACAACGAGCAGAAAGAGGCGTACGCACACCTAGGCCGCGTTCCGAGTTAGGCCATAATCGCTCACAGCGCTGACATCAATATTTTGCGTTCCGATTTAGATATTACGATTATGACAGCTGAGGTCTGTCATCAATTCGGAACGCTCGTGAACGCGCCTACAGTGCTTGCTAAACGTCAAAACTTATAATATTACTTAAATTCTTTGTATAAACATCAGAAATGTCTTTTTCTTCTTTGGTTAAGTGGCGACGGTAGCCAGAAGCACAATTTAGAAAAAGCCACGTTAGTTTATAGATATATGCGACTCAAAACTACAGCGCTGCCAAAAATGACAGTTCAGTCAACTGTCATTTTTGACAGAGATCACGGTGATATTAGTAAAAGGCTGGTCGGCGTTATCGCAAGATGGCGCATGTCATGACGTCATCTATGACGTTTCATGGGTCGGCGTTACCGCGCTAACGCTTATTCGGAACGGGTGTTAGCACGCTCAAATCGATTACATTGTAACTCGGAACGCAGCCCTAGACGCTTCCAACCGAGATCTCAAACAAATGCCAGCCGTAAGTGCGCTTGTACTCACTGTACGTGACACGTGTGTATGTGTGCGTGTATTTTCGCTAGTTGTATGGAGCCGATCTTCTGCACCTATCTATTTTGTGAGGTAGGCCTGCTAGTTCATTGTCGCGCATGCGCCGTGTGTGTAATGTTTTAGAGTTATATAATTGAGGCGATTGATGTCGTTTGTAAACATGGCTAGGTTTATTTGAAGAATAAGTGTGTGACTGTGTGTTGATTGTCTTGAATGGTTTGCTAGACAGGGTCCAGAGGTGAATAAAATGTTAATTTTTTGAACTCGTTGATGTCATTCTGCCTAGCCTTTTCCCAATCATGTTGGGGTCAGCTTCCAGTCCAACCGGATGCAGCTGAATACCAGTATTTTACATGGAGCGACTGCCTATCTGACCTCCACAACCCAGTAACTGGGTAATACGATACCCCTTGGTAAGACTGGTTGTCAGACTTTCGGGCTTCTGACGACTCGTAACGACTGTCAAAGATTCACGAATGACAGCCGGGACCTACGGCTTAACGTGCTTTCCGAAGCACGGAGGGGTCTTGGTATGTAAAGGTGGTCACCCATCCACGGACCAACCCCGGCAAGCGCAGCTTAACCTGATGGATCGACCCGTGCGGCTGTTATTACTTAGCCACGAGCTCCTCCTCCTCGATGAGTGAACGACAAATAACGATTATTAGAGACCATTAATACTGTTTTATAGCTTACATCTAATGAAAGCGGAGGTCGAAGGTAAGACACCCCGGTCCGGTCCTACTTTGCTGTGGCCGATATGGTCCATGTCAATGATCATGTCTTTGTAAAACCTGCCACCTAAGTTCCTATTGTGGAAGCAATAATTATACAGGGGAAGTAAATTAGCTAGCGAAACTCCGTAGATGATATCTAAACATGATAAAATAAAAAATAATTGAATTTGCTGTATTTTTTTTTGGGTTTTTGACCGCAGTTAGTGTAGTCACTTGAACAAAATACAGTTTTTTTGGGAAAACTTCACAGGTTTATCGATATCTTAACACGATAAAATAATGGAAAACCGATTTCCTTAACTCATCCTTCAAGTAACAACACTACCAGTGGTTGTTGAACCTTCCCAAAAAAAAAAACATCAAATATTTTATTTTGTTTAGATATCGATACTCATCACGCCTGCAGAGTTTCTCTAGCTAATTGAATTTGAACCTGTATTGGGTATTCAGTATTGACAGTGGAATAGCGGCCAGAATACTATAACAATCGTAACCCTACCTTACATAACCTTTAACATACCTACATCTGCTAGCCTCAGTTGGAAAAGTTAGCAGAACAACGTACAACCCGATTTGTAAGTGAGTAAACTATAAAATAAAACAGCTTAAACTGTGTTCGATACCAACACACTGGTACCTATTTGGTGTTTCAACTGCATCCAGCTAGACTGGAAGCCAGCCCCAACATAGTTGGGAACAGGCTAGGCTGTTGATGACACTTGTACCTTAATTGGTTACGTTTCTTTTAACCGATATTATGATCTCTTGAGACATAATAAGTAATGGTTACCACCTACAAGAGAACTATATTTCAGGTACAATTTAGTTCATGAACAATACAATATATGTTTGTTCATACCTTTGGTATGTACTTTGTAACATAATCTTCTTAAGCAGTTCAAGGTGCAGCCCACGCGAACTTCTGCTTTATTTTAAGTTGTAAATACAAAGAGCTCGGGATGTTGCAGCGACTGCACAGTTACACCCACTTCTGTAAGCTTGAGTTTTTATCTTACGCCACATCGCGATAAAAACACAAAAAAATGATCTTTTGTTTATTTTCTAGTGAAATAAAATACGTTTTCACCTCACAAGCTCGGAAAGATTCTGTTTGTCATTCGAAATCTGAATGCAAAAGTGCATTTTATCCGCAAGCGAGGACTGACTTTTTAAAATTCGAACCTTTCTATCCATTAATTTTCTATACCGCCGGGTCCACTCAAAATGCATAAATACTTATTTCATGTCAATGCGCCAACCTCATTATTAGAATAATCGCACTGGCCAGTAAGACGACTGCATGTTACATATATGTTTTTCCTGCACCTAGCATTTTCCTCGCTGTAGTGAGGTGAAAAGTTGTCAATACAAGTACTCACACCAAAAAACAACTTTGCAGCCTTGACGCACAGAAAGAACACAAACACAAAAAAGAACAACGTGGGGGAAAATATGCAGGACATCCACGCAAAACGGCCATCGCTCAGCAAAATGCTGCGAACCTATGCGAGACAGAACCTTGTTAAAAGAGAGCCTGGTATCAATTTTAACGGCTCCAAAAGCTCTCATAAAATAGGTCACTGGTATGACAATTTTGATGGCTGTCTTGTCGGCCAAAACTTGTAAGTTTTTTTTTTACATTGTGACGGTTTTCTGCTTCAATCGTTTATTGCAATCTTCTTATAAATCAATAAATAAAATCATTTTATCTCGGATAACACTAAAAGATCCATAAATTGTTAGTAACCTGTTTCCAGTTAAAACTCTATTCTTAGTAACACTAAAGACGAATTTATGAGAAGACCACCCAACAACTAGACGCAACGAGAAATGGTAATGGTAACTATAAAACTATGGTATAAGTCTTCTCTCAAATTGCCTTATAATGGCGCAGGACTAATCTGCCGCCTCAGCATTCAGGATACTTATGTGATGCTTTTTTTTCTATTGTTGGATCTTTACTTTATTTTCGAAATATGTATTTTGTTTACTCGATCGTGTCTCATTGAGTGTGATCGTGTTTTTGTTTTATGTTTGTTTTGAGGAGCTCGTGGCTAAGTAATAACAGCCGCACGGGTCGATCTATCAGGTTAAGCTGCTCTTGCCAGGGTTGGTCCGTGGAAGGGTGACCATCTTTACACACCGAGACTCCTCCTTGCTTCGGAAAGCACGTTAAGGCGTTGGTTCCGGCTGTCATTCGTGGATCTTTGACAGTCGTTACGAGTCGTCAGAAGCCCGAAAGTTTGACAACCAGTCTTACCAACGGGTATCGTATTACCCAGTTACTGGGTTATGGAGGTCAGATAGGCCGTCGCTCCATGTAAAATACTGGTATTCAACTGCATCCGGTTAGACTGGAAGCCGACCCCAAAATGATTGGGAAAAGGCTAGGCAGAATGAATGTTTACTCTGTGAAAGAAAAAGAAACAAATCGTTGTTTCTTCATCATGTCTATTGAATGTTATTTGAATATCTTTAATTATCTGTCTATTTATGTTTCGATTGTCTCATTGCGCGATATCCCAAATCAGCATATTCTAAATTTGCAATAAATCCAATCTAAAGTCGATTCATTGCTAAATCGATGTCTATTGTTTACATAAAGTCACAGACCAATAGAATAGACAAGTAGGTCATAATCACGGTTAGTTACATTTGTAACAGAGCGAAGTATTTCACTTATTGATTAGTGTTACAACAAATTAGAGCCGTTTTATTTGAATACAATTTGCATTTTATTATTGTTAGTATTTTGCGTTGAAGTCGTTTGTATGGATTATACGGAAGCTGCGTGTGCTTGTGTTTGTAAAGACCATTTTGTTATTGTTTTTTTACCATTATTTGTAAATAAATATTGAGACAGAAATGAATCTAAATATAGCATGATGATCAATATAGCTTCGAATTTGTATAATACCTATTGCTTGAAACAAAAGAAAAAACGTAAAACTAGCAGACAAGTTTTACATAACAGAACACGCTAAGATAAAAGTAAATAATGTTTCTTTCCTAGAATGAATAACGCTGTGCGGGGTCCCACAGCATCATGATGAGTGGAAGCCTTCTTGTTACAGTCATGACGTGCAGCTACCGGCTACTTCTGTTCTGTGCATAAGCACAAAAAAAAAACAAAAGAGATCTATTCAAATAGATCTGAACAGACAGCTGTACTGCTGGGGAGTTCATTACGCCACTTCTTCTTCCCAGCTAAATTACTAGGAAGTGGTGATGGGTGTCTCCAAATGAAAGTGTAGTAACCGAAGATTTGCAACTCCACAAATGATTAACTCTAGAACTGATTCATGACAAATCAATCACCAGCGATACAGATGGGGTAACAAACTTTTGTAATATAAAATAAAATAAATGTCGCAAAACCATGACCGGTTGGTTTGGAGTAACTGTGTCTGCGTAATATTATTTACTCGACGGTGACGAAAAAAAGAGGAGTAATGAATTTATTTAAGAAAACGATAAAGGCAATGAAGCGAATTTTAAATTAAGAATCATCGGAATCTGTTTAGAATTGCAAAAACTACAGTTGAATTGAGAAGGTCTCCATTTACGAATACATACTCTGTTTTTTTGTTTGTTTGTTTGGAAGCGCTTATCTCTGGAACTACTAGTCGGATTTGAAAAAACCTTGTGCATGTGACAGCCCAATTCTTGAGGAAGGCTATAGGCTATTTAACATCATGCTAAAACCCTAAGGAGCCGAGCAAAAAGAAAAATTCGGAAAGAAAGCTAAGCGAAATGAATGTCGGCAGGAAATGCGATGCGGCGACGAAGGTGGCTCGGGGGAAAAATAAATTTCACGCGGACAAAGTCGCGGGCAGATGCTCGTACTAGATATAAGTATTAAAAACTTATGGAATACACAATATACGCAGACGAAGGCGCAAGCGCAACAGCTAAAGTAAGGAGTAGAGAATACAATTTCACAAACACACACACACCCCCCTGCTTGTATAGACGCCCTCCCACACACACACTCGTACACCCCCATAACCACAATACCAACAATAACCAATGCCTTGAATAACACAATCATAACGACAATATTTTTTTCTTTTTTTTTATAACTCTGTAAGGTAAAGTGTATTAATCATAAAGATTGTCGATGACATAATACCAAATGAACAAACTTGATTAGTACTAAGTAATATCTCAGCGGATGCTTAAGCTTATGTGCTTAAGTTAATAAGTGTGTTTATGGCCGGACATAGCCTAGCCGTGGATGCAACAAAATTGCACCAGCCATGACTCAGCGGACGTAAGGCATCAATGAGGACCTGTTTGGTAGGTAGGCTGAACACCAGTAACCAGTGCTATAGAGGAAGCTACAGATTAGACAAATCAAGGATCGCTGTTAGATGTGTGCGTTACAAGACATCGGATTAGCGTGCGTGAGAGATTGAGTGTTCTATGGATAAAGTATATCGGTTCTCTATATGACAGATATATCATATCAGGTTTATCAAAGCCTGGGAAATCGATATGAACTTTGCTTCTAAAGATACCCGGTATACGAACTCCTCCGTTCTAACAGACATCTGTGGCGGGCTGTAGCCAACGTGGCCACCTGTCAAGGAGTTTGGCACAACTATATGAGCTTACCAAGAGGCAAGGAAACGCCATAGTTAGTGCGTAGCTCTCCTCACTATGGACACTTTTTCGTGCGACTTCGGGTAAATCTATGATGTTATCGTTGCATAATGGCGATAAGGCCGCGATTCCAGGATCTTCTGTGGAAACTCCATTCTGTATACCCACTTGACATGTGGATCCCAAGTTTCTTTCTTAAAGATCACATTCAATTTTATCGTTGGAAGATCAGCAAACTGATAAGCTGCATAAATAATGCATAAGCTTAGATTATTATCTCAATTAACTTTATGACATTTTACACAACTTTGTCCGGTTATAAAATTGTTTAAAAATATTCTAAATGCTAAAAATTGCGACAGCGTGGTCGGATGTGAGCTATCAATGAAACTCGTTTGTAAGGTGACGAGCAAATGTTTGCGAAATTATAACATTTATACGAAATGGCGATGAGTGATTTATTGATTCGATACTGTTGCCGAAGAAATAAAAAAAATATTGAAAAACATTACATTTGTATTTGAATAAATCTGGTGTTGTTAATTGTTGATGTTTCAGAAAGTTAAATCAAATCAAATCAAATCAAAAGTCATTTATTCAAACTAGGCTGAGAATCAGCACTTTTCGAACGTAAAAATTACATAAGACAGTCCCCCAAAAACGCCCGCCCTTCGAAACGGTTAATTGGAAACATGCACCTGAATTTTGTAATTGTCTAAAAGCTTTACGTATTGTAAGGAAATTAAGGTTTTGAAACTTGATCAACAGTTTGTGCAATCCAACTACTGCTAGTGACTCTTTTGGTGCGTTCACAATTTTAACATCTTCAAAGTTTGTTTGTTTGTATGTTTGTGTGTCCCCTACACACAAAGTAATCTCCGGAACTACCAGTCGGATTAGAAAAAAAATTGCATTGAATAGCTCAATTCTTGAGGAAGGTATAAAGATATAGGCTATGTAACATCACGCTACGATCCTTAGGAGCCGAGCAAAAAGAAAATAGTCAGAAAGAACACTAAGCGAAAACTAAGTAATAGAGCGAAATTTCACGCGGACGAAGTCGCAGGCAGAGCTAGTCAATATTAATAATAATTATTACCTATCATACGACTTCTTTCAACTTAAAACCAGCGAGAACCAGCCATTTTAGGTCTCTTTTGAAACGGACAAAAAGTAAAAATCTATATCTACCTCATTATTCATGAGGTAGATATAGATTTTTACTTTTGCAGTAGTTACAATCGTCATGAAATTTTTAGAGTTGATATGGCCAGTAGAATATCTAACTCTTAATAATTAATTATTTCATCGTTCGTCAAAATTTGCTACCACTTTCACTGAGTCATAAAAGCAATAAAAATTAATAAATGGAACTAGTTTTTTAAATGAAATCCTATCAAGCCTTGAATTTAATTGACGGTGGTCCGACCATCTTAAACTAATCGAAATTAGATTTATTTGATCTCGTGTGAATTTTGATCACTTGCAACACTTAGAAAGGTGTATCATCCTAAATAGCAAGGCTAGGATTGACTAGGGTTGTTACACATTAGCATAACTCATTAGTAATCACCTTGAAAGTTTTGAAAAGTATAATTATGTTTGTTTTGATTTATTAATAATGTCACTGAAGCAGCATCGATAAGAAGTAGAATTAATCCTCTCATCCGGTGGATGTTGCAATAGAAGTTATGACTATTTTATATCATCGCTTATTCTAACAAGTTAACATTAAAAAAATTAATAACCCCCGACACAATTCCAGGTGATGCTGCCGTATCGGTTCAAGGTTACTATGTTCTTGTAATATCATTAAAGTAACAGAATACTAAATTTCGAATCGATCAGACCTGTGGAAGATGCGCACATCCAATCATCAACTAGAGAGCTGATAATCTTCAAACGGCTGAACCGATTTTCTTGAATTTTAGCTAAGAACACTGTCGATCAAGACACCTTTCAAACAAAAAAATAATAAGTAAAATCGGTTCAGCCGTTTCGGAGCTACGAAGGAATAGACAGATACACAGATACACAGATACACAGATACACAGACACACAGATACACACGTTAAACTTATAACACCCCTCTTTTTCCGTCGGGGGTTAATGACAATATACCTAATGCGATAATATAACTGTTATTTTTGGCAATAGAGTTGGTCTTTTTTACCCGAACGCGGCGACGCGACGCCCAAAAGAAAGGATATGTTTTTATTTAGTGCAAATGTCATTTAAATAGAAGACTCTTAGCTAAGTAGTAGCAGTCTTCGGATGAGTGACCATCTTTACATAATTATCGAGACTCCTCCGTGCCTCGGAAAGCACGTTAGAACATTAATATGATTTATAACTTTGCGAATAGACCACCTCATAGTCACTATTATAAAAGGAAGTATTTAATCGGGTATAAAAAGAATAAAAAAGAATTGTCTAAGTGTTAATTTAGTAAATGTTCTTCGACAACTTCATTTGGAAATGTCCAACTAATTATGATTATAAGATGATTAGGTTTTTAAATTATGTAAATATTATCTTGTTTTTTTTTATACTAAGTATTATTTTCCAGTCTTCCTTGTGTTGTGCGTTCTCCGGCCAATCGGTTAGGAACGAGTCTAATGGGGGAGACCTTTGCCCAGCATTGGGACATTATAGGTTAATGCAATAAAATAAAATAAAGTATTATTTTAAGAGATTGAACTGGTGCATCTATCAGAATGCAATCACCATTTAGATTACCAATAATGGCAAAATTATAATTTAATGGAAAACATTAAAAAACCAGAAAATTACTTTTGAAATCTTTGTTAAACACAAATCCAGTTCTGAACGAGTTTATGCAAAGTTCACTGCACAGTTTGAAACCGTATCATTTGAAAATTATCAAGAAATTGCATGGATCGGAATGGCGCGGCGCCTGCGTCTGCGCATTTTATTGCGATAGCCGTCTCCGACTGGGCTGGAGATAATTACGTAAACACTGACATCCTTGGGATGGAACAACTGTGTGGATGGGAAGTCATTTATATTATAATGTCTGTTAGAGGCGGCGGGATGATTGTCTGGTCATTATCTTGGATTGATTTAGAAATCGGCTTTTTCCCGTTGTTTATTTTTTTTTGGGATTCGTTTCTGTTACGCCAGGTTTTGTATGTATGTATAAACCTAATTATTTTGTAATCTCTATCAGATAAATGTTGAAGGATCCAGAAATGCAGTGTTACTGAGAGTGAGATGTAGGTAGGTACATACATATTCTTACGTAGGTTTTTATATAATAGGTTTTGTAGATTTACATTTGGTACATACCAGTGTAGAAGTAAATAGAATTTAATTAAAACTAGTACATAGCTACACGTTTTAATTTCACGCTTAATTCTGTAAATAATTAAAATTCCAACGTATCGCCGTTTCAATTAAGGCTCTTCACAAAATTGCACAACATGTTAGGAGTACCATGGGGGTCCATGCCCTTTTTGAAGCCAATGCCCTCTTTGATTGGATTCATATGGAGAGAAGCTACTCTAAATATTTCAAACATTTCTGGTGAAGATTGCACATGTCTACATATTTACCCTTTAGACGCGTCATGTTGACATGATCCAAATTAAGAGCAAATGGACTTTAATTGCTAGCTGATTGATTTATTTGATACATCAGAACGTTCATAACTCTGCTTGATTTTTTTTTATCCACTGGGGGGGGGGGGGGAATTAACTTTGCAATTCGATACCCATCACAATTTGACGAAGACGCGGACGCGGGGACGCGGCGATGGACAGTTTCTTTTCAAGAAATGTCTGTAAAACATTTTGCACGGTTTATAGGCATCGCAATGATTGCAAAGCTGCTACTTCAATCAACTAATTTTTTGCTATGTTATTAAGCTTGCTTGAATTGAACGGAAATCATGAGAAAATTATCCGACAAATCATTATGGAAAGCCACAATGGGTTTTGTCATTCTTCTAATCTATTTTTAACCCACGACAGAAAAAGAGGGGTGTTATAAGTTTAACGTGTGTATCTGTGTATTTGTCTGTTTCCTCGTAGCTCCGAAACGGCTGAACCGATTTTAATTATTATTATTTTGTTTGAAAGGTGTCTTGATCGAGAGTGCTCTTAGCTATAATTCAAGAAAATCGGTTCAGCCGTTTGAAGATTATCAGCTCTTTTCTAGTTAATGATTGGATGTGCGCATCTTCCACAGGTCTGATCGATTCGAAATTTAGTATTCTGTTACTTCAATGATACTAGAAGAACATAGTAACCTTGAACCGATACTGCAGCATCACCTGGAATTGTGTTTATTTAAATTTTTAATTTTAACTTGTTGTATCACTAACCTGGTCAGTTGCTTCAGCTTGGTGGCAGCTTGCAGAGAAGCATACCCGTACCGGGAGAACTTTGCAGCTTCTTCTGAAGGAGCGTTGAATGCAGCCACGTAGCGGGCTGGACTGGACTCGTCCAACCAAAGTCCTGAGAATTTGAAGGTAATTTTACATTTTTAAATGTATTATCTTTTCTTTCTTATTCTAAGCTAGCAAAGAACTAAGTACGAGGTCAATACAATAAAATGACTGTGTGAAGTGGAAGACATTATTGAGAATCATGCCTCAAATCAATTACTTTCAGAAATATACAGTCTCGTAAACGTCAACTGCAGTACACACAGATTTCGCTTTAATCGAAAACGCCTCTTAAAATGGTATCTTACCTACCAACTACTTCACACTGAGAAACCTTGCTATTGTTTTGTATTCTATAGTAATCTTTCTTTATTTCTCTCTTCACAAAGGTTCACATAGTAAAAAAAAATGGAGACAAGAATTTTAGTATTTAGACAAAAATGCATAAAATATGATCCTTTGTGAGAGACTGGCGTCCATACTAGGATACCCTGTGTGACGGATCACCAGGCTCCCACCCCGAATTTAGTCTAGTCAATACAATGCTCAAACTCTAGACAAATAATATTTAAAATTAAGGGAAAAATACAGCCATGTTCAAATGAAATAATAAAAATAGAATAAGTAAAAATAAAATAAAAATAGGTATAGTGTAATGCGTGTGTAGTGTGCATGTGAAGTGTGAGGAGAGGTAAAATGATGGTGTAGAGTGGGTATGTAGGGAATGTGTTACAGTCAAGAAACTGAAATTATTAAAAAATTACGAAAAAACGATTCCATGTATAATAGATGTTTGGACTTGTGCTCCAGTGCTTTTGATATTTAAAAACTTTTAATACTCACCCATAGAATATAGCTTAGGCTCCAAAACTGTGTACAGTTCATGCATCTTCCGCAAGCCATACTCAGCGGCTTCCATCATCTCTTTTTTTTCTCCTATCGTTATATTCCTTGCTTCACCTTCACCTCCATCTGTCTCCAGACCCAGTTCATCATCATAGTAATCATCATTACTGAACTCATCAGGTTTCTCCTCATTTTCTTCCTTAACAATCGTTTTGTTTTCTTTTGTCAAATTGTTGTTATCACAATATGTAACTATGATGGTTGAAACGTTTTTAGTTGCAGAAAATGAATGGTTGTTACTATGATCTCTTTCTATAATAGTTATGTTATGTACTTCTTTAGTCAAAGTACTATTGAATAAAGGCATCAGATGTTTTAGAATTTCTATGATGTTTGCTGACGTTGTGTTTTTGGTATGAGGATCCTTTGTTAGAATTTCTACGTACTTAGTGCTTTCTGTAGTAGTGTCTTCAAGTGTTTCAATGCTTTTTGTGGTATGTTTCTTAGTTGTATTATTATTTAGAAAAGTATCAATCTTGTCTTCCAGACCACTTTTAATTTGATTTACCTTTTTAATATCATTCGTTTTATCTCTAGTACTACTTTTTGGAGGTGATACTATGATAGCTTCGTTTAATTTATCAGAAGTATCACTTATATTATTTTTAATTCTATTTATTGAAGCTATGATAACATTTATGAGATCTTCTTCTTTTCTACTTATATTTTCATTTGTAATATTGGCTATTGTACTCAAGAATAGTTTGACCTTATCTTTGTCTTTCTTATTGGAGTCTGTATCTGAAGTTTTGTTATTAATTTTGAAAACATCTTCTATGATTTTTGAAAATGGACAATTTGGTGTGGTCCCTGTAGAGTTTGTTTTTGATTCTTCGTTACTGATGCTCTTAAGAAGGAGTGATATTACTATGAAGATGTATTTGTACCTGTAAAATTAGAAATACAATATTTAAACATATATTTTCGCTATAAATTAACAAAACATGTTCACTTTTTGACCTAATGAGCGAATTGAATCCGATTTTACTCTTGACTCTTGGCCTCTTATGAATAAATAACTTGTAATTTATAAACTCTTTCTTCATACTCCTTGACCTTGTCATCGTCATGACATTGAAGTGAGAAGGCAAACAGTATTTAAATAACAAGAACTTTATTGATAAGAACTACTTGCAAGAAATATGCAAGTGGCTTGCATGCCATTGTGACATTAATCAATGAGAAGTTGTTTAGACTGTAAAATACACAAAAGGATGCACTTTTGTGTACGTAACATACATGTGTATATGCGGCTTTAGGTCATATTCTTGCGTGTGCAAGTACATTGCACTTACTCATTCTAGATTACCGCTAACTGTCCATTTTGAGACAAATAGCATGTATTGCACAAGTTCACATTACGTGCGTGTAGTCATAGGTTACGCGCGATTGTCCACAGCACATACTTTCAACAAGCGACCGTTCGTCAGAAATGGAAAGTATGCTTTCTCTAAGACTGGTTGTGTCTACTCATTTTTGTACACTAGCGTTAAATGTCAATGTATTATTTTGTCACGCTCTTTTTGTTGGGAAATGCATTTGTAAACTGCATCGCTGAACATAGGCAATTGATAACAGTGTTAGCAACGAAATGAATGGCTAGATGTGACAGCTAAGTGGAACATTGGCTTGTTATCATGCCTATCAATTCGATAAAGACCACGGCTAACCATGGGCTTTCTAGCGAAAGGGGTAAAAGTGATGAATTCTTTGATCACCATGCTAGAGAAAGGAATTAATGATTGTTCTTGTTGTTATTAGAAATCAAAGGCATAGTTTCATATTCGCCTTTTGAGGTTTCTACGGCCGAAGAGGGAGAGGATTTTTTTTGCTAAGACAGATTTATGTCGACAGATGTGAGAGATGACCAGTCCATATATTACTGAGAAAAATAGCATTAGCATTTTAAGCCAGGGATATCATGACCAAAATATTTTAACATACAAAATGCAAAATGGAGATCTTATTAAAACTAATATTATAAGCAATCGATGCATTAAACATTTCCTAATTTAAATAAGAATCCATTGAAAATTTCGTAAGTTTAATACAGGTTTGAGATGTTTTGCGAAGCTTTCTTGGTTGGCCAACTAAGGCCAGCGTCATTGTTGGGCAAATTAATGAACGTTTACTTCATTGTGCAAATTGGGTTGCCAAATATTAGTCTTTTGGCATTTAATAAAAAAGTCAATTGAATGATTAGAGTCTGACCAACGAAAGCTGTCCAAGAAAAAAGGCGGCAATTTTAAAAAATCAAGAGCTGTTAACCCTGGCTATACACTCCTGAAAGGGAGTTGATACTTTACAATATTCAATAAATATTATGCAATAGCATCAGTATTTCATATTTATTAATTAGACGCCATTATTATTATTAATTAGATGCCATAATATAAGTTTAGAAAATAATTCGTGGACAGCTTTCGTTGGTCAGACTCTATCGGTTGTGATAAGTAATATTTATTTAGTGAAGCTGTGATTTTTAAAGTGAGACTTTTTGCGATGATTTGGCGCTGAAAAATAATTGGTACTTCAGAAGATGAACGAAATGTGAAGCGAATATACTCATAGCAAGTCTTCTCTTTAGTACCTATATTTGATATAATATTATATACCCTACCGACTGACCAGACTTATGAGAATATTGTGTAAAGTTTGAACTGAGTCTATTCTGTAAAATTTGTGTGATGCTGGAACAAACATTCAGACAAACAGAAAAAAATCTAAAAGCTATATTTTCGGCATTAGAACCGATCCCAGACCTCGTAGCAATTACTTTTTTCAAAAATATTCTGTATACTTTTTTGACTCGGCTACGATTTTATTTTGTGTATAGATATAGATTTGGCAACCCCTTCTGAAGCCCTACTGCTAAGCATGAGATCCTGGGTTCGATTCCCAGGTCGGTCATAGTGTTATTTGGTTTTTCCATCAGAAATTTCTTAGTAGCAGCCCGGAGTCTGGATTTGTTCCTGGTTGATAACCTAACCCTTCGGGGATTACAGGCGTGATGTTATGTTTTTTATTCTAATATCCGTTTGCACTAAAGGGTCAACGATCGGTTAGCTTAGTTCACTAATTTTACATTTTAGAGCATCAGAGTCCGCTGTTAACAAGAAGCACAGAACTAGTAGGTAGATGTAGGCGGTCTATACAAAAGCTGTCAAATCACAATGCTTATTCCTCAGATAAAAGTTATCTGACTATTGTAATATCAGCCTTATGCCCGAGATACATGAGGCTAGTTTCTTAAGCCAGGATAGTAAGCTAGCAAGCTAGTAATTCAGGCTTCGTGTATACAGAACTAGCTTCATTTTTAGGCTAGTAAGCTAGTGAGAAAGCTAGCGTCTCAAGCTAGGGTTGTTTTTTAATTTATTTTTATCAAACAGCTACAATATACAGTATAGAAAAAGAAATACACATAACATTTGAACCATATTGTAGCAGACAAAGCTGTTCACAGAGTAGCTGTGGAATATAGTATGCAATTAATTAAACGCTAGGATGATTTTTGAGCTAGTAGCACCCCTACCACAGATTTTATTATCCTGGCTTGTACACTAGCTTCAAGTGGCCGGCGAAGCTAGTATTCGATTGGCTAATGAGCAGTGACTACGTGGTTTGTTTTTCTGACCGCATCCACGAGTTTTACTGTACTGGCTTACATTATCTGGCATCTTGCAAACAGCACTAGCATGTGCCAAGCCTGGACAGCAAGCTAGAATAGTATACTAGGGTTCTAGCTTGCACTCCTAGCTTTGAAAAACTAGTCTCGTGTAACTCGGGCTTAAATAGAGTTCTTACTGACAGATGATAATATACTGAGGAGGAGCTCGTAGCTAAGTAATAACAGCCGCACGGGTCGATCCATGAGGTTAAGCTACGCTTGCCGGGGTTGGTCCGTGGATAGTTGGCCATCTTTACATATCGAGACTCCTCCGTGCTTCGGAAAGCACGTTAAGCCGTTGGTCCCGGCTGTCATTCGTGGATCTTTGACAGTCGTTACGAGTCGTCAGAAGCCCGAAAGTCTGACAACCAGTCTTACCAAGGGGTATCGTGGAGGTCACGGTGTGGAGGTCAGATAGGCAGTCGCTCCATGTAAAATACTGGTATGCAGCTGCATCCGGTTAGACTGGAAGCCGACCCCAATATGATTGAGAAAAGGCTAGGCAGAATGACTGACAGATGATAATATAATGCCTCTTTAAAAAATCTCTTCCAAGATTGCATCAACGTCTCTACGTATAAAACAAAGTTCCTTTAACATAATCGTACATATCCGTATGTTTGTCATCAATCTACTTTCAATGAGAAAACATATAACTTACATAAGTATAAGTTACAAGTTAAGCGAGTAAGTATAAGTTCCGTGTCACGGGAAACAGGAAAGTATTGTGCGTGTTGTTTGTTATGTAAAATAACTTGCTTTGAGAGAAACTTCAGTTCTCGAATATTTTAAAGTTTTTTATTATTATTATGGTAAAAGGTTTGGACCAGTTTTAAAAGGCTTAAGGTGGATTCGACCAAACAGGAATAAATTTTATCCGCGGAATAAGATTTACTTCTGACAGTTTTCGTATGGAGAAAAGGCTTATTCCACGGATAAAATTTATCCCTGTTTGGTCGAATCCGGCCGTAGCATACTTAAATCTACGTCATGCATGCATGTCGGCATATCTTGGACAGTCAGCCTCGGTACCACATTGCTGTTACCCTAATACTAACTTAAAATATATTAAATGTGAAAATGAGTTATTTGTTTATTACGCTTTCACGCTAAAACGGCTGAACGGATTTGGATGAAATTTGCCACGTGGGTAGACCATGACCTGGGTTAGGACATAGGCTACTTTATATCCCGGTAGTACGTTCCCGTGGGATAATTTTTGACGTCCACGCGGGTGTATTCCCGGTCAAAAGCTAGTAGCAAATATTTTTATCACGACATGACTTTTCTTCTGGGATTTTAATATGTAAAGTCAAAATTACATTATGAAATTAGTGATATGAAATTATTTGGTGACTTTTTCGTACAAGTGTACGGGACCGCCTGGGGGTCGCGTGAGTCGCTCGCTCGCTCGCGTAAACTGCCACCAACGAAAATGTCGCCCTTTCATTTTGTTTCATTTCAAGTCACTAATTTCGTGTTGTAATTATGCCTGAATCTATGGCTAATTTTAAGTAACAAAACAGAATGCATAGTTTTCAAAGCATTCATTGATTTTTTGGCTTACCACAGACCTTTTACACAGCAGTATTTTTAAGATAACCTGTAATGTTTATGTTACCTAACTTTTCTTAGAACCGCTTAGTTTATAGAATGCACGATTGATAGCAATTTGCAATATCATTAGAAAGAACATAAGAAAATAGCAGTGGAATCGCAAATGGATGGTCATCCCAAAAAAAAAAACTTATGAGTCTATGCAGTGGAAGTCCAAATCTTTCTTTCACATATGGATCTGCCTACCCTTTCGACCAACACACACATCACGGCCTATACCTACACTGATAAATTGACACATCACTATTACTACCTAATATCACAGCTAAGAGTTGCCGATCTATTACTGAATAAACATCTAGTTCAACCTAAATTGAAGCTTAACTTCTACGAGATAAAGCGGAAAGTTTTTTGTCGGACCACGGATGAATGCTTGAATTGCGTGCATTACCGGTCATGTATAATGAATGTTATCAAAGTTATTGCTAAACGATTTAAGTTGAAAATATTACGTGCTGATGAATGGGGATTTGATTAAATTTTATTGTAGCTATTAGTTTGCGAGGTAAACGGATATAACATTAAGCGTAGGTTAATAATATGTATATTGCAGATTCATGATCATCTCTTTAATATTTTTTAATTATGTAGATCTAAAGATGGAGCCGAATAGCCGTTACAAGCACTTTGATATGAATGTGCACACATGAATTGTAATCTAAAACAGCTATTATACGTTTTGGGTAAGATAGAGAGGGTAGATAACTATGTTTGCGTCACTCACTGTTATTTTGACGTTTCTATTAGGTGACGTTAACTGTTATTACAAAGACTCAAAATATAAAACACTAGTTAATTGAAATAAAATAAACACGACAAACCTTAAAACTTCCATAATTCGCAGTCCAAATTCAAACCCTGTTCTTAAACCAAAAAAGCACAGACAACAACTCCACTCCCGCCAAAATTTGACAGTTTGACTGCAACAGATTAAAAATCCTTGTTTTTTTTTTAATTCGCGTTGTGATCCAGGCGCGTGTTGTGGTTCAGCCAAGCGCCATTGGACTAGCTGTTACATAACGTCGGGAGGCTGGAATGATTAAAGTACAGTTACAAGACCTCGCATCGAGCGATGATCTCGTCTCACGTCCGCTTGCTCGTTTTGTGGCGAAATGAGCTTTTTTGGCTCGCTCACACCGTTGCGTTAGGTTTTTTAAGATTCCGTTAAAATTGCCTTGTTACTGATATTATGTGTACTTTGCGGAGTTTAGCCGAAATATAAATATTGATGTAGATTTTGGAGATAGATGCAAAAAACGTTATTTGATAAGTTGTATGTTTTCTGCGTGCGGTTTCCGGCGCTCATTAATCCCTGTTGGTTTTGTAAGAACTGTTGGAACTGAAGCAAAAGCTTCAATTTGTGATGATATAACACTCCTTTTGTTGGCACCGATCCACCTGCAAAACAAGGCAAGTGGAAGTAGAATCGTGATGTTATAAGTTTGCAGATTGCAACTCGAGTTTTTGCTCTAATATCGTGACGAGTTGCAGCATTTCGCATAACTGTCCCGATAAGGGGCATTAAGAAAAAGAGGAATACCAAAAAAGTATGCTTACTACTTACTCGTGCTTAGGTTGCTGCGTCATCCATATTTAGGCCGTTATCTATGCTTTTACGAACTCTAGAACGTATAGGTGCCTGAAGACATATTGCTCGATCAACTACACTCAGATTCCATAGATCATCTACAGAACGACCAGAGCCCTGTTTACTCTCATAAAATCTAGACAGCAGTTCGTAACCATAAACACTAGAACAAAAAGTATAGTTTCTCGAATCTCGACGGAATCCAACTCCCAGTACCAAGGATCACTTGGCCAATTTTTTGCGAACAATAATGTCTGCGGTCAAAAACGTTAGTTTAATTGACGCGCCCGTTACCACATTGTTATATCGATAGATACTTGTTTTATTCACAAGAAATCGATAGCTTTTTTTGTGGTGTTTTCTTGGTGAATTGGTGTTGTCATTTCGGCGAATTGAATGTAGAAGAAAGAAATCTAATAAAGTTTACTAAGCGCTGTGGTGCTGATTTTTATTAGACATTTTTTTAGGACCTGTAAGAAACAATATATTTTGAACTAAAATTTTTAGTGCACGCTGTTTTGTCGTTTTAATTCTGGCTAAGTATAGTTTACCAGTCAGTTGCCTAGCAACAAGACGTGGGATAACATTGGTACAGGCCAGGCTTTCCTTTCATTGTTTGTGTTGAACAGAGTTATATGCCCTATTAAAAGGACACCTCCTTTCAGGGGAACCTAGATATTTTTCTGATCTACTGTTAGAAGGGAACCATACCTACATGTTCAGTAAAATAGATACCTATATGTATCTTGGGCTGCAATTGAGTTTCAGAAAAGCTCAAAGCATTTATTGGACCGACGGTTTTTGACAATAAACATAATATAACAACACGCTTGTATTCTCAGAAGGGTTAGGCAGAGGTGTACCTATAGTACATCAACATTTCGCCAGTTATGTTTAAGTCTTATGTCATAGGGGCAAAGCCTATTGCTATCAAGCGGGACCAAATACAGACTCCAGCATGCTACTGAGAAATTCCCGATGGGAAAACCTAATAACACTTTGCCCGACCCGGAAATCGAACCCAGGACCTCATGCTCAGCAGTAGCGCTTGCGACCACTAGATCAAAAAGGCGACTAAACGTTTTCAACTTATTCACAGAATATTAGAAGATCATTTGCATGTTCTTTCGCTCGGTTCGGTGCAAGAGAGTCAAAAGCGCCTGAGGCAAATCATTCTATTCTGTATATATCACAATCCAGACATAAGCGATTTATCCCAACGGTTAAAGACCTTTGCGTCAATAAAAAACAATATTAAAAAAAAAACAAAGCTATTGTCACAAATGCTCTGAGAATTTTCGGCCAAGATTAGTTGGCGTGTGGAACGGTAATGGTAATTTTGTTGGGACAGTCATTTGTCATATAAAATACCTATGACTGTCACAGCGGTCAGGAACCTTTTATTTCGTGGGAAAATCTTTTTGATTCGGCCCGTAGAAGACGGTAGGTTATGGCCGCTTCTGGCAATTTAAAACCTACAGGGATCCTTTATGGGCGTCCTGTATCCTTTAGATACACTGTCGGCTGAGACCTTAGCAGATCTAGACTCTGGCCGACAATCGAAAATGATCTGAATTTTTGAAGGAGGTATATATCATGATTTGATAAGACTATACGCTGGCGAGAAGGAAATGTAGCAATATTTTGATGTGTCGATGGAGTTTCTTCCAAATTTTTGTTCCATAAGAACATACTACGCTTTGGAATGGACCACTAGACTCATCTTTCTTACTGACTTACTCCTAGACAGTTCAAAAGTGCCTGTAATTGGTTTAATTGAAACAAATGCTTTGAGTTTGAACACTTTCAAGGTAAAAAATTTGGTAAAAACATCGATCCGTATTCCAGGGATCGGGATTAATTAATTAATCCAGTTTCAGTCCTCGAAAAACAATATTTAATCCAGATGATTGCTTGTAACTGACCATGACCACACAAGGTGGATGAGGTAACGAAACAAGCCATGCATTCACTTACGCACGAATACGTTAATAGGTGCATGACCAGTTTCTTTCAGCTATACTGATTCTGGTAATGACCCGACAACATGTTGAATTATGCGGTTTAGTTGAACTGCTATCTAATTGTGTAAAACGTTTTCGTAAACGATTCGGACTAATCTGTTTAATTTTGACAGTTCAACAACATTCATTGCGTTATTTACGTTGTTGAGCAGATTTTTTTTTCGAACATATGAAGCAATGGATTAGCAATCTGTGTCAAACCGACCCAGATTGTGATAGATCGTGTATTACGCAATTAGGGTGCTGGTTCGTATTATCATTATCAATCAGTATGAACTTTAATTGTTCATCTCAACTAACTTTATTTTAACACGTAAGGGTTGGAAGACATCTGTATTTTCAGATATATAGTATATTCATTTTTAGTAGGTTTAGTACCATAAAAGCCAGCCTTCAACGTTGCCACTGCGGGCCCTCCTCTCTGTAAGAGGGAATGGGTATAATCCACCATGCGGGCCCAGTAAGTTGGTGGATGTCACATGTCTAGTAAGTTACGCAATAGTTTAAATGTAAAAAAAATCACTGTTTTCAATGACTTTGTACTCGTAGCTTCGGCTACCTAAATTGCTTGCTATTCTTTTGGAAAAAGAATGCGAGCTTTGACAAAGAAAACATCCTTATGAAGAAAGCTGGATACGGCTGAATGTAGCTGACTGATTTCTTTTACGGATATTTTCGAGTAAATCTGCTGATTTACTCAAGATAACCAATGGAACATACTCATCGATCAACTCAGCTTATTGCAGTCCACTGTTGGACATGGGCCGCTCCCAGGCTGCGCCATAATACCCTGTTAACCTTCCGCATCCAGCCACCTTTCGACCATAGTCATAAAGGTGTACAAACTTTTCTAATCATTCAAGCATACGATATAGTTTTGATATGTGCAAAACGTATGCTATTAACAGCCAAGGTGCGCTTGCGCAACGTGTATGACAGTACGTGACGTGGGTAAGTAGAGATGACCCTAACCTGTTTAGTTTTGTTGCGAATTGATGACGTAATTTTAAGGTGGTGTATCGTCATAATACCTATGACTGGTCCTATGTGCCATTGGGTTCTGATGAAAGGTAGGTTCTTATGGTACTTTCTGGCTGGTGAGCTAGCTGGTGGCTCATTTGATAGTTAGAGGACTTTGTTGTCTATGGGCATAGTGGGTTTTGATTTTTTTTAATTTTTTTATTGGGATTTGTTTTTTTTTATTTTAATTTTTAATTTGGAATTTGGATTTTAATTTTTTTTTTAAATTGAGATTTTTAATTCTAGTTTTTAATTTATGTGTTATTATTTTAGTTTTTTTTATGGATCATGTGGTCTGCAATAAAGATTTTTATTATTATTTTATTATTATTAATAACAGAGGCATTACGGATTGGTTGCTATCACAGGGACAAGGAAAATCTCATGGGTGTATTTTTTTTTTTGTAATCCTCTCTTATTTTGAAATGTGTATTTTAGTATTGCGCCGAATGGAGGTTTTTCTATGAACCTTTTCCTACATAGAGCAATACTGCGTTCGAAGGGGCTTGGAATAGGTAAAAAATAAAACAAGTATTCATAAACAAGATTTTACTGTTATTTAATTAAAAAAATATTAATACAAAATTTAAAATATTCTCTCTAAAACACTGGCTTTACTGTTTAGTCCACTTATCTTTACTTGGCGTGAGTATTCAATGCTTCAGTCCAGTCAAAATAGGTTAGAACTAGCTTATCATAATTGTATATTAAGTATTTCTTGAATATCATTTTAATAATTGGCGTAGACACAGACTTTTAAATTATTAAATAAATTTAAAACATCAATTATATTTTGCGCTAAACTAATTTAAAACATAATTATATTTAGCGCTAAATTAATTTAAAACATCGTTATATTTCTATCAATTGTTTGAGGAAAACCTAATTTCAAACAACAACCAGTTAATTAATTAATTATTGTTTATTAGGAGTTCAATGTCTGGTCTAGATGTGATTTCACCACTATACAACAATGCTATGAATCACCTGGCATTCTGTCTGGATTTCTAAGTGTGGGCAAAAATGGAAATGAATTCGATCAATTTACTGAAGCAACACTTTTTTTCAAGATTCAATCAATCTTATTTTCAATGTGTAAAATCACGTTTCATGATGACTACTTCTGGTAGATATTTCTTTTGTAGAATTGATGAATTGGTACTCTGTAGTGCAAAATTGTGGTTAGGTCAAGTAGGCACCTATGCACGGGTATATAATAGTTATTTTTTTACTAAACAGCATATTATATCACCACAAAGGCGTGGTCATATTTAAGAGTGTAGTACAGACCATCAGACTGAACAACTTTCTCTATGGGACCAGTATCGTAATGGCGAAAAAATTATCAGCCGTCCCATACATTTGGAAAGTATTGAAGTTTTTAATGGGACAGTTGATAATTTTTTCCTGATTAGGTACCTCGTTGGTTCCATAGAGTTATTCAGTTTGATGTTCCTTTCTGACACATGCTGTATAGGGATCTTGATGCCTGTTTTTTCTATTGGGAAGGGCAAATGTGCATATGTGTAGTTACCAATAAATAGTACACCCACGTCTCATAGTCATAGTAGCCATGTAGGGTTAAAACCCAATTAATTTTATTCATTAGTTGTCCAAAAACAGCAAAATATTTTTAATATCTAGCGGAGTTTCAAATTGACGGGCAATTATTGCTTTTTAAATAGTTTTGCTGTAACTAATGGGACTTAGTCACACTTCAGCTGCCATCTTTTTGCGTTTTGTTTTAAGCTTTTGTTTCGTGTTCTGTTACCAAGGAAACTTGCTGGGTTCTGGTGTGATGGGAATTTTAACTTCATAAGAGTTTTAACTTTGTTTCTGACTGAGGCTGCTATTAATCTGCTAGCAAAATGCAGCTGGATACCAGAATTTTACAAAGAGCGACTGCCTATCAGGGGCCTAAGTCTACTTATTTATAAACGTTACAATGGTCTCTCAAAGGTGAGTATTTGACAGTTTTTGTATGGCAAATCTGTCAAAAACTCACCATTGAGAGACCATTGTAACGTTTATAAATTAGTAGACTTGCCTAAGTCTACTAATTTATAAACGTTTCCCTCCACACAAACCAGTTACTGGGTAAAGGCTCCCACAAACAGGCGTGGCGCGACTTTAACAATACAATTTCTAAGAAAACTTCACATATATTTTTGTACTGGACTATACTTGGGAACCTACTGGGTACGTAGACCGAAAGACAGTACGGGTGACCACTGAAAATCAGCGTTGTGCTAGGTCCCCCATAGCACAGCATCATGCTGAGTGGAAGCCTTATTGTCACAGTCATGACGTGCAGCTATAGGCTATGTCTGTTTTATTCCCGTACTAGGTACCTATTGTGAATGAGATATTTTGTAAAAAAAAATCTGATTACATATTTATATCTTTATCTTTATTTTATCTTTCTGTATGCACGTGTTTCTGTGATAAATAAACGTATTTTTCTTTCCTTCAGATATATTGAAGGTCAAGGGTTCCATCTATTTTTGCCGTTTTTTATGAAAACAGATTTGAAATGTTTTTAAACTTAACTTTAAATACCACTACGACCCCTGTACCGTTGCATGAACCTATAAGAGGGTTTATTCTGAAAGTTGGCAACGTCGCAAATAGATGTCAAATATTTCGCTGTTTTGATTAATTTGATAATATTTCTGTATGGAAATAAAAAATGTGGCTAACTAGCGAACTAGAATATTGATTATGAAATGCAATAATTAATATCGTAACACCGAATAGTTAGTTTTAGATGTAAAAAAAGTATTTGGTAACTTTCCAAATGCCTTTTTTTCACCTAAAACGGGTACAACATCAAATTCAATGTTATAATTGCAATTCATTATTAATATTCTAGTCAATTGGTTAGCCACATTTCTTATTTCCATACAGTATTATTTCCAAATTAATCGAAACAGGTAAATATTTGACAGCTATTTACGACGTTGCCAACTTTTAGGATGCACCCTCGCGTGCGTTTCATTGTACGTACGCACATTGATGATTTTTCAGACTATAAATAAGTAAAAGTCGTTTCCCAAAAGATGTTTTTGCACAAGGATATCTGATGTACAGAATGCGTAGATGACAGAATGCGTAGATGACAGAATGCGTGGATGACAGAATGCGTAGATGACAGAATGCGTGGATGACAGAATGCGAAAATGACAGAATGCGTAGATGACAGTTTTGTGATTGGTCTTTTTATACTATTTATGTAACAAAGGATCGTAGAAGAAGCCACTGTCTAACTTTTGTAGAAGAGCTAAAAATCTACTTTCTATGGTAATTTTTTGTAAAAAATTAGCACTAAATATTTCTACTTGTTAAGAAAAGTCCGTGCTTACGTTAATTTTAAATGTGTTTAATTGGTTAGTACAAAAATAAAATCTAGATTAAGTTTTTAATACATTAATAAAATCTCAAAAAAAACAACAGATCACAGATAAGTGTTGCGACGTTATCAACAAAATGTTGTCGTTGTTATTAATTAAATTAAAGTGTTTAATTAAACTAAGTTTATGTGTTTCTATGATATAATTTTTTTTTGTAATAAGTTGTGCCCCATAATTTCTTTAATTTGTTTACATATAGCCTCCAGTCTTGACAATGTTAATTTTTTATTAATTTAATAACACGTAGGAAAACTAACGACTATAAAAAAAATCTAAAATAATCTGTCTTTTTCCGCAAAATCTGGAAACCAATTATTAATATTATTTTTACATCGAAATTGTGTCAGTCAAATTCTTATAGCGCCTACAAAGGAATTCATTAAAACCTAAAGTAATTAGAAAAATATACAACATTTATTAAAATTTTCATAAAATTTCACAAGGAGGCGGTAATATAGGAAACATCAAACTTCTCCTGGCTTCAGTTGGTACTCTTTAAATTTGACATAAGTAATTTCTATTAAAATCTAAAATTAAAAATAATTATTTTTATATGTAACATGAATTTTAGTTCGGTGAAGCGTTCAATAGATGTCATTGTATTACGAACTCAAACTTTTATTCTAAAATCAGTGTTACGTATAAACATGTAACTTTTCTTAATAGTATTATAAAAATGTATATTAAAATATGTATTATGGACATAAACTCTGTCTTCCGAGATCACTCCTTAGCTTCCAATAATTTCTTCTTATCACATAATCTGCCCCTGAAATTATAAATAATTATTAACTTTGAACATAAGTAAATATTCTAAGGTGCACTACACTTTCAAATTGAAGATAGACTTTATTGTTTGCTAGCCACAAAACGCGGGTAGTAAGTAGGTATTTTATATTTTTAGTAAGTAACCTGATAATTTAGTCCTCGGACCAATGGACTAAATCGACGTCGGTGTATCAGTCACACACAATCCATGTCAATTTCAAATTTTACCCACATAATATAATTTACTTTTTAATTGCACTTTACTCCAAATTACAATTAGCAAGGTAATTTTTTCAAATTTACTAACTGCGCTATCTAGTGCCGCCACAGAAATCTATCGAGTCTTTGAAATACCTATCGACAACTCACGCCATCTGTTATCAACAAATCAAAACTGACATTTCTCTCACCTGAGTCTAGATGTCGCTAATGTGTCCGCCGCACTTCCCGCTCCGTCTTGTCTTGCCGCTTGAGGTCATTGATCGTGGGGACGCCGCCAAACAGCACTTTCGCTGTCATTTGCTGCAAAAATACAAATATTTCTTAATATCTGTTGCGGTTTGATTGATTGAACACCTTGGTTAACTTGTAAATGAAAATGAACTTGTTGCATCGGTAGTTCCAAAGCAAATAATTTTTAATTTTTAATGAGTAAGTTTTTCACTGTTGGAGTAGGTGCAACCCCATTTCTTCCTTGCAAACGTAATCGACTTTATTAATATACTTCTTATATAGGGGTTTCTGTTCAGTATAATAAACTACTACTGCATTCAATAAGGTCTTAATTTTGAGTACTACTGTGAGCTATTTACCGTCCAAATGGACAAATTTTGTAGAATTTCAGACCTTTAATTGGTAGATTTTGTTCAATAGTAAATGTTTGAATCCTATTTACTAGGCATTTACGCTTACCATAAATAACTGAGGTTAACTGTTGCTTGATTGTGATGATGATCGTTATTGTGGTGTCTCATGTTTTACGATAATGATGATGATCTTTGGTCTAGTATTAGATAGTTCAAATCAAATCTGCCTAGCCTTTACCCAACTATGTTAGGTTCGGCTTCCAGTCTAACCGGATGCAGTTGAATACCAGTATTTTGCATGGAGCGTCTGACTATCTGACCTCCACAACCCAGTAACTGGGTAATTCGGTACCCCTTGGTAATACTGGTTGTCAGACTTTCGGGCTTCTGACTAACCGTAACGACTCAAAGATCCACAAATGACAGTCGGGACCAACGGCTTAAGGTGCTTTTCTTTAGGCACGGAGGAATTTCGGTATGTAAAGATGGTCACCCATCCACGGACCAACCCCGGCAAGCATAGCTTAACCTGTTGGATCGACCCGTGCGGCTGTTATTACTTAGTCACGAGCTCCTCTCGAGCCCTTGTTTTAGGTAGTTAACAAAGCTTATAATATCCATTTGTAGACTAGACTGGGTCCACAGACTGGGCTCAACCACAGGTTATAATTATGTAGGTAGTTATGGCAATTCGATGGAAACGAATACAACCATCGGAAAAATCGATACAACTATCTATCGATGAGGAAATAGGATGACATATAAATCGTAATGGACACTGTCAAAGACCATGCGAAATTAAGTGCTGAAGGTGTTGGCAGAGTTCCAAGTTACACCTGTCTGCGAAAGCAGTAGCCATTGGGAATTGATGACGCGTTTGAACATTACAGTGAAAATAATGGAATATTACCTAGCTGTTCGAGAATAGTTACTGCCAGCTTATGTACAGTGGCGAGCACATCAAGCTACTAAAATCTGTCAAATTTCTTTAGTGGATTTTAAACTTTATCGCTAAAGCATTAGGTTCAAGTTTGATTGGGAAAGTTTGACAGTTTTGGGTAGCTTGATGTGCTGGCCACTGTACATTACAAATCAAGATCAAAGGTCTTATTTTGTTTGTAGTAATTTCAGAAGCCTTTTATTGTCAAACCGGATTTCAGCAATGGTGCTAAGTGGCAGATATAGGTATCGAAGGATTTGATTCAGGGAGTTCTCACTAATATAGTAAGAAAACTTATTTGGACGAAATCCTTCGCAAGTAGCTCTACTACTAACCTAACCTAGTGTATTAATTAAACGTCATGGTGTCGGAGGGGCTCTGGCTAAATAATAATAGCCGCATAGGTCGATCGAAGGTAAAGCTACGCTTGCCGCGGTCGGTTCATGGATGGGTGAACGTCCATTACATATGAAGACCCCTCCGCGCCTCGGAAAGCACGTTAAGCCGTTGGTCCCGGCTGACATTCGTAAATCTTTGTCAGTCGTTACGGGTAGCCAGAAGTCTGACAACTAGTCTTACCAAGGGGTATCTTGTTAACTGGGTTGTGGAGGTCTGATAGGCAGTCACTCCATGTAGAATATTCTGGTATTCAGCTGCATCCGGTTAGGCTGGAAGCTGACCCAACATACTTGGGAAAGGATAGGTAGAGGGATTGATTGGTTTCGCAGCCCTGCTATAGGTCAGACATAAAATATATAAGTACATAATACCTAGTGGGTGGGGTTCGCAGGTTGCAGCTGAAAATCAGCGTGAGGTCACTTTGTGTTGTCATCTTACATTATGCTGAGCTGAGGCCCTTTTGGCATTATAATCATTGTTTTCTGTTTTTATAGTTTTAAGGTGTATTTTTCTGCTGTAATGCCAATAAACGCATTTTTCTTTCTTCCTTTCTAGTACGTTAAAATTAAATCTCCTTTTCTGGCATGCACAAGTATCACATATTCACCAACTAACCCATCATTAACTGCCTCAATACAATTCCGGATCCACATTTTGCCAAAAACATTACACATTGCCCAACTGTTGGAAATTGGATCGTGTCGAAACGAACGGCCGCAATTAGGCACGCCATTATCATTTGTGTTCCACAGAGAAAGGGCTGTTAAGGTGTGTATCGATCTCTACCGGACAAAGGACTGCCCGAATTATTTCGTTTTGTGGTTAAGCAATTAGTGTTTTGGGAATTAGAATTAATAGTTATTTGTGGGGGATGTTGTCTATTTCTGTTATCTTAGGGTGAAGTGTGACGTTCCGGGTCTTTTGTTTGTGGGTCAGAATTTTTATGTTTGGTTGCATTAGTATTACAGGGGTTGTGAACTTTAATATAATTAGCATGATATCCAGTAATCTAAATCTTAAATGCCATGTATAATTATTATAGATAGTATAGATTATGGTATAATTCAGTAGACGCATGTTTATACAAAAATTAAAACGAGTTTCGATTTTACCCATCATTATTGTTTAGTATGGGACCAAACCTGAAATCGCGAAAAAAATTGCTGTCCCCAGCCCCTACATGTATGTTCGCGTATCTCGTCAAAATATAGGGAACAGCAGATTTTTGTTTTGCGATTTAATAGCGAAGTAATTTCAGCCGGTCTGCTCTGTAAAAACATATCGTGAACTCCTATGGAGTAAGCTTGAAGTGAGCTGCCTTTCAACCTGATGCTGGGTATTGACATATAGATGTATTATTTAAAACATAAATATTTTAATAATACATCTATGATTTAGAACTAGCGTATCTATGGGTATTGACCATATTGACAGCACACTTTAAGTTTTCACGGTGAGATTATCACCGAATATATCGGGAGCTCATGAGCAATCCCTTTAACTCCAAAATCTTAAGTTACAGAACAAATAATCTTCGAATTTATTATTGTATCTTTATTTTCGCCCCAAAAGCGTCGCCTTAACCGTTATATTTTAAGTGGACGATCAACATTGGGTGCTCCACATTTAATAATTACAATCTTTGGCTACATGGCCATATAGCCATATAGCCATGACATGATATAGTTATGTAGATCGAAGTAATTCGCTTGCGTATGTAAAAATATACGAATCTGGATCAATTTTCGGCTACAATAAAATGTTTAATGTACATTTTTGACCGACTTTCGATATTTTTATGAGTGATTAAGATTTTTGATTTCTTGTGATAAAAGGGAAGATTAAATGTGTCTGTGGTTTTGTTATTAAGACGGGAAAGTTTTATTGTTCTTGTTATTGGAATGGCTTATTATAGTGGAGCAATATTTCCAGTCGAATGCTTTATCTTCAGTGAGGAAAAATGAGATGGCGTAGTCAAAAGAAACCAATAAGCTAACTAAAAAGGAAAGTTCTTAGAAAAGCTAGTCCCACTAACTCTAAATAAATATTGTAGCTAGAAATCATATAGTTTTTTAATAATAGTATCCTGCCAGAAAATGGTCAATACTTAGTTTTTTTTATGTATGAAAAGAATATTGCGCAAAAAAACGTTATAAATCTGATTTTGATTTTTCTTTTAGTTTTATGAAACAGATTGATTCTGACCAAACCATGCCCCATTGGTTGTGCATTGTCCCTAGTGTGTCCCTAGTGCATTTTTGAGCACCTAAAACACATTACTGATGATGTGATTATCGTTGCCACCTTTTGAGCCAAACTTATTTAATACAATATAGAAAAAGATTGATACATCACTCTCTACTTACTTCGATAAGAAATACCGTGATGATATTTCTTTATACATACGCGTATGATAAAATTGCCCAGTGAAGCAAACATCCTACCGCAGACGGACAGACTTCGCAATTCGACCAGACATTCCATACATAATGTATGAAAAATGTAGCGTTTCTTATGTATGGAAGTTACAGAGCGGATAATTGTATTGCTTCATTTTTTGTTTTGATTATAAGCAAAGGAATTAAGCATTTCAAGATATTCTAATACCAACAAAATTAGTATAAGTAAAATTATCTTCCTATAGAAGAGCGGAGTCTCCAAATACGCCTAATGTTCTGCTTAAAAGGAGGCTCCAATCATCAACTTGTTGTTTTGATTTGGTTTATGCAATATTTTTATTTTTTTTAAAGACGATAGAAGTGTTCTTAAAAATATTTTTAAGATCATTCCAGTGGCCTTTGAGAAAAGCAAGGTTTCTTTGAGCAACATACAGATTTAGTTGAAATGTTTCGAATTTACTTAGTATGAAAAGGCCAAGGCCATTTTATTATCATAATTTTAGCCTGAGGATATCTGGTCAGGGGCTCTTTCCTTTGCATTCCTCTGAGCTTTGAGGCCATTGCTAAAAAATCAAGATTGATGTCTGGTTACACATATGCATACTGCACTTAACTAAGGCTTGGCAGATATTGGATTAATCATTGACGACTCTGAAGATGATGAGGAGCTCGTGGCTAAGTAATAACAGCCGCACGGGTCGATTCATCAGGTAAAGCTACGCTTGCCGGGGTTGGTCCGTGGATGGGCGACTATCTTTACATATCGAGACTCCTCCGTGCCTCGGAAAGCACGTTAAGCCGTTGGCCCCGGCTGTTATTCGTGGATCGTCGTCAGAAGCCCGAAAGTCTGACGTATTACCCAGTAACTGGGTTGTTGATGTCAACTAAGAAAAGATGTATAATACTGGTATTCAGCTGCATCCGGTTAGACTGGAAGCTGACCCCAAAATGGTTGGGAAAAGGTTAGGCAGATTGATAATGTCTCTGAAGATGATGATGATTTCAGTTGTCATCGTCCCTGTCTAAGCTTTTTATTATAATTATGGTGATTTTGCTAGCTTGTACTCGTATAGCTTAGGGTCAGTTTCAAAGCCAAATAGATACACGTTTTACCTGATAGTTTCCATTGCTGGCAACACTAGGAGGTGCATAACTCCTCCCCCCGTACCCCTGGCCAGTCCCTCCATGATACAGCGTGTTGTTATTTGCGTCCCGTGTGGTTGCGGTTGTGTACGATGATTTGCAGTTTTGAGACATCCTGTATTCCTGGAATTAGATATGATGAAACATTTGAGGACAAGGGAAACATAGAGAATGATGAGAGAACTTGTGGGTACTGATAGTTATCTTGGTGGTAGATGGATAGAAATCCAAATATTTTTGGAGTTTTTATTTATCTATTTTTAAATTTATCTAAGGATTTTGCTCCTGAATATAAATATCACGCTAGCAGCCGTCGTGGATAATTATTCAGAGGAATCTAAAACAATTAAAAGTACGCAATCAAATTGTTAGTGACCTGTTTTTCAGGCTTACTCAAACTACAAATAAAATCTTCAGCTGAAAATCAGAGGAATTTTCTTGAAGCGTATTTATAACAGTTTATCTCAGCAACATACTCGTAAGTATTTTGCCGTAACTCTACGGTTATCTTGAGTGGCGATAACGGTATATATGTGAGAAATGTGGGTTGTATTCACCAGTGTTCTATTACTGCGATCATCGTAACTCTTACCACAGAATAGCACTCTTATCCCTGAAGAACGATTGTTCCGAGTTTATAAACCTGGAGAAATTCAGGCACTTGTAATAAAAAAAAACAGGGAAATCCAAAAAGAGGTTTAAATACAAAAGAAAGCTAGATTATAATAACGTAACATAACATTACGTCTGTAATACAGAAGGGTTAGGCAGAGGTGTGTTATGAGTCTCATGTAATAGGAAGCGAGCTTATTTCCATCAATCGGGCACTAATCCAGACTCCAGCATGCTACTGAGAAATTCGGGATAGAAAAACCCAATAACAGTTTGCCCGACCCGGGAATCGAACCCAGGACCTCATGCTCAGCAGTAGCGCTTGCGACCACTAGACCACGAGGCAGTAAAGTAACGATACACATGAATAAATAAATGGTTCAGGTTGTAAAACTAAAGCTCATAATTTAGGTTGATCTTTCTTTTACGATCTTTGTAAATTCAAGGTAAGTAATAACTGTAATAGGTATTAACAGGGTCGTTTAATAAAACCAGCCTATAATGGATGATTTCTACCAAACGGCTCGCATCGCATCGGATCGTCGCTTGCGAACGTATCCGTTTCCGTCAAATAGTTTCATTCCTACCGTGTTGCAGCCGAAAGGATCCAATCGGATACGACGACAGGCAAACGAAGGCGATCGCGCGTCGCATCATACTTTCATCATGCGGAAGACGTCCGCGGTCAAGATGCTGTGCGAGTGTGCGCGGCTTGGTAATATAGACTTTAAATACTGTGTATACGATTAAATATCGTTTAAAGATTGTAAAATCCGTTCCGATCCTATCCTAACAACCTATAATGTTCCCACTTTTGGGATACAGGTCTCCTCTATTCGAAAGGAAGTGGGCTGTAACCTACCACGCGGGCCCAGTGCGTGTTAGTAGATGTCATATGTCTTAGAATTTTTGGTTCTAGGACGTCCCGGCTTGCTCACGATGTTTTCCTTCACCGTTTGGAGAGCAGTGGTGATGAAATTATTTACACAAAGTAAATCGTCACCCACCATCCATCCAAACCCACGACCTACAACTTGTAAGACGGGGTCGTTACCACTGGAATACCGTGGTAACAGAAATAAAGAAAGAAAGAAAAAAGATAAGATAAGAAGATAGGTAAAGATATACGCTTTCAGTTTCAGTATGACGTAGCGTATACTGAAGCTTATCCG
The DNA here is from genome assembly GCA_914767815.1 of Eupsilia transversa. NCBI lineage: Eukaryota > Metazoa > Arthropoda > Insecta > Lepidoptera > Noctuidae > Eupsilia > Eupsilia transversa. Next base: position 1,558,228 of record OU611880.1, read on the forward strand.
GAACTGGTTAACAGAGCCTTAAAAATTATGAGATTCCTTGGTCTCAATTTAAATAATAAATGCTTTAAAACCAATGATTTCCGGATAATTATAAGAATGAAAACAAAAACAAGCATTGCATCATCTACTTATTATTTCACGGATTGGTTTAAATTAATTGGAGGAAGTGTATTATGTGTTTCGCAATGGGTTATCGACCGCTTTTTATTAACATTATATTAAAGTGTATGTGAGGAGTTGAGAATCAATTAATTAAAGTTCTAAAGGGATATTTCTGTTCGTCGACGAGACACTAATATTTATTACGTAGAGAAGCTTTTTTATTTATTTATTTTTTTATTTAGCATAAAACGGCTATGGCCAATTATGCGGCGGCATCTACATCGCCACATGCGAACAACGCATCAAAGACCTGACGTCACAAATCCTGCATCGCGCTGTTTAAGTTTACCGAGCGATTAACATATATAAGACTATCCGACATCAATCCTTGGGCAATTGCCCGCCAGACACAACTCCCGTCTGGTCGGAGGATCCTCCCTTTTCCATAGAGTATGAGTGAACTTTACACCCTGTTCCTTATACCCCTAAAATTACATTAGATGAAGACACATCAGTATATCTTTTTCTTATACATTAAAAGACTGCTTAAGCTTAGTCATTAGAAGGCAATTAGTAGTAGAATCTAAGACTTGATGAATAACCGATTTTCCTCCCCAGGGATTTTCTTTTACAGTTCGGTTATGGAATGCCTTGCCCGTCTCGAAAAGGCAAGCCCAATCTTTGACCATATTTAAAATTATGTTAAAAAAACACTATCTGTCTCCTTAAACGTGATGTTTATGTTCTTTGCACTTGTTTTATGATTATTATTGTGTATATTATATTTATATAGATAAGTAAATGTTTTGTGTATGTACGTTTTTATTGTATTTTATTATATTCTTTGTTGAATCTGTTTGTACTCCCCGTCACTTGTCTCTAAAGGTTCATTAGAAAACCAGAGTCAGACAGCATCTTTTAGGCGCAGCCGTGATGCATACACTATTGTTTTAAAAACATTATTGTGGAATTTTTATTTTGTTAATAATGTATTTTGTGTTCGTCCAAATAAACGTTATTATTTCTTTCTTCCTTTAGATATTTTAATTTCGTCATTGATGATGGACATGTTTTCTCACGATCCCCAAACCCGCACTGGGCCAGTAGTGGGTTACGGTCTACTCCCTCTCAAAGAGTGAAAGCCTGTTTCGCAGTAGAGGGAATATTAGGTATAGACTGGTAGGTACTTATGTATTGATGAAGACATTTTGAAGCACTCCAAAATAATATTACGTTAATTATAATTGACAAACATTTTCAGACAGATAAAAAGGTCAGCAAGCTTAGTTTTAGACACTAATTAGTCTAGTCTAGACATAAATTAGAACATTAGGTCGATCGTTAATAATAAAACAATGTGTCTTTGAAACTAGAGTATTTTGGGACGTTTTAGTGGCGCTTGTTCTGTTGAATAATTTAAAATGATGTCTGTTTTCTGCTCTTATTTGGGATTTAGAGTGCAACCAAAATAGTTTTGTTCAAGCCGTTTATATTGTGTGTTCCTTGTCAATGTTAGACGTAACTGTTAATGTCCTATATTAGACATTTTCACTAAGAGCCATTGCAGGAGGTAACATACAAATAGCAAAAAAAAAAACGAGAAATACCGGTATTTTCGTGGTATAAATGAGGTTAACTATAGAATTAAAGATTTCATCATGGCTGTAATTGAACGAGGTTTGTATCAAGGCTGACAGATATTGATAGCAGGACGAGTGTCCCGTACTAACTTGAGGAGGAATGGTGAATGGACACTCTTTTGATTCTCGAGAGTATAGAAGTGTTCAGCTTTTAGTGAAAACCTTCGAAACCATAATATCAATCATATGAAGCATATCTGCCTAGCATTTTCCCAACTATGTTGGGGTCGGCTTCCAGTCTAACCGGATGCAGCTGATTACCAGTATTTTAGATGGAGCGACTACCTATCTGACCTCCACAACCCAGTAATTGGGTAATACGATACCCTTTGATAAGACTGGTTATCAGACTTTCACGCTTCTGACGACTCGTAACGACTGTCAAAGATCCACGAATGACAGCCGGGCCCAACGGCTTAACATGCTTTCCGAGGCACGGAGGAGTCTCGGTATGTAAAGATGGTCACCCATCCACGGACCAACCTCGGCAAGCGTAGCTTAACCTGATAGATCGACCCGTGCGGCTGCTATTACTTAGCCACGAGCTCCTCATCAATCATATGATGCATTATGGAATAAAACTGTCTTCACCATACTTGCAAAATATTTGTTACTTACGACCAATTTCAGAAGACTTTAAAATGAACTGCCCTATTTTAGCAGACCACCATAACTCTCACATTATCACACCCAATTTACATACCGCTTTAAACACGAAGTACAGTCAGCGTCAGAGACTTAACAACACTTATTTCATGTACAAAAAAAAAACAAAAAAACCCGTTCGGAGTTGCAATGTCTTCGCGTGGACGGTGGCTGGGGTAATTAAAAAAAACCAGACGAACCGAAACTGAGCCGGTACAGTTACTAACTGTAACACGAAACGAACAATTAAATACGCGGTTTGAGTTATAAGCGGTAGCGGGGGGTTAATTGGTTATTAAGAAATAATTATTAAAGTATTTAAGAACTTGAACTTGATAAGTGAATGCTTTGGCTATTGGAGGGGCTATGTTCAGCAGTGGATTGCGATACCTGAATTTAATCATGATACAGAAGAACTAAATCGTTGGCAGTTTTTATTGTATATCGCCGTTATTATTGTTATATTTATTCAAAATGTACATAAGCATAATTTATTTGCGAGAATCAAGTGGAATGCAGATTTTTAAATTAGTTTAAGTACCTACTATGTCATCAAATGTCATCATAGTGTGTGGTAAATAATAAATAATATTATTGGTTGGTAAGCTTGTTAGCTTAACATACGCATAGCTGTGTATACCGAAAAATTATTCATTTTAAGAAGCACATCTCTGCCTAACCCTTCGGGAAAAACTGGTGTGATGTTACGTTATGTGTTATTCAATTTTGTTTTCCCACATAAATTCAAGAGTGCCTCCTACCTGGGTGTTTCAGTACTCATTCTCATAAATATATCAGTATCAGGATGTCGAAAATTCAATACCCGTCGAACACGAGCGTATTTCAGACATGTGCTCGATTTATTACTAGTATATAAACGCTGGGAAACTATCGTGGGGAGACTGTTAGACGTAAAGTATCGGTGTTACATACATCTAGTGTCACCGCAGTTTCACGAGGTAACTCGTTTAAGAGGGTAACTGAAAGCGGTGCTGAAGGCGAGAATATACGTAAAGTTTTCGTTTAAAATGTATTTAGAATTAAGGTTTTCTGCTGGAAATTCAAGCGGAAATCTACAGGATGCGGGCAGAGAAATTATGATAATCGAAACTAAAGCTTCTGAAATTTTATTAAAATTATTTTATTTGTATTTTTAATTATGTGTTGACTGATTTTAGAAATAAATAATAGATAAGGTATTAATAATGATTTCATGACATTGTACAGAGTACTAATTGGAATTTATGATATATGGTATAATTTTTATGATAATTTTGCATGCCTGAATTGGTGCAACACAGTTGTAGGTGCATTCACTTGACATCTAGAAAAGTATGATAATGTACTGTGTTGAGCAATAAACCATTTGAATTTGAATTTAAATGTTTGAAAATTTTAGTGAATGTAAAGTTTTTGCCACCTTTATCAGACCATGAATGAATTTTGAACAAACATGGCTTAGAAGCATCATGCAAATCCATGTATCCTCCCGACTCTTAACAACACGAAACGTTTTCAATTTCTATCCGTTTAGGGGCTACCCTTTTTTTCCTATAAATGACAAAAAGTTTAATTGACATAAATATATTTTATATCTGTAGATTTGTACAAACACTTATACACGTAAAAATAAATTACTTATGTATCAAAACTAGGTGAGTTCGTTGTTTCCTATCCTAATACTCTGAGACAAACCGAAACAAATATAATTTTATCACGTAGACCAAGCATAATACTTAATTATGTCTTAACATCAATACCGAGCAGGTCTTTATCAAAACAAGAGGCTTGCGACACACTCACATCGTTATCGGTAACACATCGCGATGTGACCTGATTCTGATGCATTTTTTAAATTATTACGTCGATCACTTTCGGCATGTAAAAGTGCATTGGTTCAATGCAATCGGCATGCTGTTTTTGCTCAGATTTTTTTTATAGATTGAGCAGAACTCGAATTAAAATTAATGTATATGTTAACGGAAAAGTGTGTAATCCGTCATTGTATACAAATCCTAGGAAATGTGTGCAATTCCTAAAATTGAAAGGAAATCTATGATGTATTTTATAATATGCACTTTTCCTAGGAAAAAAATAAAAGTTAGTAGTTAGTGTAGTATAGTATAATAATAGTAATAGTATTTTACTACATAAAAATGTGGCAAGATTTTTTTCTTTTAGTTCATATGACGATTAATAGAAAGGGCAGGAGAATGGTGATGGTGGTGTAAATGGTTCATATCATGTAACTGCAAGTTATCTACATGATCTGAAACATTTGCCAACAGCTATGTTTACTTTAAGCAAAAAAACTATTGTCTTCAGAAAACATGTCAGGTATTGTTTGTTTTTCTCATTGCAAGTTAATTATCACGTCACGGAAGCAGACACATCATTAACCATACTTATTGATTCCATGAATTTGCCCTTGTCCCAATATATTTGGGGGCAGCGCGTCTTTTTCTTCTATTAGTTGTCATCTCGGTAGTTCTATCCATATTTGATTAGATTTAATGAATCAAATATAGTTCTAAAATTGGAAACGATTTGTGTAAACGGATCAAAGTAACGTGGCGGGTTTATAAGGTTGATCCATTCATTCGATTTCGATGAGTGACGTAAATGATTCGATCGTGATTCGTGTGACGTCAATAGACGTGATTAATGTGACGTCATGATCATTTAAATGATAGTAAGTAAGTTAGATTTTTTAATGTTTTCGTCCATTTAATTTCGGAATTCAGTGGGGTAATTGCGTAAAACAAAAAAAAAATAGTAATGGCTTCCGTTTTGACAGTTCAGCCAAGTCCATTGCGTTATTTACGTTGCTGAGCAGACGAATTTTTCAAACATATAAAGCAATGGATTTGCAATTTCCTTCAAAATCCTTCGGATTGTAATTGAAGTTACGCAATTAGGATGCTGATTGACTGTAGATTCGAATGTCGATGTTATGCACAATCTAACTTATTTGGCATTTGCCTTTTCTCGGTAGGTACCTAGTAGGCGTCATTTTATAATCATAGTGGCTTTAAAATGTTATAATTAGCGTTACCGCGTTAATTAACTCGCTGCCGCTCCTAACTTGTCCATCAGACGTGGGTGCTCGGGATTTTTTTGGCGTTCCGTCAAAATGGATTACCCATTTTCTTTTTGTTGACTGTACCGACATAGAAAAATGCCGTTTTTATGCGAAGCTTTTTATAATTCGGATGAGCATTTTAAAAAGGGGCAAAATAGTGTTGCTTCTGCAACGACGTGTTGGCAAGCGGTTGTGCCTCGGGCAGAGTAATTTGATAAATCTGTGACTCTTTATGAGAATTTAAATGCCTTTTTCAAGCTAGAAAATATTGTTGGAATATCGGATGGATGACTAATTGTGTTATATGACTTTGTTACTTTTTAATAGTAAAAGCTTTGCCACTTTTTACCTCTTCGTTTTTGTTACAACACGGTGCATAATCTGCAAACTGTTTTAGGTTACTTTACATACATTAAACGAGCAATTGTGGCTTTAAATGTGTATGCCTCGGTTTCAGCAAACAATAACAATGTAATCTGCTCACGCCTCGATGCCTCGCGTTTATGCCTCGACAAAAGCATTTATGGAAAATCTCGGTTACAGCTACCACTCTAGACTTTTTAACATAAATGCACTTAGCAACCGAGTATCACCTTGAAAAGGACCAGTTCTCGAATTTAATATAGAACGATTATACAATTGCAAAATTAACTTTTTCACACCAAAAACTATTATCTGCACCTTATTTTTAACGTGGTAAGGGTGTGAGTATATTTTTTTGTTCGCAAAAAGTGTTTTTGCTGAGACTTGGCGACCATGTAACACGGAATTTTACCGCATACCTACTTTTTAAATAATATACTTGCAAGTATTTATATACTTAATGCATTATCGATTGTTGCTCTGATTATTCGAGAGGTCATGTATATTTTTTGGTTTCAGAAAGCATAGCAACCAAGTAAGAACCAGCCAGGAATAGAAAAAGGGTCTTTTGAATTGGTCAGTTTGTAAATAAATTTGAATCAAATTAAAAGTCATTTATTCAAACTAGGCTGAGAATCAGCACTTTTCTAACGTTAAAATTACACAAGACAGTCCCCCAAAACGCCCGCCCTTCACCACTTCCTAGTGCTTTAGCTGGGAAGAAGAAGTGGCGCAACAAACTCCCCAACACATGGAATGGAATGAAATTTTTCAACTCTGGAAGAGACCTGGCGAGGATGGTGCTGAAGCTTTCGATACCTACTGTAGATTTCCTGAAGATTTAACTCTACATTTTACCGGTATATTACGAACAGTGTCTTTAACTAACTACTACTAGATACTTAGGAACTAATGGAACTTTCCCCTTTAACAAACATAAGTTAAATTTTTAAAAAAACGGTGTACAATCAGAAAAATTTATGTTTAAGCGAATAGACACCACCGTACGTCATTTTGCCGTGTTATAACTATTTCATACAAATGTACAAAGAATAACAGTTGTGATTTGAATATACGGTTAAGTATAGATGGTAGTTAAATTGCTTATGAATTAATTTCCTTGACTTTACTTTCGTAATCAAATGTCAACTTCGTTATACAATTATCTTACTGTCCGACATCACTAATCTCTGCAGCAACACTGTATAATTTTATATTCCACTTGACACTTGTCTTAATTAAAATTGCAAACCAGACTGTACCAGCCTGTTTACATGTCATTCGCAAGCAGTTAGTTTAGTATTTAAATAGTGCTAGTATTAAGACATGAATTAGTCAGGTGAGTGTATTTCTAACTCACGATTATAGTATATGTGCTTCAAGGGCGGTAGGCGTCATTACTAATAAACGCGACGTAAATTCACAAACACTATTAATATTAGTTTAAAAAAAGACTACGTTAAAAAAAATCAATTCCTGGTTTGGTTAGGAGAAAGCCTTTTCGTTCTATCGCCATCGCACGGAGTAGTTTTTCATTAGGTTTTATGAAACTGAAAATATGCTTTTCTTTCCTACCAATTACATTATATTGAAGAGCGAGTGAGAGAAAATTATATCTTTTAGCACCAATTAAAACGTAAAGGAACCGTAACTTTTGAGCTATCGTTTTTAATTTTACTTCTCACCAGACACTCAAGAGTTTCTAATTAACATTGCAAAATACTTGTCTGTTAGTTTGTAACAAGAATTCAAATGTTAACTCAATTTACGTTAATGGGTACCGCGTGCTTTGATCTGTGAGGTTAAGCAATGTTGCTGCGGTCAAGACTTGGATCAATGACCTGTCTTTAACATCCATGATGGAGTAGATATCTGAATAATAATATGTACCTAGTCTATCCTAGATTATAGTGGACAGTAAAACACATGAATATGCAAGTCAGATCTGAGCCATGTACACTGCTACTATTACGAATTCGTACGTTTTGGCTTCGATTGACGTGACAGGGTGGCGCTGTCGGTAAATGTTTATGCAATTCTTTTGTGAAATGTTTTGAAAAAGCAAGGTAGCTGCGCAAGTTCCGATTTCGACCGCGCGCCAAAAGATCCTTATACAAATTATACTCTGTGTTTGCGTTTTCCAAAGATATTATGTTTGCCTTTATTTGGACTAGTGACAGACAGATGGCACACCAAATTCAAGAGTCAAGCAATTACCTCAGGCTAATATATCTGCAATTCCTTGTAAAGGCTGGTATACATTTGCATTTGTTAAGTAGCGAGTCGTATCTAGACGTGACACTTCACAATGAATAACTGTCACTTTTGGACTGACATTTGTACACAACTTGGTACTTTAACTAAACTGGTTAACTAAATCAGCCTTACCTCATCTTACATTACATCACGCCTGCATTCCCCGAAGGGTTAGGCAGAGGTATACCTATCTATAGTACACCCACATTTCGCCAGTTACATGTCCATCAACCCAGCACCAATCCAGACTTCGGACTGCTACTGGGAAATTCCAGTTGGAAAACCCAATAACACTGTGCTTGACCCGGGAATCGAACGCAGGACTTCATCACCTCATCAACCTTACTCATCGAGAATCCGAGAATATGCTCTACGTGTGATTATAATGCACTAAAATTATGACAAAACAGTCACATGGGGTTGTAGCTTTATCAGCACCTTAAAGAAACTTTGGCGACAGAAATAGACATGAATGTATTACTTTCCAAGAACAAGTCTTCCACAAGGAGCTATACATACTAATAATGAAAATAATCTAAAAGCTTCCGTATCAAAAATGGAAGAAAAGTCGTCGGCCGCAGCTAGTGGCCACAATAAACAGGTTACAGTGCAAAACCTCCCGGGATTTGCCGGAGTAATCCTCCGCTTACGGGATTATGAAAAATTCATTTTTCTTAGCATTTAAGCACTTACTTTTTTCTTGTTAATTTGCTAAGAAAGTCGCCATTTTTTAGTGATCATGATTGTTGGTACGTGTAAGCTTGATGAAATGTCTAGATTGAATTAAATTGAGGTATTAGGCAGTTTTTTTTCGTTGTATCGGTTTGTTATGATGACCATGTAATGTGTGGCAGTCATCATCATAATTTTGTATCAGTGGATGTTTGTTTCAAAGCCATGAATATGTTGATAATTATTAAGTTGGTAATAATTCATAGGCAAAAAGGTAATAATAGAAAACCAAAATGGCGGGTTTTAGCAAGCTGTAATACGACATCAATAAGCGAAGCTTTTAAAGTTTTCAGATCACTGCTTATGTGCTTTATGTATGTATTAATTTACTGTATATGAAAAATGGTACACCACTGACTACCTGCAGTATTGCCTCCAAAGGTTGTCTGTAAAATATAACATTTAGCGAAAAAACTGGCCTTTGTAAAATTTCTACATTTATGTCTGTAATTTTTATGGTGTACATAATAAAAAGTATTATATCTATATATTATTATCTATCTAGTTTAACAATTCTATTTTATTTTATTGCAACTGTCTCAGACACATAAGCTGACAAAAGATTAGAACCAGATTAACAAATATCTTTAATGTGCCGGAGCTAATATATGAATATCTAAATACAAAGTGGCCGGACCTGGTAAAGGATGTCCGCGTTTTATTGAATCAAGGATTATTTATGTGGAATAAACGATCGAGTGCTCCACTTAAATATATTACATTGATGATTCAGAATTTAGAAGGGATTTGCCAGATTTTGCTACGGATAGTTGTAGAAGGCCCACAGCATGTAATTTCCCGCTGCGTGCTACATGTCTCTTCTTATACAAAAAGTTATAAAAACTAAAACCCGACTACGAGAAAAAAGTTAACTAAAAAGTTATAAACAAGACATTACAGACAGACAAATAAGAAATGCGGAGTCACACGTATTATAAATAAATCGAACAGATTACGTGTGACTCCAGATTTTTGTCCTTCCATATTCGATACCCAACATGGCAGCATACAATTTGTTTGTTCATCGCTTTATGTCCTCTAGAGGGCGCTTTATTCATAATGTGACGTCACATAGCCTATGACCAGGGGACGATCAAGACGCTTCCAATGATACCTCGTTAGTCATATTATTATGAGCAGTTTACAAGTTATGAGGGAACACGGATACCGGTCAAAATCATAACCCTCCTTTTTACTTCGCCGTAGTCGGGTAAAAAAGGGGAAAGCCTGGATTACCATATTTAATCTCTGTGTGTCGGTGATTTCAGGATAGATAATTTGTTTTGGCGATGTTTTACTTCACTGTGCGTCGAAGGTGTTTTTAATCAAACCCATTATGGACGGAAAACCTTATCTTGAGGAACGATAGAAGATGCATTGTTGTATGAAATAAAATGGGTTTTTTGCTTTTTATGTAAACCATCTTCTTAATTATTTCCTTTCATGTCAGATTATGCTATTCTCGTAGAGATCAGCTTAAAAATATTATCTACATAGATTGGCAAAGCTGACTATGGAACAGTCAGCTTTGGTGCCTGCTTCAGACGACGGTGAGCAGGACATATTAAAAAATACAATAGACGTACATGTATTTAGTAACATAATTATTCCGCTTAACCATTCCTTAAACACCGGCGCTTTAGGAATACTGCTCGGCGTGGCAACACGTCATGTTCGGGTTCGCGACAAGTCAATCATCATCCATAGGATGCCTCGTTGAGAGGTGAAGCACGTGTCGATTTCTAACAAAGGTTTTTATGGTTCTTTAGGAATAGTAAAGCGGAATAGGTTACTAAATATATCTACGTCTATTGTAATTTATAATGGATTTCCGCCAAGTCACGCCTGAATCAATTAACTATCTTAAATGGATTTATTAAAGTCATCCCTTCCTCTATGGTATTGTTCCCATTCTTCTACAATCACACCTTCATTAACTTGTAGCCACTTCTTTTGAACTTTATATATCTGACTTCACCACATCGCTAAAGCGAGGTCATTTATCAACATTGCACATTTCAACCTAAATTCTCGAATATCATAGACATCGTCAGGTCATTCTCTAGACAATAATTATAGTGCAGTGGCTAACGGGAGGACCGGACTAGAGGTGACCTAATGCTCTGAATACTTCAAACCGGTATCGGTATCTGGTATTTGATACCGGGATTATTTGTGCGGTCCACTGTCATAAGTTGCTTTTGTCGGAGGTTGTTCCACTGGTTTCCAGGGTTTGACGTTTATGTTGAGGATATTTTGGTTTGTATTACCTCGAATAGTTTCATATAATTTATAAGTTGGAGAGGTTATAGATACAAATGAAAACACTGGGAAAATCTGAAAATGATTTTCAATGTGGTGATCATTTTCTTCTATGTGTAAGAAGATTAGTATTGGAAAAATTACAGGCGGATAATATTTATTTGTTTTATTATAATATTTGTGCCCACAGTAAATTACATAGAGATAGATAATATTTATAATTTCATTACATTATTATTTTAGATAAAATATTTTTTGTAAATTTTATTTTACCAAACAGATTTAAAAAAAAACCTTTCTATAAAACCTGAAGTTTTGTAACCTTGAACGAAACTGGAAATCCATTGCTGAAAATTCCGAGAGATACTATTGTTAGAAAGTATTAACACGTAAGCAAGAACAAGGAAACTTTTCAAACAGAGATTTCCTTCGCGGAAACTTGAGTGTTATTTCTCATGATAAAAAATCAATAAGTACCTATTTACCCGGGAAAACAACTGTCTAATTTCACCTACCTACCATAATTGAAATAACTTAGGAAGCAATTGTACAATACTATCTTTAAAGCGCCAAACTACGCGTTTTTGTTCAGATTTTTATTTCATATATATATTATTCTTTATGGCACCTCTTTAGGTCATGAGCTAACCAACTATCACAAAATATATTTGGCCTAGGTCTTAAGCGTGAAAATTGATTTGCTGTAACAATGTATAATAGATTCTTAGATCAAAGACGCGATTCGGAAAAAGAAGGAGTTTCACGGAAAAACCACGACAAAAATATACGTAGAATAGAATAGAATAGAAAACATACATACATACATAAACTCACGCCTTTTTCCCATGGGGGTACGCAGGAACTACAGAACGCCAACTACTACGATCCTTACGAACTCCTTTTGCCTCGATAACGTTCAAAAATATATAAAAATATTCGTGTCTGGGACAAACACCTTATCAACATAAATATAGAAAACCGACAAATTATCACCACACTAATAAAAACAGCCAAACGTCAGTTATCACCAATACTGAAAGAATTGCGAAAGAAAAATAAATAAAAATATTTACTCACAATAATGACCCACAAATTGACAAGCACCACAGTAAATGTAATACTAGTTATAAGTTGTGTATGTCTGTGTATATATATTGGGTATACGGTGGCCAATGAATGAAATAACGGTAGCTTACCACATCCGGGTTCGCGTCACATAATAGGGACATCCGTTAATGCTGCTACAGATTGTGCAGGGAAAACCCGGAATTAAATGGGGTTTTGACAAAAAAAACCCTGGGACTTAGAGTTTTGCTAGTGAAAACAATAGACCTTAAAACGATATTAGGGCGTTTGTGCACTACAAGGAATTTTACGGTCCTTCAGTCCGATTTTCAAGCAAATACGTGATCGTCCGGGAAATATAGGTATGAGATATTACATCCGGAAGGTAAAATTCCGTGTAGTGTACAAGCGGCCTTAGCCTGTAAGTTAAAGGGTGGACTTAAATTCAGTTTGTTTTGTACACTTGAGGTGTTAAATCCGGTTAATTCCGGATCCGTCACGTGTTAAAGCTTAGTTGAAGAAACCTGTTGTTTTGAACCCTGATGCTTGATTGCGTTTTCGTAACGGAGCTTACACTTTCGATAACTGGTTCATCAGCTTGTCACTAGTTGTCAAAAAAGATGGCGGAAGATGGAAGGAATCAGTTAGCTGAATATAGAGGTAAATCCTTGGACTTTAGGAAATGTCTTATGCCAGGAATGTTCCTGAATTTTTTGCACATGACATCCCAAAGTAGGTTCGTAAGAATAGCGCAAGCACGACTGCTGAGCAAGAGATCCTGGGTACGATTCCTAGGTCGGACAAATTGATATTGGATTTTGTTATCAAGAATTTCTCAGTTACAGTCTGGGTTCTGGAATTTTTCGCCAATTATGTTTAAGTCTCATGTAATAGGTGTTGAGTCTATTGCCATCAATCGGGCACAAATCCGCACTCCAGGTTGCTACTGAGAAATTTCAGATGGAAAAACCCGACCCACACACACCCACACTTTGCCCGACCCGGGAACCCAAACCAAGACCTCATGCTCAGAAGTAGCGCTTGCGACCACTAAACCTAAAAAAAGATAGGAAAACCATCAGATGATTAAAGTTGAATGAACTTTATAGTATGCAAAATATGGATCGATTCTGTTGAATAATGTCATATTATCTGGATCAGCATTAATACCAAAAAAGTAAATTTTAAAGAATTGACATTAATTAATATTATGATAATGCTAATTTATTATTTTAATCTCTTATCCGCATTAAAATTTCCAATATCTATGCACTAGAAAATATGTTTTATGAAATCTGTTCTAAAAGTATTTGATGAAAGTGTAATTTAAATAACTATATTCGCACTGTATTCAGTTAGCCATTGTGATTTGTTTTCAGCCTCAGTTTCTACTCCGCTTATAATGAAGCTTTTTGTAAATCTCAAATACCCAGACAATAGAAACACAATAGAAACGACTAAATTCCTTATCTAAGTTTCAGTTCAGACACAAACACACAACTGGAAAACAGTACCTAACCATTGAACCCAGAGATCCCTAACATCGTCGTCTGTTACTGAGAAATCTAAACAACTTAATACTACATTTCTAGGGTGTCAGTCGGACAGTGTAAGCGTCTGTTTATTTTGTAAATGTTCGATATTCTGCTTGCTTAGTGAGCTGGTTCGCTACTGAATATGCGGGAGGATGATTTGTTTGTTTTGGCGAGATATTGATGCATTTTCGATTATTCGGTGTGTATGGGTGATTTCCCCCAAACTTGCATAACTAGTATAAGTCTAATCCAGCGAATAAATGTTACATTTTTGACAGATTTTCCATACAAAAAGTGTCAGACGTCAATTTTATTCCACGGATAAAAGATCTGGGATTCGAACTACGCATCACACTGATGTCACGCGAAATCCTGCATCGCGCAATCAGAGTTTACCGCACTATCAGCATAGTCGGGCAGTTGCCCACCAGACACGACACCCGTCTGGTCGGAGGATCTTTCCTTTTCTATAGAGGATGAGTAAACTTTACATCCTGTTCCTCATACCTCTATAATGGTAATAGGTAACCGTGCAAAAAATCATACACCCTTTAAACGTGTGGAAAATCTATTGACTGTTGTATTAAGTGGAATAATATAAAAATCATCAGTGCACTAATGGAAAATTGGAAAATGTAACTCCGACCTTCTTATTTCAACGCTGCAAACAATAACTTTTCTTTAAATTCTTGAGCTTCTCTACATTCCCATAAAAGTAAAAAAAAAAACATTCAGATAAGCATTAACTGTCATGGCCGCGCTGTAATCGTATCGTGTTCGACTCAACCCTTACAATCTACACTTGTGGTACATTTACGTAAGCTAAGTGGCGATCACTAGCGCTTACAGATTTTCGCTTTAGATAAATTGCTACTCCAATACTGATTTTATTAAGGAGTTGGTCCAATTGCTAGCGGCAAGCGATTTAATTACGCTTACCTACTACGCTTTGGAATGGCCAACTAGCTTCATATTTTCTGACTGACTGACTCCTTGACAATTCAAAAGTGTCTGTAAATAGTTTAATTGAAATAAATGCTGTGAGTTTGAATTGTAAAGAGACTCAATACGATCTCTGGCGTTCATGATAATATGGCGTATATTTCTTGCTAAATAGTGAAATAGCCTATTTAAAACTGACAGAGTTACAGATGTCTTTTTGTATGGACTTTCTTTGAGTAGTTTAACAAAACTAGTAAGCTGTGGTCTATTTTGGGTGGAGTAGTAACGTTCCGGATTTTATACTAAGAAAGAAAGAAGAAGAAAAAAATCGTTTATTCTGCACAAACTAAACGCACATTACATTAAACACACATTTACAAAATTAGCCAAAAGCCTCATTTACAACTGCACAAAAAAAAAAAAAAATGTATACTAGGTACATTTTGATATTTTTATTTATCAAATTCATTTACCACTACAGGATAACCCAATGCGATAAATGCGCTTATCCTAAATTATTAGATACTAACATCTATAGCTAATTACAAACAATGCATTCCTTGTGAATTCACTCAGAGAACAACAGAATAACGGCTCGTACAACCTGGCGCGATATCGCGGGCGCGACAGGCAGCGCCACCCTTGTCGCGCCCGCGATATTGCGCCAGTGTGGACGAGCCTTAAGTCCCTCTCACTCGCTATGAGGTTAAGCGTGCGGACTGCACGCGTCATGGGCGCCTCATGGTCCGAGCGCTTCTCGGGTTCCCTCAGACTAGGAGGAGCGAATATCTTTGCTGAGTGCCGGTACAGCTGCATGAGAGTTGCTGGGAATTAAGTTGAACAGCGGGCAATTCGAGAGGCCTTTGTCCAGCAGAGGCTGATGATGGTGGTGGATAGTTGTTGGATCCATGACCAGCAGTAGTAAAGCATGGGTAGAAGCAGAAAGCGCCGAATTCCTCCTAATCATCTCAGAATCATTCACCTGTTCTAATGACCTCATCCTCCAAATGCTGCGATCATAGTGACGCGCTCTCATAATTAAGTTCTGTTGTAACGAAATGCTATGGTAGAGGGTTCCATGAATTAGTAATTGAAAGATAATATTAAACATAATTTAAATTGATCTCGTAAATCCATCGTTATTTAATATAGAAGATGCATAAATTGCACATTTTTAGAACCAGAAAGTTATTAATAAGTTTCATATTGACCTATTCGCCGAAATGTCAATCAATCAATCAAATACCCAATATTTATAGGTAAATGTTTTAATTATATCAATTTAATTTTGTGTTAATTTATTGCACCATTACGCAAACAATGGGTTGACATTTTGACTTAATCGGTTCCTATATAATACCACGCGTTAATCGTAAGTTATTTACAGAAACTGCATTTTTTTTTATTGGACATACATGGACATAATGTTAAATAAAATTTCCGCTAATCGCTTTTAGCTTGTAACTCAGAGGGTGTTTTCTATTTTATTCGTAAGCTCCTATGCTTGTCCTCTTTACTGAATTAGCATCAATAACACTAATGGATTAAGTTTATTTAACAGTAAATTAGTATTCATATTTTGTTCATTTATATTGGAGTGGTTTAGGTATAAGAAAATACCTAAGGTAAATCTGATTTGACGATGTGTCCCATTGACAGGCAAACGGCCTTTTCATAATTGATATGCTTGGCAGACGGATGTGTAAGCGGCGAATTGAATCGAGTTTCCATTCTCTACGGAACCCATGTTATGAAGGTCTTAAAGATGATCTCCAGCTGCTACTTTCATTGCTTTTTTTGGTACTTGCAGTGCTAGAGATAGGCAACCCCAAGCATTACTACAACAAACTACTAAAGAAAGAAAGAAAGAAAAGAAAAGAAAAGAAAAGAAAAGAAAAGAAAAGAAAAGAAAAGAAAAGAAAAGAAAAGAAAAGAAAAGAAAAGAAAAGAAAAGAAAGAAAGAAAAATGTATTTATTGGCATTACAGCAAAAAAATATCCTTTTCTGTGCTTCTGCATCAAGAACTCCACCAGTTCGCCGGCCTTAATGAGTATAACATAAAAAAAGAACAGCTAATGGCATTTTCTAAGAAGTTTAACAAGACAATGGTTCGGAAAAACCTTTGAACTTCACGGCAGTAGGTAAGAAGCTAAATAAAATAATTTTAAAAAGGCACTAGATAGTCGGCATGCCTGCTAAACCGCGGGTTTACCTCGAGTGCCGAGGTCGCGAGCTGATCAAAATGTAATACCTAAATGTTTAACTGTCATGATTGACGTAGGCACATAGGAACGGTTGAGTTCCTCATTTTATCGCAGTTAGGTGTCAGTTTAATATTCATAGACTTGATATAACATTTATAGGAGGAACTTCGACTTTTGCCCGTGTGGAGGTCGGAACTTATCCCACAGGATCGTACTATAAAAAATATCCTATGTCCAGGATATATGTAGATACTTTAGTTGGGATATAATATTTTTTATATCTATCCGTGTGCCATCCAAACCCGAAAAGGTAAGAGACAGACAGAGTTACTTTCTCATTTATGTACATTAAGTTGTATGGATTTCTTCTTCCTTTATACGTATAGTATCGTGTACCAATTATTATTGTGTTAATTCTGGTATAGCAGTGTACCTAGGTTCCTAGGTTTTTATCTACTGTACCTATATTATATTGTGTGCCTTTTATAATGTGCTAAATAAATGTATTTTCTTTCTTTCTTTTGTGTTTCTTTCTTTCTTTCATTCTAGTATTTCATGATAAATGGAGCCGTTTGAATTCTGCTGATCTATTCCGTAAAAATCTTGACGTGAAAATTACGATGAAGTGAACTGTCACTTCATTCATTCGCCTGAGTAGGGATTGACATTATGGACTCTCACTTCACCTTTCACGGTGAGATGTTTATAGAATACATATAAAGGCTAATCTAGCTGTTGATCAATACCTAAACATCTAAGAGAGAAAATCGACAGTAAGTTATTTGAGCATGGACAGTTCCAACAAAAAAAACCCGACACATAACTGAAAAGAGAAATACAAAACCTATATATTCGAAAAAATCTGTAGATACTATTGGTCATTTTTCCCTTTCGGTTGTGTTTTTGCCGTCGTTTTTTTTAGTTTTTTTTAAATAATTAGCTTTATTTCAAGCTTTTTTATTTATATAAATATTTGGAATTGACTCATTACTAGCTTTTATTTGAAAAAAAAAAGTTTAAATAAAAAAAGAAAACAGATGCAATATTATATAAATATTATAATATAGCCACACTCCCACAATTAAGGCGAATCTAACGACCCATTATAAGTTAAAAGCGTGCTAAATAAATAGACATTAAAAAAACATACTCCTATAACATACTCCTTTAAAAAAACATTACCATCTTTCTGGGGCGGTTGGGTAAAAAACAACCGAGCTTATTACATTATTACTATTGGAATTCCAGTTGACAAGGCCAAACATATCGCTACGTACAAATTAATAATAGACTAATGAGTAACACTAACGCAGTTCACTGTTTAGTCACTTTCTTTGTCAACGAAGGCCGCGGAATGAATCACGATTCATTACCTACATCACTACTCATTAGTGATTATAGTGTTTTGTAATCCCTGGGTAAGAAAGACTAGCTACAAGTATTATTTATTTATTATATTATACTAGCTGACCCGACAGATGTTGTCCTGTCCAATGTCTGTTCGAATCATGAGAATCGTGAGCCCATTGAAAAAAAGGACTATCAGATATTTCTGAATTTGAAAATTTTCCAGGAGACTTTTCCAATTTTTCTTTCCATAGAAGAATCGGGATTATTAGGAACATTTTAAAATTAAAAATAGCCAAATTGATCAACCCGTTCTCAAGATGAACAGCAGTTCATGTTCATTTACAGAAGATCTACATTAATTTTTCTGTTTGAAATGTGCCTACTGATAGAGAAAACATCTCTGCCTCACCGTTCGGGGATACAGGCTTCTGCCCGCGACTTCGTCCGCGAGTTTCTTATTTTAACATAAAATATTAATTATATAGCTGTGCCCCGCTACGCTTAGCGTTCTTTCTGAATTTTCTTCCTTTTACTCGACTCTTACGGGTCGTAACTTGATTTTAAATAACCTATAACGTTCGTCAAGAATTGGGCTACCAAATTCAAAAAGATTTTTTAAATTATGTTTGTGCAGATATGAAAACCCCTGCCCTTACAAAATCGGCATGGGAAATACAAGTTAAAATTAAAAATTTAAATAACCCCCGACACAAACAAAGATAATTCTATGGTGATGCTGCGGTATCGGTTCAAGGTTACTATGTTCGTCTAATATCATTGAAGTAACAGAATACTAAATTTCGAATCGATCAGACCTGTGGAAGATGCGCACATCCATTCATCAAATAGAAAAGAGCTCATAATCTTCAAACGGCTGAACCGATTTTCTTTAATGGTAGCTTAGCTACCATTCAACATTCTCCATCAAGACACCTTTCAAACAAAAAAAATAATAATCAAAATTGGTTCAGCCGTTTGGGAGCTACGAGGGAACAGACAGATACACAGATACAAAGAAATACATCCACCTGAATTGCCACTCCTCGTTTCCTTACCTATTGTAGTAGACAGATAAGTACGGTAAGTACGGTTCGGTAACTTACATAAGTGACGGAACTGGCAGTTAGTACTAAGCCCGGTGGCAAGCGTTAACTTCTGCCTATTAAAATCGAAACACCTCGAAGGTCCTAGAATGTAACTTTCGTGCACTGTGCCCGCCACATAAAGTTGAAAACTTTCATGAAACAATTTCAACAATCCATCTTGTTAAGAGCTTAACTGTCAATAACGAGACACACTAGAATTTTTATTGTTATCGACTTCCGAAAGTCAAATCGACAGAGCACAATTATTTATAAGACATTTTATAAAGATATAGCAGATTTAAATGAAAAAAGTTGTAGTAACGATGTTCACGTATTAACGATGTGAAACGGTTCTTTATAAAAATAACAGAATAGTTATCTTAAATAACAGAATAGTTAGTTGTTGATAACACATACAGTCTAGTGGTCGCAACCTCCACTGCTGAGTATGAGGTCCTGGGTTCGATTCCCAGGTCGGGCAAAGTGTTATTGGGGTTTTCTATATGGAATTTCTCAGTAGCAGCCCGGAGTCTGGATCTGTGCCCGGTTGATGGCAATAGGCTCGCCCTCTATTACATGGGACTTAAAAAACATAACTGGCGAAATGTGGGTGTACTATAGGTACACCTCTGCCCAACCCTTCGGGGAAACGAGGCGTGATGTTATGTTATGTTACATAAGATATTAATATAAATCTTCTCGACTTCCTAAAACTAGAATGCACCCAAAAAGTACGACCATTTTTCATAACAGAACAACTTACAGGAAAGGCCAGTGTATAACAATTTCCCCAGTGGTTTTCCAGCTATTAATCGATGTCAATCATCATAAGAACTTGACAGTCGATGTATCCAAGTTCTGAGAAGAAATTCCAACAAAAATATATATAATGGTGAAGAAAAACAGCGGAAGAAAAACCTTTTGATGAAATAATGACGTAGGTTTGAACGTGCTGAAATATGGGAGTAAAGAAATATCGAGAGAGGAAGACTATAGGTATATTATTGGGCTACTAGCTTCTACCCGCGACTTCACCCGACCCACCGCGTCATATCGCATCGCCCGCCCGCGGTTTTACTTAGTTTTTGTTTAGCGTTCTCTGTTTTTTTTCTTTTTGCTCAGCTCCTTAGGGTTGTAACGTGATGTAAAGTAGCATATAATCGTCGGCAAGGCTATCAAATGCAAAAATGACTGTTCAAATTCGACTGATAGTTCCAGAGATTAGCACGTTCAAAAAAGCAAACAAAAAAGGCTCTTCAGCTTTAGATTAGTATAGATATATTTACTCCCTTTACATAAATTATAAAAATACATACCTACACATTTTATGGGGTACCACTTCCAAAACGGAAAAAAAACCGTAGGATGGGAGCTAATTAATGTCTGTCTCAGAAAGTACTTATTACTTGGTTAATGTTAATTTATTGCTAGACTTAGACTTGCAGCATGAACATAACATCTTTTTTTAGATATTCACCTGCTTACAAAAAAGATAATCATAAAATAATCTGCACAAATGCTATAGTTTTTTTACCCGAATTCCAAAAAGGAGGAGGTTTTATGTTCGTCTGTATGTTTTTACGTATTTCCATCGTTATTTTTGCCAATTGTTGACCGTTTTTTTTTTCATGTATTTGAGGAAGCTTGCGCGGTGTTCCCAATAACTCTTATTAACTTTGCTTGGGTAGTTTTTGAGCTAGCTTCGAGTACACTACGTTTTTGTTGCACTCAGTCCATGTGGATAATTTTTATTTATTTTGTATGTTATAATAAATTCCAGTCAAAACACTACAAAGTGAACATAAAACTCACGAAACCAATTTTACACTTTGTAGTGTTTTTTTGGAAGTCGATTGTTTTTCTTTCCATTCCATTTGATGAATGTCTCAGATTTAATTCTAAGTGTATTTTTTTACGTTTTAACGTAACTAGCTCTTCTCGCGGCTTCGTTCATGTGACTGTATTCTTTTGTCAGAATATAATGGAACGTGAAGTCATAGGTTATTTCATCAGAAAAAAATCCATTGACAGCATTCTTGTCAAAAACGAAACACAACACACAAAGAAAATAAAATCTTTCATAATGTATTATTCTACTAATATTATAAATGCGAAAGTTTGTGAGGATGTTTGTTACTCTTTCACACTAAAACGACTGAACGGATTTGAATGAAATTTGGCACACATATAGTTTATAGCCTGGATTAACACATAGGATACTTGTTATCCCGATATTATCACGGAATCGAGACTTATGCTGGTGAAACCGCAGGGCACTGCTAGTCTTATTTATAGAAGGAAAATATAGGGATATTTACGTTCTAAACAGGGTCAAATTAAATTAACTAGCGAAACTCCGCAGTCCTTTCAGGGTATCGAAATGTAAATATGAAAAACAAAAAACAAAACCTACATTGTTGATGATATTTTTTTTGGGGTCAGCGACTGTAGGCAGTGCAGTAACTTGAAATATAAACTTCACAGACAGCGATCGTTGAGCCCAAAAAAAAGTCATCATTTTTTTTTTTTTTCTTTTATTATGTTTGTTGTCGAGTTTCTGTCTGCATTGTATCACATTCCACCAATGTCACTTCTACGTTCCTCAGATTACACCTCACTCAACCAAGTCTGCTTACCCCGTCTCACACAGACACTATCTTGACGATATCTAGCCTAGGCATCGCGAGAGCATCAATAGACCTAGGAGAAAGCTAGGTCTTTGAACCTAGAAAGTACTGGTAAGTTTCTCGAGCGTGGCAAACGTTTTGTAGTCATTTACTTGATATGTTGCTACAAGACTGGATGGGTTATTTAGTTAGTAGTTAGGGTTTCACTTTCTGTCTCTAATAGAAATGTTACTGTACTAGGGAGTGGTATTATAAACTAACGACTGGTAATCGTAAAATGCGTCATGGGATTCCGTAGGGTAGGCATGGTGGGCTAAATATACCAGGGGCCTAAGTCTACTAATTTATAAAGGTTACAATGGTCTCTCAATGGTGAGTTTTTGACAGTTTTTTTATTGCAAATCGGTCAAAAATTCACCATTAAAAGATCATTGTAACGTTTATAAATTAGTAGACTTAGGCCCCAGGGGTCCGGCGAATGTACAAGTACCTCTCGGGCCCCCGACTTATGGTAGTAGTAGGTTCAGTGGGCTATTAGTCGGTAGTAGCCGAACATAGCCCGTCCGTTCCCCCAAGACCAAGGAGGATTTCCCGCAGAAAAAAGGGTAGGAAGCCTATAAGATAGGTGGAGAAAATCCCCGGGGCTAGATGCAGCTGGATGAGAGAAGCCAAGGATCGACGAGGTGGTGGTTGAAAAGGCGATTAAGGGAAGTTAATAAGAAAAGAAAATCTCTGAGGGATGGAGTACGGAATAACGTAATGCAGCAGAAAACCAAAGTTGTTGACATAGCTCACAGATTAAGCAAGATAAAGTGGCAATGAGCCGGCTATATTAGCCGTAGAACCGATGACAGTTGGGGTACACGTGTTCTTGAGTGGAGACCGCGATTCGGCAAACGTAAGGCGGTTGGTAGGTAGACGTATACTTGCCGAGATTCGAGCTGAATGGCGTGCAATTGGAGATCGAGAGGCCTTTATACAGCAGTAGACTACTGTATGCTGATGGTCATGATGATGATGAAGAGGAAAAGCAGCAGCATTCTCCTGTCTGCTAAAGGCTAGCGCAGATTAGGATGGGCCGCGGCCCAACGTAACACATTGCAAGTATCCTCCTACATCAGACATCACTTTCGTACATTTTGAAAGAACCACCGCACACTACAGGCGGGCCGCACCGTACCTTTGTGTGTAAAGCGTTGCGCTGCGGCCCGTTGTGGCTGCAATGTGTGCTTGGCATGCTCCTTCAGAAATAGTTTGTTACGAGCAGTGTTATAGAGTTACGGTTGTAAGAGCCTTGCTGAAATACCGAATGTTGTTGTGGTGACATTTCGAGTGTAGCAACACCCTTTGATGTTGCCGGTGTCTATAGGTAATTGCCAGTTTCCATTAGCTTGGCCTACGTTGTCAGGGCACGACCATTCATCAAGTTGCTTACTCAAGACACCCTACGATGCTATCCCTAATCGTATTAAAATAGACTAAGTGCGAATTTCACCAATGAAACTGAACGCGATCACCACATCTAAACCGAGTTCAAGAGCTGTCAGTGTCAATATTCCAAAGAAAATAATGACACTGATAGCTCTTAAACTTGGTTTATGTGCTGATTGCGTTCAGTTTTAATTGGAGAAATTCGCACTTAGAATGTACCTACAAGAAAATAGAAAATCCAGTCAATAAATCACAAAAGAAATACCTCGTCCAACTTAATTTGGGCAGTAATAGCACCCTCCATCAAACAGGACAAGAGAAGACATTAGAACTAATAAACCAAGTGCGACAGCTCGTTTATATCCGAAATAGAGTCGTAATGCAGAACAATAACGGCATGGAGTCGACATCACGCGGGATTGCCGATAAAACAATTTATTTGTTGAGCAGTTTTGTCAAGGTGTGTTGTGGCTAGGAAGTTAGCGGGTTAGGTAAATTGGGTTTTAAAGCTAATCATTTTCTCTAATATTGACTATCGTGTTATCCGATAACTTGGTTGTGGAGGTCAGGTAGGCAATCGCTACATGTAAAATATTGTTATTCTGCAGCATCCGGATAGATTGGAAGCCCACCCCAAAATACATACCTAATTGGGAAAAGGCGTGGTAGATTTTTAATTATTTGACAAAGACTTTTAAATAATGTAAAACATTACTGTTTTAACATAAATTAATAATGAAAAAAATAGAAAATTATTTGTTATTTGTTAAATATTCCGAAGTGTTATTTAAAGTTGTTTAGCAGTTTAATAGCTTACATTTTATATACTAATTATCTCTTCTGTTACAGTAGTAGGTAGTAATAAAATTGTTAATAAGTATTTAAATAGCTGCATAAATTCATGAGTCAGTTGACAGACTTAATTTAAGTTAATTTATTATAGAACACTTTCCTGTCTGTTTGTCATTAAGGTTAAAGCCCATGTTTAAACGATTAAATAAATTAAAATTGTGAACTGTCGTCCTTTAATAATAACATAAAATCACGTCAATATTAATTTCCCGTAGGTCTAGACTAGAGTTGTTTATTGATAAAACATCTGCTGGAAATCTACTCTTCTGTTCCATGTAGGTTTATGTGAAATAAAATATTTTGGTTTTGGTTTTGGTTTTGATTTTGATTTTGATTTTGATTCTTAATCACTCGAGGATGATTTCCACAAAACGGCTCGCATCGCATCGGATCGGAACGGATTTTACAATTTTAAACGATATTAAATCGTGTACACAGTATTTAAAGTTTATATTACCAAGCCGCTTACAGCAGCTTGCCCGCGGGCGACTTCCGCGACACGCAATCGGCTCTGATCGCCTGCCGTCGTATCCGATCGGATTATTTCGCCTGCAACACGGTAGGAATGAAACTATTTGATTAGGCGCAGAAACGGATACGTTCGCAAGCGATTGATCGTATGCGTCGACATCCTGCCGGACGCGATTGGCTATCGCCGCATCCGTTCGTATCCATTCCGATCCGATGCGATGCGATCCGTTTCGTGAAAAGCACCGAGTTAACATCTACGCAGACAAATGTTTAACTTTTTTTTTCAGTAACGTGTTCTTTCTGTTATCTATACTTATAATAAATCTGTAGAAGTGAAAATTCTGTACATTGAAAATATCAAAAAAAAAATGGCAGGGGGTGTTACTAGACCGACACCGAACCCAAAAATGTGATTAAAAAAAATTTTGTCTGTCTGTCTGTCTGTCTGTCTGTCTGTCTGTCGGTCTGTCTGTCTGTCTGTTTGTTCAGGCATCACGCAAAAACTACCGGTTCGATTACGATGAAACTTGGTATAATTATTCTTTAATATCCTGGGCACCACACTGGGTATTTTTTATCCCGGAAAAGTATCCTATCCTACGGTTGGGGGGTGTCAAAGTTTGTATGGAAGAATTTTAACGCGCTGTCCGATTAACTCGAAACTCAATATTTATACTTAAACCCAAAAATTAAGAATAACGTGTATCAGGATTTTTCGAAATTCAACCCCTAAGGGGGTAAAATAAGGGATGAAAGTTTGTATGAAAAACCTTATTCCTTGAGGTAATAAACATGAAACTTTGCACGAATAGTTATCTAAATAAATTATAAAGTTTGTAGTTTTTGTTTTTCTAAATTACCCCCCAAAGGGGGGTTGGGGGGTGTCAGTGTTTGTATGGAAGAATTTTAACGCGCTGTCCGATTAACTCGAAACTCAATATTTCTACTTAAACCCAAAAATTAAGAATAACGTGTATCTGGATTTTTCGAAATTCAACCCCTAAGGGGGTCAAATAAGGGATGAAAGTTTGTATGAAAAATCTTATTCCTTTAGGTAATAAACATGAAACTTCGCACGAATAGTTATCTAATAAATTATAAAGTTTGTAGTTTTTTGTGTTTCTAAATTACCCCCTAAAGGGGGGTTGTCAAAGTTTGTATGAAAGAATTTTAACGCGCTGTGCGATTAACTCGAAACTTAATATTTATACCTACTTAAAACCCATGGGGATGTATGGGGTAATTTCCGACACTCACGCGGGCGAAGCCGCGGGCAGCAGCTAGTGTCAAATAAACTCGTAAATGTCGATACAACTGATACATTTTAAATTGCAGTTTCATTATAAAATCTGGTGCATATAATTAATCTTTTAAATTCTGATCTTATTAATGACAATGTAGGTTCCTGCAAGTAGCAACAGTTCAGCCTTGGTTTAGTAAACGGACAGAAATATTTGACATTTTCTTGAAAACATTGGAACTTTACGAGTTAATAAAAGGCAAGATTATAAACATGTTCATATAAAATAAGAATGATTTATTATACTGTTGTTTCCTTGATGATCTGGAAAATTTATTTTTTCGTATTCTTTTTATGGAACTATGTAGTAACTTTTATCTGATCAGTTTTGTCGTATCTATTGTTATTCCTCTGTCTTGAAAGAATATAAAATGTCAATATGATGGCCCCGTTATTATTAGAATTAATGATAAATGAAAAAACTCATAAATAGTACACAAAAATACAAAAATGAACAGTAAAGGCACAGATCCATCGCGGCGCACGAAGAGGCTACGCACGTGTATTAAGCTTCGCTTTGTAAGAAAATGTATGTGGTTGTGTCCACTGCAACCCACGGAGAGGCCACGCATGTATCAATGACGTCAGTCATTGATACATTCGTGGCTTGCTCGAATAGGCGGTTACATAGCTCAACGCTGTCGACGTGGGTCTACGTTTCCACTGGAGTACACGAATATGACCCACGACTATGTACAGCTCACTTATCGCAGCGCAGTTTTGAAGCCCGTGTCCGTGGATTGCAGTGGCACGTGCGTAGAGTCTCCCTGCGCCGTGCCACGCTTACACATGTGCCACATAGTCGTGGGTCATATTCGTGTACTCCAGTGGAAACGTAGGCCCACGTTGTCAAACAAATTAATACACGCAGCTAAAATGCGCCGCGCGCTCGTGCACAGCATGCGCCGCGGTGGCTCTGCGCCTTTAAGATGTTACCTTCGCTCGTTTCATGGCTCCACACTTATTTATCGTCTTGTCCCTAAATTGGTACCGATGGCAAAGAAATTAAAACTCGCGACTAACAGCTGTATTGATTTACTACAAGTCTGTGCTAATTTACGCTGCTGACGGTACCGAGTACATAATTAGGTTGGTTGATTGCGCGAATGCTCATTATTGCGTTTTAATATAGGTACATAAATTAATAGAATGTTAAACGAATTTGCTTATATCCGCTTGTAGCAACAATAAATTAAGCAACATCAAATTAGAATCAGTATATTTATGATGGGTTTACGGATTATAACCCCGGTTTTTTGAAGCCGATTAAAGTTTTCTGCTATCAAGTTAAACTCAACTCAACCTCAAAGCATTTATTTCAATTAAAAAATTTACAGGCACTTTTGAATTGTCAAGGAGTCTGTAAGTCTGTATGAAGCTTTAATTGCCAAAGCTTGCAAAGGTTCCTATGGAGAAGAACGGGCAAGAAACCCCTTTTTAAATAAAAAAATAGTTCGTCATCTGCCTAGCCTTGTACCAACTATGTTGGGGTCTTTTTCCAGTCTAACTGGATGCAGCTGAATACCAGTATTTTACATGAACCGAATGCTTATCTGACCTCCACAACCCAGTAACTGGGCTATACGATACCCCTTGGCAAGACTGGTTGACAGACTTTCGGACATCTGACGACCTGTCAGCGGACGAATGATAGCCGGGACCAACGGCTTAACGCGCTTTCCGAGGCACGGATTAGTATGTTATGATGGTTAACCTGTCGTTAGACCCGTGCGCCTGTTATTAAAAAAATCGCCTGCAATGATCAATACAATATTTATGGTTGACAACAAAAACAACTAACATAATGTTTGACAGATTTACTTGATCGTAGACTTTATCCGGCTTCCCAACCGGGTACTATGAACGACAGGTCATAAGGGGATACTGCCAATTTAGTTCCGGATTTTTTTTCTAGAAAATAGTGTCTTTCCAGCCAATCGTCACGTACTGAGTAAAGTCGTTTGGTTTCACAAGGGATTAGAAATTTAGCTTGAGAGCTAAGATTTTCGATGTTAAAAGGCACTTTGTAGTTTTCCTCTGAACGCTGGGTCAAACTCATTAGTCTGACATTTTGTACTTTTAAATAACCGTTAGGTAAGATTTTTGACGACATTAGTATACGTTGTCTTTATGAAAGCCGGAACGGTGGAATAAAGTTATCAGAACGAAGATCTAAAATTAATAATCACATTAATTATAAAAATCTAGTCATCTAATAGGTATGTAAAAGCGGCCAAGTGCGGGTCGGATCACGCACAATAAAGGGTTCCGTAGCTGAGATGAATTTATCCCAAGAACAAGCTTTCTAGTACTAACAGTCTCTGCGCTAAGCCGGGGACAGACAGACAGACAGACGGACATGGCGAAACTATAAGGGTTCCTTGTTGACAATGGAACCCTAAAAATTGATCGTTGACCCTGTTGAAGCGGAGGTGAACAGAGGCACAGGAGCATCGCGTTCTCAGATCCTACGTCCACTACCTTTTAAGTATTATCAGTGGCTACTGCTAAATTTTCTTCTTCCCCCGCATTGACACGAACTAGCCGCACAATGGTTTATTATAGCCCACTCCCTCACACAGAGAGGAGGCCTGTGTTCCAGCATCTTGAACGGTCTGATTATGCAGGTGTTAAGTTTTATGTCTAATTAACTTCCGCCCGCGGCTTCGCACGCGTGGTATGTCGATCAAAAAGCCTTTGCCGCAGTTAGTTCTCTCTCTATCTGTTTAGTGTAGCCGTGAAAGCACAACTTTAGTAACAAACAAACGGACCCACATTCGCATTTATAATATTCATCATCATCATCCACAACCCGACTTCACTCACTCCTGGGAATAGGCCTATCCTTTCTTGTGCCAGTCTCCAAGATCCTACGCCAGGCTCGGCCAGGTTTTGCCCGTGACGGCAAGACTATCGTCCGCAAATCTCGCTGTCGGACGAACGACATTTCATCTTCCAGTCATAGGATGCCACTCTGTTACAGCCTTACTCCACCTGTCATCACTGCGCCATGCTAGGTGTCCTGGCCAACTCCATTCGAGTTCCATAAATACGTTATCCGATATCGAAGATCTTCGTATTACCTCTACATATAATATAACTTAGGATGAACTAATCCCAACTATTTACTGTTTATTGTGTTTGTTACTACTAATTGAACGTTTGTTCTTTAAGCCTTGCTTAAAAGTCGTTAACATTAAGATTTCAATTACCAAAATTACTGTTTTACGGCGCAGTTCGTAAAGCGCTAGTAACATTTTAACAACTAATTATTAATTATTTTGACTATACATAATTTTAGCTCCCGGCTATATCTGCGATGGAATTTGAGTTAAAATAAAATATGTTGAGTTTGATAATCAAGCCCCTCCATGCGTTGGAAAGCATGTTAAGCCGTTGGACTCGGCTGTCATTTATTGATCTTTGACAGTTGTTACGGGTCGTCAGAAGCCCAAAAGTCTGAAAACCTCGCTTGTCTTAAGGGGTATCGTATTACCCTGTAACTAAGTTGTGGAGGTCTGGTAAGCAGTCGCGCCATGTAAAATACTGGTATTCAGCTGCTTCCGGTTAGACTAGAAGCTGTTCCCAACATAACTGGAAGCGATGGTTATCGACTTTCGAAATAAATAAATAAAAAATAAATAAATAAACTTTACGTCGAAGTTTCAATAATTCATACAAAATTCCGTAGAAAAATCACTTTCCGTTTTCCCGAATTTTCTAATTTTCCGGCAACTTTTCAAATTACTCGAAGAACCTGATTCGGACTATTATGAACATTTTAAAACAAAAAGTTGCCAAATCAGTCTAGACGATCTGAAGTGATTCGCTTACCGAACAGCATTTCATTTTTGTTATATAAAATACTCGTAGATGTCGAGTTGTAGCGTAACATTTATTTTAATCAAATGTACTTCATTTAACGCCCCGTGGTTTATTCAAAGAGATATCAAGGAGGTCCAGCGCTCGCTAGGCAGTCAGAGCCTTGCCGCTAATCTTTACACTACGGTGTAGTACCATTTTTTATCAGCTCGTACCTACGCGAAAGTCGTGGTAATAAATGAAAGATTGAAACTGAAATTGACCCTTCTGTAGGTAAATTAATCAAAACTTTGAAAGATAGAACTAGCCATCAGTTAAGTACTAGTTATCCGGCTCGAAGGACCAAAGTCAATATTCGGACTTGATGAGGGAGTGTTTTATCGAGTTTTCTGGGACGAGTGGATCAGTAGTTAATTGAAGTTTACGGTGCTCTTTGTGAAGTGTCAGTTAAGTGGAATAATTGCGAGGAGATGGTGCAGACAGTTTATCTTTCTGAGCTACGTAGAACCCCAGGATACCCCTAAATAATTAGAGAATAATACGAAACACTTCTTCCCAGTTAAAGCAGTAGGAAGTGGTGAAGGGTGGGCGTTTTGCGGGACTGTCTTATGTAATTTTGACTTTCAAAAAGTTCTGATTCTCAGCCTAGTTTGAATATGACTTATGATTTTCATTTTTAATACAACTTCAAAAGTGACAATACCGTAATAACAAAGCGTTTGCGTGCCGTTTTACGGAACAATATAAATTGATAAGTATTGAAACGGTATCGTAGCGCGATACTGTTATTGTTTCACTTTTAGTTTTAGGGTACTGTTATCGATTCAATTATTTAATTTGGAGCATGATGATTATTTGAGTATTATATGAACTGTTATTGGCTCTTAAGTGTTACCTTTAAAACATTACTAATAAGTAGTTACTGTTAGAGATCAATATGGTCCTATTGCCTTATTTGCTGCTATGCCATAGATCGCAGGTTCGATTCCCGTATCTACGTATCAAAATGAATGCTACCTAAATACTTATCCCGGGTATTGCATTTCTGTTAATACATTTGTGTAAATACAAGTCACAAATATTTGTTTCAGGTTTACATAAATAAATCCTAACTTAATAATATAAACGCGAAAGTGATTTTGTTCATTCGTTCCTTTGTTACGCTTTGTGCAACATGTCTTCTCCAATACTTCTCTATTAGTCGTAATCTCGGTCAATTTACGGTAAAATGGTAAAACATCGTACAGGGGCCTAAGTCTACTAATTTATAAACGTTACAATGGTCTCTCAATGGTGAGTTTTTGACAGTTTTTGTATGGCAAATCTGTCAAAAACTCACCATTGAGACACCATTGTAACGTTTATAAATTAGTAGACTTAGGCCCCAGATCACCGCTGTGTGAACGGGCCGTAGCCTATCTAGATTCCAGTGCCCTCGCGATAAGGAAGTAAATTGGCACTTTAAGATTCGATCGATAGGTCGCAGGTTCGTATCTCGGCTGGGGCACTTAACACAAGCACTTTTAGTTGGAGAAGTTAACGGGAATAATAGATTTGTACGTTGTTATTATTATTGGTAATAACTGTTTAGTTAATTGAATATTTGTAGAAGTAACTGTGTTTGGTAAGGATTTTAGGTCTGTTGGTGAAGTGGTTAGGTAAGGTGGCTTCTGCGTTGCGGGTCGTGGGTTCAATACCCGAACGAAAACATTTTATAGTGCCAGCGATAGATAGTTTATTTGGAAATAATTGACATCTGACAGTTTTTATACGGAGAAAATGTTAAAAATTCAAAATTTAAAGGGATTTATTATTCTTTTGTAGAAAAGTTTGGTCGAATTCAAAGTAATAAAACAATAAAGAATAACGTTTATTTGGACACATTAAGGTTCACGATTAGAATATAGGGGGTTTAGTTAAACGTTGCCTAAAGTTAAGAGATGTTTAAACGTTAAAAATGTATGGTTAAACAGTCGTTAACGTTTATGAATAAAAAGGTAAACGATAATGTACGTACATGGAGATTTGTCTGTAAAATTGATTCACAATGCAGAAGAAATCCTACTTAAATTGGAGCAACGTTTATTATAGATGATAAGAAAAGTGATTTATTGTAGTTTAAAAACCCAGACAGACAAGTTACTTAACAGCAACAAAAAACAACAAGTTGAACGCAAAATAACTTGCAAAAAACATAAACAATAAACATACGCAAAAACTGAGTTTTTCTTACTATTGATCGGTTTTGTTTGGACAACCGAATACCGCAATTAGTTTTTTTGCTGTTAATATTGTTTTGATAGGCTCTGTACAGTTTGATCGATGATTTGACACGTAAAGTATACACACAAAAACATTCTAATTATGTTTAAATGTAAAATTGGATAAGTTTAGGCACCTAGTAATCAATTTTATAGTCATAATAACTGGGTACATAGGCCACTATTTTATTGAATACCACAATCAATTTACGTTCTGGTATTTAGGAAACTATCTATAAAATGCAATTATTTAAAATGGCTGCAACGAAAAAAAAACATTGCAATTTGAACTGAAAAAATAATGAAATAAAATAAAATAGCAACTCACCTCCTTCCGCAAACGAGATTTAAATTCAAACAGCCACAAAAAAACACTGGCAAAAAAAAAAAAAAAAAAAAAACTCAACTCGCGAATGTCAGTTTCAAATTCAAAATGAGAACTAACAGTGTTGGGGTAGTGCCAAACTAAATAGGACAAGTTGTCCCAAAATTTCGAGCTAAAATAAGTGATACAGGCTTTTAGAGAAGTTTTCAGGCTTTCCGGGACAGAGTTTTTCGAGCTAGCAACGAGTGCATCAGTTTGTACGGTACAGTAATGAATGGTGAAGCAAGGTGCCCGCTTGAACGGCTTTGGCGGTAAATGTGTGTCTTAAAATGTGATTGGCGCAACACTACTTGATACTTTTGATTGGATTTCGCGCGTTCGCGGGATGTTAGTGAGAAAATGATGATTTATGACTTTTTTATGAATGTTTGATGCCATCCTAGCTGAATTGATGTCGATTTATTTTATATGTAGGAAACAGTTATTGCGTCAAGCAGGAAATGTATAGGAATTGATGTAATTCAGTCAAAGAATTGAATAGAAATGGGTACATTTAAGTTGTTGCTTGATTAAATTTGGTCAAAATTTTAGCATTCCTTTACCTTTTTTTATTACCAAGGATTCTTAATATTTTTCATCACAATAAAAATAAGCTTTGGATGTCATTTAGCTCTTTCGTCGTGGTTTTTTATTTAGCTTATATATAAGGTGCTATAAAAATATCTGCCACGGCTTTAATGAGAGGTAGTATTGTGTTTAAAGATAACAATAGTGAAAAAATTTCGTACCCCGGCACAGTTAAATCAATTTGAGTAAATAAAGTAGTTAAATAAACATTGACTCTACTCTGCATAACGTGGTTCACAAATTACGCGCGAAGTGCACTTCGTCAATGAAAACAACTGCTATCTCTTTCCATCTGTTCTGTGAATGAAAACTGAAATCAGCTGACTAGTTCGTCACTTGCAAATTTATACGTACAATTTTTTGTATGAAAAAAAATATGACACATGATCAATAATTTATCTTTACTATTGTAATCTATAAACACAATACTATCTCCCATTGCAGCCGTGGCAGATATTTTTATAGCACCTTATATAGCTAAATATTGCTAGTTGCAAAATATATAGCTAAGTTGCAAAATATTGCGAGGTAACCCAAATATTTTATCCCCAAATTGTGATACCTACAATAAAATAAAATAGAGAAAACTTTGCAAAAATGTAATTTAGCACAGTCACGATGTATCAAAGCACCTCGGTCGCAGTACATAGTATAGCGGTCTGTAGTCTCGAATCGACTTGGCATTTTGGCTGACAAAACGCTCGCGCCGATGCTGGATATTGTGGAGTGAATTATTAATTTTAATTATAACTTTATTGCTTTTTGCAAATAATATTATTATATCTGATGATTTTGTAGAAGCCGAATCGAAAAACGCGGGACGAGTGGTAAAAAGTGTCTAAGAAACTCCTACAAGATTATGAAAAGCAGTGTTTCGTTTTTTGATAAAAAAACAGCTGTTTTTTACTGATGTCAAACACAGCAATTATGACAATTTCTGTTTTGACCATTCAATGCAGTAATAGGTTAACCGCCCTTGGGTTGCCTGTTCAGCAGAATAATACTAAGGCACTGAGGTAATCAGCACCTGACAATATATGCGTCAAACCTCTAGGTTAGGCAAAATATAGAGGTTTGCAAGTCTTCAATTGGGAGTTATATGTTTGGGGTTGAAACACTAGGGCCTTGGGGTCCGAGTGCTTATCGAGTATTTCGGGATTATCGCCAAGAGACTGGTCGACTTTTCACGTGACCCAGAAAGCTGGCCTATTCTTAGCCCAAAGAATCAGCATTGCCATTCAACGTGGCAATGCTGCCAGCCTTTTTGGCACTTTCCCCATTAACAGCGATACGGATGAATTTTTTGATGGCCAATGAGCTCTTTCCCTTTTTAAGTTTCGTTCTACATATATTTTTAATGTTAGCTTTTAATTAAGTTTTATAACTAAGTAAAATTAATGTATTCAATTATTATTTATTTTATTACAAAATTTAATTAAAGTCTTCAATTGATTTGCGAACAGCAATGTCATCAGAAGTCACTTGTATAATGATACATTTCAATACATATGATCTATCCTGGCAACTTTAGCGGATATTTCAAGGTGACTGTGACTAATCTCTCGAATTACCTACAAAGTGACGATTTTTAGGAAACTATTTTACATTTAAAACACCTCATTTATCAAAATTATGATCCATTTATTAAAAGGTCAATATGGTAATACTGACATAATCATTGTCACAGTTTTCAATTTATAGTTTTTTGAAATAGTATTTGTATGTTAATTAATAATAATAATGGCAGCTGTATAGGTTAATGTTTTTATAAATTGGAAGATGATAATGTCATCTTATTCTTTACAGTTAGTACGTCTATTGTTTGTATATGCACTAGTATAAACCAAAAATTGTGTCCAGGATAATATTTGAAAAGTTTCCAAATAATAATAAATAGGCTTCTCATTTACCGAACAATCCCTTTGACATAGAAGCTTTTTGTGATATTTTACCCTTGAAGTGTAACCCGACAACGCTCTCTGACGTCCACAGGAAACCCAATTTTTGGTGTGTAACTCGATCTCACTGTCCTTTTATTAACCCTCTGGCTGATAGCTATTCAGATAGCGTTTGTAGTTACCAATCCGTTTGAAAAGTATAAAGTAGATTTTCCCCTCTTCCTTTATGAAAGGTTAGACTCAGTCGAAGATGGCAATGATTAGATTTAATAAAAAAGCCAACTCCATACAAGTTATCTCGTAGCGGCGTATGCGTCTATAGGTAAGCTTCCCACGGTGAACTGTGATGCAATTCTAGTGTCTAATGTCAGAGGTGCCCGTTTTTTGTACACCGTTAGCCCTGCACAAATGCTGTGTGGCGCATGTGAGAGGCGGAGAGCGATATCATAAGCGGAAGCGAGGTAAATAAGCACTAGCACACTTCTGTCGGTCGGTATAGAATCTCATTCATTCTATGATGGAAGGTTACATAGTTTGTACATCTTGAGTCTTGCACAAATCCTGTGTAGTGTATATGAGGCGTGGAGAACGATATCACAAGCGATAGCGGGCTGCTTGAGACAAGTACCAAACTTCTACCGCTATTGTAATCTCATTCATTATTTATTTGGTTATTTTGCACACCATTAGCCCAGCATAAATGTTGGGTGGTGTATGTGAGGAGTAGTAAGCGGGAGCGGGTACTTAGGGACTAGTACACTTCTATAGCACGATAGAGAATTTTTTATTCTATGTGAAGGTTCATATAATGTGCAGTTAGCCCCTGTACAAATGCTGAGGCATGTATGACAAACCGTTCTAACATACACGTCTCGACGAGAGCGATTATAAGTGGAAAGTTACATTATAAACTTTTCCAACATTCATTCTGTTTCTTAAACCATGGAAACGTTTGTTTTTCTCAAACTTTAAGTTTATTATGCAGACAACGATCCTGAAAAAGCAGTGTAACAAGCTGGAGCCAGTCGACAATAAAAAAAACATTTTGAAATTCAGACAGTGAGAATGGTGTATGGGATATGTTAGAAGCGATCAGTATCGCTTCCAAAAAAAGAAAGAGTCTTTAGCAAATTACACCTTGTGTCAGTAAGAATATTATAATTGCTTTTCCAATAAAACTTCATTATAATTTCATTATAACGTAATGTTACTACGAACATTCTTGAAGACAACCATACCATCAAACAAAAACACAGCATAAATGAGAAAAGCGTCTAGCAATAATAAACAGAAGTGAATAGTTAATAATATGATGTACAGGTTGTTAAACCGTTCATTACACAAAATTCCATTTAATTTAATGTCAAAGGTTTACACAATGTTTTTGTTAATCAAAGTGCAAAGCCTTGTGTGGGACATATCAGAGGAGGTAGCGGCCGCGATAGGCGGAAAGTTGTATGCAGTTCCAAAGTTGAATGTCAAAGGTGCATCTTTTTGTTTACCGTTAATCTCGCGTGGTGTGCGGTGTAAGTTAAAGGCGGTAGGGTTTTGTATTAATTGCGTGCTGTTGAATGTTAGCGATGTAAATGTTTTTATTTACCGTGTTATTTCGCTACGGTCGATTTTAGTTTTCTCAGCCAGCCGCAGCGTTTATTTCTTTACAAAAAAGCGCGTCAAAGCAACCCGTCTGTACTGTGCAATGGTTCATAACATAAAATGTATGAAAGTGATGTATTTGGATTCTTGCAATGAGGCGCGGCCCGGCCAAATCAGCCTACCATGTTCCCAGTGCTAGGACACAGGTCTTCTCTCTATGAGAGAGAGTAGGCCATTGTCCACCACGCCAGCGGGTCCAGTGCGGGCT
Source organism: Eupsilia transversa (assembly GCA_914767815.1). Taxonomy (NCBI): domain Eukaryota; kingdom Metazoa; phylum Arthropoda; class Insecta; order Lepidoptera; family Noctuidae; genus Eupsilia; species Eupsilia transversa. The sequence continues at coordinate 1,594,969 of OU611880.1, forward strand.
ATATGTGCGATAAGCTTTAATTGTTAGACTAGGTAATAGGTTTAATAGGTAACGTAACGTATTTTTCTTTCTTTTATAAAATACAGCAAATAGTGTGGTGGTAAATATTAAATACAATTATCTAATTATGAAATTGACATATTCATAGAATTGTAAAAAAACAAGTTTCATGTTCTAGACTCAAGTGTTTTATACATAATGTGACGTAGTCATAAAAACAACTGACTGTTAAGGGAGATATGAATTGATAAACAGAATTCATTTTACTATGCCTAATTTTAAACCAAAAATTCTGTATGGTGCATGTAAAAAGCGGTTGCGAGTTAATAAATGTATCGGCTAATTTTTAAAAAGCTTTTCACGATCATATTTAGATATATTACGTCAAATCACCATCCCTATTTATCCGTACTGTAAAGTAAAGTATTAGTAAATATCATAAAATTTAATTAAAATATATAAGAGAGCACTTGACTATGTCACGCTATAATATTTAAAAATATAATATTGAGATCGTGTTATTATTACATGTGATTGTTCTATAAACGTCAACAGTTCCAAAAGGTCAAACAGGAACGCATGCTTAGTTGTCCGTCTATGTGTTACGATTACGTTTCTCATTTTTGCTGTAGTAGATTTTAAGATAGTTAATTACTCTGCTCCAGCGTTCGCCGTGGTAACACGTAGTGTTGGGGTTCGCGAAAAGGCAATCGTCATCCTGAGGATGCCTCGCTGAGAGATAAAACACCTGTCGATTTCTTATAGGGTTTTTAAGACTCTTTAGGAATAGTTAAGCGTAATAAATTACTAATACATCTACGTCTATTGTATTTTTTGTAGTAGATTTTCAGTAATACGTCGCCATATCTTCTCGCTTGTGCCACGTCGTTGCGGGGCTTGGCAGAGATGGTAGCGATAACACCGTCTTTGTGCCACCACAAAGGTCGGTATCGGTCGCGATTGTCCTATTGTGAACCACGATGACAGAATTAGATTTTTGCTCAACAGTACTTGTCAGGGGTTCATGATGATAAGTTGATAACCGCTGTTTTTTAGAGGAGTCTTTAATTTTAATAGGTCAGGTTTATTTGGAGCTAACAGTTAACCTTTAACAACTCATACCTATACTAAAGGAAATAAATGGAGAGTTTGTGGCTAATTAATATCAGCCGCACTAGGTTAAGCTACACTTTCCGGGGTTGGTCCGTGGTGACCATGTTTACATATCGAGACTCCTCGAATCCTTGGAATGCACGTTAAGCCGTTGGTCTCGGCTGTCACTAGTGGATCTTTCAGAAGCACGAAAGTCTGGTCCAAGGGGTATCGTATTACCCAGTTACTGAGTTGTGGCGGTCGTTCCATGTAAAATACTGGTATTCAGTTGCGTCCGGTTAGATTCAAAGTCGACCCCAACATAGTTAGGAAAAGGCTAGGCAGATTTTGACTTAAGGAGAAAAATGAATAGCTGTGAACAGTAAATTGAAGAAGTAGGATGTGAACGAATAAAAAATAACTCTCGTCAGCCCAGCAAGACTTACCTCAAGGCAAGTGATAATTACAGGTAGGTACGGAATTCAAGAAAAAGGCTAAGAGGTTTTATTGGTTTTATTGATAAATTAAATCATTAATTGATATTGTTTTGCAAACTCTTAATTCAACTGCTTACATAGTTTTAATCGTTTTATACATAAGTTGAATTACAATCATATACATTATATTATCCCTTTTTGTTTTCTGTATACTCCTACAATATTTTTACCTACATGTTACGAATGACTTAAAAATCCATACTCAATGGACATGGCATAATCATTATTATTATTTTCAGCATCATCTTCAGGAGTTTCATAATTTGCAAGATCTATTTTGTCAGCCAAGAAAGTGTCAGGAGCATTAGTTGTCGACTTCTCCGTTGAGAAGAAACTATCCATTCTATTTGTTGTGGCTTCTTCTGTAGTACTTTCTTCTGTAGTCTTCTCATTATGTATCTCTTCTGAACCTATTTCTTCTGAGCTATCTTTTACAATAGTATTCTCTGTTGGTTTCTTTTCCGGTTCTGGTTGGCAGAATTCTCCCCAGAAATGCCAGCCGTGGGGACAGATGAAGATTTGAGGGTGTAGCACTCCGTTCTTGGTGAGGCAGACGTAGTAATGGTTGGAGCTTAAGGCCAGCACTCCGTGTTGGCCGATGGTCTTGCATTCTGGGACTGGTCTGTCGGTGCACTGGCTGTGTTCCAGTTTTATCTGGAATGAGTAACAAATGTGGAGTTAGCATTGTGTCAGGTCTTTTCATTTTATTTAGCTGTGTTTAATAGCCTTTCGGAGTCTGTTGTAGAATGCTCAATGTGCCTTGGACATCCTTGTGGCGGTATCTACAACGCCACATGCGAACTACGCATGAAAGATGTCAGGATCACACAAATCCTGGATCGCGCAATTAGAGTTTACCGCGCGATAATATATAAGACTACCCGACGTCAATCGTTGAGCAGTTGCCCGCCTGAAACGACACCCGTCTGCTCGGAGGATCCTCCCTTTTATATAGAGGATGAGTGAACTTTACACCCAGTGACTCCTCCCTCTAAATCCTTATAACAAAGGTATATGATGGTTAATTGATTCAGGCGTGAAAAATAAAACTTACTGAGCACTGGGCTGTGGCAGGGTTGTATCCATAATGTCTTGGACATAGAGCTACTCTGCGATCGGCGGGTCTACCATCAGGCAAACCTTCGGGTGGTGAGCAGAGATGGAACTTCCGGCAATCGTGGGCGTCTGGGAATATTCCAACCTGAAGAAATTTATTCAGAAAATTATCATGGTGTGATCAGACACCATAGTCAAGTCATGCACCCGATGTTGTTTATCTGTTTGGTGACCTTTTTCTTCTAAATTTTTTGTTATCGGAAAATCTCTAACGGGGTTTAAAAAAGAGGCAAAAGACTTTTAATATAGGTTTAGTTTTAGTCATTGTATTTGTGTATTTTAATATTCTATCTGTGTTATTATGTTAATGTATATTGTATTTAAGAGTATGTGTCTGCATGGTATGTTATGGGTTTAGTAATTTCCTGAAATAAATGATATTTAATTTAAAAGTTCATAAAAGGCGTCAAACACGTCAGAGTTGAACAGAAAAGTATTTTCTTCTTATCCCACGTAAATGCAATTTTGATCATTGATATGTATCTACTGACTTGTTCACAGGTATGTTCAAATTCCTGAGCAGCTTCGCTACATTCAGGCGCGGGTACCCTGGAGCATTGTCCTAGGTTAGCATTGCATGTGAAGCCTTCCTGGCATTCTTCTAGAGGCACCTGCAAAAATAACAAGACATTTGAGGTATAAAGACGGAGCCCTGATCAACCAACTAAGTCAATAGCAAAAAAATGAGGGCCTATAGTTTTGTCCTAAGTTGCAAAGAATTGATGCAAATCTGCTTTGTGATTTTTTACCAGACTGCGGCGATGCAAAATAAGGAGGGCTATGTGTATGTCCCTTTGTTCCCTCGTAACTAAGAAATGGCTGAAACGATTTTAATTGATGAATGAAATATCGTTACATAAAAAAAAATGGCGGATTATTGGCGCTAAAACAGACAATTAAAAAAAAAAAAAACTCCCAAACCAATCGAGTAGGTATAATATAATATCGGTAATAAATACGAATTATATATTAAAATGTTACTTGGAATGAGAATTATTAACAAACTAAAAAGCTGAAAATAAAAACAAAGTAATAAAAAAATAAACGATAAACACAAATAAAAGAGAAAAACAAGCATTATAATTTTTATAATTTTGTTATCGCAGGCCCACAGACAAAAGTTTTAGATTATTGGTTTTGTATTATTTTGTAGTTAAGGAGACAACCTTCACAACTCCTCAACCAAGGACGTAACCTTCAAATCTGATAATCTAAGTTCTTGTACTCGTCAGCCTAGGTTGAACTGCTGCTCACTGTATCTTTCTGCTACTGTTTTACAAAACCACATCATCTGAAACACTTCTCCAAGAACACGTTACCTTCAGCCAACCCACAGGTAGCGGGACACATGTCACTGCCTGGCTACAGTTCTGGCAAGCCATGCCAGGCTTCGTGCAGATGCCTTCCACGTCCAGCTCTCCAGAACCAAGGGTCATGCCCAGAGGGATGCCAGCCATGCGGTTCCCATCGAGGACCCCGCGAAGATCGAATGATGTTGTCAACTGGAAAATAAAGGTTTGTGAAAATAACCTGTTGTTAATGACTTTGGTTTGTATATTGGCGTGTGCTAGCTGACATATGGCTGCTCATTATGTTTTGTGTTGCGAAAGGTAAATGATTTTGCGTACTATTGTATAGAATCAATTTTTCTAACTGAACAGACAGCTGTGCTGCTGGGGAGTTTGTTGCGCCACTTCTTCTTCCCAGCTAAAGCACTAGGAAGTGGTGAAGAGTGGGCGTTTTGGGGGACTGTCTTATGTTATTTTGACGTTCGAAAAGTGCTGATTCTCAGCCTAGTTTGAATAAATGACTTTTGATTTTGATTTTGATTTTGACTATTTGTATATATCTATTTTCGTCCAGCAGTGAACGTCTTTCGCCTAAAATGACGGTTATGATTTATATTTTAGTTTTCTGCGTTAATTTGTGCTCAAAATATGTCTTCATGTCAGTTTTATATACAAGGCGGAGACGACAATACAACAATAAATTAAACTGCGTAAATCTAATGACGTTCCTAGTCTGCATATGAAAATTCAATCAAAGATCTCCAATAGTTTAGTCACCATAGCTAGTCAAAGATTGGCAAAACCCATAGTCGGCCCATCACGACTATTTAGTTTGTTAGAAAAAATCACTTTTTTTAATTTCAATGTTAGGATTAATTTGATAATTCATCAATACTCCTATGCATTAGTATAGCCAGTGAGTTCATTTATTGTTGTATTGTCGTGAAATGTCGTGTCCACATTGTATAAAGAAATGCAGGGACTAGGAAAATGAACAGCTTTATAGACTAAATTCTCTGCAAGATAGATAACTTGCAGAGAATTTGGACTACATCCAGATTGTTTATTAATTTCAGCAGATTTCAGCAACTTAATAGCCGTTATAAAGTTTAGTGCAGCTATTCTTCAGCTATTAAATAAGAATATCGAGCTTTTTCTACGGATTTTGTTATTTACTTGTATCACTGCAAAGAACACACAATTATTCCGCGATAAAGGCGCCTATTTGCTTACCATGAGCTGTAATCGGCTCTCAAACGCAGTCATTATTGCAATATTCTCCCATAATTGTTCATTGTAATGGCTAATGAGGTTTCTATCCTTACAGACTAGCATACGTTGTGCATCGAATATTTTAAACTATACAGTAAACTTTTAGTTGCATATTATCATGCCTATGAAAGAAGGAGAAGAAGAGTCTTATTTATTTTAGTTTTATTATCAGCCTATTTCCTGGCCTGTTCCCACTGTTGGGATACTGGTCTTCTCTGAGAGGTAGTGGGACGTTATTCACCACGTGGGCCCGTTTTGGATGTCACTTAGTTCGAGTCGGTGGCAGGAAAACTATATTACAAAGTATTGGGACTACAGACTGTAAAACATTTCAGTTTTTACCATCGAGATATAAGTACTAACGTACTAGAGAAGCTACGTCAAATAACTGAATTTATCGAATCTTTAGTTCGCTGCAGCGCTAAAATAATAACAATTCGTCTAAACCGGTAACTAATTTACCACAGCGCTAGATTTGCTGCGGAAGTGTATTTATTCTCGGCAAAAAGGTCTGTAAATCACGGCACTTACGCGTTTTCTTCGACAAAGTGACGACGGTGCGGCGCGATCGCCGCAGTTGAACGAGACAGTACTTATATCTCGATGGTTTTTACAGTGTGTACAGTTTGTACTGTGTAGTGCCAATACTACTGACCCAATATTGACTAAATACATCTGTTTCACTGGGATCCCCTTGCATTTTACATACACACGCCATCACACTGGTCCAATTTGCAGTAACTATTGCATTTCTATATGATTCAGATCTTCATCCATCTCTCTATTCTCCGATACAATGGTTTTCGTAGTAGTAACTTGATATTGGTTGCTGAAAGGAGGCGAGCTGAAATACTCTGATGCCTGGCTGCCAGTATGATGTCAATATGAGAATAATAGAAGACCTGATCAATAGTAATAGTAATTACGTTGCTTGTTATGATAGAACGAAGTAACCAAATCAGTCGCAACAAAAGTTAGTTATGAACAATTTTTCTAATAAAGATCTTTCGATGTTTATAAAAGACAATGTGAAAATAGCCCCTATTATCATGGGAAAATAATAAATGAAATGAAACAAACTTAGAGTTTCAATATGCACCGCTAATTCAAAACTGCAAAATTAATTTCTATGCCCGCCCAAATAAACGGTACACTAGGTAACTTTTATGCTATTTATTAATAAAATACTCACAGATCCACTAAAACTAAAAATACACAAAAATAATAATTCAAACCACATTTTTTTAACACACAAGAACAGTCACTTTGCAGATGTATTTAAAAACTAACACAGTTTTGTACAACTTTAAAATGCGTAAAAATATAAGGCCAGCGATCTTTGACATTATTATCTACTTGTTTTAAGATAAACAATGTTTATAAAATAAGTACAAAGTTGTTTATAATTCGTTAAGTTACTTGCTGTGTTTTTTCTGAATGTTAGCTTAAGAAGGAATATTTCGGATGGAAGGATCAGAATATGTTTTAGCTTATTATTGGCTCCAATCCTTCGGCGATCGAACTCCTTGAAAATACTGAATTAGTCCGAAGACTAAAAAGGGTGAAACTTTTTGAGTTAGTTTAGTGCAGTGTAAGTGAATTTAAACTGTAGTGCAAGTGCGCTGATGTTTATAAAGAACACGTGAAGCATGTGTCTTCCCCTTAACTTATAGTGAATAAGAAAGATCTTATTGGTCGATTTGTTAGTTTTATAGTTACTTAGCAGTTTAAGTTATATTTAAATTACTTATTGGTGCCGATTCCCTTGTTTACAAACTAAACTAAATTTAAGTTCAGTGCATCTTTTTTCTTTCTATTTCATTAAGAAAAGGACAGAAGATATATTTTACTTTAGTCCTGTCAAATTAATCAGCGCCTGACGTAAATTGACGTAATTTTAGTAGGCAAGTTTTGAATCTTATTTAAACTTGTATGGTGTAGTGACAGATTTGACAGGACAAAACTAAATTGTATCTTCTGTCCTTTTCTTAATGAAATAGAAAGAAAAAGATGCATTGAACTTAAAGTTAGTTTAGTTTGTGAATAAGGGAATCGGCACCATTATCTTAATAGGTTAAATTTTAATGTAAATAAAGTACCTACCACCAATTATGATACTTCATAAAAGAAAAAAGAAAAAAGTTGACTTATAGAAATCTAATGCTTTGCATTTAAAACAGGGATCGAGGAATCAGCATTTATAAACTTGTGATAATGTTCTTCCAAAAGATTACAGAGGTCAAAAGACAAGGTCGCTAATAAACCCGGAACGTGTAATGCTGGCACATGTTTTGCTGGCCTGCATGAGTTGCATCACCTTTAGGATTTACAACCAATATTAAACCTACAGTTCGCACTATTTCTATTAAAGTAGGGAGAGACCAAAGAGACGAAGGACGGACTGTCTGAATGATGATATGGCTAGAAAGGGGGTGACTACCGAGATGACGACTAATAGAGAATTAAGGAAGAAAATTACATGTTTTGATGACAATCGTTTTTTTAGGGTTCCGTAGTCAACAAGAAACCCTTATAGTTTTGCCATTTCCGTCTGTCTGTCTGTCTGTCCGTCCCCGGCTTAGCGCAGATACTGTTAGTACTAGAAAGCTGTTATTTGGCATGAGTATACATATTAATTACGCCGACAAAGTGGTAAAATAAAATCATGAAAATTTTTTTTTTTTTTTTTTAGGGTACCTCCCCTAAACGTAAAGTGGGGAAAAAAAGCCCTTCAATTTTGAATTAAATTATGCGGATCTAGGTGATTAAGCTGTGTTGCGAAGATTTCAACACCTCTCTGTTTAATATAACACTAAGAATGTTTTTTATATAATGTAGATGCATGCAAAAGCAGTGATAGCCTAGTGGTGTGACCGTCGGCATACCAAGATGTCTCGAGTTCGAACCCAAGCTACGCACCTCTGACTTTTCGGATTCATGTGCGTATTGTATAATAATTTGGGTAAACCCTCTCTGCTCTGATTTCACATTAAAATTAACTATACAAGGCAAAACTGTATTTATCCTTTTTTATTGTTTAGCTTATTTCCTAACAATTCCAAAGGCATAAACTTTATATACAGCTCCCACACAAAAGTTAAAAGATCTTATCGTTTTAATCACACGCGCCCTTATCGCGCGGGACCATCCAGAAGTGCTTACACCCCTTTGCAAATTTGCGCAAAATGGCCGCCGCGCCTCAAGGGATAAGTACTCGATTCTACGGTGACAGAGTGACATGTCTTAAACAGAGTTATTGTTGGAACTCAGAACATACAAGTATACCCCCTGCACCCCACCCATGGACTCATGGAAGTAGGAGGAACACTAAAAGGTTTTAGTCGGATATAACCCCCATTGTCCTAAGATGTGTTTTGAAAGAGAATTCCCCCACAAAGGAAAAAACTGGGACAAAACACCTTTATAAATGGAGGTACAAGTATCGAAGAATTTTGGTTACTTCTACGACTAAGGTTACCGCTATCTGGGTAATCGAAGAATAAGAAACATGTTACCTCTTTTAGGTTACCGTTTTAATACCGCTTACACATATATATATGCGATGTACGCCCTTTGACTAATGCCGACGACCGTGTAAGATAGAGGTCATTATTAATTCGGTAACCGTTATTAATACTGGTTGTATTCAATTTAAGGTAACCTTTAAAAACACCAGTAAAATAACAATGTTGTAACCGAAAAAATACCGGTATTGGTCATACTGGTTTCGGTCTCTGGGAACAAAAGGGACAGAATTTAAAAACGTATGCGTCAGGACTAAAATATATCATTCATTCTGCCTAGCCTTTTCCCAATCAGGTTGGAGTCGGCTTCCAGTCTAACCGGATGCAGCTGAATACCAGTATTTTACATGGAGCGACTGCCTATCTGACCTCCACAACCCAGTAACTGGGTAATACGATACCCCTTGGTAAGACTGGTTGTCAGACTTTCGGGCTTCTGACGACTCGTAACGACTGTCAAAGATCCACGAATGACAGCCGGGACCAACGGCTTAACGTCAGGACTAAAAGATAATGGGCAATAATGTCCCATTCTTCGCTAATTGAAGAAATAACTACGATTACACCTCAATCATGCAATGTTTACTAAAGGATGATTTCCACCAAACGGCTTGCATCGCATCGGATTGGAAAGGATACGAACGGATGCGGCGAAAGCCGATCGCGTCCGGCAGGATGTCGATGCCTACGATCGGCTCCGTACCGTCGCTTGCGGACGTATCCGTCAAATAGTTTCATTCCAACCGTGTAGCAGCCGAATAGACCCGATCGGATACGATGACAGGCGAACGGAGCCGATGTCGCGTCGCAGCATACTTACGGCTACGATCGCGTGTCGCGGAAGACGCCGTCAGTCAAGCTGCTGCGCGCGGCTTGGTAATATAGACTTTAAAAACTGTGTACGCGATTTAATATCGTTTAAAGATTGTAAAATCCGTTTCGTGATGCGAGTCGTTAGGACAATGGAAATCATCTTTAACACCACAATCATAGACATAACATAAATAAACAAGTTTACCAACTGCGATGACTTATTAGCGAATTGTACTTTATTAAAGGGCAAAAGTCAACGACCGTCTGCGCTCTGAAGATCTTTACGCAATGTTTCTAATACTTTAGTTATGGTATAGTTGCATTAAATATACAGGTGGATTTTTGAGATGGGGCTGTAAGGGCAGGTACCTTTTTAGCTACAGGAAAACGGTCTTAGGAGACTGTCCTTATTTTTTGAGAAATTTTGATCCCCATTCATAGATTCTGAAAAACCTGTACCCCTACAGTCTAAGAAAATTGGCAATTTTCACATAAAACAAAATTATGCCAATCGATCCTGTTTCTTATAAGGATCAAAAAAACTCTATCGGACCAAATGAGGTTTGAGTAGGTACTAGAAAGGTCAGAAATCGCAAAAAGCTTTTTCCATACATTTCGTAGGAAATGAGACTCCTAACTATTTTTTTTCAAAAGGTCATGGTCTACCCATGTGCCAAATTTCATCCGTTCAGCCGTTTTAGCTTAAAAGCGTGACAAACAAACTCACTTTCGCATTTATAATATTAGTTAGGATTAGTATACTAGTATTTGGAGTAGTTGTTGTACTTGTATTTGGTAGTATGCTGCTGATTTTTTTTCATTATATCGTCGCCAATTTATCACCACAGCACAATTACATAACGCCTTACATTAATATAAAAGCAACAACTTTTGTTTCGACCGCTTGCAGCAATTGAAAATGGCCAGGCGTTATTACTTACAAAGCGATATCTCAACATATTATCGAGACTATTCGGTGCCAAAAGCCAATAGAATCGTATATCGGAAGCCGTCGGGATGGCTCATAAAAATGCCGTTTCGAAAGTAATTTTAAATGATAAATGATCGTGTACATTATTTCTGTCTGCATTTTGGACTTTCAGCTGTGATTTCAAATACAGTGTTTTATTAAACTTTTAGTGATTCAAAATAATATCTATCGCAGTACGTCTGTATGTGGCGTTTAAGCGTAAGGGTCCACAAAAATTGATTTCAAAATCTTCCACACGACGTCATTTTACCCGGAAAGTGTGAAGTGTCCTTCCGGAAGTCGGTAAGTGTCAGTCCACACCATATCGACTTGTGAACGGGAAATGAACGGACATACAAGTCCGCTACACGCTTCCATAAATATTGTTTCATTGTCGAATTGTCGGTTAAAGTGTGCTGTGTGTCCAATTTCCTTTCAATTCCATTTTGTGAAGCGTTAGTATGTTTTTTTTAACAACAACGAAAATTCTTGGCCTGAATCTCACCTCATGGTAAATGATGATCAGGCCAAAGGAGGAAGCGAGCTTCACCTGAAATCCTCAACCACAGAGGAACTGGCTATCTTACCTCTAGCTGCCGAAACACAACAATGCTGCTAACATTGTTGTTATGGCGACATACTTAGATATAACATGGTGGAAGCTAGCCAGGCGGACTTAGAACGAGCCCTACAACCAACCGAACCGAGCAGAAGATGTTGCTCACACTGGGAATCGAACCCGGGAACTCTGGGACTGAGACAGGTGGTCTAACCACCCAATGGACCATAGACCACAGAGGCGGGTTATATGTTTATGTAGTGTTAGAATTTATGCCGGGGAAATTAGGTTTGAGCCTTTCACCAAAGTCTTTTTTTTCTTGAACCATATTGAACTTAGGTCTGCAAATAATAATAAAAAATTGCAAATCGGTATGTATAAAAAAAAGTACCTACGATTTGCTTTTGATTTAAAAACATAAACACACGCGGAGCCGCAGCTGGCTCTAAAAAGTTACCAGGAAATATTAATCATCCTTATTAAAATACTTTAATAGAAACCGCATGTTGAGATTAACATTTTCATTCCAGAAAACTTCCTGAAAATCTTTATTTTTATTTCTTATTTTTTACTCTCAATTGGTTCCAAGAATGTCGGACGGGACCACCCAGAAGTGGCGGGACACAAGCGCGTATTACACAAAATCGTAAATACAAATAAAGTAAAATAAAGTATTACATATTTTCTGAAGTCCACGTTGTTTCGCCTATCAGAGTAGGTACGTTTATATAGGTAACTATTTATGCCTTATTTGTCAGGAATATCGGAAATAAGTTACTGATAATGAGACACGTGCAAGCACCAGACTTGGATCATTTTAACCTGCCAACATCCAATATTACTACAATATTACTGACTATTTCAGCAATAAGCCAGCTTGGTCAAAACTTTCAACTCATTTCTGTAGCCCTATCGCCCTGTGAGACCTTGTGCCATTTTTAACGACGTCCCCAAGGTCAGAAGTTCAAAAAAGTTATAACACTAAGTACTTCACACGTCTCGACATGCCCCGAAAAATATTACCAAGAGAGTTTCAGAAATAATATTCCTCACTTTTATAAATACTTACTCTAGAAATGAACGGAATATTTTATTTGCTAGTACAGTTGAACTAAGAATTTGGTGTAGGTTATACAAAAATATTTATCTTTTAAAATGCACTGTCAATATATTTTTTAGGGTCTGAACAAATACATTACATTGAACTGCACGCCAGCTTATTGAATAATACACGGTGAAATTTTAATCACCATTTTCCTTCAATCAAATCAAAAAAAAATCAGCTGTTCCTTACATTTTGACGAGTTATGCGAACATAAATGTAGGGAACAGCTGATATTTTTTTTCACGATTTCAGGTTTGGTCCCATAGTAAAAGTTGTTCATAATGATGAGTACAACGACCCCTTAAGAGGAAAACGGTGATTAAAATTTCACCGTGTATAAGCAATAGGTACTGAAGTTTTTGTGCAGTTGACATAACTGCATCAGAACTCTCAATCAACTATCATTAGAACTGCACGGGAACTACACGCAAGCGGATTGTGTAGTTGGTTGGCGGTTTACATGCAGTTATGTTAACTGCACAGCAACTGCATTCACATTGCAATTTTGCAGCTGATTTTTTATTGATGTAATAGACTACACAGCAAATTCACAACATTGTGCGTAGTTGCATAATAGGATGCCAGCCTGTGTACTTATTTCGTTGTTTGTCTGTACATTTCAGGATGCGTGATAGACGATATCTTTAATGGCATCGGATACGGTTCGTTAGCTCCTGTTTGTAAAATTTTCATATATAAGGGAGAATATTGTAACATATTGAGGGTGAAGGAATGTTAGTTTAACTTGATTATTACAGTAGGTCAATCTACCTAGCCTTTTGCCAACTATGTTGGGGTCGGCTTTCAGTCTAAACAGATGCAGCTGAATATTTTTATATAGAGCGACTGCCTATCTGACCTCCACAACCCAGTAACTAGGCAATACGATACCCCTTGGTAAGACTGGTTGTCAGAGTTTCGAACTTCCGACGACCCGTAACGACTGTTAAAGATCCACGAATGACAGCCAGGACAAACAGCTAAACGTGCTTTCCAAGGCACGGATAAGTCTCGGTATGTAAAGATGGTCACCCATCCACGGACCAACCTCGGCAAGCGTAGCTTAACCTGTTGGATTGACAGGTGCGGCTGTTCACGTCTAAACTTGTATGGAGGTGTGACAGATTTGACAGGACTAAACTAAAATATATCTTCTGTCCTTTTCTTAATGAAATAGAAAGAAAAAGATGCACTGAACTTAAATTTAGTTTAGTTTGTGAACAAGGGAATCGGCACCAATGTGTTATATTATTGAAATTACTGCACTTTAGAATTATATTTTTAATGGAAATGGTAAATAGATAACATTGCTTTGTATTTATGATGAATGATTTATAATACGTTTATATCGAGAAAACGACATGGTGATAACCGTATGTTATATGGTGATATATAAATTGAGTATAGGTCTGTGAGCTTAGCGCCGTAAACCTCCAAATACACTCACCACACGGAAGATATCGAGTTTCAAACGTTCCTTTACTTTATCTGCTATCAAAAGATATTCAACTATCTTTTCGCTAACATCCACTATCAAGCTGTATTTCTGAACGCCGGCTTTATCTCAGGATCATCGGCAATTTATATGATAATCCTTACAGTGGCTGTTAGTAGACGGATGACGCTAATACCATGTTTAACCTATACCTACAAAACAGAAGGTTTAAAAAAATATGCGATACTTTTGTTTTAAGAAAAATCCACATTCTTTGTCTGAATGGGTGTCGGTAAAGTGAGTTCAGGGAGTTCAATAAGATTTGAGCTTCTTGAGTTCTGAGTTGAGCTGCACGATTACTGACAAATGCGTGCTCTGTGGTTCTTACCTCAAAAGACCATATCAGACACGAATCTACATATTATTCACATCATCTGACCAAGATTATGTCTGGACTTTAAAAGAGACTGTGACCTCTGAGTTTGTTTCGGCCTTTCTTCTCAGAGTAGTCAGATAGGAAACGCCGACCTCATCTAGTTTTAAAACATCCGATTGACGTGTAAAAGTGTTTGTACATACTTACCTACTTACAGAAAATAAATCATTTATCATTTATCAATATCATAAGAATCTTTATTTAAAAAAAAAATGAACCTATCGTATTACAGACATAATTAAAAATCCATTGTGTCTCGTGTGAATCCATGTTCGATATCAAGTAGTTAATCTAACCTAAATCAGAATACCAGCGCTCCGTTATGTGTTTATTTTTTCTCAAATATCGAAGCATTATGCTGAGATAGGAGCCTTTTTGGCCTCGCACAGGTTTTCTTTGCCCTTTGGTAATTTTTTTATTACTTGTTTTATATAATTTGTTAGTTTTAATGTTTGTTTTTATTGTTTTATTTCCTGTGCGTGTCCCAAATAAAATATTTTTCTTTCTTTCTTAATTGTTGCCTAATTTTAGTTTTATTAAAATAAAATAAAATATGCTTTTTCTGTGCACTACAGGGTCCGTAATTGTACCTTCGCTTTAAGCCAGTGTTAGGCCTTTAAACATTGTGGTATAGAAATAAAGATATCAATATGAATATGTAGTGCTGGAAAAATCTTACCGTGTAAACTTTGGTGAAGTGAGTTTGAAGTAAGCTGTCAATCCCAAGTGTCAGGAGGGATGACAGTTAACCTAAACACGTTGAGGGTACAGCATAAACCGGCTATTATTTACAATATGGGGGTAAAACCTAACTACCAGATAAATTCAAAATATGAACAGAATTTATATGAATTGACTAGCTGCTAGCCGCGGCTTCACCCGCGCGGACCTTAAGTCTTTTTCTAAAATAAAATTAATACGCTTAAGTTATAAGTTATAAAATCAGGTATCTGTCAGTGAAAGTCCCGCCAAAATCGGTCCAGCCGTTTCAGAGATTAGCCGGAAGAAACAAACTGACAGACACATATTTTTTTTA
Organism: Eupsilia transversa; assembly: GCA_914767815.1. Lineage (NCBI taxonomy): Eukaryota > Metazoa > Arthropoda > Insecta > Lepidoptera > Noctuidae > Eupsilia > Eupsilia transversa. The sequence continues at coordinate 1,610,113 of OU611880.1, forward strand.
CATTTTGTTTTTTCTTATAAGTACCGTGTAAACTTTTATATGCATTGGGTAAACATCTGTTATTTCGACATTACAGACACTTCAATGTTATTAATTATTTGTATGTATGTATTGTATAAAAAGATGTATAGTTTTTTTAAGACTTTATTCAGGATATCAATTCACAACTATTTACACTTCTTACTTAGTTATAAATCTAAATTATATTAAATTAAATTAAACATTAAATAGGTATAGTATGTACAAGTATTTATCGGAACATAAAAAAGGGGGAAGAGCTCATTGGGCATCAAAAAATTCATCCGCATCGCTGTCAATGGGGAAAGTGCCCAAAAGGGCGGCAGCATTGCCGCGTTGAATGGCGAAGATGTATAGTTGAGTCAGATAAGTTAACCTGAACCTTTCAGCCTATAAACTGAACGTTATAGGACCGAAAACCGTTGTAAAATCTTCAGGGAACACACGTCTTATATTTGAAATACTGTGTTCATTTCATATTGATTATTAAGACACGCGCAGAAGCAAAATTGAAATAAAACTTCTGCACCTATTCATTCTGTTGAACAAATGTGTGTGTACCATATTTCTGGAAGTTATTCCCCCGACTACGGCTGACAAACGGATGAAACTCGAAGCGAATGTAATAAGAAGTTATTTGATCGATGATCGTTGAATGTGTGGCTTAATTTGTGAGAATATGCCGAGGAAGATACTTTCCTGCCTACTTATAGAATAGATTAGAATAGAATAAATAGATTAGAATAGAATAGAATAGATTAGAATACAATACAATAGAATGTAATACTTTTATAATCAAACACAGTCCATAGTCACAAACTTACCACCTAGTGTTAATCGAGCGATCGATTTAACGATTACTTAGATGATTTGATTTTCGAATCGAAGATTAGTAAATAAGGGAAAGACTTACAGAAACTTGGATAGTTATTTTTTATACACAATTTTTTTTTATCAACTGTGTATGATAAAAAAATTTGTTCATTGGATTGCAATGCGAATTTCGAACAGAATAAAAAAAAAATCCTCTGCTATGAAAGACTCAGATTGACGTTTAGTGAAAAAAATACACGTTGATTAAATACCAAACTGGCAACTGCTGAATAGGTTCATTCACCCTTTATTCCATTGGCGAAATGTAAGTGTACGATTAAACCAGCTCTGACTACCCCCTAGAGGAATACAGGCGGGATATTATGTTATGGGTAATGTTGACGTCAGTCCGACCCAGCTGAATATAAACAAAGAAACTTGGAAAAAATAACCTCCTACTTTTCGGAAGTCGGTTAACAAAATCGCTCCTAGCTCTTCCCTTGCACGCTTCCATTGAACGAAATCGTTCACTCAGTCGGCCCTTTTAACTTTTTCACGCCTTCTCCGCGCTAAAATATGGGCCTTTCAAACTTACTTATTTTCAGTTCTGGGTCCCGACTTGTAGAAACTCCTGCATTTTCTTAATCAATTTATGAATTATGAAGTTGTCCATGGTATCTCTGAAAGCGATTTTAATTTAATTTTTGAGTGGGTGGTTCTTACAAGTACTCAGTTGAGATCTTTTTTATGACGGCCTTTAATAAGAAGATACCTATTGTACGGGTAATTGTGAAAGCTCACGAAAGCAAGTTTTTTTTTGTTTTTTTTTAATTGTTTGGGTTGCACGTTCAACGGTTTTATTCTCAACTACATAGTAGGCTAGTAAAATTTTTAGTGAGTGGGTTCATTATATAATTTGATAGTTCTGATTTAAAACCGCTGAAAAAAACATAAGCGTTTTTTATATAGGATGGTAAATTATTATATAATTGAGATCCTTCATAGGTGATATTTTAGCATAATTTGAACGTCTCTTTGGCAGAACAAGTAAGCTGGGGCAACGACGTTATTACTCAAACACTACATAATCAAAAGAAAAAGCTGCTTCACCACATTCAGTCTTCAATTCTTCCAACCTCTTTGAAACCAGCACTAAATTTGGGCCGGAACCTGAAAAACCACAGACGTGTCGTTATGAAAAGCGATCGTATACGTAAAAGGTTTGAGCGGGGCTTTCAGGCAAGCTTTGTGGGTGCATCAAACGGGCACTATTTCCGCTTCCGCCCGACTAGGCACTGATCGCGAACACCCTAGATGGCATGAAGCTAGGTAATGGCTAGAAGAGATAGAACACCAAGAAATAATATTCTTTATTTTTATTTATTTTTATTTTATTTTGTTTTTAATTAGGGACTTTTATAATCGCAATGCGTATGACAGTGCCATCATACCCTAAACAAATTATAACAAAACACTCACTGCTATGGATTACATTTGGGCCATAAACCTGAACAGACTCTTCGCATCATCACCATTTGGTTGTTGAAATGTGCCCAAATCAAGTCGGTTCAACCTCAAAACCCCAAACACGTAATTTCTAACAGACTCATATCGAAGTTATCGAACACAGTCCATCAATAAGTGATGCAAGTCTTCCACATCTCCACACTCCACACAATTAGGCGAGTTCGTTTTTTTCATTAAAACGTAAACTTATTAAATGGAATGTGTCCAGATCTGTGTCTATGAGCTGTAACATTAATTTAGTTACTCTCCTGCACTGATGCACATCACAAAAGAAGTTTTTTGCAAAAGATTAATGTTATCGGATTCGTGAATCTTTGACACTCGTGACGGAAGCCTGAAAGTCGCGGCATTTAAATTATTGGTATTCAGCTGCATCCGGTTTGACTGGAAGCCGACCCCAACATAGTTAGGAAAAGGCAGATGTCGATTTACAACGTTATAAAGACGTTTCAACACTCTCTCTTCATCCTCAGAATGACGACTGACTTGTCGGGCACCCGAACACGACATGTTGCCACGCTGATTCTGCGTCCGACTCTGGGTCCCTCTTCTGACTCTCCGGTGCCTCGATGCCCCGTTGAGAGGTGAAACTCGTGTCGGTTTCTTACAGGGTTTTTAGGAACGCGGATTCACACGAGACACAATGGAATTTTAATTGTGTCTGTAAATAGGAAAGGTTAAACTAATAAACTCTTATTGTTGGGCCTACCACTTCTAAGTGGATTTGTTTTAAATAGATTAAGATTATGCTGTACTATGGAAGAGCGGAGTCTCCAAACACGCATTGTTTGCTTAAATGGAGGCTCCAAACGCGAAACCCTTTTTTGTAAACTGAAGCATAAATAAATTTTATTTTATTTTAATTTTATTTATTTGTTTATTTAAGTATCAAAGTAAGGATGAATGAAGTGGTTGGCACATGACAACTGTACCTACCTTCTTAACAGACTGTACAATTTCTTTTAACGTTTCGTCTGATCTTATTAGCGATTGATTTACTCCGGTGATTGTCCCCTAAAAAGATTTAGAGTCGCTTTCCACATTTTGTCGTTACGATATTAGGTACCATGAAATAGGCCCGCCGCCTATTGCCATTTATCGGCCAAATTTTTAATTTGAGGCCGCCATTGGTATTTTTACTACAGAAAAACCCGCACTTATTATTAGAGTATGATTTCGTTATATTCATTCCTGTTTCTGTTGTATATTAAGTTATGATGTGTGAATGCAGCCATAGTTGCGATTGATTGATGTGTGACACAAATGTCAGGATGACATAAGCCATAGCCTTATTGACACTTGAGTTATTATTATTTATTATTATTATTATTTATTAGAAACACTTACAACTATCATCACAGGCGTCTTACCCAATACAATAGTGTAGTTACATATAATAGTTTTAAAAGATAACACATAGGTAGCTTACAATTAATAGTTGATAATAAAGCGTCAGTGCGTAAACCACTTCCATGCGTATAACTTGCCTTCCTCCTACAAACTTATGGTAGATTCTCCGAGCTAGCCCGCGAAATTAAAACTTTCTTACGTTTTTTGCAATTTGCAGGTCAGTGTCAAGTTGTATATGGATTAAAATATGATTCGCGACCGTAGAAACGCAAAAACCGTAGAAAAGAATTTCGCGTGCTATGTTTGAGCATCCACCTTTTCTTTTTCCAAAAGACTGGCTAGCAATAAAAACAATCCCAAATGTTTTTGAATTGGCCTTCTGTTTTCGAAAAAGGAGTAAACGTAACTATGTTTTTGGATCGTTTATCACCCGACTTTTTCTTCACCGAAAAGGAGCTAGGTAGTTCTGAATTCTAGATTTTCTGTATGTCATTTTTCAATTCTTGATAATTATGTTTTTTAAGTTTTTCTTTAGCTATTATTGTTTTTATTTTAATCAATTACCTAGTGCACAAACCCTGTCTAATCGTTTGTATGTCTGTCGCACGTGCCAGTCGACTGCGTGTGGACACAGCTCTTGCTCCAATGACTTCTTGTGCCTGTGAGCTTCGTAGTTCGCACCAATATTACTGGTCAAAGGCAAGCGTTCATACTTATTGTGCACACAGTGGCTTGCATTTAACCTCTTTAACCTCTATGGACTCCTGGTACTTTGATTATTATGTTTAAAAGGAAAAATATCTCTTCTTAAGTTCTTATATAACTGAAGTGGACTTGTATGAAATAAGTAAAGTTGGCTCCCTAATGTTGTTGTTCAATAAATTAAATAAATAAAATAGGCTCGCGCTACTGCTGAGCGTGAGGTCCTAGGTTCGATTCGGTCGGGGAAAGTGTTATTGGGTTTTTCCATCTAGAATTGCTCAGTAGCAGCCCGGAGTCTGGATTTGTGCCCGGTTAATGGCAATAGGCTCGCCCCCTATTACATGGGACTTAAACATAACTGGCGAAATGTGGGGGTGCTATAGGTACACCCCTGCCCAAACCGTCGGGGACAACAAGGCGTGATGTTATGTCTTTTTTACCATCGACAAGCAAAGAAGAAGAATAATGTTAAAGAAATAGCAGCTTATTGCTTCGAGTTTTAACAAAGAGTTTAGACGCACGCTCAAAGCCAAGCACAAACACAACTGAACTGACGATAAATCATCCAAACCTTTGGAAACTTTAGAATTTTCATTTTAGTATTAACATGGCGGCTATGACCTGAATGCTAGATAGTATGTAGTAGCCTAATTCCAGAAGTCTGTACATCTGGCAGAGGATACCGCAGTCCGTGGCGCATCGAGATACCGCAGTTTTGGCAACATGCATGTAGCGATATACTAACTTACATTCTTCATGTGTTAAGATTCACTATGGTGTTTTTCTAGGATGAGTTTGCTGTATCTGTATCAATTTCGTTAGTTTAAGAAACACTTTATCCATTCACTAAATCCAAAAAACAATAGGATTTTTTTTAGCTATCAGATATAAGAAAGAACAGCTACATAAGATAAAAAAAATGTTATGTAATTTGTTTTTTTTAAATTTATAAATGATTTTTTTAGGAATTCTTAAATATGTGTTATGTCATTCTAATAGAAAATTTTATGGACCATTATTATATGTCTGAAATAAAAGTATTTTATTTATGTCTATACTCCTTTGTAAAAAAGTCAGGTATATATGATAGAACTTTACTGTAAATACAGTAACTTTTATACGATGTAGAATTCTGGAACTATACAAATGCATGATGATTAGGACATGACAAGCAGAAATGCTAGTGTGTCATTATTATTTTCCAATAACTAACAACCCACACTTCACTATAATATAAAAATCCGGTGGGTGCATCCACCCACGTATGTAGGTACATAGTATGTGGGTGGATGCACCCACGTAGGTACTCATTGCATACACATTTATGCTCCCATTATTTAGGTTAAGTCGGGGAAAATACTAGTTTATCAAATTGACTATAGTCTCTTGAAAATATAAACAAATAGATCAGAAAACGTATCTGTGGATGCCAATTTGTAGTGATAGCTACTTGCCAAATTGAAAGTGTTTTTATTTTTTTATTTATCTCCTGAAATTCCCTTCATAATATAGTTATACCTACATATTAAGATGACGGGTATTTTGGACAAAATTTTGTAAATTGTGGGAGATCTGAAGACCAAACTAAGCCTAGGTCTGTATTTTAGAACTCCAGGCCCCCCATTATAACACATACCTAGTAAATATTGGTGATGTGTGTGAGTTTATGTTTGAGAGGGTGTGTGTGTCTATGCCTACATGCATTGTACATACTGATTTCATTAATTGAATACTTAACCCCGGAATTCAAATGTCAATTTTATAAACAATTAATCACCCTGACTGTTCCTAAAATACATCCACACCAAACTGACATCAAACGAAAATCAACTGGCAACAAAGTTTCAGGAGCTATTTAGTTGAAAACACCTGCAACGCAGCCTGGTTCATTTTAAAACCAAATCAGTTTTGGCAACACACGGGCTGGGTTGCGCCAACCGGCTGGGGGCCGGCGGTCAGGTTGCTCTAGAACTTTGTGGAATTGTACTGACATGGCACGGTACCTATTTGTTAGTTTGTACCGAAGATTTTTGAAGACGAAATGTTGGTTCTGATTAGGAGTCAGCGGATTTTTAAAGGCGAAATGTTGGTTCTGATTTTGGATGTTGGAAAAATTTTGGAGTTGGAAAATAGGTGGCGAATGTTGATACGGTATAAGTTGTGCTTATTCTGGAAAAGTTGTTAAAATATTGGAAGGTGATTGTTTGTTTTGAAGTTCATGCAGTTTTTTGAGTTTAAAACAGAGTCGCTTCCACGAACCGACCGTGGCACCCCACAACCTTCGATTGACCCGTGCCGCTGTTATCATTTAGCCATAAACCCCTTACGGCCACGTACCTATAATATGACACGTTTGTGTTTACACGGACAAATGTGTGTTTCAATGCGTATACGTACACTTAGTTCATTTTAATATGCGACATGATCACTCCCAGTCCTACATATTCGATATTTCGTTTTTTATTGTCAACATAGAACTTAATTAATATAACAAAAATAATACAATACATCATTATAAAGAATAATTATAAAAAAAACCATCGTATTATATCGATAGGTATGGAAATTATGTAATACAAAAACAAATGCGTATTTCATTGAAATGTGTCCCTGGAATTTATCGACATTCTTATCAAGTTTTTATAGTACGCTGAATTATTTACTCTAAATAAAGCAGCAATTGAAATAGTTATGAATACGTCCACCCACGGCAGATCCAAAATAGACATACCAATGGTTTAATTTCTGTTCACATAAACATGTAAATTCCTTCCTAACGACACTAACAAAAGGTACAACCTAGACAAACACTCATACAGATTACAAAACAAACAGTTGCTCACAATTCCCAATCCTATACTAATTGTAAAGTCTCGACCAACCCTTATTAGTCCACCAGAACTTGAGCTTCGAGAACCAATCGAGAGCAAACGGTACACACTACGCCAATGCGCCATCGCGAGGAATGCCCACAATTTCAAGTTTCCCCGCGTCCATTGCATACCAGCCTAGAATTCTTTGCAAACCATTCGGAATATTCCCAGCAATGTATGCCAACACTTTAAGCTAGCCGGTTCTGTGGAACTGTATGCATGTTGGGATAGATGTCTGTGAATTCGGCGAATTGGTATTTGGTTTTCATTCTGCAGTGAAATGAAGGAATGGGTCAGGTTTCAGATTGCCGTTTTGTTTGTAATCCTGAAGAGAACAACAAGAACAGTCTTAGTCTTTGAACTGGTAACATTGCAGGAGAGGATATTGGTTTCAGGAAGATTATACCCACTAGATCTTCTACTACTACTTTATTGTTTTTACCTGCAGTAACGACGTGCATTTTTTCTCCTATAGGAAATGTAATGAGATAATTCTATACCAAGTTATCCAGAGTTCCTTCAGTAACTAGGTATATACTATAATAGGAATTTTCCCAGTAATGGGTAAAACCAATTTCTCAGTAATAACCTACTATTTTGTTGAACGTCGTTGGTCTATTGATCGCAAGCACGACAGCTGAGCGTAGGGTTCTGCATTCGACCCCAGGGTCAGAAATGACATTGGGTTTTTAAATTTGCAAATTCTCATTAGTCGCCCTGAGTTTGAAGTTGCGTTCGGCCAATGGCAATAGGCTAATTAGAAAAAAACCGGCTAAGTGCTGGTTCGACCACGAACAAAGAAGGGTTCCGTAGTTGGGATGAATGTATCCCAGGAACAAAATTAACATTGTAGAAAACATGTTCTCCCATACATTCCAACTGCAAATGTAAGTTTGTACACTATTTTTTGCACAATTTTGAGAGATTTACTATGTTATTTAAAACCATAAATATGCTTATTAATTTTCCTGTAATCTATGGGTAAAGAACCATTCTTTGTGTTTTTTTCAAAAGGCTCAGTATTTTCCGAGATAATGGTCAATTTTCATTTACATAACTTTATAAGTAATTGTTTTAAAATTATTAAAAAACAATGTGACCCCGCTAGTTTGCATAACTTTATTTTAGAATTTTCCAGTTTGTCCCCGAAAAGTGACCCCATATTCAAAATTCATTTATTTACGTTACACGTCCAGGTTTGGGTTACAGAACTTCGTATGTATGCCAAATTTCAACAAAATTGATTTAGTAGATTCTGAGCAAATTGGCTGGAACAGACAGATAAACACACGAATGATCCTATAAGGGTTCCGTTTTTTTCCTTTTGAGGTACGGAACTCTAAAAGTATTTCATACCTGGAATAATGAGAGTAAAATGCATCTCTGTCCACTCCTTTGGGAACTACAGGCATATGATTTTATTCCTATGTTTTAGTTTATTACAAAAAACTGCTCAAAACGCCCGTCACGGATAGCCAACAAAAAGTTGTAAAACTTTTGGGTCAACATTAAAACAGAGTTCAGTGATACGAGTACAAGTTGTTATTGTTGTTGTATTGCTGTTGGAGTTACTCAGTTACTGTTTACATAACAGTAGCGTAATGTATGTCCGTATAGCTGAGAGACACATTTAATTAGGTTTTTGCTTTGTTGAAGGGTAGAATATTGACCTTGCCGGCCGGTCTCATAAATAAAATATATTTTAAAAGAACACTTTTAAAATATATTTTATTTATGAGACCGGCCGTGTTGAGCTTCTTGCCCGTTCTTGTCTATAGGAACCTGCTACGCTTTGGAATGTACAACTAGCTTCATCTTTCTGATTGACAGACTCCTTGGACAATTCAAAGTGCCTGTAAATAAATGGTTTAATTGAAATAATTGCTTTGAGCTTGAGTTTTATAAATTGCGTGTGAATGCGATGGCGATAAGAATACAGGAAGATCGAAATATGATTAGAAAGGGTAATTAATGAGATGGCAGCTGATAAATGATGTTCAAGATGATGGTTGTATTGAACAAATAAATTGTACATAATAAGCCAAATCAACCAGCCTCGGTCTCCGCCACATTGGCAGGAGGGTATAAAACACGACTTGCATAATTATAATGGGATTCTACCTTATACACAATTTTCACGAGAGAGTGCAATTGAAAAATAAAATACAATAAAATCTAAATTATTATTCGATATCAGCATCTCATTATACTAACGCTTAAGCATTAGTTACAAAAGAAACCAGTGTTGGACTTCCCAAAACATTCAATAAAATCTTAATCACTTTGCAAAAGCTATTAGCAAAGAGTTAAATATGTCTATATAGACAGTCAAAGCTGTGAACTTGTCGAAAAAAATTGCAAACTAATCAAACTCCATTAGGTATACTTACGCAATAAAATTGGTAACTGAAGAAACCAATAAGGTCTTCTTTAAAAAGTATAGGTATCTAATCCCTGAAAAATGGGACCATTGCCCCCCCATTACAAAAAGTAAACATTATACGGCGGGTAATTTGGGCTTCGAATGAAAGTCGTTCGGTAATCGACTTTAAATTAACATGTACCCTCATCAAGGAGATGGCTTCAGCTGGCATATTTATCACCGGTCCGGCGGGGACATTACCACAATATGCCGTATTGGCGAATTTGGTTTAACTATCCTTTCTCGAAAGAAAAAAGAAGAAAATTAATCGAGTTTGGGATGTTTCATAAGGAAAAAGAAGCGGTTTGTTGACTCTTTGTAAAGTAGTATTGCAGTAAATACCTACATTCTATAGAAATAAACATTTTCTATTCTATTCTGATCATTTCTGATAGATATCCGCGATAAGTGACAGTCCAGGAATATAACGCCTGCTTCGGGTAGAATTCCGATGGATCTCTTGAACACATAAGATGTCACAACGAATCTTGCGAGATAATTCAGAGAGAATTTCTGCTTTATCCGCAGAGAACCCTTCGATGTTGATCGAGGTTACACACAAGGCTGGTTCTATTTTAGTAAGCACACGAGTGGTGGGCCAGATCGAGCCCAGGCAGGCAATTAGCTTGTCTAAATTATTTCATCACCACTGCTCTCAAAATGGCGAAGGAAAACATCGTGAGCAAACCGGCAACTCCTAAAACCAAAAATTCATGAAGACATGTGACATCCACCAACCCGCACTGGGCCCGTGCGGATTACAGCCCGCTTCCTCTCAGAGAGAGGAGGCCTGGCTGTGGGAACACTAACATGCTTATACTAAGCATAATCAGCCTAATATACTAAGCATAGCATATGAGAATGAATTTCTACATATTATTCTCTTTGGTGCAATGAAGTGACACTTAGGGCACATTCTAAACAGGCAGACGTCATTTACATGACAATATGCATTTATTATAATGGAAGTTTAGTTGTACTTCACTCGTTCAAAATTTTTGTTTGATGCTGTGATCAAAGAATTTGAATACCATAATCAGCCTTTAATGCTCCCACTGATGGGTCAACAGGCCTCCTCTCTTCGAGAGGGAGTGGGGTATGTACTCTACGCGGGCACAGTGCGGGTTGGCAGATGTCACATGTCTTCGAATTTTTGGTTCTAGGACATGCCGGTTTCCTCACGATGTTTTCCTTCACAGTTTTGAGAGCAGTGGTGATGAAATTATTTACACAAAGTAAAGCCACTGCCTGGGTTCGAAGTTTCGACCTAGAACTCGTAAATAAACGAGAATAGAATTTTGATGGTTACAGACATTTCTCCACATTTAGTGGGCCATCTGCTAGTTTCTAACTTAAATTAAAAAGTGGTCACAATGTAACTGAAATAACCCTAAGCTCTGGTAAAACCTCAAACTGTAATCGTAAAAAGTTTTCAGATTGCGTATAATAAAATGTTATTACGGAATATTTTAAAAGTGTTGTTAGAAACAATGTTAATAACAGAGTTAAAAACAATGTCATTTGGAAACGTTACGGTATTAATTTTTGAAACTCCAGTAAAGTTGTAATTAGAATATGTAAGGATTCCCAGAAGGAAAGGATGGTCCTAATATCGTGGTGGTTCTGGGAGATTAAGGTCTTAATTCTATAGAACAAAGTTGTGGGTTATCAAGGAGATAGGATTCATCAGTCGCCTATACGCAGTGAGCAAAGTATCGAAGGTCGTTTCGTTTTCCGCATGCAAAAGCCTTTCTGGGTATGGCTGATATTTTAAACAGGTTTTATTACAGAGCTATAATATTATGTTGTTTTTGAAAAGCTTAATAAAAGAATGTCACCTCGTCCTAGCTTCCTAAACTAGCGACACAAGGATTGTGACTTAGAGGGTGCATCCTGTTGCTAGCTTTCACATTATGTGAACTGCGATCTTCAATTCGTTTACTGGTTTTTTTTCTTACTTTTAAATGGGTGCCAACGGAACCATATTACTAAGGCTCTGCTTTCCGTCCGTCTGTCTGTCACAGGGCTGTTTGTTTTGAACCATAATAGCTAGATACTCGAATTTTTCACAGAGTGTACTACTTAGGCCGCCATTTTTTTTTAAATTAAAGGATGTTTACAAGAAACTTTTTATTTGCGGCGATTTCTGCGTTGTGTTTTTAAAAATATGCATAGTGTTAAATATGGTAGTACGGAACAATGGCCGCTTTTTTTGTAGCCATCCTGCCATCAAAAATCGTCGTATTTCATAGATATTCTAAAATAGACTACTTATTGAAATGCAGCACAATACTTTCGCGATAAACAGGACTTTACTATCGCAGGTATCGCATTCACTCGATAGAGATATCAATATTTTATGATCCAACCTTCATACCTATGTATGGACCACTCCAATTACATTTCCATATCACGAATAGGTACAACTTTACTCACCAGTACATGAGATGATATTATTTACCTAGTTAGTAAAGAAATGGAAAATTATTTGATATTTTAGGTTTTTATTATAATCGAGTGACTATCTCCGCAGGATGGCGGCTAACAGCTGCATGAGAGTAATCTGGTATGTGATTGGAGAGGCTTCTGTCCAGCATTAAACTGCTGTGGGCTTATTATGATGGTGATGAATTTATCCTTCACTACGCGTATAACTCTTTACTAGTGGACAGTTGAACAAATAAGCCTGCTTACACGGTGCGATTCATACCGTAAGTTAAAGCTACATTTTAATAAACAGTGTTCAGAGGATGCAAGTCATTTACCATACTATAACCCGAATCCGCTTATGTTTCATTGCTGGGACACAGGCCTCCTCTCTGTGAGAGGGAGTGGGCCGTAATCCACCACGCGGGCAGTGCGGGTTCTTAGATATTACATGTCTTTCATTTTTTATTCTAGGGTATGCCGGTTTCCTCACGATGTTTTCTTCCATCGTTTTGAGATCAGTGGTGATGAAATAATTTACACAAAGTAAAGCACCTGCCTGGGTTCGAACCTACAACCTGTAACTAGTAAGTCGCGGCTGTTACCTTTAGGCCACCACTGCTCACTGCAAGTCATTTGTTACTTACATTTTATTGTATGCTACGGGCAAGAAACACCGTGTAAATGGGGCTTTACTCTACAGCACACAATTACTCAGATACAAAAAAAGCCATGGCACCCATGTCCACAAGAACGAATGACTGTCCAAAAGTTTCAAATGGTAGGGTCAACAAAAAAACTTGCGACGAAAGCGGGGGGTAGTTGTAATGGCGGCACGATTTATAGCATTATTGGCGGGGGAGTTTAATCGAAAACGAGACTTGCCCTGGTACTGATTTATGGAAGCCAGTGTTAAATAGTTGTTTGATCTTCTTAGTTAAAAGATAGAAGTTATGTTTGTTAGCCAATAAAGGAAAACTAGAGCTAGTTAGTTGGAGCAATATAGTGGTAGACAGGCCCTGTACTTTGAGTAAATAATAATAGAAAGGTTTCTCACGCTTCGAAACCAAAAGTAGCTAGAGGGTGATAAATATTAATAATACTAGCGTATTACTTGCAGTCCCATTGCAGGGCAAAGGCCTCTTCTCATGCAGAGAAGACATAAGCATTGACACTCGCTCAAGGCGGGTTGGCGATTTTAGACGTACAAATGCACATTTAGGGCATTATCTTGAACATTACTTTGGATAAAATTGCAATCAATGTACCTGCTTCTTCAATACGTGTCGATGGGTATCCTATTGGATAGTTAATTGATTCAGGCGTGACTTGGCGGAAATCCATGATAAAATACAATAGACGTAGATATATTTAGTAACCTATTCCGCTTCACTATTCCTAAAGAGTCATAAAAAACCCTGTAAAAAATCGACACGCGTTTCACGTCTGAACGAGGCATCCTCAGGATGACGACTGACTTGTCGCGAACTCGAAAACGACGTGTTGCAACGCCGAGCGCTGGATACGTGAGTCTGTGGGTCTCTTGACTCTCGATGTGTTTATGTGGAGTAACTAATACGTAGTGATTATGGCGTTAAACCAGTTAAATCACTCTCTCAAACAAAAACCCCTTTATTTTCCACAAGAAGTTATGACATAGACAAGACAAGCATATGGTTGTTCTTTATTATATCACAACGACATTATTAAGAATCTCTGATCAAATTACAGTATAAAAGTTTGAAGATAAGTACATATAAATATGATATACCGAGTACGCAAAGCACGTATATTATCGTGTCTTATTTTTACGACTCTTGGCGAAGTTGATGTTGTGGATGTGTTCGTGTATTATTTTCGCTTTTTAGCGTAAGAACTTAAGTTGACTGAATTGTTGTCTATTGTTTTAGTACTATTTAAAGTTTTCTGAGCAGCTTTGCTTTTGTTATAGAAACTGTTTCAGTAAGGGCTCATACACACTGGGTCTGTCAACGACGATTCATCAAAAAAGACGATACCTACGTAATGACGGATGAACGTTCACATTGCATACGGAATCGAGTTTTTTCACGATTCATCAAAATATCCGAATAGATGTTCACACTGAATTCGTGATTTAGACTTCAGTCTTGGACGTCGTCCCGACCGATCCGTCATAACGATTCTTGATTTAAAACTGAAGGTTTTTGAAAAAAGACGACACGTCATTTAAGACGTATCCGTCATTTTTCACGATTCCGTTATAGTGTGAACACAGGCAATTAAAATGTATAGCCGCCCATACAAATCAAAATAACGATTCGTGAAAAAGACGATTCGTCAAAAAACACGAATCGTCTTTGACGGATTAGTGTGAATGAGCACTAACAATAACAGACTACAGTAGAGGTGGTTTCGTGGTGCCTAGATGGTTTTTGAACCTATTTTGGGTGCGAAAACTTAGTTGTGGAATTAAAACGGTCTGTTCTGTATAAATATCACCTTAAAAACTAAGGTGAAGTGAGCTTGAAGTTAGCTGTCATTCCACCTGATTGACACTAATGACAGCTCACTGCAAGCTCACCTCACCTTAATTTTCGGCTGTTATGTAAGTGGATTTTTTTTATTGATATTGTGTATCTTTTACGGTAATCCTAGACGCTTTTTGAATAAAAAAAACTCATTTTAAGAAAAATCTGCCAATAAATTAAATGGTTAAATCGATTGTATAAGAAAGAAGAGGTCTTTTCTTGACACAAATAGCCTCAAGAAACACTTCCCGGCATTAATTCCAAGCTGCAAATAATTCAGCTAACGTCTCATACATATATCAAACCAGAACATATTGCCATCCTTGACCCTTAACAATACATATTCCAAACTCCCTAATATTTCCCAGTTCAGCCTGAGAACAGAATCGTGATGTTAAGCGAACGCAAACGGCATAGTAAACGTTTAGTTCAGACAATTGACCTCGAATGCTGCTTACCCTTCCTACTTCATATTATTACGTCAATAACAAAGTTGTAGATAACTTTTGGGTTTTTTTTGTGTAAGTTGTGAGTGCAGAGCGTCTTCCGAAAAACTACAGGTGTATCAGAAAAACCTATATCTTTTACAAACTTTATTATGGTTACGACATCTTAATTGATATAATAGTTATTTATGCAACTGTTGTATAATAAGGTTATGTACAGTTGCAGACAAGACTTTATCTCAACCCATGATATGAATCCTCTCTGAAAGTTACTGAAACAGTTAGCTTATTGCCAACATTATAACAACCAGTTACGCCTTTTCGTAGCCCTCGAAGCGTGACGGGCCGTATTTTGGAAAATATGAATCATGTGTCGGCGCGGGGGTCAGCAGGTGACCGGGTAGGAAGGGAAGGAACTGGGAAGGGATCGAAACAGCAAAAGAGTTGCATGATGAAATTTAGTGCAACATTATAACACTCGTTTGGATGATATAATGGTTACTATAACACTGGTTTTTTTACTGTTGGAAATAAGCTAACTGTTTCAGAAACTTTTATAGAGGTTTTATAGCATGGGTGAAGATAAACTTATCAAGCTCACACGTCTTGAATTCTTAAATTCATTAAATTCTTTATCTAAAACACTCTTCAAATTAAAGCGCACTATGAACTGCTTAAATATGTATTATCAGGTTCAGTGTGTCCTCTCTCAATAAAAGAGTAGGTAAGTGACTGAAGTCATCTTTGTGACGCTGGGCTAATCTTTCTGGCAGTAATGAATTTTGTTTTGCGGCCCTCGAACATTTGAGTTAAGCAAAAATAAACTTTACTGTCTATAGTAAACAGTTGTTGTTCATATACGAGCTGTAAAATGATGGAGCGTGAGATGAGAGAAAATTTACGGTGCAAGAATTCGGTAAGTACTCCAACTCTTGACTCCCCTGCACGCGTAAAATGGCAACAATAGAAACGGGTTTTGTCGACGGAAGAATAGATAAAATGACAGTTTGTTATTGTGAATCTGTCATTTTGTCTATGCAGCAGCACTTCAATGATGCTCCAACAATTGACTCCCCTGCACGCGTAGCACGGCTACCATAGAAACGGGTTTTGACGACGGAAGAATAGACAAAATGACAGATTGTTATTGTGAATCTGTCATTTTGTCTACGGAGCAGCACTTCAATAATGCTCCAACCCTTGAGTCCCTGCTCGCGTAGCTTGACCACCAAAGAAACTGGTTTTGTCGGCGGAATCGGTCATTTTGTCTATTCTTCCGTCGACAAAACCCGCTGCTCTACAATTTGTAGAAGCAGTTGACCGCTTCTTCCCATACCTTGTCCATCAAATAACGCGTACGCCGTCCCTGGCACATTCTGCCCCATAAATTTTTGTACCTCCTGTCTCTGGACGATTTATGTTCTTAAAGATACGTGGCCAATGGAAATTGATGTTATTATATTATACATGAATTACTATTGGCTTTGATTATATTGGCTTCGCGGGAAATTGGATGCGTATATTGGAAACAAAAGTTTTATTTCAATGTTTTCTTTTTATGATGATAGCTATTGGGAGTCGAATGTTTTTTTATAAAATGAAATAAAAAAAAACATCACATTATAATAGACTGTAATTTTTGTCCTGTGTCTATAAAAAAATGTGACACTGCTTTTCTCCATTCTACTTTCTACTGATTTGAAAAAATAATAATGCAGGTTTTCTTTTATTACATAACTAGCTTTTCGCGGCTTCTCCCGCGTGGTGGTCAGAAATATCGGGAAGAAATATATATCCTATGTCCTAACCCAGGACATGGTCTACCCATGTCTCAAATTTCACCTAAATCCGTTCAGCCGTTTTAGCGTGAAAGCGTAACAAACAAACAAACAAACTTTAACTTTATTGATGAAATTAAGTATATAGTTATAAGATGTTATGTACCGATATAATTCATAAATATATACTTTTATCATCATAAAAGAAACAAACTCACTTTCGTATATAACATTAGTTAGGATTAGGATTTTCATCTTTTAGGTCTATTATATTTTTATTGTACCGAGGAAGCATTGGCTCTAATAGCATCTCAATAGCGTCATCGTCGCCGTCACCGTCATCATCATTTTCGTTCATCATCACTCTAGTACCGCGCGTGCTCATTGGTCAAATCAAAAAACGCACGCTTCCCCAGCTTCCTGTTACACACTTCCGTCGCTTTTCACGAAATCACTCCCACAGATAGCAGGGAAGCGAGAGGAAAGATTTGCAGGAAAGCGAGAGGGCAGATGTTACACAATAAGAACAATTCACTATTAAAGCACAAACCCTCTACAATTTCAATATCCCCGTCACATAATAAAAATATCCATAAAATATATTATGTAAACTACTCTCCTCGTACGTGACCAAATCTCCTGAAAAATGCTACTGAAATCGTACATATAATTCTAGATTCTGTAAGCAAGCTATGCATATAAAGAACTTGATTTTCAAGATTATGTTTTGATAGATGGCAAGACTTTTCGAAGGATTTGGAAATGGAATATCTGCAGAGAATGTCAAAATTGTGTCTTTTTATTGCGTGTTAGTTTATAACTTTTTGTGATTATTTTTTGTTGAATTGGATTTTCCTGTTCCCATCATTTTAGCTTTCATCAAAATTATGGTAAGTAGTTCGAATGTTTACTTCTAAACATGATTATCAAGAGTGACTGTTGGCACAAAATATCACTTGCGGAGATGCAGCTCAAGCCTTTGTAAAATAGTTAAACTAAACGGACCTCAGACTCAGAGGTCCACTCCATCCAAACGATACAATTTTAGACGCTCCTGCTAACCCTCGAGGGCATAAATAGAGTGGATTTACAACCTGGGACCACTCAGCTACTCGAGATAAGCGGAGCATAGTAGTAATATTGTTACTAACATCAATGAGTCCATTGTTACTTGTTAATTAAATATAAATAAATAGAATACAAATAAAGTGTGAAAGTACAGTCAGAAAAAAAAGTAGTAAACATATTCACATTAGAGAATTTTAAAATTGAGCATTGGAGTACCTATAGATATAACTAGACATTATAGACAAAATAATTACCCTTTCAAATTGTATTACCAAAAATTTTTGCTTAGATATTAAAACAATTTCAAAGAGTAATTATTATGTGCCTAAAATCAATAAACATTGGTACTGAAAATCGGTAAGGGCGTCATCATTTCTAAGATATTAAAACAAATTGTACCTATATGAAACGCAAAACTTTTTTCAAGAAAAAAGAAAAAAACAGACAGTGCGAGTCGGACTCGCACACGAAGGGTTTCGTACCGTATTAAGATTTATTTATTAAAAATTTTCGCACTTAAAAAAGGTACAAAGGCGGATTTAATGCCATAGGCATTCTCTACCAGATAACCGATCGAGTTTCTTGTTTAACTTTTATTATTTGTTGATATAACGATCGATAGAAATACTGTGAAAATATTTTAAATAGGTACCTAATGAATCTATGTAAATTTCAACTGTCTAACTATTACGATACAGCTCACTGACAGACACACGGACGGACATATGGACAGCTGAGGAAATTAGTAATAGGGTTCCGTTTGGCACCCTATAGGTACGGAACGATATACTAATATTTACGTTAAGAAATTGTGCTTTGACTATTTACTTTTCCTGCAGACCGTACTTTAAAATGTTAAGAAAACAACGACCAGTTAACTCCTATCTATTTATTTCCAGTCTTTCCTTTAAAAAAGTCATAAAACCAAGTAAACCGTGGATTTCTTTCGAATACTGGACGTGAACGTTCAAGCAATAAATAGAATCGTAAACTATTGTTATCTAGCCCGTTTGGAGCGATAGTGGAAATATACCGGGTGAGAAACGTAGCGGACACGCGCGATTGTTGGAAGTGATAGCAGAATAATGGCTGAGAAGATCTGTGTGTAGACCAGCATTCTATTCAGGTAGGTCTTAGCTGGATAATTGGAACCTAAATGGACATGGCCGTTTAGGAATGGTGTAACAAAGAGAAAAGATCCTATACACATACAATAGACGTAGATATAGTTAGTAACCGTGTAACGTGTTTGGGTTCGCGACAAGTCAATCGTCATACTGAGGATGCTTCGTTGAGACGTGAAACACGTGTCGATTTCTTACAGGGTTTTTTATGACTCTTTAGGAATAGTTAAAGTTTAGAAGCATTGGCCAGCCTTGGCTTAGACACTGCATCAACCAAACCGGTATAAAACCGTACTTGGTAGAAATGGACAGTTTAATAACAGATCTGTCAGGGCCCACCACAAGTCCATATTATGGTCTACTATATTATGGTCATCACAATTAATTTACTGTGACCACACGCGCCGCCGCCGCGCCGCGTCTAACTGACTCTCGTATATTTTTAATGTTGTGACTATAATCGTTATGTTTGTCGTGTGCAGTTGGCTTTATATAAAGATTGGTTTATACGTGGACACCTTTTACTAGGATAACTTTGATGGATGTAGCAGGAGCTTTTTCTGTTCACAAAATAGAATGTTGAAGCCTGCACCCTAATTGCAAAAACCTATCAATTACACTCTGAATGATTTTGTAGGATATTTCTAAACCATTGCCTCATAATGTTCGAAAAAATTGTGTTCTCAAGGAAAGTTGTTGAACTGTCAAAATGAAAGCCATTGC
This sequence comes from Eupsilia transversa, assembly GCA_914767815.1. Classification (NCBI taxonomy): domain Eukaryota; kingdom Metazoa; phylum Arthropoda; class Insecta; order Lepidoptera; family Noctuidae; genus Eupsilia; species Eupsilia transversa. Next base: position 1,629,894 of record OU611880.1, read on the forward strand.
TTCTGTAAGTTTGGTACGCAAATACCTGCTGATTAGAGCGATTTAAAGTATATTAGGTCCACTAAGTATAATGGATCTCCTTGTGCAAAGATCTGTCATTTGTATTTGTTTGGTCAGTCTGTATTATTTCAGTTTAATAGGTACGGGTTTCGGTTATTCATTTATCCCAATATTGTTTCATGAGAATCGTTGCTGTTGATTTAAATGTTCATCAACCCGTAGTGTTGTTGATTTTGTTCACGTTGTTCAATGTTCATTCGGTGGGCCATTGTTCCATAATTAACCGTACAAAATCATTAAGTAAATATTCTAAAATTTTGTCGTATACCTAATTAATCGTTTAACTAATCAGCCGCTCCATCACGTTAAGCTACGCTTGCCGGGTTTGGTCCGTGGATGGGTGACCATCGTTACATACCGAGACTCCTCCGTGCCTCGGAAAGCACGTTAAGCCGTTTGTCCCGGCTGTCATTCGTGGATCTTTGACAGTCGTTAGAAGCCCGAAAGTCTGACAACCAGTCTTACCAAGGGGTATCGTATTGCCCAGTTACTGAGTTGTGGAGGTCAGATAGGCAGTCGCTCCATGTAAAATACTGGTATTCAGCTGCATCCGGTTAGACTGGAAGCCGACACCAACATAGTTGGGAAAAGGCTAGGCAGATTGATTGACCTAATTAGGAATAAACTAAACCGCTATTTACTTTGAACAAAATTATTGTTTTCGTTCTACCTTTACGAGAAGATTTAAAGAGTGAAAAGGGCCTTCTGGAGAGAAAGATATCCGGACCTATATCAGAGGTTCCAAATTTTTGCCCCAGGAATTATACGGGTCAGACAGGTATACATTATGTACTGTTTTTATATGTACTACTGTGTGGGTGTGAGGGTTCAGTGACAGCGATTCTCTTGTTAAAGTTTAATCATTTTCATGAAAACATTTTGTGCGTTTAAAATGGTCAAATGATAAATGTTATAAAATACAATAGACGTACATATATTTAGTAACCTATTCCGCTTAACCATTCGTAAGATTCTTAAAAAAAACCCTGTAATAAATCGACACGTGTTTCACCTCTCAACGAGGCATCCTCAGGATGACGATTGACTTGTCGCGAACCCGCGCTGGATGCTGAGTTAACCGCACCGTAGGTTGTCTATTGTCTATTGTATTTTATATGGATTTTCGCCTAGTCACGCCTGAATCAATTAACTATGTAAAATGATTTTATTGTAAGTAGGTTTGTACAAACACTCTTACACATAAATACATAACATCACGCCTTGTTTTCCTGAAGGGATAGGCAGAGGTGTACCCATAGTAGGTCCACCCATTTCGCCAGTTATGTTTAAGTCCCATGTAATAGGGGTCGAGCCTATTGCCATCAACCGGGCACAAATCCAGACTCCGGGCTGCTACTGAGAAATACCTAATGGAAAAATCCAATATCTATTTGCCCGACCTGGGCATCGAACCCAGGACCTCATACTCAGCAGTAGCGCCTTTACACGTCTATGTTAATCATCTCTTTAGATTTCATTATTCTTACGGATTCAATCAGCAGCTGTTTTATGTTTAGACTCGTTTTTTAATTCCAAAGATGTTTTTTTTATTATGCTGGTTATCAGCACTTTCATAACGTCAAAGTTGGGTACATAAGACAGTCCCCCAAGATCCCACCCCTCATCACTTCCTAATGTTTTAGCTGGGAGGAACTAAGGCAGAATTCAGGCAGGGACGGTATTCGCGGGGTGTCTGGCAGCAGCTGAGTGAGAATATCTGAGGAGCAAGTTAAGAGTCCACCCAACTTCAGGTTTTTATTTCGCTCGCACCATACTACTCGCGGACTGAGTGCGAGCGAGACGGAGGCGGCAACAAATCGGCAAAAGTTTAGGTAAATGCTTTTTACGGCGAAAGTAAAGGTAATTTCAAAAAAATAAAAAACATAGTCACTGCTTTATAGTTAGTTCAGTGTGCCAAGTTTCATGATCTAATTTGAAGTATTTTTTTTAATAGCAGCGGTTTATTGTTCGGTTTGGAGGTAACTTTGGTTTTTTTTTATATCAAGAAATTTTTATGTAATCGAGTTTTCGGCTAACATAATCGCTATCATTGATCCTCAACTTTAACATTATATTTATTTCAAAATTAATGCTGCAGTAGTTTCGACATAACGGCGGATCTTGCTAAGCAATTTGACGACTTATAGGGCCTTAAATGGCGTGCGATTGAAAAGGCCGATGTCCACTATTAGACTTCTATGGACTGAAGCCAAAGATGAGGACTACTGGAACTAGATTTTAATAAAAACTACCTTGAAAAAGTTCCCCGCGATCACTGTGACCCAACCCTTATAATGAAAGATCGATAAAAAGTGTGCTTTCTTCGAGATTTGTTAACGGAAAGGGTCAGAGGGTCTGTACCCTTTATTTTTGCTAGTTTAATATTGATACAACTAGATATTCCGTGTTGATGTATTAGTAAAAACTATATAGTTCCTAACAAATGATGTATTTTTGACTTGTATTTTGCAGCAGTCAGCTGTGATCTTTACACTAGTAAATTAATTAATTAAGTGCAAAGTATTTTTTTTTTCGTAAGTAATGTGCAGAGACCAGCAACCTAATTGTGTAATACACGATCAATAACAATCTAAATCGTTTTGAAACACAAGTTTTTTAGCTAATCCATTGTTTCATAAGTTCGAAAAAAAAATGTGCCCATCAACGTAAATAACGCAAGGAATGTCATTGAACTGTCAAAATCAAACAGATTTGTCGGAATCGTTTATGAAAATGTATTACGCAATTAGATAGTATGAGATTGGCCGGAGAAGACAACACACCGGGAAGTGTGGAAAGCTGTGGGTCAATACAGGATATATGTTGAATATGTTGATGTTTAAAAAAAAAAATGTTGATGTTTGATGCTTTCTTCACCTAACTTTTTTAATTTTGCATGCTATGTTCTTATCCTAGCTAAACATGTTTGTTCCATTATAATGTATTAACACCATTGTATACCATGTTTTACGCAAATAAATATTTTATGTTATAAATAACGCATGTAAGCATATCCCATGCCGCAGTGGAAAGGCGTAGGAATGCAAATGGCGCAGATCGGAGGATACCAAAAGGTGGTGGTGGTGAAATGCTATTTAGAGAGTACATCATTAAAGTAGTAACTGCTTCGTTGGTCTAGTAGTCGCAAGCGCTACTGCTGAGCGTGAGGTCTTGGGATCGATTCCCAGGTCGGGCAAAGTGTTATTAGGTTTTCTATCTGGAATTTCTCAGCCAGCCAGTCTGGATTTGTCCCCGGTTGATGACAATAACCTCGCCCCCTATTACATGACGACTTAAAACATAACTGGCGAAATGTGGGTGTACTATAGATAGGTTATCTCTGCCCAACCCTTTGGGAACCAAGGTGTGATGTTATGTTATGTGGGACATCACAGGCTTTTAATAATAATAGTAATAAATTTAAAACATAACACCTGCAACGTTACCCAAGCGAACTCGCTCAGTGAGCATGAGAAATAAATGATCTATTCTGCCGGTAATTATATTTACATTTACATTAGGTACATACATAGTTATAGTAGTCAGTAATTGGCCGCTCTTGATAGTATCAAGGGCATTCATGGTTTAATACGTTACCAAAATATTGGAGGGAAATATACAAAAGAAAAATTAAGAAGTAGGTTAAAACGCCTTTTGTTAGAGAAAGTCTACTGACGAATTTTTGACTGATAAATTAATCTGACTTGTGTGAAATATACTTATTTAATCCCTAATTACTTTGATATTTAATTGACTAATTTTATATACAATCTTTGATTAGTTGTTTTTGTTTTTTGTTTTGTTTTGTAGTTAATGTTATAATTTGGATTGTTAATGGATTTTATAATAATTTGATATTTACTTACTTTTTTACATTTGTACGCTGTTGAGGCAAAACATGACCGAGATTGAATTTAATGTAACATCTTGCATGCCATGTGTGTATACTCATGTTTTGGACAAATAAATGATCTTGTATTATCTTATCTTATCTTTTGTTCAAGATTATACTGGTGTCCGTTGCCTCATAGAGTTTATTTCCTTAGTTTCTTTTACGACACCCACGAGATACATATATATGGACGCCTATACTAGGTACAGACTATATCAACAAAGAACCATGTGTAGTAAGTAGTTCACTTCAAATAGTACCTACTGGATTTAGCAGGGGACTGAGTTGGCTAATTCTAGGGGACCACATGGTTCTTTTGCAAGGAAAAAAATGACCAAGTGCCAGTCGAACACTCACACGAAGGGTTTCGTACCACTGTACAATATTTAACTCTTTATAAAAATAAAAAACATGCAATGCCAAAGTTTCTTCCCTTAATTTTTCTACTTTATTTAATTTTCATTAGTATTTGTTGTTATAGCGACCATAGTATTATGCAAATTGTGAAAAAAGTTAAAACTAAAACCAGCCCTGTGTCAGACGGACGGACGGACGGGCGGACAGCGGAGCCTTAGTAAAAGGGTCCCTAAAAAGTCTAGTTGGGAAATACGAGTACAGACAGATTTAAAAAGTGTAGTAAAACTAAAAATGCAGCGTCCTAGAACTTTTTGTCTCTGGAATTCCTAATCTAATTTAATGCAAGTCCCCATTATGTAATCCTCCCCTTAATTGAAGTCTTCTTTCATTCAAGTTATTTGAGTTTATTAGTACTTCAGTGTAATAGCTTTCTGTGTACTGTTTTAAAAGAATCGTAAAATAAAAGTAAAGTATTCTTTACGACCTTTTGAGAAAAATTGAATTAAACGGTGGGAAATGATGTAGGTATGAGACAGACATGGGTCTATTAAAAGAGCCTGACTACGGCGAAGCAAAAAGGAGGGTTATGATTTGGACCGGTAGGTATGTATGTTCTCTCATAACTTCTAAACTACTCATCATAATTTGACCAATGGGATATCGTTGGAAGCGTCTCGGTCGTCCATTGGTTATAGGCCATGTGACGTCACATTAAATATGGCGCCCTCTAAAGGACAAAAAGTCATGAACTAAAAAAAAAAAGGTGCCATGTTGGGTATCAAATGATAAGGCATAATTAGCACATTTCAAATATATAATATATGAACATTATAACCCCAAAATAATTTAAATAAAAATAAAGGTAATAAAAACTAACCCTAAACAGAGAGACTACTACATCACAGACAGACAAACTAAAAATCCGTAGTCACACGTAATCTATTCAATTTATCCCCTAACACGTGTGTCTCCGGATTTTTAATTTGTCTGTCTATGATGACTTGTTTATACCTTTTTAGTTGACTATTTTGCCGTTGTAGGGTTTTTAGTTTTTATTACTTTTATATGAGTGATAACTCATAAAGCAGCGGTACTGTATAGTGGCGTTTGTGACAATAAAAAAGAGATGTTTTGTCAAGTCGTAAAAACCGTGCAAAGCACGAGCAGGTCGCTATAGTTCTGTGTATAATAAAAAACTCTTTACCCTTCCTTGCTACTGTCAGACCAGTGAAGCAGGGAATGCAAATGCGATGTCAGAAAAAAGAATTAAATTATTAATTTTTTCCTTTGCATTTCAACACTATCTCGCCCTGATTTATGCAGACACTGTCCTTCCCCATTCACTCTCAGAATAAAATAAAAATAAAGTTTTATTTCTAACTATAAAATTGAAAATATTTCTAAAGTTTGCAACTGGAATGGAATTGTGTGCAGTAAAATTTAATAATATCTACTGGATCGCAGAATTATCCTGGCTAGCTTCCAGGACCTTTTATCATCAGCCCTGAACCATAAAATACAATGTAATATTTTTATAATATTCCTATGATTGTATGACAATGTAATAGTGGCCTTAGATAACTGCAAAGTGAGGTGAACAATTTATTTTTTGGAAAAAAAGATACCTACCCAGTGCTGGTACCAATTAGCTAGTAACCGGCACCCAGTGCGAATGCGGTGCTCCTGACCAGACCCTGCGCCATATGTTGGAGTGTCCAACACCTGCTCATCTGAGGATCTATAAACGCCACAGATGTCATGTAATACAAACCATTTGTTTGTTTGTAACGCTTCCACGCTAAAAAGGCTGAACGGATTTGGATGACATTTGACAAATAGGTAGTCTGGGACCTGGAGAAGGACGTAGGCTACTTTTCATCCTGAATCGCAGACGAAGTCGCGGGCAACAGCTAAAATAATATATTTATATATTATATCATATTATAAAGTATAATATATTTTTAACTTGACTCGAAAAAATGTAGAAGCTCTGGGAAATATATATTCTGATCCAAATAAACTGCGAAAAGTTAGAGAGCTCTGCAATACATTACATTTTATCGTTGAATACATAACAGAGTGTTATGTATTCTGTAATGTTCCATTGAATATAAATGAAGTAATTATGTGTACCAAGCTTGCATTTTTCATTTGCAGGGTGACTGGCTTATTTGAATTTCTAACTTTAACTTTCATATTGTTGTAGAGTTCCAATTTATTTTAATTTCAGAGAGTGTCATCGAACTTTCGGTTTAAAATGGATTATAATTAACATCGTGGTATCTGACCCCAGAAATGGTTACATCTGAAGACCTTTCAAGTGTTTAAACTGATCAAGAGAGGATAAAGTAGTGAAAAAAACTCTCAACACTCAGTCAATTTTGTTATCCCCTATGTGATCGACTGGATGCGAGAAACACAGCACCTGTCGAAGTGGCGGTGCTTGGGGGGGGGGGAGGGGCTTATCCCCAATAGTGGACGTCTTTTGGCTGAAATGAGGATGATGATGCGCTTGACTGAACAACATACGCTGCCTCATGAAATCACGAATGAACACTAATCAAAATCAAAATATTTTATTTCACATAAAACCTACATGGGCACTTATGAAACGTCAGAAGCTAGGTGCATGGTTCTAATTGGTCGTCTCCTATGGAGAAGAGCCGGCAAGAAATTCCACGGTTACTCTTTTAAAATTAAATGGGTTTTACAATGATTTCAAAAATATACAGTTTGAATAGGTGAGAGGAAAGTGTAGGCCTGTCAACAAGATACTTAACAAAATAGAAAATAGTCTGCAAATCGACAGTCTGTTGAGCCTACAACTATATAAAAGATAAATAAAACAGTAAGTATCAAAACTTAAACTAAATGACATGGCTGGACATTGCTGCAAGACTTGGAATAAGCATTGATGAAAGCGTTTAGAAAATCCAAGAGTTAGTGTAAGAGTGCTAACAGATACTAAAATACATTTCCATAGCCCTCCACATTTCCCTCTTCCTCCACTGGGTTCCCCCTTCATGCTTCTACACCTATCGTGTGATTTTAGGGGATCAATTTTCCCAGATTTTTCTATACCATTCTTAAAGATGGCGTATACCGCGGCCGTCAAACCTCCGGTATACCGACTTATCATATTATATCTATTTAAACTTCCAGTTTCCTTTTACAACCGCCTCAAAACTAATTCAGGGTCAAAGGGCGCTAAAATGACGATCACACAATTTCCACTTGAAATGAATTATAGATCAGCATAGAAAGAAAGAAAGAAAGAAAGAAAGAAAGAAAGAAAGAAAGAAAGAAAGAAAGACAGAAAGAAAGAAAGAAAGAAAGAAAGAAAGAAAGAAAGAAAGAAAGAAAGAAAGAAAGAAAGAAAGAAAGAAATTTTATTTGCTTGCATTTTTTTTAACAAGAAAACAAACACTGTTCTGTTTGCCTCCTCCATTTTTTTTGCATCCATTGCAAGATCGTAAGAAGAAGCTTCTCGACTTGTTACGGGAGTTTTTCATGAAAAATTCAAATATTAATTTGTGTGCGGTGAAGCTGGTGAAGTAAATCTATATTAAGGATGTACTTGTCCAATTCCAACAACATAACTTTAACAGAGCTACTGTACGTAATTTAAGAGATATCGTCATTTTAATCACCACGTGCCGGTCACCCGCTGACTACGCAAACATGACTCACGGGATGACAATAATAATTAACTGTCATATTTGGAGGGTTAAAGTTATCTACTGTGTACGTTGTGTTCAAATAAATTGTTTATTTTTCGCGTTCTTAGTGACTAACCTGGTGTCAGAGTTTTTATGCTGCCCTTGGGCAAAATAAAAACTAAACAGTATAGAAAACAGCAATGGCCTTGGCTTCATATGCCGTCGAAAAATAATTCTTCACGATGTTTTCTTTCACCGTTTTTGAAGCAAGTGATAAATTATACAATACGTACATGAATCCGAAAAGTCTGAGGTGTGTACCTCGGGTTCGAACTCGTGGCCTATGACTTAGCAGTCCGACGGTCACAACACTAGGCTAATTTCAGAAACTTGACGTTGAGGCACATTCTATTTTTGGGGTGCTTTCAACCAGTCTTCTACAAGATTGGCCATACTGCTGACTCGCTTATATTTTAATACGGCATGAGTTATTTTTATATAGTAAGCTCAATCTAAGAAAAACGGCACGGTTGGCGTAGTGGTTAAACGATTGACTGCGGCGCTGCGTGTCGCGGGTTCGATTCCCGCACAGAACAAATATTTGTATGACCTACATGTTGTTGTTCCGGGTCTGGCCGTTTGTGTATGTCAGTTTAAATGTTTGTAAACGCACCCATGATACAGGAGAAATTCCTAGTGTGCGGCAACGTTTAAAAAAAAAAAGTTTGTTAAGCACGTAGGTACCTACGTCACAATTTCCCGAAAGGTCATTTTAATTCTAAGTTAGATCGCAAGTAAACCTGAAGTGACGTTGTTTCTACAATTCTCAATACATTACAGTAATTGTATTAGCGTCCAATTTGTGACCCTTTCTGTCGCCGGGGAAATCTTGGAGGGTACTATAGAAATCACTTGTATGACGCCCTCGCTGAACATACAAACCTTGAGTTTTATGTACGTGCTGCGACACTTTTCTGTGAATTTTATGAGTGAACGTGTTCGAAGGCTGTACTAGAAAGATTGTTTTACATCATTTAATATTAATTCTCATCATTCTGCCTAGCCTTTTCCCAATCATGTTGGGGTCGGCTTCCAGTCTAACCGGATGCAGCTGAATACCAGTATTTTACATGGAGCGACTGCCTATCTGACCTCCACAACCCAGTAACTGGGTAATACGATACCCCTTGGTAAGACTAGTTGTCAGACTTTCGGGCTTCTGACGACTGTCAAAGATCCACGAATGACAGCCAGGATCAACGGCTTAACGTGCTTTCCGAAGCACGGAGGAGTCTCGATATGTAAAGATGGTCACCCATCCACGGACCAACCCCGGCAAGCGTAGCTTAACCTGATGGATCGACCCGTGCGGCTGTTATTACTTAGCTACGAGCTTAATTCTCATCTCAGTCATAATTTGACATACTTATGTTTGTTATTACATCTGTTTGTTTCCTAAATGAATAGAATATAGGGACATAAATGCTGTTCATATTCCTACATTGCTGGCAGAGTATAAGAAACAGTTATTAATACAGAAAATCAGTGGATAAATTAATCCCTTACACATTGAAACCCCTCAAAGCCACAAGTCAAAGCACATTAAACTGTCGGTCTAACTTGTCATAGGAATATCTATGTCAGATATTACAGGCATTACAGGTAGTTAGTAACCCAAGTACACAATCCAGATCAACATTCGGTTAGATTGGAAGCTGATACTAACTAATTTTATTCGGATTAGGGTAGTTAGGTCAAATTTAGTTGGTTTAGGCGATACGGTCAAACGCACCGCCTAATTCTTTACCTAAAGTAGGTAATACGACGCATACAACAAAAACATACAATCGACACGTGTTTCACCTCCCAACTAGCCATCCTCAGGATGACGATTGACGAGCGCTGGACGCTGACAACTCAGCATCGAGCGCTCGGCATGTTAACACGTCGCGTACGGGTTTGCGACAAGTCAATCGTCATCCTGAGGATGGCTCGTTGAGAGGTGAAACACGTGTCGATTTCTTACAGGGTTCTTTAAGACTCTTTAAGAATAGTTAAGCGGAATAGGTTACTAAATATATCTACGTCTATTGTATTTTATAATGGATGTCCGCCAAGTCATGCCTGAATCAATTAAATACTGACACATACAACATTATGCCTGAATTACCCGAAAGGAGAGATAGAAGTACTCCCACATTTGGCAGCTATGTTTAAGTCCCATATATAATAGAGGGCGGGTCTCCAGACTGAATAATGACTCCATAAAGCGTCTAGTGGTGCAGGGCAGAGTGGATGAGGTGGACCGATCAACTAAAATCTATGGTTGGAGGCCCAGTTCAAAAATGCGCCAGTCTGTCATGTAACAGAACCAGATGGAGAGAGATCGTGAGGCGGGTAACGATTACACTGTCATGGACACAGTTCATCGTGACCACGGACGCTCTGTCAAGAGCGAAGCGTAGAAGAAGAAGAATAGAGGACGACCCTATTGAAACAAATTCAAAGTCACACAAAATAATAATCGTGACTATCGAATTATTTTGTATGAAAAATGAAAACAAAAAAAAAAACTTGAAAAATAATTCATATGATAGTTGATTCTTTGATAATGTCTCATTCATACCCTAGAGTTATGGGATATCAAAAAAAACCTTGTATATAAAAGTATATGGGTAATATCCCTATTTGTATCCCGCTCTATCTGTAGGCATCAACACGTTGGAAATGCTGACAGTGCACTGTTCTTTATGTTGCTCCGGAACGGCTGCGGAGGTAGCGCGCCCGTGCCTCGCGATGCCGTTCGCGACTGAGCTAGTGCGTACCCATACTGCTTGATATGCTTCCAGGGTTGCAATCTACTGAACAGCCTGATTGCTGAGAAATCAGAGAACAGTAAGTTGTATGCTTAATGTTTTCATAAAGTTTTTAAGTTGTAATGTTGTTGGCTTGCTGCACGCTTGGTTGTTAACTGTATACTTGCAGTAAGCATTTTTTTATAAATAAATAAATAGGTAATAAACACTTTGTTCGGCCAGGGGCTCGATCACCACGTGTACTACCAATAGCCCAAAGAGGCAATGAGTAATACTAATAACTTCTCTATCCTGTTCCTTAAGAAAAGTAAGATTGAAGATCGTCTTTTTTCAAATAAGTTCTTACTGTTAAGATCTTAAGCCTCACACATCGTTAGTTAGATGGTCCTATAGATAAAAGTCCTAAGTTCTGATAATGGACCTCTTTTCTTCCTGCAGGTACTTTATTTAATTCCCACTTTTTATCTTCGTATCTTGGGGTTAGATGTATGGATGGTAGTTAATTTTATAGTGCTCTAAAGGGTTGAGTTATAGAAGCTTTTTTTTATTTGCCTAAACTCTCAAAGGAGTTGTTGAAAAAAAGTTAACATTAAGGCTCGAGCAGACCGGATGCGTATGCGTAGACGGGCACGTAACTTCAAGAGTTGTATTGCACGTCTACGTTACGCAAGCGGAGTGTCCTGTCTCATACAGTTCCATACATTACAACTCAGTGGTACGTGCACGTCTACGCTTACGTCTATGCATACGCATCCGGTCTGCTCGAGCCTTTAATAGACAAAATGTATGGGATAGCTGATAATTTTTCGCGATTTCTGGGTTGGTCCTATAGTAAAAGTTTATCATACTTATGAGTACAATCAATTCGCTTAGTTTGTAAGTTTTATTTATAAGGCATCCACAGTATAGCCTGCAAGCAGTAAGGCAAGCAGCGTCCTAGGTAGAACTGCGAAATACCCTTCTGAAAAAAAACCTATAAAGAGGTTTAGGGCATAAAAAATTAAGGTTGTATGTTAGCCTTAGTTTTTTATTTATTTTATATGTTAGCCTGACTTAATTTAAACTAAACTGCTGAGATTTTGGTCAAACTGTAAAATGAGCAATTTATAATCAAAGCACTACATAGAGACGATTAAACTAAACAGCATACATACTACGGAAGTGACAGTATAAAAGAGGGGAAATGACGTTGTCGAGTCGTTCATAGTAGAGGCATCTTATTTCCTTTACTACCAATAGTTCAGATCCTGTATTTACTAGATATTATGATAATATTGTGCTGTCTGACTCGAATTTAAACCTCAATTTTATTAAAATTTACTTGTGCTGGGAAACTTTTGATTGGTGTTTTTTTATTATTTGTGGTAAGTAAAAATGTCTCTTCTGTAGATGCCTTTGCGCTGCAGTCGTGCAATACTAAGCTGTCATAATTAGTTAAACCTTGTGTGTACCTCTCTATATAAACGAGTTTCGGAACATATTAATGACTAGCTTATGTCCGCGACTTCATCCGCGTGAAATTTTGGACCCCGGAACACCGCGTCGAATCCCTACACCCCGCCCGCGCTATTACTTCGTTTTCGTGTAGGGTTTTTTTTAACTTTTTACATTTTGCTTGGCTCCTAAAGGCGTGATATTACATAGCCTATAACCTGGCCGGGGATTTTCTCGACAGATTAGTAAAATTTGCATCAAAATCCGTTCAGCCGTGTTCACGTGATGCGGGTCAAATAAACAGACAAACATTCTAAAAACTGTTGGAACGTGTTCTGTTATCGATTCTAAGTATTCCCAGCCAACTTTTTTTCGAATATAATCCATGTACAGACTTTCGACCCTCTTCAGCTTTATTATATATGTATAGATAACAGACTTTACACTTTTGCTTACGTGCACATCTAAGGTATCAAAATGTTGTTTTTTCCTTTAACAAAAAGAACCAGATTCTTAATAATTAATTACAATCAATCCGAATGATATAAAATTTCTATCTACAATGAATACGTTTCAATCGTTTTCGTTTTTCAATATAATAAGGCAAAATTACAATGAATAAAATTAAAGTACATTATACGCCCTGTCAATTCAGCAAATCACACGAAAATAATGTGTAACTCAAAGTTATAAGAATGAGAATGGCTCTATCGTTATTCATAATCACAAAATTTAAATATCTTACTGCTGCTGATAATTACAGCATCTTAATTAAATAAAAATAAAAAATAGGCCTCTCAAGCACAGGTTATCTTTCAATTGTCTCGTTGATCTAGTGGTTGCCAGCGCTACTTTTGACCATGACGTCCTGGGTTCGATTCCCAAGTCGGGCAAAGTGCTAATTGATTTTTCCATCAAGTAGCAGCCCGGAGTTTGGAGGTGTGCCCGGTTTATAGCAATAGGCTCCCCGTATTACATGAGACGTCAACATAACTGGCGAAATATGGGTTTACTAAAGGTACACCTCTGCCTAACCCTTCGGGGATTACAGGCGTGTTGTTATGTTATGTTATTCACCGTTCAAACCGTGATTCAAACTCTTCAACCACACATGAACATTTTTGAAAGTTCAGATTCGAACATGTTCTAAAGCTGCATCGTTCAAAGTTCACGAATGTCAAACACGTGTACAAACGGATGGAATAGAATCATTCGTGAATAGTTTTCAAAATACCGATTCATTGGTAAATGCATTGTTATGCCTCTCCATAGGTGTGGCCATTATTTCGAAAAAAGAAAGGTTTTATTTTTAATGATTTATACTTAATTATCACTCGTTAATCGAATCAATTTTTGGACCCATTCCTTGTCGGTACAAACAATTCCTTATGATCTAAATCCTATTTTTGATAACTTATACAAGTGTCTTGCATCTTTTGACAATGGGGACGCAAGAATGCTATTACACCAACCAACAGTCAGTGACTTGGATAATACTATGATTTTTTGGCCTCGATCGTACGCACTCTATGGTGAAAACCACTAATTCAATTCAAGTTTTTCTTTTATGAATCACAGGTAGGTAATCCTTGGCAAGTCCCCAAATGGTCCAAGAAGGCAATCCTCGCGCATCTCGCATACGTTATTGTCGCCCGATTCGTACTTTTCCCTCGTAAAAATCAAGCCAACTATTCTCGTCAAATCGATTCGAGAATTTCTCGCAGGAAGGCCACGCAACATGCTTTAGTTTACATGCGAGTTGCAAATAGTGGTCGGGACAGGGTCGGTGTATTTGTTCCGAAGTTTGACTAAGTAATATAGGTTAGTAGTAATAAAATCAAATTATACAATTTCGCGCATCGAGCTCATTCACCATTACCTAGGTACTTAGGCCTTTTTCTTGTATGTCGATCAAGTAAACGGTGGTCACCCTACCCACAGCGGTACTGTAGCTATCTGAAAACATTCCCGATGTAATTGGACGAGTTTCAGCAGATTTCGGTCGCCCCTGTCGAGCCATGCCAAACGTCATTACACATTTTCTTTTAACCGACTTTTGTATAGGGAAAATTCTGCAGAATAAATGCTTTTTCTGCAAGACTGCTGCTTGTTAAAACTTTAGGAAAAATCTGAGGGATGATAGTTGTGTATTAACAACTAGTTTATGCCCGCGATTTCGTTCGCGTGAAAGTAGTAAGATACATAATACCTAGTTAATTGATTCATTCGGCGTGACTTGGCGGAAATCCATTATAAAATACAATAAACGTAGATATATTTAGTAACGATTCCGCTTTATTCTCGACGTGTTAACAAGTCGTGTACGGGTTCGCGTACGACCAACGCGACCAACATTATCATAACTTTCATCACAGCTACGAAGCTGATTATTTTATGCATAAAAGTAGTACTCATGAAGATTCAGTTGCAAAAAAATAATCTCGTAAAGGCCTTTTTAAATTGGTTAAATCCAAAAATCAGAAAAAAAATCATAACTCGAAAACTATCAAAAATCGCGGAACACACATGGGGATTGGGGGTGATTCGGATACCCCACGATACGAGGGAACAAAATTTTATTTTTGGACGTCAACTGTCCGGCCACCCTGTATATAATATAGGCACTTAGCTCCGTCACTAACGGGAAAAATAGGTCTAGTAATTTATTTCTCTTCCAAACGGGATGTTATATCAATTACATTTCTGCTTACCTCCTGCGTGACATCCAAAGGGCTAAAGGAAATTTAGAAGGCATTCAAATTATGACGTCACCGCAATAACTCAGCGCAAACGTCACACAAATGCTGACGCCATGAGGGTTTAGGGTCTGTCCTTACCTGATATGCTGAGATTTAGGAATGGGGAGTTGACATTTTGTGTGGCAGTTGTTGAAATATATTACATACTAGCTGCTGCCCGCGGCTTCGCCCGCGTGAGTGTCGGAAATTACCCCATACATCCCCATGGGTTTTAAGTATAAATATTGAGTTTCGAGTTATTCTGACAGCGCGTTAAAATTCTTCCATACAAACATTGACACGCCCCAACCTTTTAGGGGGTAATTTAGAAAAACAAAAAACTACAAACTTTATAATTTATTTAGATAACTATTCGTGCGAAGTTTCATGTTTATTACCTCAAGGAATAAGATTTTTCATACAAACTTTCATCCCTTATTTTACCCCCTTAGGGGTTGAATTTCGAAAAATCCTGATACACGTTATTCTTAATTTTTGGGTTTAAGTATAAATATTGAGTTTCGAGTTAATCGGACAGCGCGTTAAAATTCTTCCATACAAACTTTGACACCCCCCAATCGTAGGATAGGGTACTTTTCCGGGATAAAAAGTACCCAGTGTGGTGCCCAGGATATTAAAGAATAATTATACCAAGTTTCATCGTAATCGAACCGGTCGTTTTTGCGTGATGCCTGAACAAACAGACAGACAGACAGACAGAGAGACAGACAGACAGACAAAAAATTTTTTAATCAAATTTTTGGGTTAGGTGTCGGTCTAGTAACACCCCCTGCTATTTATTTTTTTGATATCTTCAATGTACAGAATTTTCACTTCTACAGATTTATTATAAGTATAGATTATGTCGTAGGGACACGTTTGTACACGTGTGTCAACAAACTAATGTTTTCACCATTTTCTAATTATCCGTGTTCGCAATATCCCTAGGGTTTTCGCGAAAATTCGAATTATCAAATCTTCCTACGACATATATTTTTTTATTTCGGACTATGCATACAAGTACCTATACAATAGTGACTTAAATACTATGTTAGTAAACTTTTACAAGGGCCTCCGTACCCAGTGCCTTATAAAGGGACTGTCCACTTTCTCTAATAATAGTGCCGTGTAAACAGAATAAAATATTCAAGATAATACGCATTTTTAGGTATTTTGCCTTATTATGGGGGAGATCCACAACTCCCCCGACTCCAACTCCGAAGAATGTTCAGTAGAACTATGATCACTTCGGAATTCATTATATCTCATTCTGCCTAACCTTTTCCCAATCATGTTGGGGTCGGCTTCCAGTCTAACCGGATGCCGCTGAATACCAGTATTTTACATAGAGTTACTGCCTTTCTGACCTCCACAACCCAGTAACTGGGTAATACGATACCCCTTGGTAAGACTGGTTGTCAGACTTTCGGGCTTCTGACGACTCGTAACGACTGTCAAAGATCTACGAATGACAGCCGGGACCAACGGCTTAACGTGTTTTCCGAAGCACGGAGGAGTCTCGGTATGTAAAGATGGTCACCCATCCACGGACCAACCCCGGCAAGCGCAGCTTAACCTGATGGATCAACCCGTGCGGCTGTTATTACTTAGCCACGAACTCCTCTTAGGAATTAATTATATCTGTCATCTAATATCTCGTGATCAAACACAGTTTCTTTGACCTACGACTCGTTTAACAATTACGTCGAAAAATTAAATGTTTTATAAATAATAAATCTATGAGACATAATATTACTACTGAATAGAATTTATCATCAAAGGTTCCAATTTATTATGGAAATTGCTAGGATTAGCCTGGAAACTACTGATATCAAAGAGAAACAAACTTCTATAGAATTGTGACAAGTCAATTGCTATCTGGCCATTATGATGTCAAGTTGGTGTATTGAGTATTCATACGTATGGTTGGCAAATAAATCGGCAAGTAGGTAGGTATTTAATCTATTGCAATTTTTTTATTTTTTTAAGAAATAAAATACGTTTATTTGCGGTAAAACACAGCACAAAGAAAAAAAATACCCAAAAAAGAACAAGTTGGGGAATTACAAATTTATTTCCAAAAATACTAATCAATATGGTAGGTAATTATACTCACTGATTGTTTTTTTGTGATGTACACATCGCGGTTACGCATATCTAACCACTTTGAAAACAAAATCTCTTGCACACAATGACCACATCTGTATACCACCCCTTTTTTGTTTTAGGTAAGCGTTACTATAGTAGCAGCCGAGCGCTGCAAGCAGGAATAGTCCTTACGCTGCGCTGTTCAGATATGCGACTCCGCGATAGTACCCTAGCCGAGTAACTGCGAACAAGTTTAAAGGTACCTACAGATAGTTTCTAAAAATACCAAAATGATCAGTTAGTAAAAAAGGCGACTATCATTAGAAAAATGTTTTTTTTCTAATAACCCTTCTTCACTCAGGGGTGTTGTAAATAGCTGGCTCGCTATGGCTTCTAAGGGATTAAACATTCTTGTTAACAAATAAAAAACAAACTGCGATCAGCTATTCCTTAGAATTTCTTTGAATCAATTTTCACGCCTCGCCCTTAAGACCTAGACCAAATATTTTTTGATATTCGGATAGCTCATCACCTAAAAAAGGTGCCATAAAGAATATGAAATGAAAATCTTAAACGCGAAATTTCGCGGATAGGTATTCTGGTAATATACAATAGATTTAATCTGATGCTGTATCTGTTACTTTAAGGTGATTCTTCAAAACACCATTAAGGAATCCCAGTAGGTATCCATCCACTCCCGAACATCCATGATCATCATTCAACATTAGCCTGTATCAACCCCCAGCTGGATAAGCCTCTCAAATTGCAAAACACTGAGTTCGATGCACTGGCAATTAGCGTATCCTAAAATATTCCTAATGTTTAATACATTAGATGTATATTGAAATGTAAATTTGGCATACCCGCGTAGGGATGGCAAAATATTTTATCATATTTTTCTTACCGCGGGGTTTGGCGACTCCAAATATGTCAGGCGCAGCCCTGAAACAATTTATCACATGGGTACATTTACTACAGACAATACTAGTTTCCTAGTATTTAGAAAATACTTCACAACATCATGCTGTGTTCCTCAAAAGGATTGGAGGGGGCTTATGGGGCACCCCCATTTCCCCAGTTATGATTAAGTCCTATGTCATAATAGGGTGCAGGCCTTTTGATAATAACCGGGGCACAACTCCAGGTTCCGGGCTGCTACTTCAAAATTCCTATTAGAAAATACCAAACTCAAAGCAATTATTGAAAGTAAGGACTTTTGAATTTACCAGGGGTCGGTCAGCAAGAAAGATCAAGCTAATTGCCCGTTCCGAACTTTAGTAGGTTCCCATGTAGAAAAATGGGCAAGAGGCTCCAATAATACTTTTCCCAATCTTGGGATCTTACCCAGGACCCCACACTCAGCAGTCAGACTTGTGACCACTTAACCAACGAAGAAGTCTAGAAAAGCATTATTTTCCTAAAGGTTTTATTGTAAAAACCTTCGTAAAAATCTCCGATAATGTTCTTCAGAGAAAAGAAATTTGTTTGTTTCCAATTTGCTTCGGAATTGCATGAGAGGATTAATTGAATCCGAGTTTTTCCCATTTTACGTTACTGGAATTGAAAAGAAAGGTGATTTTATTGGAAAAAACCTTTACGAGGAAAAATAGATACTGGAATGATTTTCTACCTGACCGTACCAAGTTTGCGAAAATATAAAAAGCGAAAATTAAATGAAATGTTACTAAACAATCAGTAGGTACTCGATGCCCGAGGAGTTCTATCATAATGTGGTGTCAAGTATTTTTAACGTTCATATTACCTTACCAAATAATGGGTCTAGACCAAAATGCTTTGAAGTTAAGCATTGAATATCTTAAGTATAGAGATGTCAAGTTTATTTGCTTATTAACTTGTGAAAATGATATTTCTTGTGAGTTGAACAAACCAAGCATAACCTAAATTGACACTTAAAAATGTTAAGCGTTTCCTAATCACGTGTTGGCTTTTAAACTTTAGGAACATCTTATTTCCGTTCAAATGAATTCAATGACATAGCTGTTACTACAGCATTTTATAGTTAGAAATTATGGAGCTAATTTGGGTCGAATATGATGTGATTAGTAGCAGTACTTCTAACTGATAAAAAATCTGAAACAAAAAATCTCAAAAAGTAAAAACTGATATCTGAATTAATTTTTTTTTTTTTTCAGGGCCTCTTCAATTTTCAAAATTATCGTCAAGTCTCATGATGGCCGTTTCCGCTACATCGATAGACGACTCTCTGATTAACTTCAATAGAGTTGAGAATTGCTTGCGGCGGAAATTGAACCCTGTTGGAGTTATCATAGATGCTGGATGTGAAAAATCTGAAGATGTCATGTATTTTGTGAGTAAAATCACTAAAAAAAAAAAAAAAAAAATTTCACATAAACGTACATGGGCACTTATGAAACGTCAGAAACGTCACGGTTCCAATTGGTCGTTTCCTATGTAGAAGAACCGGCAAGAAACTCCACGGTTACTCTTTTAAAAATAAATGGGTTTTACAATGAAATCCTCAAAGTATTAAATACACAGCTACAATAATTATTTATACTCATACATTGATCAAAGAAAAGGCTGCTTCATTTGTTTCTTAGCGTGACTGTTTACGGAATCTCCTTTATTGATAACTATAATGCTGTGATCTACAATAAGCGTGAAGATTGATGGGGATTATGGCAAGATGAGAGAGAAGAGCTGTCATAGCTGATCATACAGTAAGCTGTGTGTTTTGCAATGCGGTGCTTACATGGTGACAGAGCCTAGCACAGCAAGCCTTGTTTATGAGAGAACAGGACCTCAAATCCCACGACTTCACTACACCAATAATTAACGTATTTATCTCGTCTGGTTCGGCGTCCGTATGTCGCTGGAAGGATCCAGAATATTAACGTCAGGTATATTTGCCTCCCTGCCGGGGTTGCGGGAAAGTCCGAAAGGGATACCGTGGCCCTGGCAACACAGGCATCTGAAGGAACACGGGTGGGTTTTAGTCAGTAAGAGTCTGACACGCCCTTCCGCTCCGCCCAGAGCGGGAGAAGTTATTTGATGATTTCCCACCAAAAACAAAAAAAAAGTATATTTGCCTGACACATGTCATGTTGAACTGGACTCCCGTTTGGTGCAACAAAGCACTTCCTATATGCGTTATTACATTTTAAGTGTATCATAGCCAATAATGCCTTCAAAATGTATTTTTTTCTTTTTTTTTGCATATTGACACCTTTTATATTGACAGCATTTTCTTAATATTCATGTTATTTGTTATACCTATATTATATTATTTAATCGTGCACCAATTAAATTATATAACTATCTATCTAAATAATATCTTACTACCCACCTATTTCGAACGTTCGGTAAACGGTCTATTTCAGAATGTCGAGACAGGCCAAGTACCTATCTAATAGACAAATACCTAATAGCATTTAATGAAATTATTTGCCAGATAAGTTATGCAAAATTTTCTAGAAATTCTGAAACTTTTCTTTGTAAATCCTTAGCAAGTAACTTTTCCCTCTCATGAATATAATAAAATAAACAAGCCATAAGGCTATGCTCACAGTATAAAAAAGTAATAGTATTATATCTTCATAGAAAACGGCCGAAACTATGCGACTCGAAATCTCTGTGTATATCAGTAGGTACGCAACATAACCGAGTTACGCACGTACGCGGATTGTTTATTTACTGAGTGGCTATAGGTAATTATTTTAAGATAGTCACTGTCGTGATGTAATAATAATAATAATAACCTCATTTCATTCAAAACGTCTAACGGGCCTCTGCGAGTTGGCTTCGGCCCCTCGTACGCCTTACGTAGGTCTGGGACCCCGGGGTCCCGAGAAACGTCAAAGACGAATAAATAATAATACCAATAATTTCAGTCGACGCAGGCCCATAGAATACCTTAACCATACATACCCACATATTTCAATAAAACAAAACTTGTGTTAATAAATATAATACTTTGTGCTACTTACTACTTTTTTTTAGTGCTTTAACTTTTTTTTGTGTTATAATACTGTTAATTATTTGTACTGTGCTATGGTAGTGGTGACTGACACAGTGACCCAGTTTTTGCAACCCTGTAAATCACGTACGTGATTCTGTGCCTAGTCAAGGGATTATCGCATAATTGATTATCCACCAGCCGATAGTAATCTATGAAACTTTTATGTGAGTAAAACTTTCATAGTGCACATGTGTTTTTAACCCCCGACGGAAAAAGAGGGGTGTTATAAGTAACGTGTGTATCTGTGTATCTGTCTGTTCCCTCGTAGCTCCCAAACGGCTGAACCGATTTTGATTATTTTATTTTTTTTAGAAAGGTGTCTTGATCGAGAATGTTCTTAGCTACAATTCAAGAAAATCGGTTCAGCCGTTTGAAGATTATCAGCTCTTTTCTAGTTGATGATTGGATATGCGCATCTTCCACAGGTCTGATCGATTCGAAATTTAGTATTCTGTTACTTCAATGATATTAGAAGAACATAGTAACCTTGAACCGATACTGCAGCATCACCTGGAATTGTGTCGGGGGTTATTTAAATTGTTATGTTTAACTAATCATTTGCTTGTAACTTCAAATTACATGTCAGTTAAATACTGTCTCTAAATCTTAGTGATGTATCCAACCCAAAGTTTGCAAGTCACATTACTATGACTAAGTATTATCTATGGAATTATTTATGTGAAGACCAAAATTTTACCAGCACATAACGCAAATAAATTGATTTGATTTGATTAATTTAGTTTAATTACAAGTTCGACTATTCTAAGGTGTTTTTTTAAGTAGGTACGTATTGTTACAGGCCTCCGAAAATATGTGGCTAGACGCAAGTCACAAATGGCTACTTATCAACAATGATGAAGCTGAAACTGAGAGTATAATGTATAATGACACTGATATCAATATGGTCATGTTTGATAAGGATCGAAACGCGACCCTGATTGACGTGCTTGATAACCTGAATATTAGCGTGGATGCTGATGTTGTGATGGCTAACAGAGGTAATGTTTGTGCACCGATGCACCGTATAATAATGGCCGGTCCCTTCTTTATCTCGTTTGATTTACTGAGTGACTAAACGTTGCGTTCCCATTTACGTTATAATTTGCTCACACCGACAAGCACTACACATTTGATTAAATTCGATACTTAAGCACATCGACACTATTAAGAAGCATGATGTTGACCATTTCGCTCGTTTAGCCAGTCATATTATGACGTCTCAAAAGTATTATAACTATACATTTTACATAAAATAGAATAGAATTCCCTTCATTATGTACACCATACAAATTACAGATATGAATGTAGAAATTTTACAAAGGATGACACAATGGGCGGTCTTATCGCTAAAGCCGCGATTCCATTAGGCAAGTTTTGCATGCAAGTATGACGTCACATTTGCGTACAAGTTGCTTGCATGTTGAAAGAATGTATGAAATTTAAAGTTCAAAATACCTCACACAATCTAAGTCACACAAGTTGAAGCTTGTATGCAAGTTTGTTCAAGTTGTATGCAATTTGTAACTTGCATACAAGTAACTTGCCTAATGGAATCGCGCCTTAAAAGCGATCTTTTAAAGACAACTTTGGATGGATTTGAAGGGAGAAGGAGAGACAGAACTGGGTATAGTCTGTGGTGAAACATAACCCATGACATAATACTAATTGATTTGCTTTTAAAGATAACTTCAAGTACACACTCTACGATGTATACAATTATGGCAAGATCCAAGGAGGCAATTTGATCGTACATGACGTTGGCTCTTGGGATACTGATAATGGCCTTTATTTGGATATTAATTTGAACGGGTACAAGTACTATCGAAGATGGGATTTCCAGAATATAACAATGAGGATGATTTTGGTTGTAAGTACTAGGTGGCACATAAGTAATCACTTGATTGCCTAAGGATTAACAAATCGTATATAACGTTTATTCGGACTTATAATTTAAAAATAATGTTTGTTCAGTGGCCGGCGCCAGAATTGCCGCACATTTGGGCGTGTTTAAGAGCATTTTGCATTACTTTTGTCAGTACTTTTGGTGATAGATTCGCCATTTTTTCTACGATAGTCTCCTCTTGTTTAGTACCTATAGCACATCATGATTTTACGATGGCTCGTCGTCTACGAAGCTACTCAAAAGTAACCAGTTAAAAAAAAACACCATTGAGTACACTTTATAGTACTTACTAGTATTTCAATGGCGGACCGTACACGACGCGACCAATCACAAACTAGTTACAACGCGTTAGTAAATCTGGTCGTGTTCGGACCGCTGCACGGTTCTTTTGAGTATTTTTGTGGAGGACGGGCCTAAGAATACAGATATCATTGAGTAACGCCTTATAATATTCATCCCGTACAAGTTATTTTAAGAAGATGCACTCATTTTTGAAAATGGAGTGTTTAGTCATTTCGACTTCGACATTTGTGAAGCACATCATCATGGTGTGCTATACTCAACAAGAAGAGACTATCGTAGAAGTGGCCTGGTACTTCTCAGACCATTTCCCTTTAATATTGTCTTCTTTTAGGTACAACCAGCTCCAAAATATTTCGACCCAGAGTCGTTAACAGGTCCCACACCAGTTCCTGGAGTAGCCATTTTAACACAAACACCTGCTGCTATTCTGTATGTTGTTGCTAAAATGCATAACATTAGGTAAAATAAATTGATTATTTAATACTGTTTCTATCATTTAATTAGTATTCACCATTTTTATTATACTTGTTTTCAATTTTTATTTTTACAGGTATATTCCCACCATTACTGATAGATGGATTGGTACATACGAAAGAAATAGCTCGAGGGTACTCTTTATTAAAACTTTAATTTTGATATTAATTGTTCATGGACCCAGTATTAGTCCTTGAAGGACACCAAATAAGACTAATTTTATTTTTTCAGGTAGTATCCAACGCTTTATACTTTCGAGAACAAGATGTGTCACCTGTCATTCGAATTCTCAAGAGCGTTCATGAAAATACCGATGTATTGAACACACCACTGACTGCAATTGAGTAAGATTTTTTCTCTTAAGTATAAAAGTTGGCAACGACGCAAATATCTATCAAATATTTACCTGTTTTGATTAATTTAGCAATAGTATGAAAAAGTGACTTATCGCTAACTATTAATTTCGAGGACTTCAAATTAATATTAATAACTGGTATTCATAATGAATTGAAAATTATAACACTGAATTTTCTGTTTTAACAGTTTTAGGTGTAAAAAAGGCATTTGGAAAGTTTCCAAATACTGTTTTTTCATCAAATACTAAATATTCGCTGTTAGGTACGATATTCATTATTGCGTTTCATAATCAATATTTTAGTTCATTAGTTAGCGATATTTAATATTTCCGTATAGTAATATTCCAAATTAATCAAAACAATAAATTTTTAACAGCTATTTGTGACGTTGCCCACTTTCAGAATTCACGCTCTTAAAGCTCAGTATGTCTCATAAAGTTTTTTGATCCTTATAAGAAACAGGATCGACTGGCATTAAAAAATGTTTGCGCTAATTAACCATTTTCTTGCTGACTGTACTTTTTTTTCAAAATCTGTGTATGCCGATCAAAATGGTAAAGAACAGGGTTCCTGTCCCTTGTTGCCCCTTCTCAAAAATCCACCTTGTATGTCATGTTTGAGTGCTAAGCATACAAATAATAGCATTATGTTAATTATTTGAAAGTTTAAATCTGCAATGTTCTAACCACTTTTTACAATTTGCGGTAAAGTTCAGAAGAATACGAACATAATGCAATATTGCTCATCCCCAATAGCAAATAGCGTGATAATTTATAGCCTACAGACTGACCAGACTAGTATGGAATATTTATGCAATATTTGAACAGAATCTATCTGGAAGTATTTGCGTGGAACATACATTCAGCATCTTCCATCAGATGTGTATGCGACCTCCCTGGGGTCATTTTTTGAATTTAAAATGCAGCCGGTTCATGAGAAGGTTATAGCTTTGTGTACTGCGTTAGAACTGTGTTGTAGTGAAATTAGAAGAATTCATTAAGGCCCTATATGTCGTCAAATTGCTTAGCAAGATCCGCCGTTATGTCGAAACTACTGCAGCATTAATTTTGAAATAAATATATGTTAAAGTTGAGGATTAATGTTAGCGACTATGTAAGCTGAAAACACGATTTCATAAAATTGTCTCTACTTATAGAAAAAAAAAATCCAAAGTTAACTCCAAACCGAACAATAAACCGCTGCTATTAAAAAAATACTTCAAATTAGATCATGAAACTTGGCACACTAACTGAAAAAAAGCAGTAAATAACTATAAATCAGCGACTATGTTTTTAATTTTTTTGAAATTAGTTTTATTTTCGCCCTAAAAAACAATTACCTAAACTTTTGCCGATTTGTTGCCGCCTCCGTCTTGCTCGCACTCAGTCCGCGAGTAGTATGGTGCGAGCGAGATAAAAACCTGAGGTTAGGTGGGCTCTTAATGGTGCGTATTGGTGAAGAAGTGTTATTATCGATAATGTTTATGTCTTAAAAAAGGAGCTACGCCTGCCAATGTTTTTCCTCAGATTGTATCGCTTTCAGGGAATATTGACGCGATGATTAGTTTCAACGATAAGCTGTTTAGCGAGGTTCTCTTTATCAACCTTAATCTAAGGTAGGTTTTACTATAAGTCATGTATTTCTTCTTCTAGAACTCGCTACTACTACCGCATACCAACTGTAGGTCCTGGGAAGTTCGAGAACCAGTTCCTAAGACCTCTAAGTCCCACAGCATGGTGGGCTATGATAGCAGTATCAACATTATGTGCTGCTCTCCTGTTGCTGTCAGCGTTGTTAGAACAGCGTCCAACGTCGGTTCAGTACGCAGTGTTCTCCGTTGTTGCTTCTGTTTGCCAGCAATGTATGTTGAACAGCATTATATGTTCATTTATTCTATTCATTTGAGAAACAAACAGATGTAGGTAGTAACAAACATGGAATAACTTAGAAAGAATTTAGCAAAATGCGTATATTGGAATTAGTACTAAAAACACTTTAAAACTATGAAAATAGAAAGGAAACATGCTGATTATATTGATGCAGATAACTAAACAGCTAGATTATAAATAGGTTGTTGTCAGCAACCACAAGACATTCTAAAGAAGATAATGAAAATTAATTAATAAGACGTATAAGCCTAGTGTACATAAATAACATAATATTACTATACTACTATAATATTCTGAATATTTTACAGTTTTCCAAGACATTGATGATGGTGGAACGAAGAGAATTTCAACAGGTAAACA
Organism: Eupsilia transversa; assembly: GCA_914767815.1. NCBI lineage: Eukaryota > Metazoa > Arthropoda > Insecta > Lepidoptera > Noctuidae > Eupsilia > Eupsilia transversa. The sequence continues at coordinate 1,656,223 of OU611880.1, forward strand.
TTTCTTTTACTAAGTTTAAACAAGATTTCGCTAAAGTTTTTACTTTTCCTGAGATCATCGTACATTAATGATGATCCGAAATCTGATAAATTCTGGTGGTCGCTTAATGTAACTTTTGAAAGTTATCCATTTGTTACAATAACTGACACGCGATTAAGTTTCTTTGATAGCGATCAAAGCGAGCTTGATCGAGCAAAGTTATCAAAGTTGAATAATAATCAAAATTCGTATCAGGTTCTAATATTAGTGTTTGACTACGCGACAGGCATTATAATTATTATTTTAACCTCAAAGCTATTAATTCTAGACTTACTTTATTTACTGATAAACCTTGAAGTATATTTAGTGGTAGATCTTCAATACCAGGTATAGTTTTACCGAGAACGCTGTATCGCACCTTAGGCAGCGTTGACGCATGAGCGGCGGGATACCGTGAGCGTTGACGAATGAGCGGCCTGCACTGTCCTCCCGTCTTGCCACGCACATACCTAAAGCGCGGTACAGCGGTTTCAAACTATAGTTAATAAGAATATTTTACCATATAAACTTTCCATCCTTAGCTCGCCAGGTGACAATCCTGGTGACTGGACTGTCTTGCGTACTGGTATACAACTACTACACCAGTTCCGTGGTCAGCTGGCTGCTGAACGGTCCACCACCTTCTATCAACTCCTTGAAAGAACTGCTCGAAAGTCCACTGGAGCTGATCTATGAGGATATTGGGTACTCGCGGTCTTGGTTGCAGGTGACCATGTAAAAATGATAATTGTCCTATAAACCATAGTAATTAATTAACACCAACGTTAATCTGCTCCTGTGGATGTTTAAAGGCTACATTGTATCCTACCTGATGTTCTATTCTAGAAAGCCTTTTTTTTATTTTCTTTAACGAATGGCTTGACATCTAAAGTATGACCCATTTCGCCACGAGGATTCGAATTTTGTAAAAAAAATACATGAACAGCTATTAAAAATCTCTCATCACTTCTCAAAAGTTTAAGTGGACCCATGTCACCCATGCAAACAGAATATTATTCTTAAACGTATGGCGTGTCTGATAACACAATTTCATCGTGTCTGATGTCGCACTACTCATGCATAGATATAAAAATAGTGGTATATAGATTAGTATGTATAGGCGGGCGTAAACTGTGGGACTCGCTCACGCTGGTTGCACCAATTCACTTGTTTAGGTTGTTCAAACTGTCGCAAATAGCATGTGAGACATTCGACACGCGCAAACTTCAATATTGATATGTTTAGTGGCGTAAAGCCGGGTGTGCTGCGCCATGTTGGGATGTTTTCAAAACATCAAACATCAAACACGAACCAATCAGGCATCCGCAAATCAAACACGAAGCGATTTGATTGGTTCGTGTTTCATGTTTTTAAAACATCCAAACATGGCGCAGCAGACCCGGCTTTGGACTTTCAAATATACGTTTTCTGTACCTACATGAAACAAACCAGTGACATATTTTTCAATAACCCTAAATTCTACTCCTACCTACCATCAAACAATAAATGGCTAACCAATCCCATAATCTGACAGACCCCTTCATACTACTTCAACAAAAGGAACGCTCAGATTGAAGACGAGTTGCGTAAGAAGAAAGTATTCAACAAGAAGAAGGATGCCCCTCTCCTGGTGGATCTGGTGGAAGGGATCAAAATGGTGCAGAGAGGAGGTTAGTTGGCGTTAGGCAACTATTACGGGGATTGGATGATGGTTTGGCCAGTTATATCAAAATTTTATGTCAGAATTATATAAGATAGTCCATAATACGCCTGCCCTTTACCTACCACTTCCAAGTGCGTTAGCTGGGAAGAAGAAATGGCGCAACAAACCCCTAGCAGCACAGCTGTCAGTAAAATAAGAACTTGAACAATAGTGTAATAGGTATATCTAGTTAGGAGCCCCATATGAGTAACAAAATCGATTCTCTCACAGTTCAGTTAGATACGGGCAACGTTTTTACACATGGACCCGAAATTGAAGTTCTGTTATAAATTGCTGTAATTTACTATAACCCGGGTCGTTTTTCTATGGTATTAGATTTGTAGGAAGGTCTTGTTTGGAAAAAGTTAAGGAATTTCGTTAGATTTAGGTTCCTATAAGAACATGAAATTGTACATTTAGGACTGGATTTTGTGACACCATCCAAATCATGAAAGCTACTTTAGACATAAACACAAATAACGAAACTATAGTATGAATCGCGTTATGAACTGAGTCGTTGCGCCATAAATGTCAGTAGCAATAATAATGTGCAACGCCTTGCGTCTTATCGATAGTTTGCTACCTGCTCCATAACCTCCATAAAGTGCGAGCGAGACAGACTAGTAACAATGATTTATGGCCCGACAAATCAGTTCCTAGAAGTACATTATTGTTTATTATGATAGTTTTCACGAGACCATCACCAAAGGGCTGATACTGTGTATTGACTGTAGTTAACTCCACTAATTCAATGTTTAATTACTTAATTCAATACAATGTTTATTGCTATAGTTAGTAGGTTAACTTAATTAAGTGGAAATACCGCCGTTTCCATTTAATTTATTATTTCTAAAACAGTTGTGTATTAAGTATACACAGCTTCTCGTTACTACTTATTATTAAGTATTTGTGTAATGTTTAAATTGCAACATTTAATTGTTACATTTCTGCAGATCTACGTGCCTCATTAGGGTAAAATGGAACCGCTAGATTTTACTTTACTGACATACATTAACTCACGCTTTCCTCCTATGGGGGTAGGCAGAAACTACAGAACTTCTCCTGCAGCGAGCCCCTCACTCTGACCCATCAACACAAAATAGCTATGATTTTAAACTGTTCTGGAATTTTTGTTATCAGTTCATACAATCAATAATAGGTACTTACTTAAAGAAACAATTGAGTTTTCATTATAAGACAAGTTACATACTCATTTTTCTTCGACTACTTTCATACATCTGGTCATACACGATAGCCGCTGGCGAGTTCTACGCACCTGACCTTTCTGAAGACCATCACCAATACTCACTATATTTTGTATGTCCTTCTTCCTGTCGTTTCCACTCAAATCTGCCTTTTGTATCCATAAACCTTTTGTAAATCGCCATTAATTCATACTTTAAATAATGAAAATTATTTTTAAAAAACTTTTTTTTTTTTTAAATAATTTAACCATCCTTCTGGGACAGTCGGATTATGGTAAAGCAATAAAGATATTGAGTATTGAAAAGAATAAACCCATAAGCCAGACGTAAAGGCAGACTCTTTATTTATTTTTCACATCTTCTTTGCCATATCACATCATTTCTCAACCATTCATAGTTAGATTCTAAATGAACAAAAGTAAAGTACTATCTTCCGCCCGCGGCTTCACCTGCGTTGTATGTCGATAAAAAGTATCCTATGTCCTTCCCCAGGGTTCAAAGTATTCCCGTACCAAATTTCATAAAATTCGGGTCAGCTGTTTTAACGTGTTGCGCGATCAAATAAACAGACATACAGACAAACAGACAAACAGACAAACATTCTATAAACTGTTGGAACGTGTTCTAAGTATCCCCAGCCAACTTTTTTTCGAATATCTTCCATGTACAGACTTTCGACCCTCTTCATCTTTATTATATGTATACGTAGATAATAATATAGATTGGTAGGTTTTATCCTTCTACAAATTCATTTGAATTATTTTACACTGTTTACCATGTAATCATCATCTTCCAGGCTACGCCTACCACACCGAAGTAAACAGTGCCAACGCCCTGATATCAAAAACGTTTACCCAGGATGAATTATGCGAGCTGGGATCCTTACAGTCCATGGAGAAGACGTTGCTGTATTCTGTGCTTCAGAAACATAGCCCTTTTAAGGAGTTTATGACTTGGAGGTATGAACCAGCATAATCCGAAATACGAGTGTTATATCCGTCTTTTTAATTTTGTTTTTTTTTAAATATAATATTTATATAATATTTCCTTTAATAGTTCAAGAGTTCGCGAGTAATAATTAAATAAAACTAAAAATAGACTGCAAAAACACATAAGTGAAAAACCAACATTATTAATTAGAATGCTTGTTTTGATTTTTTCAGTTATGTGCTTTCGCAGTCGGTTTTTTTAGTTTTTTTAAATACTTTTTAATTTTCAAATTACATTTAAACTTAATTTGTTTATATTTTTGTAACCACCTTTTAAAACCCTTCATTGTGATACTCCACTCGATAGGATTGGAAGTTATTTTTAAACCTCCATTTTGGGGCCAAGATTTCGCCATTTTGCTTTAGTATGCCCAGTGACACTCGCAAAATAAAGACGAATCTAACGACATATCATTCATTAAAATCGGTTCAGCCGTTTAGTAGTTACGAGGGAATATAGACAGGTCAAACTCATAACCCTCCTTTTTTGGCTTCGTCGCAGTCGGGTAAAAACCTAATGTCTTTTAGACTTTAGATGGGTACTCAATTAAAAACTGCGCGATCTTGAATTCCTTAGGTCTTTTATTCTAGAAGCTTTTTTCACTTAATAAAACATTCGTGATTGGTTCCAAAAAAAAACAAAACAAAACAAAGCCAATTAATTAAAAAAAAGTAACCGCGGAGTTTTTTGTCGGTTCTTCTACAATTCTTAATTGGAATCATGTGTCTTCTGAAGTTTCATACGTCCACATGTAGATTAATGTGAAACAATTTAAAAAGCTTTGAAGGCTAAACGCTACCTTTTAACATTTGCGTAATAATGTTACTGACCTTATAGCACCCAAGGACGTTATTTTCCCTAAATAGTCCATTTTACTTTTGATTTTGTTCCAGTTTAATGCGCCTCTCAGAACAAGGCATAGTCTCCTGCATCCAGATCCGCAGCTCTTCATATGAAGTCAAGTGTGAAGGCAGTTCTCCTCGAGCCCTTGCTTTAGGAGGAGCAGCACCTGCTTTCATACTCCTGGCTGGAGGGTACATGCTCGCTACAATTATCATGATGGCAGAAAGGTAAGTAAATACCTTTAAGGCTCGTGCAGACTAGCGCGACAGTCGCGCGACGCGATTCTGCGATGCTTAGAAAAAATTCTATGAAATCGCCGCGGCCATACAAAACATTCCTTTGGTGTCACGTTGCGAATGTGTTGCGTGGCGATAATATCGCAGAATCGCCATGCGAACACGCAAACACGCAAACACGCGCGACAAGTCGCGCGTGTTTGCAGGAGCCTTCACTTACTGGTTTTTCTCCAAAGCCATCTACGTTTTGGAACGGAAGCTTAAATTTTTCGACTGTTTCCTAGAGCACTTATTTTCATAACTCGAGTTTGTGTGATCAATGAGTTTGTAAATAATCTTCTTTTTTGTTTCAGAATGATCTACAAAATGAAACATAGCCACGATATTCCGAAATAGATTTTGCAATGTGTTAATTGCTTATCACGGATGATAAGTAATTAACACATTGCAAAATCTATAACGAAGTAGGTAATCCAAATTCACAATTTGTAGCATTTGTAGCAAGGGAGTGAGTTGGTTACCGATTATTATTTGCACAGCACGAGATAGTTTCCATCATATAAAGCGCCAGCTGGCCTTTGTAGACTAAATAGTTTATATTTGCTTTTCACAAATAAATTAATCATGTATCTTCACATCTTTTATTTAACATCCTTTTAATCGCTTTCCATATAATAAAAAAGAAAATAACTTTCCAATCTACCTATTTATTTTCAATTTCAGCCATTTGACTACCCAATACCATATTTTGGCACTGGACCTTGCACGGCACTGGGCAATTTTTATATCAAAAACAGAAAATACAAGTTGTCGGGCACTGAAGCAACGATTTTCAATCAATAGCCTGGCACAGCGCCACGGATTATCAACAATCTATTAAAATAATCCAGTTGTGACTAACATATTGACAGACGAACCCTTTGTTAGTACAAATTGGACAGGCTACTTCTACTGCAGTGAAAATTCTGGGAAATTGAAAACGAAAAATCGGTTGAACTCGTGTGCTTGTTTGAAGTTTGTTGAATCTGATGCAGAATTCATGGAAAAACGGCGAAAACGAACTGCAAGGAATTAAGTTATAACTTGAATAACCTGATTTGAAGGATTTGGGTTACACTAGATAATTCTATTTTCTTGTAAATTTTGACTTTCAAAAGTGCCTTTTAATTTCCAACTTGACATAAATGATCCAACTTTGACTTTGCCTGAAATTACTCTAAGGTCTAAGGTTAGTAATATTAAGTACCCTGTAAATCTTCAGACGCGCCCTAAAGCAGTGTAAAATTTTAAGATAAATCACAGTTTGTAATTTTTTCATTTGTCTGTAAACTTTTTATTTATCTACTAATTTTACATGATTTGTTAAAAGAAATGCGGTGTTTAATATATGTATTACAGACTCATAATACCATCATACGAATAGATTAGTCGTTTACTTGACTGCAGGTGGTTTCGCGAACAAATGCACCAGCATCAGCCCCTAAAAAAACACATTCCCAACGTTGTTTCATCTCGTTAATCAACAAAAGTAATACCCCAACCAAACATATAACGCTTGCACAAACTACTTTCGGAAACTACTAGAGTTTGTGTTAATTATGCAACTCACCATATAGCTGTATGCAACTACACATAGAAACCTTATTACTTTGTAGTTTATCAAATAACGGGTTGTTGTTACAGTTCAGTTAACTCGGTTAGCTTAAACTTTGAAGTTAATTTGAACTCTGAGGATCATGTAGATGGTTTGATAGCTTTAATGGAAACTTGGTCTAGGTAGCTGGGTTAATTGGTGGTAATTAAGACTTGTATTTAGATTGGTAGGAGGAGGAGCTCGTGGCTAAGTAGTAACAGCCGCACGGGTCGATCCATCAGGTTAAGCTGCGCTTGCCGGGGTTGGTCCGTGGATGGGTGACCATCTTTACATACCGAGACTCCTCCGTGCTTCGGAAGGCACGTTAAGCAGTTGGTCCCGGCTGTCATTCGTGGATCTTTGACAGTCGTTACGAGTCGTCAGAAGCCCGAAAGTCTGACAACCAGTCTTACCAAGGGGTATCGTATTACCCAGTTACTGGGTTGTGGAGGTCAGATAGGCAGTCGCTCCATGTAAAATACTGGTATTCAGCTGCATCCGGTTAGACTGGAAGCCGACCCCAACATGATTGGGAAAAGGCTAGGCAGAATGAATTTAGATTGGTAGGAGATTTTGGAAATGGTGGAAATAATCACTGATTTTGGCGTTTTGCCGTCCACGTTTTTATACAGGTTTGCCACAGAGCATGACATGTCAACTGAGAAATATTGGCATTTAAATCTGTTGCGAGAGCAGTGGTGATCCAGCGGTAGCCGGGTACTTACCGCTGGACTTACTTGTACTTGCACATAGGTCGTGTGTTCGAACCCAGGCAGGCACATAATTTTGTGTAAGTTATTTCATCATATAAATATAAAATACGCTAATTAACAGAATTTGGATAACATTAAATGACAAGCAAAATCGAAGCTAAATTATATCTTAAAGACAAAGTTAATAATAGGTATCGCAAATAAAATTTATTCGAACATATAAATTGTTAGTAATTACATATTTTATGTATCACTATCCAGGCACGATTTATAATTCTTTCATAAACTGCTGAAAATATCATAGTCAGCTCAATTCATTCTATTCGCATATCATAGCACAAAATCAACCTCCGTTATCATATTTCTAGCTCATTAACTATGGAACGTTAAAATTTTCACGCAAACAAGAACTTTTACTTCAGATAATAATCATGTCTTTTAGGTGGAAATTTGTGAATCGCATAAAATGCTGATTAGTAGAAAAATATGCTGGTTTACAAGACTTACACTTAAATGCCCTGTTTTACGACTCAGGCGACGTCCTAACCAAACGTGATCGTCACGCGAATATGCGATCATCGCGTTCATATTATGTCACTTTTTGTTCAGCGAACTCAAACGCGTGGTCGCGCCGACAGAGGGCGCCTTTCAGTTTCCCGAACAAAAAGTGATGTATGAAAGCGACGCCTGCTAATTCGCGTTAACAATGATTTTGGTTAGCCGCTTTCTGCCAGATAATCTGATAGAATAATAAAAAAGATATCCCAAACTAGCATCGTTTTTTTAGACATCAGCAATTTAGATTTTTACAGAATAGACCGTTTAAAATGAAATACCTAAATACGTATCCTCTCTCTTTGCCTACCCTCATCCCATTTCATTTGTGGTCGGCTTTCCTCGTCATTCTTCGTCAGATGTAATGGGTCGTCGAGTCATTCACTTGGGCTTGCTTCAGGTCGTCGTTGACTACAGACATCCAAGTGAGAAGGGATCCTTGCTTCTTCGGACCTATATTCATGTAGAGGACTTGCTTAGCCCTGTGTCTCGGGCCTTCTGCGCTTCAGAGAGTTTTTCTTGGATTGGTCCTGTCAAATTAATCAGCGCCTGACGTAAATTGACGTAATTTTAGTACGCAAGTTTTTAACCACGTCTAAACTTGTATGGAGTAGTGACAGGTGCTGATTAATTTGACAGGACTAAACTAAAATTTATCTTCTGTCCTCTTCTTAATGAAGAAAAACATGCACTGAATCGAAATTTGGTGTAGTTTGTGAACAAGAGAATCTGCACCAATGTCTGTATATTTTACTAATTTGTAAGCTAGAAGCATTCCGGTAGGAATATAATAATGATCAGCAAGTCTATCAAATTACAATATCTAAGTAACCCAATTGGCGCTACGACTAAATTAACACAATTAATACCTAAGCTCGCTATTCTGATGCCGCAACTACATTAGCAATCAAATTATATTAACTCAATGGTTCAATCTACACGAGTTAGACTGTGTATCTACTATCTGATTTGGAATATTTAAGCTCATTGAGCTTGAGATAGTGATATATAAGTAGGAATAGCTTTTGCCCGCGGCTGAGCCCGCGTGGAGGTCACAAAAGAAACCTATAAAAACTTTATCCATAAAAAAATCAACATAAGTGCCAACTTTCATGGTGATCGGTCATAACATCACGCCTGCATTCCCCGAACGGTTGGGCAGAGTTGTACTAATAGTACACCCACTTTTCGCTAGTTATGATTGAGTCCCGTGTAATAGGGAGCGTTGTGGTACGAACGAACATTAAAGCTTTATCAATATTATATACATATTATTATACGTTAAAGTCGCTTTTATTATCTGTCCATGACACCGCGTTGTTCTTCTAAATGACGCAATGGATTTTGATGCAGTTAACAACATTATTTCCAGAATGTATTTCGGAAGGTTTATGTGTAATACATCATATAGTTAAAATCCCTAGCATTTGCCCATGGCTTTGCCGAAAAAAAATACCTATAAAAACGTTATCTATAATTATATGTGCCAACTTTCACCGTATGATGTTGGAGTTTTTTTAATCTCATATTTACTAACATCCATTTTTTTTATTTAGACAAAATAAAGTTTTTCGGGCCTGTGTCCGGCCCGTTTGAGGCCGGTATAAAAGAAAAAAAAACCACTCGCTAGTAACCACTTAACGCTAAATAGACTGTACGGTGAGCTAGAAGCTGATTCGCAACCAGCGAAACGAGGATTTCAGACGAATTAAATTATCAATATTCATCTGAAAACCTCAGTTTCTGAATCTGAAATAGGTTTCCTGGAAACTGCTACAATGAAGGTTCACATTGATTCATTTGATATTCAAGGAATGATAAATAGTTATGGTCAGTACTACTCTTCCCTGTAACGTAATGAATTTCCTAAATTAAATACCCATCCAAAATATAATCATGTTAATTAAAAAGCACACCTTACTTACCCCCTTTTGGTAACCCCTAACCATAACCCATTTGACTCATATAACTTGCATGACCATTTTCCTTGCCAACCTCATAATTAACTACCCACTATGCACGACAAAATTCTCGTCAAGCGTCCGACTCCTTAATTCCCTACAGTCAAGGCTCATTCATTTAGTCTGAGGCTCACTCAGTTATTTAAGAGTCTGAACAGACTGCCAGACAAGTGAATAACGCTACAATGGGAATATATGACGAGTTCTCAATGGAACCTTACTGTTCCGATAGGATATATGGCTGGTTTGACTGCAAGAGGATTGAAAATTAGATGAGGATTGGCGTTTGAGTTGAAAGAGCTTTTAAAGCTACGCTGTGGGCCTGTGGCTTTAAGCATGTCTGGCATATACCTAAGCTATTTAAACCATTCATTGTTGTTAGCGTTAAGGAAATTGCTGCGGAGCAATGAGGAAAATGTCGTCAGGAAAGTTTTGAGTAGAGGAATACCAAAGAAACGATGGATTGTTTCTGTGAAAGATGATATGGCTAGAAAGGGAGTTCTATCGAGATGACGAAAAATAGAGAAGTATGGAAGAGAAATACATGTCGCGCCGACCCCAAATAAATTGGGATATGGGCAGGAGAACGATGATGATTTTTGGGCCTTAAGGAAGTTTGCCAGCCAATCGAGATAGAGAGTTATTAAAGGGACTTGTCATTCCTGTAGGTACTTTTGAAACGACAAACATGAGCGTGTACGCAACTGTCGTTTCAATGCATGTATTTATATGGAACTGGCATCGAAGGCAGCGGCGCAGGGAGCGGCGACAGTTCCTTATAAAACTATGCACTTGAACGCGCCTCTCTCGCGCCGCTGCCGCCGCCGCCGCGCCGCCCGCCGCCGCTGACTTCGTGTCCGCGGCCTAAGAGTTCTGTTTTTGGTGCCTATACTCGTACTTATTTGTGTTTGTAATGTATGTAGTTTTAATTCTTAGTTTCTTCGTGGAATACAAACAGAAAAAAACACAAATATAATAAGATTTATTATTATTTTTTACCGCTAAACATAACTGTTTTTGTAGGATTCTTATTCGGTTCAAATTCAAATTAAACCTACCCATAACCATTTAAAAAAAACACATAAACGTACATGGGCACTTTTGAAACGTCAGAAGCTATATACAGTTCCAATTGATCGTTTCCTATAGAGAAGAGCCGGCAAGAAACTCCTTGGTTACTTACTACTCCTTTAAAAATAGTTTTACAATGTTTTAGTGTTTTACAATGTTTTCAAATCACACTGTTAAAAGATATGGGAGGAGTGTAGATCTGTCGACAAGTACTCGATACTTAAAAAAAGGGAAAATAGTAAAAAAAATATCTAAAACTCTACAAGGCCTACCTACTTACATTCACAAAATAGAAAATAATCTATACATTATGTATGTTTCTGAATAAAAATAAATAACCAATTTCAAACAAATTACGTGTGTTTTATTACAACTGTAACAAATCTGAATGATATCTTGTCCACAAAAGTCTAATAAAAAGTGCAAGTTACAAATTGAACATTTAAATTCCAAGTCGGTATCCAAAAACACTCAAAAACCGATACGAAACTGATCACCATACCAATGGAATTCTTAACACAAAAACTTCAGTTCTACATCACAGAGAAACCTTTATTCCGTTATAAAACTGCAAGAGTTATTGAGGCGAACTAAGTGGGTCACGCCGTAACTTGGCCAAACTCTACAACTTGGCCAAATTCTCTTGGCTGAAAACATTAGGTACTGAAATAAGATTTAATTTTGAGAATAATGTGCGTGTGTGTTGAATTCTGTTTGTTACTGCCAGGTATATCACTTTCCTCTATGGTTACTGCACTGTTGATGTTTTTGGATTGATTTAAAAATCAGCCTATTTCTAGCCCATAATAAATTGTCTATTGCTGAAGTTGGCCTTCCTAATTAAGAAGAAGAAGAACAATTTATTTGTTATAAATAGGTATTGTACATACAAAGATCTTACAAATTTGGTAGCTACGTTTTGCCGAAAGTGATATAGAAATGAAAAAAAAAAAAAACAATAAATGAAAAAAAAAATTAATGAGTGAATGAAATTATCATGCTAAAAGGTTACGGAGAAAAAAACCATAGAAAAATCACTGAAGCTGCACTGCCGTCCATACTCACTAATGCATTGTAAAAAAAAACTACCTCGGCCTATCTAAAACTAAAGTTTTTTGAGACAACCACGTGTACATAATCATTTTGCGGGTCACGATATAAAATTCTATTATAACTCAATTTCTTTAGTACTTGACAGAAACAGTTAACTCGTTTAACCCAAAAGGAGCAAAGTGTAAAGTTTTCTCTAAGAAAATTGTGCCAAAATCCGCTCGCTCCGTCTCGCTGATTCCCCTTAAATACGAACTGACAGCGCGGTGGCGAACTTCGCCGTAACTTTTTACGTTAATTTTAACCGCCTCTCTGCAGTATCGTTAAGTTTTGCGTTCGATTCCCTGTTTGATATTTCTGTAACAGTCCAAGGTTCTTAATTATGCAGTAAATGTAAAAAAAATAAAAAGTTTTATTGATTCTTATACAAGTGACAATATTTGGGTATGATCCCGCACTAGGATTCCGTGTCGCAGGATCCAGACTCTTTCAAATAATGTCAATTGTAGGCCTACCGTGTAACCCATAACGTCATCAGAACACTAAAGTTCCATACTTTACTGTAGGGTAACGGTCTACACTCTGGACTATCTGGACTTTAAAAGAGACTATGAGTTCGTGTCAGTCTTTCTTCTCATTATAGTCAGGCAATACCGAACTCATTTAGGTTTAAAAACATAATTTAAATCTGACGTTTAAAAGTGTTTATTTTGAACCAATCTACAGCAAGTACAAGTATATATCGGAACTAAAAAGGGGGAAGAGCTCATTGGGTATCAAAAAAATTCATCCGCATCGCTGTCAATGGGGAAAAATGCCCAAATTTTTTTGATGCCCAATGAGCTCCTCCCCCTTTTTTAAGTTCCGATAAATACTTGTATAAACTATATTTATTTTTATTTAATTTAATATAATTTAGATTTATAACTAAGTAAGACGTGTAAATAGTTATGAATTTACAGCAATAAATATCATATACCATTAAATGACTGTGAATCATAATCATGTGGCTGTGTCAAAAAACCTCAGTCAAAATCCAGACCTTCATCATGACCAGAAACAAACTAAGTCTTGCAAAAAACCAACAAAATCGATATTAAACTCAACATTTCGCTACACCAAGTGTGAACACAGAACCTCAGGTCCACCACTGGCATACCAAATGTCTTCCAATGCAAACGTCTGGCGGGCAGCCAAGCTGATGCTCCAAGTCTTGCCCTTTTAGCCAAAATAAATATTTGTTATTGCCCCAAGAAATATGGGAGCTGGATTAACTTATGTTCCTGTTTTTTCGCGTCTTATTATAATTTAGGAGGCATAAGCAGTCGTGAGTACTTGCAAAGATAATAATATGTTGAGAAAAAGATGGCGTCACTTAGAAAGTGAACCGGCAAAGTAGGTCAAGATAAGGATAGATAATAAGTTCTGCTCATCCTTGTCTGACTAAAAATATTGTGGAATTGTCTATGATGTGTGCTAGAAAGTGAAATTTTGTATTTTTTCTGCGAGATTTCTTTAACAATATACTAGAGTGTGCGCTAGATAAGTCTGCCCGCGACTGATGGCGCTGCCGTGCTTAATTCTATACTGTTATATTTAAAATATTTAATGTATAAGTAAACCTAATATTATTAACCATATAGTCATATTAATAAATTAAATAATTCTATACTTAATTTGACCTTGCAAACGGTAAGATGGCGGCATACTTATTAGTTCCGATTTCAGCCGCGCGCACACTTATCTTGTCTCGCAAGATAAGTGCACTCTATACCTGAAAACTCACTCACTCACTCGAGAATTGTCAGATTTACGGTTCAGAAACTCTGTCATTTCTGTAATTCCCACGAATTGTCTTGTTTGCCTTAAAAATGTGGTACTATGATTTGTATTGCCTTTCAATCCCAACATTATGAAATAGGTACATATTTATCTGAGATGATTAATTTAATCGTGATTAATTTAAAAAATCAGGTGTTCCCTAAATTTTGACAAGCTTTACGAACACAAATGTAGGGAACAGCCATTTTTTTTTTCGCGATTTCAGGTTTGGTCCCATAGTGAAAGTTGTTCATAATGATGAGTACAATGACCCCTAAAGAGGATGCCCATGAATTTAATTTCAACCTGTATAACAATATCAATGATATCACCAGCAAACTTATAACCTCTTTTAAATTCCCTCTAAGTAACTAAAAACCTAATAAAGTACATACATACTTAATCACTGAAGCCTTTGCTAACTTTTCTCAAACGTAGGTTCTCACAAGTACTAGCACAGCTGATAACATGTAAATGTAACTCAAACGAATTCGGCAACTGTTCACAATTGTTAGTTCTAGACGAGAAGTTTTCTTTGAGTCCCTGCAAGTAGTTAATTTTCAATGAGTATTCAGATTCGTGTCTGTTTAATGAATAGAGGGGTAACTTGGGAGGGTTTTATTAATAGAAAGAGGTATTTGTGTGTCTGTATGCAGGTCGTTATATATAAATCTTTCACTATGCGAAGCCACAGCGCTCCCCGAGTGCCATCCTACTAATATCATAAATGCGAAAGTTTGTGAGGATGTTTATTACTCTTTCACGCAAAAACGACTGAACGGATTTGTATGAAATTTGACACACATACGTTTATAACCTAGATTAACACATAGGATACTTTTTATCCCGATATTCCTACGGGATCGAGACTTATACGGGTGAAACCGCGGGGCGCTGCTAGTAGAATATATTTTTATTTTAAAACAAATTAATTTAAAAGCTGCGGGGTTGCTTCATATGTTTGAAAAATTCGTCTGCTCGACAACGTGAATGACGTAATGAATGTTATTGGATTGTCAAAATGAAAGGCATTGCCATTGTAAATGTGTTACGCTGGCTGCTCCCAAATGTTTTAGATACGTGTCGTTCTCCCTCGCCCACCGGTTATTGGTTCCTCAAATGGGATTAGTAATCAATTTTCTGTCAAGTCTCATGCTTTCTGTTGATATGGGCTAAATAAAGTAACTATCAAATCATTCAAGTTTAAATGAGATTTCAAAGTTACCGGTTAAATTAAATACGTTTTCATAAATCGGGAGTGAGGTGAAATAAGTTCATTTATACATACCTATCCTAACTAATAATATAAATGCAAAAGTGAGTTTGTTTGTTGGTTCGCTTTCACGCCAAAACGGCTGAACGGATTTGCAAGAAATTTGACACATGGGTAGACCATAACCTGGAGTTGGATAGGCTACTTTTTATCCTGGATCGCAGACTAAGTCGCAGGCGCAAAAAAACTGCGAGGTGCGGGAACGATTCTGATTTCGAAAACATATTTTTTTGAATTTTTGTCCGTTTGTCTGTGTGGATGTATGTTCCGGAGTGGCGTAAAAATGGCTGAATGGATAAGGATGAAATTTGGCAAGCAGATTTAGTACAAGAGTTTATAACCTGGATTAGTACATAGGGTACTTTTAATCCCAGAGTACGTTCCCGTGGGACATTTTCTAACATCCATGCCGGTGAAGCCGCGGGCAAAAGGTTATAATTAAAATACACAGCAGAATTGGCGATGAAATTACCTAATGGTAAACCTAAAAATTTATATGGACATGAAACTAATTAAAGTATTTTGTTCGAGTGAACGCGGGTAAAAGCTTACTAACTTTGAGCAGCTGTAAAGAAAAAAAAAATAACCCCCGACAGAATTCCAGGCGATGCTGCAGTATCGGTTCAAGTACTATGTTCTAATAATAATAGAATACTAAATTTCGAATCGATAAGACCTGTGGAAAATCAAGTGTGGAAGATGCGCACATCCAATCATCAGCTAGAAAAAAGCCGATAATCTTCAAACGGCTGAACCGATTTTATTGAATTGTAGCTAAGAACACTCTCAATCAAGACACCTTTCAAACAAGAAAATAATAATCAAAATCGGGTCAGCCGTTTGGGAGCTACGAGGGAATATAATAATATCAATACACACGTTAAACTTATAACACCCCTCTTTTTCCGTCGGGGGTTAAAAATAAACAAAATATATCTACGAGCACAGAGCAGAAATAGTTGGTAGCTGCAAGTCGTGATTGTGACAAGATGGCTCCCACTCAGCATGACGCTGATTTTCAGTGGTCACCCGAAAAATTACGTACGGAATCCAAGTCAGGTTGGCTTTCTAGTGTGCGCTATAGATGCAAGACTTGTTCAATCAACAACCACTCATTCATGGGTCGATAACCTTGTACAACTAGTACATCTATACAATATCTATCCGGAAATTTAATTTCGTCCGCAATTTTTCCCACCATAAAACAATTTAACGGTAATGTTAAGAGATTCGCAGGGAGTCCCGGCAAATCCCGGGATTTAGCTTGAATAATGTCCCGGGGTAAAACTGGGACAGGAGCATTTATTTTATTTATATAGCTCATCGGTTACGGATCTAATGCTATATCGTGGGTTAGGTCGTTCTAAGAATTTTGTACGTGCTTTCTTTGGGATGCAGTTACGAATAAGTGCTGGGGAGTTTGTTGCGCCACTTCTTCTTCCCAGCTAAAGCACTAGGAAGTGGTGAAGGGTGGGCGTTTTGGGGGACTGCTGATTCTCAGCCTAGTTTCAATATAATTATGACTTTTCTTATTGTTTTTTTTTTAAATAACTGACCAAAAATTTCAACGCGTGAGGTTTCATAGTCATGAACTGAGTCTATGGAAACACGTTGCTCGTAGATGTCCCTGCCACCCTGTATGAAAAAACAGCATCACTTCTTTTAAACAAAAACTGTCCAGAACTACTCAAACAAATACTCTTGAAAGTATGATATTAGCATAAAATGAATTATCTCGGCTTAGATAACAACACCGCGCTATTTCCTTGAGCTGACAACTGTCATTAATCAGTTACTCGCCTTTTCTGTCTGTTCAATTTAGTAATTCAAATAAATCGAATCGTTTGTGCGTACACAACTAAGTAATTGATAAACTGATTTTGGTGAAATTCGAAAGCCGAATTTCATCACCGTCATATTACATTCAAGTCGTTATATATATATATATTTTTTTTTATTTCAAACTCATTTTTAATAAACTTCCAAGAAACTATAGAAATTATTTTTAATTTGAAAATCATGTTTTTATTTTGTTTTGTTATTTGTATTTGTACGAAACAAATCCCAATTACAATGTCTCAAAAATATTCAGATACACAGGCAATTTAAAGTCAATCTACAATCCTGATTTTACGCCTTTCGTTCCTAAATACGACGACATTACGAAGCAACACGACGGTTCTAAACATCACTTGTAGAAAATAAACTAATATTTCACTGTGACGTCTCTAATTAGGGAGAAAACGGTCATCTTTCGTGAGAGCAGATCCGCGTGCTGGAGCTAGTCCCCAAACGGCCTCGTTACATGTAATTAAAGCCCATAAGACCACGAAGAGCCTGGCTGGTATTATAGTAGCAGAAATACAAGCCTGGTGTAATGTAACGTTTGTAATACTAGGTGTTACAGTCGATTTTGGTTGAATTTAGTCGGAAATTAACATAATTATTACAAACTTGAATGTTAAGCTATCCCGAAGGGGAATGACATGGGTTCAATGATATGTGGCTTACGATTTATCGTTTCTATCGCCATTTATCGGGGCCATTCTATCCTTTACATGTATGTAAAGTTCACCAAGTTTTTGATTTACGAATATTCAATAAACTGTCAAAATCTACTTGCTTTCTGTGGCTTGATTGGTGACTTAATAGAATGTCTTTTAAATCACAGCCATAACCTTCGAAATAAACGAGAAAGAATAAATAGTTGGGTAGATATACCACTATACAAATTGTTGAAGATCAAAATAAAGCTACCATCCACCCATACATTCTAAGGGCGGATTTCACCAATGAAACTGAACGGAACATCTAAATCGCCATCAAGAGCTGTCAGTGTCTTCAATTTTGACACACAAAAATGAATGTTGACACTGACAGCTCTCGAACGTGCTTTAGATGTGCTGATTAGTGTGAATTTCACCAATGAAACTGAATGCGATCAGCGCTTCTATTCCGAGTTCAAGAGCTGCCAGTGTCAATATTCCAAAGAAAATAATGACACTGACAGCTCTTAAACGTGGTTTATGTACTGATCGAGTTCAGTTTCATTGGTGAAATTCGCCCTAATTGGTGAAATTCGGCGTAAGTAAGCAAAATTTTTCACAGTATAATTCCAAAGTAACCTACATTCTCAAATACTGAAACGTCTATTTTAGTATTACTCAAGAGTCGGAGGAATAAAGTTTATGATTTATAACACATTGGAAGTTAGAGCGTTGCTGAAACACCAGACTATCCTCAGGTGATTTTAAAATTGTCTGTAGAAAGATTAATGTAAGCTGTACGGTGGAATGGGTGGGTTGGCAGCTGAAGCGATTTGTAAGATAATAATATAACGAAATGTGTTTGAAAAATTAATCAGTAGACAGTGGAGTTATCATAGAAATAATTAAAGTATTATCTAACTACTGTAACTAGAGAGTGGTGGAATATTTTAAAAGTATAATTTATCAATGGTGCCGATTCCCTTGTTCACAAACTAAACTACGTTCAGTGCATCTTTTTCTTTGTATTTCATTAAGAAAAGGACAGAAGATAAATTTTAGTTTAGTTCTGTCAAACCTGTCACTACTCCATACAAGTTTAGACGTGAATAAAAACTTGCCTAGTAAAATTACATCAATTTCCGGCATCTACAAAGCCACATGCGAACTACGCATCAAAGACCTGAAGTCACACAAATCCTGTATCGCGCAATTAGAGTTTACCGCGCGATCAACATATGTAAGACTATCTGACTTATCAATCGTTGGGTAGTTGCCCGCCAGACATGACACCCGTCTGGTCGGAGGATCCTCACTTTTCAATACAGGATGAGTGAACTTTACACCCTGTTCCTCATACCTCTAGAACTGCTTTGTCAGTTCCCTGACTATGAAATCAATAGCAATAATATCAAAAACCCAATTAGTTTTATACCCAGCTCTGTTGCCACTGGCGCCATACAAAAATTATGACAAGTTATATAGAGGGGGTTTGGATTTTCGCCAGCACCCCCGTACGAGTTTCCACAGAATTAAGTCATCCTATACATAAGAGATGGCGGTAGAGACATTGTTTTCATATTCTCAAGGGGATTACGGTGGAATGTTCTGGATATAATTTCTATGACGATTAATTTTGGTAATGGAAGGTGGTACAGGAAGATTATTACTTAGAATTTAAGGGTCTTCATGAGTGGCGATATTTAAATGTACGTCTAGCCCACCATGCGGTCAGCCTCACTACCATCTTAGCATAATCAGCTAATAAGGTTCCCAATGCTGTGACACAAGCCTCCTCTCTTCGATAGGGAGTGGGCTGTAATCTACCACGCGGGCCCAGTTCGAGTTGGTGGTTTGGGGAGTTTGTTGCGCCACTTCTTCTTCCCAGCTAATGCACTAGGAAGTGGTGAAGGGCGAGCGATTTGGGGGACTGTCTTATGTAATTTTGACGTTTGAAAAGTGTTGATACTCAGCCTAGTTTGAATAAATGACTTTTGATTTTGATTTTGATGTCACATCTTTGATTTGATGATTTGATGTCATTCTTCGATTTTTTTGTCTGTTTTCAATCTCAAATCTTTTTCGTTTTGAGAGCAGTGGTGATGCAATTATTTACATACTAGTAAAGCACCTATCTGGGTTCGAGCCCACGACCTACAACTCGTAAGTCAGAGCCACTACCACTGGGCTACTATTGTTCCACCACGACGCTACCACGCTACCACCTTTCTGACCGGTAATTTGGTATTTTTTTATGTGAGGCAAGATAAAGAATTTAATTCAAAGTCTACTGATTTTTTTTTTGCTTCCTTACTCTGTCCCACTTTACTGGGTTATGGAGGTCAGATAGGGAGCCATACCAAGTAAAATAATGGTATTCAGGTGCATCCTGTTAGACTAGAAGTATATCCCATTATGCTTGTGGAAGGCTAGGTTATAGATGATGATGATTGTCCCTCTTCGGAGCAAATTTCTCCCTCCATTCTACTTTCTTCTTCAATTCCTCGCGATGCGGAGCTTCATCTTTCTAGTACCCCGCCATCTCCTTCTAAATCAAAATCAATAGTCATTTATTCAAACTAGGCTGATAATCAGCACTTTTCGAACGTCAAAATTACATAAGACAGTCCCCCAAAACGCCCACCCTTCATCACTTCCTAGTGCTTTAGCTGGGAAGAAGAAGTGGCGCAACAAACTCCCCAGCAGCACAGCTGTTTGTTCCGTTACAAAAAAAAATTGATTCTGATCTAAGCTAAACTATGATAGGTACTTTTCCTATTGCTTTTATTAATGGCTGCCCCAGAACTCAAAAGTTATCATACACATGCAGAAACGATTAAAATAATTTATGTTACAAAGTTTGTTCTATAAAGTACGTGAGACGCCTGATCCTGAAACTTGTTCAGGAAATCGATCCGCAGTTCTGTTACTACCTACCTACTATTGCTCCTTCGTCGAACTTAATATTCTGGGCAATGCTATAAACGTGTCAAATATCATCCCGGTTCCGGGCAATTTATGCGGGTATCATTGTGGTCCAGGGACTATTGGCGAAGTCAGGTAAGGACTTAGGGTTACTTTAAATACTTGAGTTAGGTATTTTATTGGGATTTGCAGAGATTTGGAAAAACCGGGTATTTTTCTGAAGGTAAGTTAGGTTCGTGTTAAGACCTTGGTCTTTGGGATGGTATAACTTTTAAACTTCGTGGTTTTTTTTTCAAAATAATTAGTTAATTATCACTTTGACATTAGTTACAAGATCAGAGAGTACCATTATTTTGGGACACTAAACAGTGAAAACAACACCTTTATTTAGGGCTAACGAGTGATATAAGACAATCATGTGCTTTATTCAAAACATGTTGATGAAACAAAAAAAGACGTGTTGTTAGGTTTTTCCATTAGGAATTTCACAGAAGCAGCCCTGAGGCCTCAGAGTCAGGATTTGTGATGGTAAATAGACTCGCACCTTTCTTTTTTTATTGATTAAAAAAAACCTTTATATTATAATTCATTTACTTAGTCACCAAGTCCTAATATACAAATCACAAATACGTACAATTCATTAAATTCATTACATCATAAAAAAATAATTACATTACAATACAATTAATTAAATCATTAGAATAAAATAAATGTACATTATAATTCCTTACAATCCCAAAATAAATTACATTAAAACTGAGTAGTCTTTAAAATGACATTACATTACATTATCACTAGCAATAAAAACAAATATCACACAATCCTTATTGTGGGCAAACTGCACACTGCTGGGCAAAGGTCTCCCAGCTTCTCACTCTTCAATGTGTGTTGCCTTCTCCGCCTATTTCGCCTCGTATTAGATGAACTTACAATAATTAACTGGCGAAATGTGGGTGTAGTGAGAGGTGGATACCTCTGCTTGCTTAGGTATAAACCAAACAGGTATTTGATAACCACACTTACTCAAGACATTGAGGTATTATTGTACTAGCGTATAATACCTCAATGACTCAAGACGGGTTGGCGGTTCTCTTGTAAATTAAGAAAAGCCAGTGAGAGAAGCGGAAATACACTTGAGCTATTGATACAGACCACCGCACGTCCATGATATTCATTATCAAAGGGTGGTGTTTGTACTTCACGAGTTACCTACCTACTTCTGACGACAGGTAACGTGGCCAACAATGTCGCCAGTTTTGAAAGAGCCACTTTTCAAATTTCATCTTTTACTCGAAGAAAACAGAAGGCCAATTTCCGTAATTAAAAAAACGCCCAAAATCTTGTCGCGGTCTCATCTCAGTGACAATCAATTTCAAAAACTTGTCAAAAATATAAGGGAAATACGAGGTATTTTTGACAGATTGATACTTTTGGCGTTCGAATTACGTTGACAAGGCGCTGCTGGTAAACATTTGTTCAATTGTTTTGTGAGATGTCACTTGAAATGTTTGTAAAAAACAAGATGGCCGCGTAAGTTCCAATTTTGGCCACGCGCTAAAAGAAGCGCTACTACGTCCTTTTAGCGCGTGGCTAAAATACAGATATAATAAACAAATATAATAGATAAATATAAATAATATATATATAATAAATATAAATCAAAGAAATTTTGAATAAAGAGCGATATCATAAAATATAATCTTACGCAATCGAAAATAACAATGTCTCCAAGAAACAGAAGGATAGGAAGCAGGGTAACATGTTGGGTTCAAATTTAATAAAGGACAATGGATGTAACGGCAATAACTCTATGGCGCACATACAGCTGCGCAATGGGAGATATCCAATAACAACCACTTCTATAAACTTTGTCTTTAGTTATATTCATGTTGGAGGTTTGCTTGGTTTTTGAGAGAAATAATATTTAATTTCCTAGGTCTATACTGATTCTTCCATTCAAAAATCATACTGATCACTGTCTGCCTTTGATTATGGTATATGAAAAAAAAACTTCTAAAATCCATTCGAATAAAGAAAGTGAGAATGGGGGTATTATTTCCGAAGAGGAACAAAAGTGCACGATTGCTCAACAGAAGAAAGAAAGAAAACATAGGTTTATTTGTTGCAGAAACACATTTTTTCTGATTACCCATATTTTTGCATGCACACAAAACAATGGGTAATATACAAAATCTACAAACAGACATAGTCGGTAGCTGCACGTCATGACTGTGACAAGAAGGCTTCCACTCAGCATGATGCTGTGCTATGGGGGACAGCACAATGCTGATTTTCAGTGGTCACCCGAAAAGGTTTTCGAACATCAGAAAATTATTGTATTCATAGGTCCGCCCTAAAACGTAATTAGTTCTAAGTTGTTATAACTTGGAACTAATTATCTCAAACATCAAGCTAACGCAAACATGTCTCGATCTAAAATTTAAGATAACGCAACTCAGGCCCCCAAGATACAGGCGCTGCCTAGTTTGGGGACCACTGTTTTTTAATAACTATGTTAATACCCTACTCTAGTTACAGTGAGCATACAATATTTTTATTTTTGGAATTTATTTTGTTTTTTTATACAGTGTGAGTCTTCATAATGTGCACATATCGAAATGGGGGAATCTATGCTTAATTTTATCGACGGAAAAAATAAAAAATAAAATCTAAATACATTTTTTTTCCATTTTTTTTTATTAAAAAAAATTCGTCTTATTGTTTTTTTTTTACGATTATTGTAAAAATTGATTAAAAAAACAGATTTTTGGACGAAATACCTGTTTATTTTCAATTGAGGGTTTTTTGGGTTTAATTGGGAGGGGTTTTTCCCACAATTTTCATTTTATAAGAACACTTAATTACTACCAATCATTATGCAGTTGAGTTTGTTTCATCGCGATAGATCATTTAAAAGTTACACCGTTTTTTAACATTGGGGTAAAAAATACAAAATAAATAAGAAAATAAAAATAGATTTTTTTAAATATTTTTTCCGTTTGTCAAATTAAGCATAGAATCCCTCATTTCGATATGTGCAACTTATGAAGACTCACACTGTATGTTTATTCTAAATTATTATTCTAATTACTGTTACTAATTATAATATTGAATGCATGCATAGCCGTACATCAGACAATTGGTTACTATCTTTTTTTTTCTGTCATAAACAACGGTTACCTAATTCAACGAGTGTCTGTGTAATGTGGATGTGTCATACTGTGTATTTTTTACGTCATCTGTGTATTTGTGGGTTTGTATCATCGTTTCATTTATCACGTTTAGAAAAAGTACAAATACCAAGTTATAACTTTTCAATTAAAATGTTCCAAACATTTTCATGCACAAACCTACAAACAATTTTACTAACCCCTGAACCCTCATTTCCTCTGATCCTCTTTATGGCCGTAACTGAAACTTAGCCTTTTTTATTTGAACCCTGTACAGTGGCGGGTCCAAGTTCTGTCGCGAGATTAGTAAAGTTCACAGTGATTTAAACTTGCGTTGTAAACTGTACGGAGTTTAGTGTTAGGATGTTTTTATTAAAAATATTAATTGTTCTAACTACCTTTATTTGTTAAAAAAAATAATGTTAAAACTACAAATTAACGATTATCGGACTTTTCCTTTACTTGTG
The DNA here is from genome assembly GCA_914767815.1 of Eupsilia transversa. Classification (NCBI taxonomy): domain Eukaryota; kingdom Metazoa; phylum Arthropoda; class Insecta; order Lepidoptera; family Noctuidae; genus Eupsilia; species Eupsilia transversa. Next base: position 1,680,342 of record OU611880.1, read on the forward strand.
CAGTAAGACCTTGCTTCCTGCCAAATCTCATGATTCTAAGTCAATGGGAAGTGCGCTATAGTACATAAGTCGTTTCTTCATTGCGTTGACTTTGAAGCTTGTTATTTTTTATAGCTGCAAGTCAACATAGGTCAGTATTGGATATTAATTTCTTCAACGCGTTCCTGAGATAATGGGTCTTGACAGACTGACGGACAGATATAGACAGACGCACAGATGGTGATCCTATAAGGGTTGCGTTTGAGGTACGGAACCCTAAAAAGCGAGAACTAGCATCCTAACTCAATTACATTTCCTGGCCAGACAGTTGTATTCAAAATAGATACTAGCATTTACCTACAAACTCTTTAGGTATTCGCTTACTGAAGTGTCGCTTTCAGTTCAACTAACATTTTGAAGATTCACAAAGACAATATTATTTTGTGTTTTGAAGTACTATTGGCTTTGAAACGATAGGAAGGTATAATTTTGATAAGGGTAAAATAAGCTCTTACTCCATTAAGCCAGTGTTCAATTTTCTATACAGCTCCTCAAAACTTAACATAACATCACGCCTTTTTCCCCTAAGGGGCAGAGAGGTGTTCCGATAGTACATCTACATTTTGCCAGCTATGTTTAAGTCCCATGTAATAGGGGGCGACCCTATTGCCATCAACCGGGCACAAATCAAGACTCCGGGCTGTTACCGAGAGATAGAATTCTATATAGAAAAACCCAATCACCCTTTTGCCCAACCTGGAAATTGAACCCAGGACCTCATGCTCAGCAGTAGCGCTTACGACCACAAAACCAAGGAGGCAGTCTATCAACATAACAAAAACCCAATTACATTTGCAGCTCAGACAATTGTATCCAAAACAGACAAGTACTTAATACAATTACACCAAAAAGCTTATAACAGAACATGCTCATAAATTCTAAAGCCACTCTTCCACTAACAGCATTGACACAGCCTAACGTCTACGAGTAGGTCACAGATCACGCTACCGACAGTAGTACCACGTTACACATAAGACGAACTACAGTATTAACGTTCCTAATCTGTTTGCTACAGCTTCGGTGGCGAACAGCCAAGTTGTGTTGCACGTTGCTGCAACTTGCTCTGTTTCTTGTTACAAGTTCGGTTGGGATTTGTTGTAGATATAGCTCGGCTATTGCTATACGTAAGTAATTGTTGTCCGCGAGTACGTCTGCGATCCAGAATGAAAAAATCAAATCATTTATTTGCTTGAATATAGGTACGTACATAAGGTGATACACACAACAGAAGATCTTTAATCATACCAACTAAAAGTTTGCCTATGTAAGGTGTCCAGGTCATGTGTCATGTGTTTCTCAACTGCTAGTTTTGATTCACAAGACCCCAATATAAACTACAGTACATTATTTACTACAGTATGCCAAGAATTCAATAAAGCATGTCCTGTAAAAAAAGTAACAATCAATAGTAAACCAAAATTTAATGAATGGGCCACTGCTGGCATTAGAAAAAGCAGAGATATTTTATATAATTTGTACCACGAGAAATCATTAACTTCTGATCAAGCCCTTCATAATTATGTCAGAAAGTATTCTAAGATATTCAAAATAGTCTGCGCTCAAGCTAAATCTAAATTAATAAGTAAAAAAATCAGTAATTCAAATAATAAAATAAAAGCTGTGTGGCAGGTAATTAACAAAGAAACTGGAAACACAAAACAGCGGGACCAGAATGAATTGTCTCTAAAAATCAATAATGAAACCATTTCAGATAAGCTAAAAGTTGCTGAGACACTAGAAAATTTCTTTACGAACATCCCAATAGAGGTTACGAAATCGCTCCCCTCATCATCTATATTAGCTGAATCTCTTCTGAAAAAAAACTTCAGTAAGGACATTCCAAGTTTTGAATTCAAGCCCATCTCTGTTGTTACAATTAAAAAAGTATTCAAAAGTCTTAATATAAAAAACACTGAAGACTTATGGGGAATTTCCGTTAAGGTCCTTGGAGATATTATTGACACAATTGCTCCTGTCCTAACAGGCATATTTAATCAATGTTTAGATAGTGGTACGTTTCCTGATTTAATGAAACATAGTAAAGTAGTACCAATTTTCAAATCGGGTAGTAAGAGTGATCCCTCTAATTATAGACCAATATCTGTGCTACCAGCACTGAGTAAAATATATGAAAAAATCATGCTGGACCAGATGTTGTCACATTTTAATTCAAATGAGATTTTACATAGTCGACAGTTTGGTTTCACGAAAGGAAGGTCGACGACTGACGCTGGAGTAAAACTCATCAGTCACATTTTGGAATCCTGGGAGAAGTCCCAGGATGCAATTGGCATATTCTGTGACCTCTCAAAAGCGTTTGACTGCGTTGACCACAACACACTGATCTGTAAATTACACCACTACGGAATTCGTGGACAGGCTGCTGATCTTGTTCTTTCTTATTTATCAAACAGGCAGCAAAAAGTAAGCGTAAACGGGGTGACTTCCTCGGGGTCTCTAGTAAAGATGGGCGTGCCCCAAGGTTCGATTCTTGGCCCTTTCCTATTTCTAGTTTATATTAATGACCTTCCCTACATGATGGCTAACTTATCGGATATAATTCTATTCGCTGATGACACGTCTCTTATTTTTAAAATAGATAGAAAAGATACGGATGTCTTACATGTCAACGATAGTTTGGCAGTTCTTTCTAAATGGTTCGCAGCTAATAATCTTTTACTTAATGCGAACAAAACTAAATGTCTTAAGTTCTCTTTACCAAATGTACCCCAAGTAGGTCTAAACTTAAAACTTGATGGCAAAAAACTAGATGCAATTACAGAAACTGTGTTTCTAGGAATTACTCTAGATTCTAAATTGCAATGGGGTGCCCACATTAGAGCTCTTTCAGGTAGATTAAGTTCAGCTGCATTTGCAGTAAGAAAAATAAGGCAGTTGACTGATGTAGCCACAGCTAGGTTAGTATACTTTGCTTATTTCCACAGTATTATGTCTTATGGCGTTCTGCTGTGGGGATCGGCAGCTGATGTAGACTCAATTTTCATATTACAAAAGAGAGCAATCCGCGCGATCTATAGAATGGGTCCTCGTGAGTCCCTTAGAAACAAATTCAAAGAAGTTGATGTACTAACTCTGCCTTCTCTTTATATCTTAGAAAGTATTTTGTATGTTCGCAAAAACTTAGGACTTTTCAAAATTAGAAGTGATTTCCATAATATAAATACACGTAGTAAACATGAAATTGTGATACCTAAATTTAGATTAACTAAAACTAGCAAGTCATTCCTTATAAACAGTATTCGCTTTTATAACAAGTTGCCAAAGTCGGTTACAGAACTTAACGATGGAAAGTTCAAAACCCACATAAAACGTGTCCTTATCAAAAAAGCATATTACAAGATTAAAGACTACGTTGATGACAAGGAAGTTTGGCAATAATTCCTTCTGCACATGTGGCCTCCCTGGTACCTCATTAACGGCATAATTATGTAAATGTCTATTAACTGCTCCCAAATTACGATATGTATTTTATTTTACTTTTTTATTTAGGTACTACTTGACATGTAGTTTCATTATTTGACATTATATGCCTACAATTCAAATTTCATTTTAAAGTAGGGTTCTCATTCGGATTGGTTAAAGTTGTAGTGACAACCATTTGGGTTAAATTGGTTTTTATTATTTTATTCGACCTTTATATAGATTCCTTTATATTTTGTGAATGTGAGAACGTTGTAGGCACAACAGACTGTCGATTTGCAGACTATTTTCTATTTTTTTAAGTATCTTGTTGACAGGCCTACGCTGTCCTCGCATACCTATTCAAACTGTACATTTTTTAAAGCATTGTAAAACCCATTTATTTTTAAAAGAGTAACCGTGGAGTTTCTTGCCGGCTCTTCTCCATAGGAAACGACCAATTGGAACCGTGCACCTAGATTCTGACGTTTCATAAGTGCCCATGTAGGTTTATGTGAAATAAAATATTTTGATTTTGATTTTGATCATGATTTACCCATGAGCCAAATTTCATCCAAATCCGTTCAGCCGTTTCAGCGTAAACAAACAAACATACCTTGGATTTAGTACATGATTCTGGACCCCACAGCGTTCTAAATTTTCGTCGATAAAAAATCATCTGTTTCCTACGCGGTCAAAAGATTTTTTTTTTTTTATAACGGACGAAAAACTGAATCAATAATAACAGCCGTTCTATTCTGTAAAAAACTCACCGTGAAAACTTAGGTGGAGTGAGCGTGAAGTGACCGTCATTCCACAGGGATTGACATAATTTGACAGCTTGGGTTTCATGTTGGATCTTACTTATACTTATGTAACAGCTGGTGTACACATGAATGCAATAAAGAATTTGAGTTTGAGTTTGAGTTTGAGCTCACCTCAAGCTCACATCACCTTGCTTTCACGGTGAGATGTTTGCAGAATAGACCAGCAGGTCGCGCGTTGTGTCCCTGCCACCCCTGTATAGTATACAGTATACGGGTTTAACTTATTAATACTCATCATATTAATAAGTTAAAGCAAAATTAATAAGGAGCACACTGCCGAGGGTGTTAATTAAAAACACTGATTATAATCATAACAATCATGTAGCTCATTAAATGTCTCATTTATTTGCAGTTTTCAGAAGGTGTTTCGAATCAGTTCTCATTTTCGATAAGGTGAATGAAAAATAAAATGCTGTCTCAAGTTATTCTCGTGTAGCTCGTGCTTATATCAACACAGAATATTATCGCTTCGCCCCACACTGGACGACATACTTCTTGAACACAATTCTAAGCAGTTTAGGGAGCAATAAATCTATTGTTCTGTCAAAACAACAACTTGTTTTTGCTTATCCGCCATATTACAAGTCTGTTCTGTTAGTTATAACACTGACTCTGCTAAACTTAGAAGAAGATTGTTTAGAAATATGAAACTGTCGTAGAATTTAGAAAGAAAGGCCTGTAAAACTATAAATTGTTTATATAATAATTATAGTTTTATATAATAAGTGAAGTTTGAGGAGCTCGGGGCTAAGTAACAACAGCCGGGACCAACGACATTGCGAAAAGAAAGAAAGAAAAATAGGTTTCTTTGTTACAGAAACACTTGCATACAGAAAGATGGGTTATCAGAAAAATATTAAACAAACTATCAGATTACTACATTAGGTAATACGAACATAAAACAGACAGTGCGCACCTGCATGTCATGACTGTGACAAGAATGCTTCCACTCAGCATGATGCTGTGCTATGGGGGACCCACAGCACGACGCTGATTTTCAGTGGTCACCCGAAAAAGACGAACGGAAACCAAGTCAGGTTCTGTGAAAAAAATAAAATAAACAGTAAATACTTAGAATATAATGCAACTATACAAATTATTTAGGCTGGAGAATAAATTTTATCCACGGAATAAGCCTAATAATAAGGAATAATCCTCTTCCGAGTAAATTTTGTTCAGTTTCTCCATACGAAAACTGTCAGAGTAAATCTTATTCTGCGGATAAAATGTATTCGTGTTTTGTCGAATCCGTCCTAAAAAGACTAAATATTATTTTATAAAATAAAAATTTATCGGCGTGACCGTGCGTGTAAAATAATGTACCCAACTGTAACTTATTATTACACTAGAATATCCAGCATTCTGTCTCGGTATCTCCCTCAAAAGGGAAGTATTAGTTTAGTCTTCCTTCAGCATATTCCTGCAATATTCCCCCGGAAATTTACAGAATAACATTATACCTACCTTCCCAAAGTAAGCTAGAATGAAGCCCAAAGCCTTGTGTGACGAATACCGCCTTGTGTGACGAATTAGCAAGGACTTATATATTATAATATAACACATTCGGAAACCGCTTCCTAAGCCATATCTTACACGCTTGACTTACCACACATAACATTATAAACAACAACACTGAATATTCATAAGATTGGCTCAAAAATACCCTCTTGTTTGTTTTACGTTGAACTCCTAAGTTGAAGCCTTTAAGTCGTGATTAAGTAGGAAAACAGAAATACTAAGAGAAAGCAGACGTGATAGCGCGTAAATTGCTTCGCGGGGTAAGCAGGAATGTACACAGTTCTCCCACGAAAATTCAAAAGGTAAATTAAAGTAAAATAAAGCAACTTCTTCGTGCTAAGTAGAATTTTCTCAGCTTGTTGTTTACGCTTGCTTTTGTTTACGGAAAAAACGCCGAGTTTGCGAATTTGTAGTCTATGGGAAAAACTTTTAGTTAACTTTACTTTTAAGATTTATTTGTGCTTCTAACCTTGCACGCAAACATTCTTTGCCACCGAGTGTTTTGTGTCAGACTGCGAAGTGACTAAATAAATAAATTCTACATCTAATAAATAAAATATGATTTTATGTAGCGGTAAGTACCCCTACATAAAATCATAGTACTGCAGCACGCGTATAACAGAAACGGGGTTTCTACGGGTTTTGTTGATGGTAGAATAGACAAAATGACTGATAAACAATCAAAATCTCTTTTTTGGTTATTGTTCCGTCGACAAAACCCGTAGAAAACCCGTTTCTATGTTATACGCGTGCTGCAGTACATACCTACAAAAAATTTAATAAGAACAATAACAAAATAAATGTACTGGTATGTATGAGGTATACACAGCATTCACCATAAAACAACATCGAAATAAAAAAAAAACAACTTATGAAAACATAAAATAGAATTAGTAAATGGCAAAACGTCTTCTGTAATTTTTGTCAACCAGGACAAAAACTTAATTTATTTATTCTTTGAAGTAACTAATAAATTTCTGGGTACAGCTAGTGAATATAAGTAAATGAAAAATAATTGAATTATTTCCAGCCCGCTTTTCCCCAGAGTTAGTATCAAGCCGTTCGGTAATGAAGTGCGAACTTTCTCAAACTTAACGCTGCTAATTAGTAAGTTTTGTTAGTTTTTGCTCCAAAACTTACTATTTGTGTCGCTTTCTATATTTATACTTCACTTATTATTATATTTTGTTGTTTGTATTTTGGAAGATTTTGCGTTGAAGTTCTAATGTAGAATGGGATTAATTTAAAAATATTTTTAATGAGATTTAGTAAAAATTAAGTTAATTCGAGATGTAATTGCCAATCTGTTTTCTATCAATTTAATATACATACAGGCAAAAACTACAGAACCGCTATGACCGTTACATAAAATAAATTACAGACAAAATAAAAAAAAGAAGATAATTTAGGTATTTAATGGAAAACTCACACGTGTTTTCTCTTTTCCATTTAATTATGTGTTATGAAATTATAATAATCATGAAATAGGAAAAAGAAAAGCAGATTTACCTGATTGGAAAAAACATCCTCAGAAGACCAGAGTTTTACAAAAAAAAATCGAGCGGGTTACCTTCAAAAGGTACTCAAGTTTCAGACTAAGGTCACGAACACATCCGGACCTTTTGTACCTTTTCACACCTACACCTTATTTCTCGGTACCGTACTAATCTCATAAAACCCTCAACACACACATCTCGCAACAAGCCGTGACATCGTAAAGCCAGGTTCACACACTATAAACTTTACGTGTCTATAAAGATAACTAGCTCAGCAGAATTGTAACCGATCTTAGTTATGGTACCGTTAAAATTATACAGCAAAAATTTAACGGTAACCTGTGGTCAATAGGGTCGAAGTTAATTGATCGTTAAAGTTACGGTTTCTAGAAACGATGTCATAAAAATGATGGCTTTACGATGTCAAAAAACGCTCTCCAGGAAAACACACCAACTGACTTCCATAATTAACGTTTCAGCTGTTACGTCATTCGCCCGTAAATTGCAGACACTATGTGGCGGTCACCGCTCTTCTAGAAAACCATAGCTTAAGGTGGATGCGCCAAGGTAGCCCGCGAAATTCAACTACTCTTACGTTAGTTGCAATTTGCAAGACAATGTCTGGTTGTATCTTGATTAAAATATGATTCGCGACCGTAACAAATATGGCTATATAAAATTATAATCATTAGAATCAGCAATACAATTCCATAAGTTAGAATAACCCTCAAATGTCATGATTTCATGAAATTGTAATTTACGTAATAGGATTATAATGTACTTAGAAAGTCGTATTGATGATTTTTATGTTTATAATTCTATAAGATAGATAGATAGATAGAATACCTACTCTTTATTATGTACCCCATAAAAAAAATACACCATAATAAATATTTATTAAGACCGCGAATCATATTAAGATCAACATACAAGCTGATACTGACCTGCATATTGCAAAAAACGTAAGATAATTTGAATTTCGCGGGCTACCCTGATGCTTTTACCTTAACTGTTTCAAAGTAAATGAATGTTGGATAGAGGATCATTTATCAATATTTTGCGTGAAAGTAGGTATATTAAGTATTTGATTAATTAATCTGTGTGGTTCCAATGGTCGTCTTTTGTTTGGGGGTCTATTGAAATCAGAAGTATTGGTCATTGTGATTAAGGGTCAAGGTTATCCTACTGAACTCATTTCAAATAACTGGATTCTTGAAAAAAAAATGGTACCTTTAATTTACTGATATTTCTGCGTGTTCTGTAAAAAAATACTGAAACAGATCTAATATAAACTATTATAACATGACGCCTGTGATTAGGCAGTTGTGTACCTTTATACACCTACATTTCGTCAGCTATTTTTCAGTCCCATGTAAACCGGGCATAAATTCAGACTCCGGGAACTGATAAATTCCTGTTGGAAAAATCCCGTAATAATGTTCCCGACCTGGAAAGCGAACCCAGGAACTCATGCTCAGCAGGTGCGCTTGCGACAAATACCTTTGATATTAGTAATGTTTCGAGTTTCGTCAAAACTTAGTAAAATAAATATAAGCAGCTTGAATTTTGATGGGACATTAACTTTTAGTTTTGGCATAATATATATCTGCCGACACATAAATTATGTACAGTCGACAAATTTGAACCATGACCCACTTTGACAATAAATCGTTTGAAACCGTCAAAGTAACAAAGATTTCCCTCCTTTACAGTGCATGTCACACTTATGACGTTTTAAATATTAAATGGCAGATGACAAGGTCGTTACCAGGGAAACGGCGTTTACGCGAATGTCGACCTAATTGTATTTGAATGTCTGTAAGAAAATAAGCTTATGGTGGGTCATGATTCAAATTTGTCGACTGTACCTACCGTGGTGCCGACCAGGATCCTGAGTACGGGCCTAAAGGTGTTTGATCCCATCACGGAACCAATATTACGTGGCCTGTAACTATTTGTTCCGGGTTTGGCTTCGTGTTTGAGTTTGCAACGTAGTCTCGATCAGGGTTGTTACGGATGTCGTCTAACGGCTGTGGATGCTGATGAGGATATCGAGATAATCGGGTTTGAGGATGCGGATGAAGATACGGATATTGGAAAATTGAGGATGCGGATGAGGGTGCGGATATAGGTGCGGATGCGGATGTCGTCCAAAACATAGCCGATCGCCTTTCATAGGAAAAGGACTAATAGGAATGCGTAACTCACACTCACCCATAGCTCGGCAAATTTTTCAAAATATACAATTTGAGCGAACAACGTTAACGTAGCGTATTGCGGATGGGGACGCGGAGCTTTTAAAAATTAAAGGTTGAGGACGCGGATGTTTTACGGATATAAAAATTAAAGCGGATGCTCCGCAGTTGCGTATGTGGATAAGGATATCCGTTACATCCCTGGTGTCGATCATTGCATATTATTTTGGATACTATTGTATAGATTCATTTTCTTTTCTAACTGATCAGACAGCTGTGCTGCTGGGGAGTTTGTTGCGCCACTTCTTCTTCCCAGCTAAAGCACTAGGAAGTGGTGAAGGGCCGTTTTTGGGGGACTGTCTTATGTAATTTTGACGTTCGAAAAGTGCTGATTCTCAGCCTAGTTTGAATAAATAAATACACACAATAAATAATAATACAGTAATATTAATACAGTTTAGTGTAATACCTAATTTTACTACATACTAGTTACATCGCTAGATGATTCAATGGACTTGCGTTATTTAAATGTAAATTATTCAATTACCTCTTAAGTAAATGCTACACTACTCAACTATCTAATGATTTTATGAATGAAAAGTTGACATAAATATTAGGAAATAAATAACTAACTGACTATACTATTATTCTCTTCTTAATATTTCTTTGACTTAATTAAATCTTTTTGACATTTCTTTATCCAATATTTGACTAATTTGCAATTTGAATGTTATCCTAATTTATTTAATCAATGTGTGATCTAATAAACAGCGGTAGGCCGGAATATTATGAACTATGAACACCATGTAACATCTCTGTAACAATATTCTTACAAATATATTGGCTATTACTATTGACTTGCTATTACTATTGAGCTGCGAGCTTGTAATTAGGAACTAGTCGGGCTTTCAGAAAAACCCCTAAAATCTTTGCGTGTACATGAATTCTTTTTTTTACACGAGCCCGAGATTTTAGTGTACTATCTATACTTATAATAAATCTGTAGAAGTGAAAATTCTGTACATTGAAAATATCAAAAAAATAAATAGCAGGGGGTGTTACTAGACCGACACCGACCCCAAAAATATGATTAAAAAATTTTTTGTCTGTCTGTCTGTCTGTCTGTCTGTCTGTTTGTTTAGGCATCACGCAAAAACTACCGGTTCGATTACGATGAAACTTGGTATAATTATTCTTTAATATCCTGGGCACCACACTGGGTACTTTTTATCCCGGAAAAGTATCCTATCCTACGGTTGGGGGGTCAAAGTTTGTATGGAAGAATTTTAACGCGCTGTCCGATTAACTCGAAACTCAATATTTATACTTAAACCCAAAAATTAAGAATAACGTGTATCAGGATTTTTCGAAATTCAACCCCTAAGGGGGTAAAATAAGGGATGAAAGTTTGTATGAAAAATCTTATTCCTTGAGGTAATAAACATGAAACTCCGCACGAATAATTATCAAAATAAATGAAAAAGTTTGTAATTTGTTGTTTTTCTAAATTACCCCCAAGGTTGGGGGGTGTGAAAGTTTGTATGGAAGAATTTTAACGCGCTGTCCGATTAACTCGAAACTCAATACAGTGTGATTCTTCATAATGTGCACATATCAAAATGAGGGATTCTATGCTTAATTTGACAAACGGAAAAAAATATTTAAAAAAATCTATTTTTATTTTTTTATTTGTTTTGTATTTTTTATCCCAATGTAAAAAAACGGTGTAACTTTTAAATGATCTATCGCGATGAAACAAACTCCATACCTAATGATTGGTAGTAATTAAGTGTTCTTATAAAATGAAAATTGTGGGAAAAACCCCTCCCAATTAAACCCAAAAAACACTCAATTGAAAATAAACAGGTATTTCGTCCAAAAATCTGTTTTTTTAATCAATTTTTACAATAATCGTAAAAAAAAAACAATAAGACGAATTTTTTTAAATAAAAAAAAATGGAAAAAAATTTTTATTTACATTATTTTTTTATTTTTTCCGTCGATAAAATTAAGCATAGATTCCCCCATTTCGATATGTGCACATTATGAAGAACCACACTGTATTTATACTTAAACTCAAAAATTAAGAATAACGTGTATCAGGATTTTTCGAAATTCAACCACTAACGGGGTAAAATAAGGGATGAAAGTTTGTGGGAAAAATCTTATTCCTTGAGGTAATAAACATGAAACTTCGCACGAATAGTTATCTAAATAAATGATAAAGTTTGTATTTTTTGTTTTTCTAAATTACCGCCTAAAGGGGGGTTGGGGGGTGTCAGTGTTTGTATGGAAGAATTTTAACGCGCTGTCCGATTAACTCGAAACTCAATATTTATACTTAAAACCCATGGGGATGTATGGGATAATTTCCGACACTCACGCGGGCGAAGCCGCGGGCAGCAGCTAGTAGTGTAATAAATGAAATTATATTTATTTCTATAACCTCTTGGCCGTCGAATAAGATTTACTCTGACCATTTTCGTATGGAGAAACTGCCAAAAATTCCAAATTTATTCGGAAAAAAAGGCTTATTCCACGTATAAAATTTATTCTTGTTTGGTCGAATCCGCCCTAAGAGATCTTTTAAGACACTTTTAAAGGTCAATGTGTTGGTCAATATTTTAAAACTAGATGGCGCCGATGTTTTCTATCATTTAATTTCAATCCATAATCTCTTACTTACAAAGTTTGGCAAACCGACGATGTTGTTCAATATTTCCCTACTTTGGTGGAGAAAATCCCTGGAAGTAATATTCAGCTTAGTATTTTGATCAGAACAGAGGCACAGGGGTGCAGGTCGTGACTATAAGCACACAGTGCTGGTGTTGCGGCGTGCCGTGTACTAGGATAATGCGCGCACGTTATGCGCCTTACTTGTATGGTGCAAGTTAGGAGTGGGGAGCGGGTTTGTAGTCATTTATATAACCTATAATAGAGTATTAGAACCTCTATAATTTGTAAAAATAACAAAACGTAACAAAGAGAGATTTGCCATGATTGAAATAACATTATCTTTTACAACGATCTTACAGGTAAAGTGCATGCCAGAAAAGTTTATAGCATAGCAAAACCGTTTTATAATAACAATAATTGCAGTGCGTAAATAACACTATTTTGTTTCATGTGTCCTGAAGACATCTGAGGGGCAATTCCTGTATTTTTTAAGAACGTTCGCATTCGCATCTCATTCACAATCTGTCAAAAATACAATCAATTTACCAAAATTTTTGACAAGTTTGATAGATTGCGACTTAAATGTGAATGTTTTTTAAGTCCGAGAATTGGTTTTCAGGTTGTTATCAGAAATTTCAAGGTAAATCGCTGTGTACCAACTTGGTAAAACCACCACACTATAGCATAGTTCACCCCTTGGTGAGACTGGTTGTCAGACTTTCGGGCTTCTGACTACCCATAAAGACTGTCAAAGATCTACAAATGGCAACCAGGACCAACGGCTTAACGTGCTTTCGAGGCACGGAGCGGTCCCGATATGTAATGAATTGTCACCCATCTATGGAACGACCGGCAAGCGTAGTTTAAACATAAGTATCGACCCATGTGGCTGTTATTATTTAGCCACGAGCTCTTCTGCTCCCCTCTATAGTTTCTAAGTAATAAATTACCAAATCATTTTATCATTGACACCTATCAAAGTAACAATTTTTAGATTTAAAAGAGTGTCCGTGGAGTTTCTTCCCCTTTCTTCTCCATAGGTACCTACTACGCTTTGGAATGCGCAATTCGCTTCATATTTCTGACTAACCGACCCCTTGACAATTAAAAAGTGCCTGTAAATAGTTTAATTGAAATAAATGCTTTGAGTTTGAGTTTAAAGCACGAATGATAGTGAAAACCGCCTCTGTGGTCTAGTGGTTAAACCACCTGTCTCGGACCCAGAGGTCCCGGGTTAAATTCCCAGTGGGGGCAAAATTTTCTGCTCGGTTTAGTTGGTGGTAGGGCTTGTTCTAAGTCGCCTGGCTAGCTACCGCCATCTTATCTAAGTCTGTCGCCATAACAACAATGTTAAAAGCATTTTTGTGTTCCGGCAGTTAGAGGTAAGGTAAAGCTCGCTGCCACCTTTGGCCTGATCATCACTTACCATCAGGTGAGATTCAGGCCAAGTGCTTCAGCGTTGAGGTTAAAAAAAAAAAAAACCGCTCACAAACGCTCCACACTTTTCACTTACGACTTGACGTATGCGGTTGAAAAGTGCGGTGCGCCACAACCCACAGGGACTCGAAATGAGCATACAAAGCAGCCCTATACGCTATTGATGCACCAGACGACGTAGTGACAGCAGAACAACACGAGTCTTATGCGGGAGCTCGATTCATAACGTGTCGTGCATTGTGAATAGTTTTGCAAACCGTAGCGGCTGAGACGTGGAAAGTGTCTAATGTCGTATTTTGTAAAGAGATATATACGTATTGTCATCATGTATTGGTAGAGGAGCTCGTGGCTAAGTAATAACAGCCGCATGGGTCGATCCATCAGGTTAAGCTACGCTTGCCAGGGTTGGTCAGTGAATGGGTGACCATCTTTACATATCGACAGTCTTAAGCCGTTGATCCCGGCTGTCATTCGTGGATCTTTGACAGTCGTTACGGGTCGTCAGAAGCCTGAAAGTCTGACAACCAGTCTTACCAAGGGGTATTACCGTATTACTCAGTTACTGGGCTGTTGAGGTCACATAGGCAGTTGCTCCATGTAAAATACTGTTATTCAGCTGCATCCGGTTAGACTGGAAGCCGACCCCAAGATAGTTGGGAAAAGGTTAGGCGGATTTGTCATCACGTGTTGGTAATCATTTATAGTAAACTTAGACTAATCTACCAGCCATCTTGTTTATAGCTAGGGAGCTGAAACTTGGTTTTTAATGGGGTTTATTTATAGTAATACCTACTTTGGAGAAAGACGTACAATGGTTAAAAAAAACCTGTCTTTATATCAGTAGGTATGGTCAGTATGGCCAGTTCGGTCTATCAGGTATTTTCAATCTCAGAACCGATGTTTTCATAATTGTCATAATATTACGAAACATTTCCCAAAACCTATCGAAAACCGAGTTTTCACAAAATAAATAGTTTGCAGTTTCAGTTGAATAGAGTGCACAAATATTTTTTGCACAAAAGCTATCGGAAACAAAATAAAAACGATTGCTTTTCGAATTTAGAATAGAATTGTTTGTTTTCCTACGTCATGATAACTGTATCAGATTTGTTTGAATATCATTTGTTTTGCTTGTTTTGGATAAAATAAAAATTGTTGAAACAATGAAAACGTTTGCAGTTTAACACAATGTAAATCGCTCTCGAAATGGAAGTTATTCTATTTAGGGCCGATTCGACCAAACAGGATTAAATTTTATCCGCGGAATAAGATTTACTTCTGACAGCTTTCGTATGTAGAAACAGTCAAAATTCAAAATTTTGTCGGATGGGAGTATTATTCCGCGGATAAAATTTATTCCTGTTTGGTCGAATCCGCCCTTAGTACCTTTAATTGCAACAGATTTACAAGTAGGTAAAACATTAGGTTTTTTTTCATTTAGAATAATTTTAATACATTTCGCACCACCGGCATTATTGCGGATTGTATAAGATTACAATAACTTTGCGTTTAGTCAATAAAAAACAATCTAAATGATTTCTACTAAAAAATCCCAACTATCTTCGTTTCCTGCTGACAGTACGTTATGTCAAGTTCATTAACCCCATGTGACGTCATCCCCGTCGGTGTATCGTCACGTTCCCCCCATAACTATAAGCCGAGCCTAATTTATGCCGGCTTTTAAAATACGCCCTCAAAATGTTCCTTTAAAACAGGGGTCGGAAGCAGGTGCATTTAATATGTAACCGTTCCTGTAATATATTGCGTACAAAAAAGTAATTACAATGGCTACAGAATGGGCAATTTTCTTCTCAATTTTGGGGGCAATTGATTGGTTATTTTGGCCAACCTCTTAATGTTATTAATAGTCGTAATTTTTTACCTTCAGGCTGATCAGTTTATTAGCGTGCGGTTGTACAGTCCCCGTACAGAAAAAAACAACTCTTTTTTGACTATCAGCAACCTGATTGGTCTAGTAATCTTCCAGACTAGGGCAAAGGGCTACTTTTCAAATAAGAAAGAGATGAACAATGATCAATCCAAAGCTGTATAAAGAACTCCATCAAGATGATAATCAGCAGTACCTTCTTTTCTTCTTACATAGTGAACGGTTAAAGAATTTCCTTTCACCATTCATTGCAGTAGTATTATTGGAAAACCATTGTCCGGCCATGGAGTTTTTAAGACCGATATGATAACGGACAATACCCTTTAACATAAGATTTAAAAAACCTCGATAAACTACTTTTTAGCCGACTTCCAAAAAGGAGGAGGTTCTATTTTCGTAGGGTAGTTATGTTTTTTTTTAATGTATGCTCACCGATTTTTCCGTCAATTGTGAACCGATTTTGAATTTCTTTATTTGTTTGAAAGGATAAGCTCTCAAGGTGGTCCCATATAAATTTTATTAACTTTGCTTGGGTACTTTTTGAGTTAGCTTCAATAATACGTATTTTTCCCACTTCGTCTAACTGGATGATGTTTTAACATATTCCTGTCACTGTTATTTACATTTATTTACGGAATTCGGTGGCAAAAAACGAAAATTCAAAACCAAAAACACCGACTTCCGAAATTAAAGTTATTTTTCACTTTGTAGTTTTTTTTTGGAAGTCGGTTGTTTTTTTGTATAAAGCTCCATTTCTCAAAGAAGTTTAGCCGTTAGTATAAAATCCGGGACTACGAAAATTGCTCCCAAAATTCTTAAATCTGACGCAAAATGGCCAGTCACAGCCATTGAACAAGAATATTAAGAGTAATGACGCCTTAATTAATATGCTAAGTACCTGGTTTTGGTTCTAGCAGTAAATATCTGAAGTTCGTTCATTAGAGCCCTAGAGCGGGTGTCGCTGAAAGACAAAGAAAACTGGCTCGTTTTAGGAATTTTAAGTTAAAATAGAACTTATATTAAAGTTGTAACTAAGGATGTTTTTGGGGGTTGTGTTTATTTAGGGTTTAGTAGTTTCTAGGGCGTGTTTAGTTAGGTATGTATCGTATAGAGAGGAGGCTAGATTGTGGTGCGTTCTTTGATCCGCACAGAAACATGTCATAAATTCTTAGACCAGCTTTTTAAGTTTCCAGATATCTGACTGAAAAAAAGGAACCCTTATAGGATCACTTGTGTTTGTTCAGCCGACTGTTTTTATACTTAAATTAACTTCTTTTGATAATTAACACATAACATAACATCACGTCTGTATTCCCCGAAGGGTTAGGCAGAGGTGTACGTATAGTACACCCACATTTCGCCAGTTATATTTGAGTCCCACGTAATAGGGGGCGAACCTATTGCCATCAACCGGGCACAAATCCAACCTCCAGGCTGCTACTGAGCAATTCCAGATGAAACCCTTTGAAAATTAAATGGTGATTTAATTAGGTAACTATACAGTGTGTATCAGAAATGTATGGTCATATTAATTTAAGGGGTGCGTTAAACACCACCAACTGAACAACGTTCCCTATGGGGTCAAAATCACAATCGCGAAAAAATTCTCAGCTATCCCGTACATTTGGGTTGAGAAGGATTGAAATGTGGTCTGCTTGAAAGTTTTGTCGGGCTTATTTGCCCTGGAAGCCGGCTTTTTACCAAAAAGTGATATAACTATCATCAGCCTATGTTAGTTGAGTGCTAAAATAGGCCTCTCTTAGTTAGCATAAGCATAATCAGCCCATAATGTCGCGGGTTCGATACCCGCACGGAACAAATACCGTAGTTGTTCCGGGTCTGGCTGTTTGTGTATGTCAGTTTAAATGTTTGTACCCACGATACAGGAGAAATTCCTAATGTGGGGCAAAGTTAAAA
Organism: Eupsilia transversa; assembly: GCA_914767815.1. Lineage (NCBI taxonomy): Eukaryota > Metazoa > Arthropoda > Insecta > Lepidoptera > Noctuidae > Eupsilia > Eupsilia transversa. The sequence goes on from OU611880.1 coordinate 1,697,755, forward strand.
AAAAAAAAAATGTTCCCACTGCACTGCTGGGGCGCAGGCCTCCTCTCTTCTAGAGGGCTGTAATCTACAACGCGGGCCCAATGCGGGTTGGTAGATGTCACATATTATCTTCGATTTTTTTCTAGAACATGCCGGTTTCCTCACGATGTGTTCCTTGACCGTTTTGAGAGCAATAGTTATGAAATTATTAACCTAAAGTTTTTTTTTTTGTTACAATCTTTTCATCTATTGACATTCCGCATCTTTTGTGTAGTTAGTCTTCAGTCATTCTTGGTTTGCGGCCACTGGCTAACCCACATCAATCTATATAATAATAATATAGTTTGCTGGTCGTCATATCAAGTCTTGTGGGGCCAATCTTTTACCTAAAGTAAAGCGCCTGCCTGGGTTCGAACGACTTTCAACTCGTACATAAGTCAGGTCTAGGCCACCACTTGTCTCCACACGCCTCTCTTAAGCTGCGTCTACGCTAGGCGAGCCCATCACGAGCCGAGCACGAGCCGAACACGATTCGTCTAGTGTGGACCGACTTACAAGCCTCAAACGAGCGCGCTGCGAGCATTTCGTTCGTACTCTGCTGTGCTCCGCCAATTGTCGGTTTTTCACGAACACAAAGGGATTTGCTTCGCGCTCGAGGACAGTGATCGTTGTAGGTTCGTTGTACTTCCACACTTGACGCCGCGAACGACGAAGCCGACAACGGCTCCGCTCGTGCTCGGCTCATGCTCGGCTCGCCTAGCGTAGACGCAGCTTTACCCGCCACATAATTCAATATTCGGTCACTCTTATCAAAGACCTCACTCAGGCCTTTGTTTTCACAATGATAGATCTAATACCCCTGGGCCACTGTCACTTACATAACGAATAACCGTTAATATAAGTAGAGACACAGATTAGCCACAGATAAACAATCTTACTACAACATTAATATTTCACATTAATTAATCATTTTAGCATAGAGTTAGGAGTGTTAATCTAGCATTTATCGTGAGATGTGGCATCAGTATATTCTTTCTCTTCTGAAATGTCATTAATTCATCCGTATATGACAGTCAGGATCAACGGCTTAACGTGCTCTCCGAGGTACGGAGGAGTCTCGTTATGTAAACAACATCACCCATCCATGGACCAACCCCGGCAAGCGTAGCTTAACCTGATGGATCGACCCGTGCGGCTGTTATTACTTAGCCACGAGCTCCACCGTATATCAGCATAAATATGTGAGAATTAGCTATAAAAATCACACAAATTAAAAAATACTAGCCAACGCGTCAGCATAAAAAAAAATGTTTTAATAAAATAATTATAAACATAACAAGTAACTTGTCGTTTATTTATAAAACATTCTTCAGCCTTTAATATTTTAATATATACGTATGAAGGTAGCTGCGTGCGACTTTTTGTGCGTGTATATTGTATTTCATATTTTTTTATACAAATAGCAAGGATCAGAAGTGGCCTCTCCTAACTCACTGTACCATTTCACTTCGATTCGAAATCGGCGTGTAAAGGTAGCAGACAGACATACAGAGTCACTTTCACATTTACAATGAATAATATGAAAAAAAAATATATATTCAACTTGAAATTTAAATTAATTTGAATGTAACCTAGTTAAAACAAATATTTCTCAATCATCGCCAACCAGACAGTACCAACATCAAAGTGCTACGAGATTTCGTAGCTCGTAGACCCTTCTACGCGCTACGCCATCAGTTCTCATATTTCATTGTCGGCAAGTACAATCATAGGGACAGAGTGTATCTATCAATCAGAATGATAGACGTTCTTCTAGGCTTTTGATACTAATTAGTATTAGAATATGAGTCATTAATGTAATTATATACATACCTATGTATATAGCAAGCCTATATGTTAAGCCGTTGGTCCCGGCTGTCATTCGTGGATCTTTGACAGTCGTTACGAGTCGTCAGAAGCCCGAAAGTCTGATAACCAGTCTTACCAAGGGGTAACGTATTACTCAGTTACTGGGTTGTGGAGGTCAGATAGGCAGTCGCTCCATGTAAAATACTGGTATTCAGCTGCATCCTGTTAGACTGGAAGCCGACCCCAACATGATTGGGAAAAGGCTAGGCAGAATGAATTAATGATGACCTATGTATATAGCATACATACCTTGAGAAAAGGATATGCAAGTTTTTTCAGTAATCCCTATTACAATGGCTTAAACATAACTGGCTAATTGTGGGTGCAATTTTAGATGTATGAGGAACAGGGTGTAAAGTTCACTCATCCTCTATAGAAAACGTAGGATCCTCCGACCGGGTGTCGAGTCTGGTGGGCAACTGCCCGACGATTGATGTCGGGAAGTTATATATATTCTGATCGTTCGGTAAACCTTGCTTGCGAGATGCAGGATTTCGCGTGAGGTCAGTGTGTTCGCATGTGGCATTGTAGATACCGCCACATACTATTGGTGCACCTCTGCCTAGCCCTTCGTGGAATACAGGTAGTGTTAAGACTACATGTGCCCGCGACTTCGCTCACATGACTGTGTGTTCTATTGGCATTATAATTTAATGAGTTCTCATTTGCGAGTTTGTTTTATTCGAAATATTCTCTACAACATCGGTTGATTTTAATTAATCTTGTTAGTACGTGTTTGGTTTAAGTAATTCACGAAAGAAAATAATTGTAATTCGACGGCAAGGTTGGCGGAGTGGTTAAGCGGTTGACTGCTGCGCTGCGTGTCGCGGGTTCGATTCCCGCACGGAATAAATATTTGTGGGACCTACAAGTAGTTGTTCCGTTGTTCCGGGTCTGTCTGTTTGTGTATGTGAGTTTAAATGTTTGTAAATGCACCTAAATACACAATACAGGAGAAATTCCTAGTGCGGGGTAAAGTAAAAAAAAAACATGATTTCTCCTAGGTCCTGACAGTTGAAATCGTTGAAATTCAAAAAAAGTTAATATTAATTTCTTTCACTTCCTTGAGAACTAAAAGTGAGACTATGCAAAAATACGCGTTATTGAAAAATATTGAGTGATAGTAAATTCGAAATATTTTTATAACGACCAATGTTTTTTCTATAACTAATAGTATGATTCCATATCGCTCATTTGATTAAAACACGCATCAAATCTAATTATTTACCCGAGAATGTAATTTATATATTTGCACATCAAATTCCTTTGTTGACTGTACACGAGGGGTTACCCTTTGACGCTAAATTGGGGTAACCAGGACTCAAAGGTATTTGCGAATCATACCCAATTTGTATCACGATTTAAGGCTCGTTCACACCGGCGCGACTTGTCGCGCGACGCGACTTTAACAATACAATTTCTATTATAACTTCACGATTGAACAATTGCCGGTGTCGTGTCGCGCGACAAGTCGCGCCGGTGTGAACGAGCCTTTAAGGTGACGTAGGTATATTTCATTCGATCCATACATTTTGATGAAGGCTTTTGTAATCTACGATTAACGTAATCGTAGTGTTCTATTTTCGATGATTCTGTTTTTGTATCGTATTTCAAGGTGACTTATTTGTGGTAGCTTTGATAAAAAAAACCGCCAAGTGCGAGTCGGACTCGCAAACGAAGGGTTCAGTATAAATGCCGAAAAATACACCTATAAATAAATAAATAAATAAATAAATAAATAAATAAATAAATAAATAAATAAATAAATAAATAAATAAATAAATAAATAAATAAATAAATAAATAAATAAATAAATAAATAAATAAATACATAAATAAATAAATAAATAAATAAATAAATAAATAAATGACAGTCCACAGCCGACAGTTGACAGCCCGGTGACAGTTACACGCACGGACCGACAGCGGAGGCTTAGTAATAGGGTTCCGTTTGGCACCGTCCATGTACGGAACCCTAAAAACCGTAATGGGTATAGAATTTAGTTCAAAAGGTCTCAATTTTATATACTCATCATGCCAACCGAACGTCCAGAGGGCCCAGGAGGAGCTTGTGGTTAATTATTAATTAGCCACAAGCTCCTCCTGGGCCCTCTGGACGACGGTCCTCCCATACCCACCTATTCACATTGTAATTTTTTTTAAACACTGTAAAACCCATTTATTTTTAAAAGAGTAACCGTGGAGTTTCTTGCCGGCTCTTCTCCATAGGAAACGACCAATTGGAACCGTGCACCTAGCTTCTGACGTCAAATAAGTGCCCATGTAGGTTTATGTGAAATAATATATTTTGATTTTGATTTTTGATTTTATATAAACACCATGTTCTGATTACAACCTAATTTAACTTACCGGAACCGTCAATAAACTCAATACAATATGCAAATTACTAAACACAAAAAAAATCTATAAAGAACACTTCCATAATATACTCACATGACATAATAAACGGGTCACTTTTTACACAATACACAATCCGCCCAACATTATTTGGGCGGATACCGCTTGGGCGGGCCTTAACGGTTTTTTTTTCCGTAAAAAACGAGACCTTTGACAAGCTTCTGACGTAAAGGGTTGGTTTTCGTGTTAAAAAGTTGTTTTGCGATGTCATTTTGGCTTTTAACGAGGACTAGGGGTCTCAATTTAGAGTTTTTGCAGATTTTTCGAATCTATTTAAGCTGGGATTATCTTATTGAGGGAAATGGTGGAGATAATTAAAGGAATAAAGTTACAGGATTTTTTTTGCATGATTCACAAAAAAGGATTCCCAATGTTTGTGAACTGTAATAGGAGGAGGAGCTAGTGGCTAAGTAATAACAGCTGCACGGGTCGGTCCATCAGGATAAGCTACGTTTACCCGGGTTGGTCCGTGGTTGGGTGGCCATCTTTACATATCGAGACTCATCCGTGCCTCGGAAAGCACGTCAAGACGTTGGTTCAATGTTTTCCCTCTCTATAATACCGTCATTTGAGGTAACCTGTCACTTTTTAATTGTAAGTACCGACCGCGTTTCCTAGAAGTAGCCTTTGTCCTGTTTTCTCAGTAGGTAAATACTTGAATGTTCGAATTTTCACAGTTAAATTACCACAAACTTGCTTTGTATACCTCTGATAAAAAGGTCCACGAGTGGGACTCGCACACTAAGGGTTCCGTACCATCGAAACTATAGTTATCTTTATTTTTTTAGGGTTCAGAACCTCAAAAGTAAAAAAATGGAACCTTTATAGGATCACTTCGTTGTCCGTCTGTCCGTCTGTCCGTCCGTCCGTCTGTCTGTCAGTCTGCCCAGACCCTTGTTCTCAAGAACGCGTAGAGGTATCAAGTTGAAATTAATACCAAATACATAAGTCTGTGGTACCTTGGTGCTCTAAAATCAAACTTCTAAGGCAACGCAATAAAAAAATACGACCATTTATGAGAAATATTTTGATACCCGCAAATAAATTAAACTATAGGGTACTTCCCGTTGACCTAACAGCTCAAATAAAGGAAAAAGTCTGAAAATCGTTAATGTGTAATTTTATCGCATAAAAACAAAAATACGATTACAAACTTACATTTGAAGTTGGAGAATTGACCGTGACGTTCGATGTATTGGGAGAACATGTTTTCCAACAACAGTGTTAAGTTTGTTTTTGGGATAATTCCATCCCTACTACGGAACCATTCATTATGCGTGGTCTGACACGCACTGGGCTGTTTTTTTCAATAGTTTACCTTAAACACGCATACAAATGTATGGACACGTATCTTATGACGGACAGGCAGATGGCATAAGCTTATAGTAATGTCAAGGTTCCTTTTGCAAATATTGGGCACGGAATCCTAAAAATTTTTAGCTATACTTATTACAGTAGAATTTTCCTCTCTTGGGAATAAAGGCAATGTAAATAAAGCCTTGCCACTAACGTCAAAGTTACGGTTAACCGGTTAACCTGTCAGAGTTAATAAGCATGAAGTCTCGGGAAGGCGTGTTGCTATTAATATTTACGTAGGCGCTGATGAGACAAGTTTCTGTTCAGATATTAAACCAACGGCACTGTGAGGTCACGGAATAATCTATTCTTGCATTAAACATTGTTGTACTTTAGAACTTTGTAAAAATTGTTTTGATTACTTTATGAATCTGAAAGTAGTTTTCTTGAAAATGCGTGAAAGGTTTCATAACCAATGTTACTTTTACCGAGTTACGATACGTTTTTGCAAAAATAAAGTCTAAGCACTACAAGAAACTACTACTTCCGATTTATTGTGTAAAAAACCTCACCCTTGAAATTCAGGATAAGTGAGCTGTCATTTCAACATTGACAGCTCACTTCACCTCATCTCACCATTCATAGTGAGATTTTTACACAATAGATCGGTTTATTAACGGGGAGGTCGGTTTAAAAGTTACAAATAATTTAGGTACTTGCAAAAGGTCCAACTCTTGAAACCTTTTGTACTTACTTTTGGTTTACCAAAGTTAGGACGTCTGATATATAGCAGCTGAGGTTTCAACAACTAGACCAAACAGGTTGCAAACTTCTTGTTACCACACAAAACTTTATTTTCCTGGCAACAATAAAACAAAAAACACAATGGTCTTACGCTCTGACACAACACAACACATTGACCGACTTACTAAACTTCACTGTCATTGTAAATCTCACCTTTTGTGTTAAAACAAAAGCTTTGTGATTCCGGCTAATCCTTTACCCCATTTGAGAGTCTGCTTACCCATTGTTGTGTTAGAACTGTTAACAAAAGAGTTGGAGAGGTGACGTATAACATACGTCACTGGCTGTTTTGATTTTGGAGTTGGGGTAGCTGTAGCGTTTCGACAATAGTTTTTGATTTTGATTATCTGACAATCGGTTTACTATAAAATTCAATAGACGTAGATATTATTTAGTAACTATTCCGCTTAAATTATCATAAAGAGTCATAAAAAAACCTGTAAGAAATCGACACGTGTTCGTGTTCGCGACAAGTCAATCGTTATCCTGAGGATGCCTCGTTGAGAGGTGAAACACGTGTCGATTTATTACAGGGTTTTTTATGACTTTAGGAAAAGTTAAGCGGAATAGTTACTAAATATATCTACGTCTATTGTATTTTATAATGAATTTCCGCCAAGTCACGCCTGAATCAATTAACGGTTTACCATAATTGTTTTTTTTTTTAATTCCTTTTGGGCCAGTTTCTACATTAATGAAAAGGTATACAATACATATTTGATTTTGAGGCTTCCACTTGGCAAGTAGATACCAACGCTCAAGTAAAATATACTGTAATATTTAGCCATAAGAGTTGTTTGATAATATAAATAATAGTGGTTGTAATGAAGTTTATTCAAACACCTATTTTCAGCGGACTGTAGAACCTCTTTCACGCACGGTAGCAGACAAAAATGTATGAGTAAACTGGCTGAATTGTGCAGGTCCATGTGAAAACTTTTATACTGTAAAATAATCAAGAGATTTCGCTCATTGACTGCTGCGTTGGTCTAGTGTTCGCAAGTGCTACTGCTGAGCGTGAGGTCCTGGGTTCGATTCTCATGTCGGAAAAAGTGTTATTAGGGTTTTTACATCTAGAATTGCTCAGAAGCAGCCCGGAGTCTGGATTTGTGCCCGGTTGATGGCAATAGGTTCCCCCCCTATTACTTGGGACTTAAATATAACTGGCGAAATGTGGGTGTACTATAGATACCTTTGCCTAATCCTTTGGGGAATACAGGCGTGTTATGTGTTATTTAGCTCATTAACGTCCCTAATTGGTTGGTCGTTAGTATCAGAAATACCGGCATTACAGCCGCACACCGCAGACCGCAGTCACCGCCGGCGCGGCCATATACGCCACAGACGTCGCTATACGTTGATATATTGTTGTAGTGTCGATTATTATCCATGATTACGCTTCCAAGCTCGACAAACGCGATGTGAATGCTATAATTTGTTTCTAGAACGTTTAACATAAAATTTGCATTTATCCAGAACACAGGGGCCAAGTCTACTAATTTATAAACGTTGCAATGGTCTCTCAATGGTGAGTTTTTGACAGATTTGCCATACAAGAACTGTCAAAAACTCACCATTGAGAGACCATTGTAACATTTATAAATTAGTAGACTTAGGCCCCTGGTCGCGCTAGGTTACGTTATAAAATACAGCGAAGAGACGGGATGGACCAAACCCCTCTCTATAAAATCGTAAACGGTATATTATGTGCTCGATCTTTTGGCGGAATTAAGTATAGGTCTACCTCGACAGAAAGCTATTAGATCTGGTCGTGAAACCGTTACTTTTGCCATAACTGCAAGTCGTACTAGCTTTGGTAGCACCGCACTTATGCACCGTCTAATGGGAAACTACAATAAAATCGCTACATGAACTAGCATCGACATCCTTTTTTTTATTTTTATTTTTTCCGGGGTGGCAAATCCTCATGGATGTTCCCCGCCCTGGGGCGGGCGAAGGGGTCTGTCAGACTCTTACTGACTAAAAACCACCCCGGTGTTCCATCTTACACCTACGCCGGGGGTCGCGGGAACTACGAATCTTCCGCAACCCCCGACTGGTGCCGGCCCGTGACTGCGGGCCTCTTCCTTGGGTCACGTGGGGGAGTGAGGTGTTTGACTCCCCCCGCGACGTCTAAGAGGGACGCGCGTGGAACACTACGCGCCGCCACCTCGGGTCCTGATGTGACAGACGTCCCCGAGTCCGTCGCCCCTGGACCCATCGCATGGAGCATTGACATCCTACCCGAACCCTTTACGACAATTCCGATCGAGACTTCTCACCAGTTCGGAGTCTTGAGTCGTGTGTGCAACTCCGCCTATTAAATTATTGTTTTTACTTCCATTCCCTTCTTTGTCAGCCTTTTTTTTGTTGTTTTTTTAACATTTTTGTATTTTCGGTCTATTTCTTAGGTACCTATTCAACTAACGATATCTTGCACGTACTATTAATATCTCTGCTAGTGCTGTGCACTTCTGTAAGTGAGGAATTCACAATGCATAAAACTGTATGTGATTTTTGTTTGTGTAGGTCTATTAAGTGCCTTATCAATAAATAAATAAAAATAAAAAATTCACAATTGAGTCAATCACATTGAGTGTTTCATCCCATAATGATACGTAAAGGTTCAAGATTCACACCACCGCAACCCACATTCTTTAATAAATTCAGGTTCACATTTGGGTATTGTGGTTATGAAGCTAATTCTTTACTATGATTTTATTACCTCTAAGGAATCATCAAACAATTTATCAATTTAAACTAACGGTACCTACAGTTCACATAATATTGCAAAACTTTAGGTCACCCTAAAGTAAAACAGCAAAGTGTAAAAATTCTTCAAATTTGCCCACACAAGCCACCACACTCACAATTTAGCTTAGCAACCGTTTGACAAACAAATTAATAGCATATCTACAGGCTATGGGCAGTTGAACTGTGCAATAAACTCCGCCTGTGTTTGTGGTCTCACTGGAAATTCCCTCGCAAACTCATCTGTGAAGTGTACCATTTGAGTTACCGGGGCAACGAGGGGTGCAAGTTGTAAGAAAAACGGTAGAAACATTGTTTACATAAAGGTTTCTTTTTTCGCGTCATGTGTAAGTACATTCGAGATGATAATGTTGATTTTTCGATAAAAAACAGGAAAGAGTAAAAAAGTGAGTGAAAATTATTTACTCGTACTTATCAGTGAAACTAACATCAAAGAGTCTAGTGTTATGTTATCTTCGAAACTATGTATTTTTGGAACACTTGGTTTAGGATTTTTTGTATTATTTTTACTTATAGCATATACCTTAGAGATATGGGACATCAAAAGGAACAGGTTTTAAATGAATAATTGAATATAATAGTTATTTGGTTGCAGCTGAAAATCGGCGTCAGTAGTACACTTTGTGTTGTCATCTTATGCTGAGCTGAGGCCCTTTTGGCATTATAATGATTGTTTTCTGTTTCTTTAGTTTCAAGGTGTATTTTTCTGCTGTTATGCCAATAAACGCATTTTTCTTTCTACTGCTATTTTTTTCGAAATATCAGCTTTTTTGAGTTGTGACCCATTGTCATCACATGTAGTACACCAGCTTTCATGGAAAGCTGTAATCATCAAACAGTCGTCAGAAATAACTATTTAGACTGACCAAGTGTAAAGATAAATGAAAATTCAATTTCTTTGTGCATTTTTTTGGGTTCCGTACACGACGGGTGCCAAACGGAACCCTTACTAAGCCTCCACTGTCCGTCTGTCGGTCAGCGGGCTGTATCTCATGAAACGTAATAGTTAGACAGTTGACATTTTCACAGATTGTGTATTTCTACTGCCGCTATAACAACAAATAATAAAGTAAGAAATTAAACAAAATAAACAAATAATAATAAAAATAAAATAAAGTAAAAATTAAAGGGGGGATTTAATTTTTACTTTATTTTATAAATTAAAGGGATTCCATTTAATTTTTTACTTTATAAATTAAAGGGATTTCCCATACAAGGAATGTGTTTTTTTCGGCTTTTTTTGCTAAATATTGTACGGTGGTACGGAACCCTTCGTGTACGAGTCCGACTCGCACTTGGCCAGTTTTTATTATCCGGATGTTTACCATCGTAGATCTAGGATTTTCCTAGACGTCGTCGCTGTAAATAATGACAATTATTTCTTTATTCGCTTCCCGCTACCGTTTATCACTAGAACCGCACCACTAGACCGACAACTCGGGGGACCCGAGTACTCTTCGTTAATTAGACTCCTGTGTAAATTTGTTCAGCCGATTCCACTTAATAATTACCTACTGTTAGTTTTTTTTTAAATGTATTTAGGAAAAAAAATGTTGATTTTATCCGTTCTTGAATTTGTTAGCTTTTTGTGGAAATTTACTTATTTTATGCTTGGGATGACATTCTCAGACCTCCCTTTGGATAAAAGTTAACCGAAAATATTTTGCCGATAAGATGATATCGTTCTGGTTGATGAGATGATCGACAGGAACGTTATCAAGCTACATAGATTTATGTTAAAAAGGACAACATCACGAGGAAACCTGGGCTCAATGAGCAATTAGTCAACTTTAGTGACTTGACGGAAATCCATTATAAAATACAATAGACGTAGATATATTTAGTAACCTATTTCGCTTAACTATTCCTAAAAAGTCATAAACAACCCTGTAAGAAATCGACACGTGTTTCACCTCTGAACGAGGCACCCTCAGGATGACGATTGATTTGACGTGAACACAAACACGACGTGTTGCCACGCCGAGCGGCGGATGCAGAGCTCTGCGTCCTGCAGTAGGACAAATTATTACAGGATTTTTTGATTATTAACAACCATAACAGAAAGCTCATTACAACTTCATTAGCAAAACTATTAAGTAGCTACAGATATGAAATAACTATTTCACAAAACAGTTTAGAGCAGAGTATTAAATAATTGCATTAATTTATGCAACTGAAACGGACGATCGTACTGATTGCATGCGCTCATATTTTGCTTGCTAAAGTAAACAATTAAAGAGATACTGCAGTGCAAATTATTTGTGCAAAGATTACAAATAAAAGTGCAGTGAATTTTATTAAGTAACTGCCTCATTGGTCTATTGGTCGCCAGCTGCTAAACATGAGCTCCTGGTTTCGTTTCCCGGGTCGGGCAAAGTGTAATTGGGTTTTGCCATTTGGATTCTCAGTAGCAGCCCAGAGTCTGGATTTGTGCCCGGTTGATGGCAATAGACTCTCCCTAGGGGGGACTCAAACATAAGTTACGTAAACCTCCTTTTTGTTAAAATGAATCATGAAAAAATTACACCGAAGGGGTTCTCGACATCTCAACATATTATATGCAAAGAAGGCAAATATAATATTACTTAACTCCTAAGAATCTAAGTTACATTATCTCCACATAACATAACATAACAAAACTTATTATGTTCAGAATCCCAACAGTTCCAAGTATGCGCACAGAGTTCGGCGTCAAAGATTCTGGGTTGCGCGACTTGGCCCCCTACCAACTGTGTGTTCAGCGTTATATATAATGTGCTGGAAATAGCCCAGGTATATGAAATATTTGTGTCTTTGCATTTGTCTTTGCTATAGTTTTGTGTAAATAATGGGATGTTTGGTGGCTAAAATATATATAGGAGCTCGTGGCTAAGTAATAACAGCCGCACGGGCACGATCCATCAGGTTAAGCTATGCTTGCCGGGGTGGTCCGTAGATGGGTGACCATGTTTACATACCAAAACACCTCCGTGTCTCGGAAAGCTCGTTAAGCCGTTGGTCCCGGCTGTCATTCGTGGATCTTTGACAGTCGTTACGGGTCGTCAGAAGCTCGAAAGTCTGACAACCAATCTTACCAAGTAAATTAACTTTAATTTCGGAAGTCGGTGGCAAAAAACGAAAATTCAAAACCAAAGACCGAAATTAAAGTTATTTTTCACTTTATAGTGTTTTTTTTGGAAGTCGGTTGTTTTTTTTTGTAAAAAGTTTTTTTTAAATTATGTTCGACTAGCTTTAGCGTGCGTCTTCGTCCGCGTGGGCGTTGGAAGTTATCCCACGGGAACGTACTACCAGGATAAAAATATCCTATGTCACCAAGATAGTTATGGTCTACTTGTGTGCCCAAATTCGTTCAATGTGAAAAGGTGACAAGCAGAAAGACAGAGTTACTATCGCGTTTATAATATTTTTTTGTATCCCCACCCATTTTTTATATACATTTACATATTATTATTTTAAGTCTGTTAACATATAAATTATATAAATATTATTTGAATAAAAGGTAAGCCATTTATTATTAAGTATATTTAAGGTAATAATAAACAGGTACAATAACAACAAACGGCTACATTATGGTCACATTCGAATTTAAAGAGTCTTATTTCAGCTTTCTTTTATCCACCTACTTATCTTTTTCACATTACCACTCCCACAACAAAGTATTTCTAAGACTCTCTCCATAACCACAATAATCCCATCTTTTCGCTCAAACAAGTTTCAATCTAAAGTCGGACAAAATTCGTATCTCTGACAAGGACCTAGCGAGATACTTTTTCCGGATAAAATGCATGTCGTCGCCCGGTGCAATACAGGCCCGGGTGTCTCGTAAAACCGGATGAATCCGGATTTCACGGGTAGTAACCGAAGCTGGAGAATCACCGGTGTCTTTGAGGAGTCTATATTTTTTCGTAGATGAGGTGAAAATAGTACAGATCTAAATCTTTTGTGAAGTTTCGGAAAGTCAGTCACCTAATATCTTAGGAAGTGACTTTTGGTGTAGCTTTATTTATTTATTTATTGGAGAACCAACAGCTATAACAGATGGATAACAATTGTTTAAGAAACCTAGAGCCAATTACAGGTTTTCACGGGTTAAAACAGAAATAGTAGTAGAAATCTTAGGATCAAATATGAAGCACGATAGAAAAGAATATACAGGTTGGCCGGAAAATTGACGTCCAAAAATAAAAATTTGTTCCCTCGTATCGTGGGGTATCCGAATCATCCCCATGTATGTTCCGCGATTTTTCAGTTTTCGAGTTATGATTTTTTTACTGAATTTTGGATAAGCACTTTGCACTTTAAAAAGTCACCGTTCAACCGAGTGCGTACAAAATAGATTTTGCTGGTAAATGGGAATGGGATTTTTAGGAAAAACTGTGCATATTTGGCCCTATTCCTTTGGTCACATTCTGCTTGTAAAAATTACTTACGATTTTAGGTACTTACCTTTTCACTGGTAAAATTATTGTGGTCTTTAGGCAAAAGGAGTTTGTAAGGATCGCAGCAGGTGGCGTTCAGTAGTTTCTGCCTACCCCCATGGTAAAAAGTCGTGAGTTTATATGATGAGTATGTATATAAGTGTAAAAAAAATACAAACAAAACAAATACCTACTCACTATAAAAATTCTAACCCTTCTCTACCCAACACACAATGAAGTTACTACGCAGCCACGCATTCCACATTTGAGAAACTCAACCCCAAACGACCGTCACCCCCTAAAAGTTAATGAACGCCAATATATCCGGTTATAACCAGTAAATGGTCGTGTAATGGCGGCTTCGGGAGATCATTATGTGACCTCCTGCGTTCATAATGTTAACAAATTGCCTGCAGCTTGGATAAATATGCAGTCCAGTTTATATTTAAGTAAATATGGGAGGTATAGCCGTCACGGCTTGGCCGGTAGCCAAGTTGACGTGGATTTTTTTTAAACGGTGGTGATTGGGGTATACATTTTACAAGCTCGGCTTTTTCGGGTAATCTGGGAATGAATTTATTTCAATGTTCCGTGCTAGGTCTGGTGACTTTTTTATGCTCTAGTGGCCCGGAAGTTTGTTACCATAAATAGTAATCGTGAACAAAAAAGGCTTTATTAATTTAGACTTTTTTGTTCACGATTGATCGATTGTTTGTTGTCTATGGAGACATGATTCTCCTGATTCTCAATAGAAACGTTTATTTTTTTCAGCAAAAAAAATCTGCTAATTATTTTCAGTATTTACCTTTATAGTAGGTACTCTTGTGGCAGTAAATCTATCTTATGTAAATAATAATCGTTCTAGCATTTTGGCAATCGCTTTGTAGTATTTTGTAGTATTAAGGCTCGTGCAGACAAGTGCGACGCGACGGTTCGACGCACCACCGGTGATTTTTCTACCGGTATGATTTTATAGAAATTATTCCGCCAGAGATGCGACGGGCCAGTCTGCACGAGCCTTTATTTGTAATGGTAGCCACACATGTAACGATTTACATGCGCACATTTAGACTTGCCCAAGTACCTAGGTATGTCATTACGTGTGTTTGAAGATTTTTGCACATGCACTATCTATATACTTGTAGTAATATATTATTATAACAATCTTAGTTCGGTGGGTACGTACCTTTTATTTATCCCAAAATCGAAAAGGTGTGAGTTAACTAATAATTAAAAGTGTCTAGGTCTACTCAAACTACATATATTTTTAAGAAGGCAATTCAGTACTTGGAATACAAATATAATTTTCCCTTTCTTTACACCAAATGATGTCGCCAGCTTCTCGTATTTTTCTCGTTGAACTAAGCTGATTTGTAAATATCTTAGAAGAAAAACAGCGCATCAGGTGCAGTGAAGCTGTAAACAAATTATGTGGAGGACCTTGAAGTTTACAAGGGGGACATTTTGAGGAACGGGAAATTATATTTACTTACTTGTGACGTATGGGGGTGGGGCTCGTGGCTAAATAATACCAGCCGCCCGGGTCGATTGAAGGTTAAGCTACGCTTCCTGAGGTCGTTCCTTGGATGTGTGACCATGCATTACATACAGCCTCAGAAAGCACGTAAAGCCGTTGGTCCCGGCTGTTATTTGTAGATCTTTGACCGTCGTTAAGGGTAGAAGCCCGATTTGACTACCAGTCTTACCAAGGGGTATGGCACTACCCAGTTACTGGGTTCTGGAGGTCCAATAGGCAGTCGCTCCATGTGAATGACAGGTATTCAGCTGCATCCAGTTAGATTGGAAGCTGACCAAAATATTTGAGAAAAGGCTATCTGACCTCCACAATCCAGTTCCTGGGTAACACGATGTCCCTTGACAAGACTTGTCAGACTTTTGGGCATCTCGACTTCGCATAATGATTGTCAAAGGTCTACAAATGACAGCCGGGACCATCAGCTTGACGTGCTTCCCAACCCGTGTCTCAGTATGCCCTGGACCATCCATGGACTTCCATCCACAGACTGACCTCGGTACGCATTGCTTAACTTTGAAGATCGACGCGTACGGCTATTATTATCATGATTTATTTATACCATATCTATGTGAGCCTATTTTCTTTGAAATTAAATTAATTGAAGTTAACCGTGCAAAGAAACAATCAAATTTTGGTAGAATGGAACGTAAGATGAGTGAATGAGAGGTGGGAATGTGTGTGAGAGAGAGAGAGAGAAAGAAAATGGCGGATGATTGCAAACTAAACGACGATGTTACGAAGAAAAATGTTGTACTTTGTGTTTAACGAGCCAAAATAAACGAAGATATCCTGAAAAAGTGGTTCTCTCATCACACCCCTCTCCTACATCTATATAACGTGTTTTTTTTGTATCCCATAACTCTAGGCTACGGGTTCTATAAGTAAAAATACCTTATACAAAAAGTCCTAGAATAATGTGGGACAAAAATGCATAGTTTCGAAAATAACATAACACTAGACTCTCGAAGTGAGTGATATCTAAGTTTCATTAATACGTACCTACGAGTAAATTATTTTCGTTCAAACCAATCATTTATTTAAAAAGCTATGAAAAAAAAAGTGATAATTAAAAATAATTCATATGCCAGTTGATTCTTTGATATGGTCTCATTCATACAAGGTGCTTTTTTATATCCCATAACTCTAGTTATGGGTTATAAAAAAACAACCTTGTATAATATAATATTAAAGTACAAATTGCTTACAAAAGCTAAAATAAAAACATAACCGCCGTGTTCTGTTAACTGTAGTTTTCAGGACTCGGCGGAAAGTGAACATTACTCACAATTTACTGAAACATAAAAATTACATTAGACCATGGTTCACGTGAATGTTAGCAGAAACCTTGTTACTTTATTGTATTGTTTAACTTTTAATTGAAATGAAATATATCCTGTTATTTATTGACTTTAAATACAATATAAAAATAACATAACATCACGCCTGTAATCTCCGAAAGGTTAGGCAGACGTGTACCTATAGTTATGTACACTACATTTCGCCATTTATTTTTAAGTCCCATGTAATAGGGATAGGAAGAGCCTATTGACATCTAATCGGGGAAAAATTCAGACTCAGGGCTGCTACTGAGGGAAAAATCCAATAACATTTTGCCCGACCCGGGATTCGAACGGGACCATGCTCAGCAGTAGCTCTTGCGACCACTCGACGAACGAGGCAGCACAATACAAACATTGCTAAAAACAACACCTCAGCTGTCGATCGAAACGATTCGATCGGATACGACGACAGGTGAACGGAGCCGAACGCGTGTCGCAGCATACTTTCGGCTAAGATCGCGTGTCGCGGAAGACGCCCGCGGTCTACCTGCTGTGCGCGGCTTCGTATATAGACTTTAAATACTGTGTACACGATTTTATATCGCATAAAGATTATAAAATCCAATCCGATGCGATGCGAGCCGTTTAGTGGAAATTATTCTTTAATCGTTTTTTGTTACTGATTGTACCTACATAGGTAACCTAAGACACCCTGTCACACCGCCGGCCGGTGAGGATGCTAGCTAGTTTTTCAACGATTTATCTTGAGCGATCAAGAAACTTACAAAAGATTGTAGGCCCAATGTAAGTAAAAAAGATACATGTTTGTATAGTTTACATCGCCGGCGAGTACTAGTTTGTCGCAGCGACTAGGGCTATCAAAGAGAGTACTCGCTCAGCAACGCTCGCTTGTCGGGCAGAACACTTGCTGTAAGACGCATGCTTGTTAAATACGCATACCAGCGAATAATCGCTCGTTGCCGTCGCGCACTCGCTGCTCGTTGCTCGCCAACTCGTTTTTAGTTGCTAGATCTACTGGCTTCTCGTTAATCGCCGGCAATCGTATTAATCGCCGGGTAGTGATTATAGCATTTTTTTTTCAAGACCGGACCTTTTGTCTAATGTTTTAGAGCTATACACGATTTTATGTGACATGTTAACGCACACTGTGCGTAGCACTGCCGCGAACCCACTGTGCGGCATGCGGGGCGCGGGGGCCGCGCAGCTACGCCGTCGCGTCGCCGCCCGCAGCCCGCTAGCCGCCACCAGTCTGCTCGGGTCACTTGTGAGATGTGCACACGCACATCGCTAACTGTCACTCACCTTGTAATGAGCATTGTACCTAAAATATTGAAATATAAATCCTTAAACGTAGACTCGCCTTATATTACTTATTGCAAGTGACCCAAAGGTTTATAATTTCATTCATTTGGCGACCGTCTAAGATAATTGTCGAACCTACAATCCAATATTACGACCAAAATTCGAGAACGTTCGAGAAAACACGTGGAGGAACCGTACCCGATCACGGGTATCAAGAAAAGGTTTGGCGCGTATGCTGTTCTTCAGACACCCACGGGGCCTTCGGACTACGCAAGCTGCAAGAATTTCAACGCCTGCACCAGAGGTCTAGCCCGAGGGAAGTAAGCCTGTTTCCTGTATTCCTACCTATTCCACGATACCTATTTACCTGTTTCTATTTGTGTGGATAGCTTAGTTGGTTTCGCTCGAACGAGTTTGGTCAGCTTGCCTAAAATACAGTAAGTACCTAGGTACCTAATTTTCTTGCCGCACGTGGTGGGCGAGTCCATTTTTGTGCATGCAAGGGCATGCGATTGGCGCGTCTGTTGCGTCTAGCGTCTAAATAGCTTAATATTATGAGCATAAATGTTTGCCTAAAGCTTAATTTAAGCACTAAAGCCTGACTATTGCACTTGCACCTAATCTACGCCTTAAACTCCTATGCCGCGATACCTATGAGGCCTATGTTGCGATTGAGTTCTGTACTTAATATCTAACTGGGAGTTTAGGCCTATTGCCTATTATATATAGGTTACTTATCTAAGAACAAAATTCTAGCTTCTAAATAGTGCAACAGTACAACCTAGAGTTACAGTTATTTCACCAAAGCTTGCCGACTATTCCAGGTGCGGTGAATGTGCATGGCATGGACTAAGCTTCGCTTTCGATCTGCTAGCTACCTGCCTACGCGTGGCAGTGCAGGCGCCTGGTGAGTGCTGCATACTTCGGGCTGTCACAGTTTCATTCAGAGTACCGTGAGTTAGCGGTTTTGAGTTACTTATATACTTATTGACTTACATATTGTACCTACCCAATTCATTGTTGCCTATAGCTAGGGTTTAAAATATAGATTTAACTACCTAATTGAAACTAAATATTATAAGATGGATAAACAAGAAATGAGTGATGTAGAACAAGTAGAATTTAAAGTCTTAATAAGAAAACGGAGTGCTATTAAAGGTCAACTTACAAAATTTAAAGAATATCTACATCAAATCTCAAAATGTAGTCCGCTCAGTAGCTTGCAAGCAAAAGAAATTGTTTTGAAAATAGAAAAATTTCAAGCTTTACTGAGTACATTTGATATGTTACAAAATAACATTGAATTGAATTGTCTAGATTTGGATGAGCAATTAAGAGATAGAGAGTTAATTGAGGAACAGTTCTTTTCGTGTATATCATTAGCTCAAGAGTTAAATGAATCGGCCAATGTGACTAAAACCGAACAAAGGCCTGAAGGCTCGGACTGTACTTCTAATAATTGTACTCATAATAAGTTTAATTCAGTAAAGTTGCCTACTATAAAATTGCCTTCATTTGATGGAAACTATCTAAAATGGTTAGAGTATCGGGATACTTTTGATTCCTTGATAAATTCCAATGATGCAATCCCAAATATAAATAAGTTTCACTATTTAAGGTCATCCTTAGAAGGAGGAGCTTTAGTAGTAATAAAGTCCATAGAGTTTACATCCAATAATTACAAGATAGCTTGGGATTTAATATGTCAACGATACAATAATAAAAATCTGCTTATAAATAATCATTTGAAAGCGCTTTTCAGTATTGAATCACTAACAAGAGAATCTCACAAGGCTTTGAGATATGTTATTGATTTAGTTTCCAAAAATTTAAGAGCTTTGAATACATTAGGGCAGCCTACAGATAAATGGGATGCTTTAATTATATATATGGTGTCAACAAAGCTTGATGTCACCACTAGTAGAAAATGGGAAGAACATAAGAATGGACTACCAGAATTGCCTACATTAGATTTATTTAATGACTTCTTGCGTAATAGGGCAGATGTTCTAGAAACCACACAAAATCAAAATAGGAATGATCATGGTAAGCCACATGGTGGTTCCAAGGAGCCAAGGAATGCTTCTAAAGCTTTTGTGAGTGCTACAAGTAGCAACTCTTCCAAAAATTCATGTGATGTTTGTAAGGACAATCATCCCTTGTATATGTGTTCTAAGTTTAAGGATATGTCACCTGAAGTTAGGTTAGATACAGCTTTAAAGCTGAAATTATGTCTTAACTGTCTGCGTAATGGACATACTGCAAAAAAATGTTTCCTTAAAGGTTCTTGTAAGTTTTGCAATGAGAAACATAATAGCTTGGTGCATAAAAATACTACAACAGAATGTACTAATATAAGTTCCAATTTAAATACAAATAATAATGACTTACCTCCAAGTACATCACCTGTAACACTGTCTGCTGTCACTGCGGAACAGGTGCTATTGTGTACTGCAGTTGTTCAAATAGTTAATCCTGTAAATAATTCCACATACCTTGCACGAGCTCTCTTGGATACTGGAAGTCAATCTTCTTTTATTACTGAAAAGCTTAAAGTAAAATTAGGAATACAAACTCAATGTACAAAACCAATAAGAATTTCTGGTATAAATAATGTGCATTGTGACATTAAGGAGCGTTGCTGTTTAAAATTGTCCTCACGTTTTGACAATTCATTTAATTTACAAGTAATGTGTTTAGTAGTACCTCAAATTACAAGTACATTACCAACACTAAATGTTAATGTTTTAGGCCTAGGATTGCCTGCTGATTTGGATCTTGCAGACCCTGGGTTCCATTGTCCCTCTGACATAGATATGTTGTTGGGTGCAGATGTTTTTTGGGACATTGTAGGTACTCAACAAATAAGATTAGGTAAACACCAACCTGTATTACAAAATTCAAAACTAGGTTGGTTAGTGTCAGGCCCTATAGGGAATGGGCACTCTAAGTTAATTCGTACTAGAAATTCTCACTCTAGTATTAATGTGTTACATTGTAATATCATACAGGATGATATTCAAGAATCATTACAAAGGTTTTGGGAAGTTGATGAACTGCCTTCAAACAAAATATCTTACACTCTTGAAGAACAAGCTTGTGAGAATAGTTTTAAAGAAAATACAAGCCGTTTGCAAAGTGGTAGATTTAAGGTTAAAATGCCACTCAAAGAATCACCAGAAGAATCACTAGGTGACTCTTATAATATTGCCAAAAGGCGTTTCTTTTGTTTAGAAAGTAAGTTACTAAAGAATCCAAATATTAAACAACAGTATTGTGATTTTATAAAAGAATATTCAGATCTTGGTCATTTGGAAGAAATAGAGCGTCCAAGGTTTGGTAATTACTTGCCTCACCATGCAGTGCTAAGAGAAAAAAGTGAAACTACAAAACTTAGAGTAGTTTTTGATGCTTCAGTGAAAACATCCTCAGGAAAATCTTTAAATGATATCCAGATGATAGGTCCAGTTGTGCAAAATGATTTGTTTACTTAATATTATGTTACGTTTTCGCACTCATAAGTTCGTACTAACGGGTGACATTGAGAAAATGTTTAGACAAATTTCTATGGTAGAATCACAACGTTATCTACAATTAATTTTGTGGAGGGAAGATTCATCTGTGCCACTCAAGGTCTTGCAATTAAACACTGTGACCTATGGTACAGCGTCTGCGCCGTTTCTAAGCACAAGATGTCTCCTTCAGTTAGCAGAGGAATGTACGGATCAGCATATTGCTAATATAATTAAAAATGACTTCTACTATGATGATTTAAGCACTGGAGCATCTACTGAGGAAGAGCTGATGCATATTTATAAGAATGTGATACAAATATTAGGCTCAGCACATTTTCCGCTACGCAAAATACGCACAAATTGTCCTCAAATATTTGTAAACGAACCTACATTAAATGCTACATTAGACCTTACAAAGCAGTCATGTGTTCTAGGTCTCAATTGGTCCCCTAAAATGGACACATTTCAATTTCCAATAAATATAGAATGTACTTTAAAGATAACTAAAAGAACAATAATCTCAATGACTTGCAAAATTTTTGACCCTTTAGGTATTCTATGCGCTTGCATTATTAGTGCAAAAATAATTTTACAACGTTTGTGGAGTGCTAAGATAGACTGGGATGATCCAGTACCTAGTGATATAAAAAAATCCTGGATGACGTTTATGAAAAACTTGTCATGTCTATCCAGTATACAATTAGAAAGAAATGTTATTTGTGATTTTCCTGTATCAATAGAGCTACATTGTTTTGTTGATGCTTCACAAAATGCATATAGTGCCTGTGTATATTTGCGTACAACTGATGTTAATAATAAGGTTACAGTAAAGCTACTATGTGCCAAGGCTCGGGTAGCTCCTTTAAAACCAACTACTATACCACGTTTGGAGTTGTGTGGTGCTTTGCTCGGAGCCAGATTGTGTGCAAAGGTATTACAGTCACTCCGTTGTAACATTGTTAGTAAAACTATTTGGAGCGATTCAATGGTAGTACTTGGTTGGCTTAACATTCAATATAAGCAACTAAAACCTTTTGTTCGTAACAGGGTAAATGAAATAAATGAAATTACATCTGACTATTCATGGCGACATGTGCCTACAGATTGTAATCCTGCTGACTTAGCCTCAAGAGGTGTAACTCCGCAGCAGTTACAGTCCTCATCCCTGTGGTGGGAGGGACCTTCGTACCTTGGAAAGGAACCAAGCGAATGGCCACACCAGGGTGTTCCAAATATAGAACTACCAGAATTAAAAGTTCTACATATTAGCTTAGAAACAAATTTCTTAGACTTTTCTAGATATTCAAGTTTTACTAAGCTCAAAAGAATTATAGCCTATGTCCATAGATTTATTAACAATTTTATTTGCAAGTACAGTAAGGATAAAACTTACAAAAGTTTAACAGGTAGTCTTAACACTGATGAGCTTAGTAATTCATTAAAAACATTAATAAAATGTTGCCAAGTGCAATCATTTCCTACTGAAATAGTTGCAATAAAAGGGAGCAAAGAGCTCCATAATAAATCTAAAATATTGCCTCTTAACCCATTTATAGATACAGATGGTATACTCAGGGTGGGTGGTCGTATTCAAAATCCTAATTATAATTTTGACAAAAGACACCCAATATTACTTGATTCCAAACATAATTTTACAAAATTACTCATGAGATATGAGCATTTACGTTTATTCCATGCCGGACCACAATTACTTTTATCATCCATTAGGGAAGAATATTGGCCAATAGGTGGCAGGAACTTGGCTCGTAGTATATTAAGAAACTGTATTGTGTGTATACGTTTCAGAGGTAAAACGGTACAGCCTATAATGGGAAACCTTCCAAATGTTAGAACAAATCCCAGTTTCCCCTTTTATACCTGTGGAACAGATTTTGCTGGTCCATTCATGATATCGAGTAAAAAAGGCCGTGGTAGTCGTGTAACTAAATGTTACCTTTGTTTATTTATTTGTCTTACAACTAAAGCCGTCCACTTAGAGCTTGTAAGTGATCTCACTACCGAAGCGTTTCTAATGTGTCTACGACGATTTGTAGCAAGAAGGGGTAAACCTAACGAGATTTATTCAGACAATGGCAAAACATTTGTAGGGGCAAACAATGAATTGGGTCGAGTCCTCAAATCTAGTCGCGAAGCTGTGATAGAGTATGGCAGCACTGAAGGCATTCGATTTAAATTCAGCCCTGCATATTCACCTCATTTTGGGGGTATATGGGAAGCTGGGGTAAAGTCATCCAAACACCACCTAAAAAGAGTAGCAGGCAACGCTGCCTTAACGTTTGAGGAACTGTCGACGTTGTTCATACAAATAGAAGCTATCCTAAATTCACGACCCCTATCTCCTCTCTCATCGGACCCATCAGATATCCTTCCCCTTACACCGGGCCACTTCCTTATCGGGCGGCCACTCACAGCAGTGCCGTCTCTAACCATGACTAAAACGAGACCCAACAGATACGAGAGGATAGAGCAGTTGCGGCAGCAATTTTGGGAGAGGTGGCGTCGTGAGTACCTGGCCGAGCTGCAACAAAGAACAAAATGGCGGAAACCACAACAAGAACCAAAAGTAGGCGATTTAATTATATTAAAAGAAGATCATCTTCCTCCATTATGTTGGCGTCTAGGCCGCATAACAACCCTCTATCCGGGACGAGATGGTGTTAATAGAGTAGCTGAAGTCTACACCACAAAAGGAACAATCAAGAGAGCAGTCCATAAGTTCTGCATTATACCAGATGAAGATGACAAGGATTGCAGCCAAGAAAAGCTTGATAGCAGATTGAGCTATCAAGGTGTGGGAGATTGTTAACGCACACTGTGCGTAGCACTGCCGCGAACCCACTGTGCGGCATGCGGGGCGCGGGGGCCGCGCAGCTACGCCGTCGCGTCGCCGCCCGCTAGCCGCCACCAGTCTGCTCGGGTCACTTGTGAGATGTGCACACGCACATCGCTAACTGTCACTCACCTTGTAATGAGCATTGTACCTAAAATATTGAAATATAAATCCTTAAACGTAGACTCGCCTTATATTACTTATATTTTTTTTAAGTTGGAAACTGAAGAAGATTACTTACCTACGTCAACAGGTCTTCCAAATCACTTTCAAATGAAACAATCAATTCAATAAAACGACTTCTTCTAAAAAGCCGTCTTCAGAAACAGGATGAAAATAACTTAAGCTTCATTGTTTGTTCCGATGAATATTGAATTGTTTGCCTTTTCCGCTTCCAGAATACTTATTGTTTTCATATCGTCTCCGGAATGGTGGAAAACATATTTATTTCAGGTTATTTTTCACTTACGAACGTAAATAGGGTTTTGAACGGTGTCAAAGTTAATTCGTATTTGACTTTATTGGTTGAAGCTGCTGGTTGTAGGAAATAATTTTATAAAAAAATAATTTATCTAGAATGTCACAATGCACTTGAAAGTGTAACGTAATAAAAAAAAAAAATATTATGCTAGCTGTTGATTCTTTGACATGGTCTCATGAATACCTTAGAGTTATGGGATATCGAAAGGGACACGTTGTATAAAAAAAAACTATTTAAACTAAATGACATCATTGTGATTACAACTGTAACAAATCTGAATGTCCACAAAGCCACTAATATAATAAACTTAGATATTAGATACGTCGGTCCGCTCATTCAATTATTCAACTAGCTAGCTAAATACGAGTAAATACTCATAGGAAGTATATTTATAAACATCAATCACTTCAATCAATAGGTCTTGGCATTAGGGAACGGTGGGAATTTACTCATATGGGCGCTCGTGGCTAAGTAATAATAGCCGCACGGGACGATCCATAAGGTTAAGCTTAGCTTGCCGAGGTTCATCCGTGGATGGGTGACCATCTTTAAATATTGAAACTGCTCCGTGCCTCGTAAAGCACGTTAAGCCGTTGGTCCCGGCTGTCATTCGTGGATCTTTGACAGTCGTTACGGGTCGTCAGAAACCCGAAGGTATGACAACCAGTCTTACCCAGTTACTGAGCTGTGGAGGTCAGATAGGCAGTCGCTCAATGTAAAATACTAGTATACAGCTGCATCCGGTTAGACTGGAAGTCGACCCCAACATAGTTGTGAAAAGGCTATAGGGAATTTACTCATTATGTGAAAATCAATAGCGCTAATACTTATTAGAAGATTTTTGTCAAAGTATTTGTCTGTATTTGTCTACCGTAAGTATTTTTGCGACCAAGGAGTGTTGTATTTCTGAGCTTGGTGGCCCAGTGGTAATGGCCTCGACTTACAAGTTCTAGGTCGTGGGTTCGAACCCAGGCAGGCGCTTTACTTTGTGTAAATAATTTCATCACCACTGCTCTCAAAACGGCGAAGGAAAACATCGTGAGGAAACCGGCATGTCCTAGAACCAAAAATTCGAAGTATGTGGCATCTACCAACCTGCACTGGGCCCGCGTGGTAGATTACACGTGTCTACTTGAAATCGAATGACGAAAGATCGAATTACAATTGCTCGAAAACGTTAACTCGATAGTACTCGAAATCGATAAATTATGAGCGCGAAGGTTCACTACCTCGATGCATCAAAATCTCGATTATCTATAAGCTCGGCAGCTGTTTAAACAAATGAATATTGGCGCGTAAAAAAATATTATTATATTATAATTATTGTGAAACTCACAAAAAAATAACATATCTTACAGTCCAGTCGACGAGAGAATGCATTCCTGACACCTGTCAGTTTGACAATTTCTAGTAGTAATAAGAATCAAATTCGCAAAACACATAATATTCTTTAGTATCAAAACTGACAGGTGTCAAGATCGCATTCTCTCGAAGGTCGACCGAACTGTAGCAAAGTGTTAAGTTTATGAAACTATCGGTGTCAGATTGTCAGACTATTACTTGGAGCAACTATTACAGCAACCCTTTCATCTATAAACTTTTACTAGTTTTTAGATATAAAAAGCAGCTGTTTTCTTTCTTTTCTTTATTTCTTTATGATTATTGTTATAGTATATACTTACTTTCATACTTACGCTTGTGAACGGTTCGCAGATTCTTGTAGAAAGTTTTGTTGTTTCTCGAAATCCTTTGATAAGATTATACTTTCTTGTATTCTTTTGATAAGTTACTTTGAATTTGAAACCTTTTATGTTCAGCGGATAAGCAGCAATAACCTGTGTTGCGTCATTTAAAAAAACTGCTGTGGGCATCTTCAACGCCACATGCGAACTACGTCAAAGACCTGACGCCACACAAATCCTGCATCATGCTATTAGAGTTTACCGCGCGATCAATATATTATGTATATCAATCGGTCTTCCCGACTTCAATCGTTGGGCAGTTGCCCACCAGGTAGGACACCCAGTCGGAGGATTCTCCCTTTTCTATAGAGGATGAACTTTACACCCTGTTCCTCATACCTCTAAACTGCAATATTGGTTTTGCCAAAAATAGAGATTACAGTGACTTCTGATTATTTTGTATTCAGCAGTTTTTTTTACTAGCCCGTGTGGGAAGACACGCTGCTGGGAAAAGCCCTCAGTACTCTCCTTGCACCCTTCTCAGTCCAGAGCAGCCAAGAACCAGTTTTAAGGCTCGTAATAAAATTGTGACTTGTTTTATTAAACGTAGGGCGTTTAAAAAAACTTCAACAATTACAGATTTTCATTTATTTCAGTGATTACTGATTACATAATTAATAATAACATATGATACCTTATAGCTATTGATTCTAAAAAAATCATTTCCAATATCACCCTTACCTAGTTAATAACGGATAAATCCATTAAAAATTACAGTTTATTACTTCTTAATCTTAATAAATTAAACAAAGGTAATAAATTGAAACTCTTAGACGTTTTAACGACTAATACGTCGGTGTTAAAATTTTATTATGACAGTTGATAGCGTGATAGTCATTTATTTCAGGACCTCGGTCCATGAAAATCTTTGGTTCGATAACATAGTATAACAAGGAAATAAAATTATTACAAAAAAACATAAAATAATTATAAGAGTACTTCCTTGAAAATTCCCCGACCCGCTAACATAGAACACAAGGACAGAATTTGCCACTACATTTATATAAGTTCCCTTATCATCCACTAAATTTAATTTAAACAGTTTATTATAAATCTAAGGTTAAAATCTCTGAATTGCATTTTTTATTATACTGATTAACAAACAACTGTTGATTTTCTCGTTACTTAACTATAACACTACTTTACTTACTAAGATTCTAACTTTTTAATAACTATTTTATGACTAAAGGATAGTTGAACTTATGTGTGTAGAAAGATGAACAAAGTATACCATGGGAAGCAGAAATGGCCAGTGTAGATGACGTAAGTCGTAACATAGACAAGTACGTATAAAGAATTGACATAGGGTCCATAGACAATGACGCTGTAGAGGAAGCTGTGATCTTTGGAGAAAACAATCCGCATGATATTATTGTCGGTGTTAGATTTGCAATAGTGTTGTAAGATGGTCGTGTATCTAGCAACGAATCATCTAAATAAATCAAGAATCGTTTCACAGCCAGAATGATATTCCATACACCGTGTCTAGATATGGTAGAGGAAGTAGTTTTTAAATTTTAAAAGAGTTTTTTTAAGTTTAAAGTTAGATTTAATTTTTTTTTAATCTATAATTATCTACAGTGCGTAAGTTTAAATTTTCTATTTTAATCAAAAATTAGGATTTAATTCAATCCGTTTAATTGGAATGTAAGATTAGTAGCGCTACGCGGACTGGGCCCGACCAAAATTGTTCCGATTCGAATTGAAATTCTTCTCCAAACAATTTTGGGGAACAGTCGCAGAAATCTTAGATTACGAATTTAGAAGAATTTTATATGGAAACTACGTATCGCTTTATAAGTAAACTTTCAATGACTTAGGTAGAATTTCGTCGGTTTAATTTTGAATTATACTAAGCTAAATGAGTGCTACATCTTTTTAATTTGTATCTTGATAGTTTGAGTTTAAATACTTAGTTTTAATATGTCATAAGGTGTCGGGATGAAACCATATAGATGTTAGATAGCAGGAAATAAATGATAGATAGGCTTAGTAGCGATTATATTAAGAACAGGAGAGTAGAAGATAGCTAACAGCTAGAAGCAACTAGATCAATGGCACTGTGGAATGTACCGTGTTCATAAAAAAGTATCCTAACCAGCTTAACAATAAGTTTCAAACAAGATTATGTTGCATTACTCTTAAATTTACATTTTTTTTTCATCTTCTCTACCTTTTTTTAATCGTTTAACTTTATTCTTTCTACATTCCCTTTATTGCCAATAGTTTAACATTTTCTAATCCGTGATTCAGCGAATATGTGTTAAGTTGTGATTTGCGATTATCCCTATAGTTTAACATTATATTTTATTAAATACGAAGATTCGTGAGCTCAAAGAATCTTCACATTTAACTTTTATTTTTATCCTTAAACTTGTGGCAAAGTCTGTCTGAAACCAGTCGAAGTGACATTGAACACTTTGCCTGGTTTAATAGAATCCATCCCAAATCCATACAAACAGATGAAAAAGGAAGTTGCTTATATTCGTATGGAACTGCATGGGTTCTTTACAAAATATATTCTAAACAATTTTCAAGGTAATACTCGTCAAGTTTTATTCAAATAAATTATATTCGGCTGTCAACGTTCAATTAAGATTAGCTTACACTTTCCACATTACAATTTCTTTATCTCATTCATTTAAACTTTCCCATTAACCTCTACCGATAGTATCATGTCCGAACATTCTATTACTAGAAATACAAAATTTAACGTATTTACAACCATTTTTAAAACTTTATTTTTTAACAAAAACATTCATAAGTACATCCTTGCTTCGCGCACAGTCTAAATGTACATTTCTTTACATTAGAATTATAAGGGACTAGATTCGTTTGGGAACAAAAACTACATAAACAAAATAATAATGAAATTAAAGTAACATTCGACGTTTGGCTCTAAGTTTGGTGGTTATCCTACATCTTTATATTGTCTGGCAGTAATCGCTTTACCATCTGCGTGTTCGAAGAATGTTGATCTCGTCGGTCAGAATGTACCAGACTCGAATCCATACTCTTAAACTGAATATTTTAGAATTTTGGTGATATTTTTACTTATGTGTAGTATGATTACATAATGATGCACTTCCCTTTTTCAGCCCAAGGGTTATTTTTCTTGTCGGGAGCGTGTATGAGTGGGTCGTTCTTTTCATTCTCTTCCACGTACTCCCTCATCCTGTAACAAAAACGTCGGATTATTAGAAATGAAGGGAAAACTTCGAATATTTTCTTTGCCATCATTATTTTTGGCGATTCATGCGGGTTTCCTTTCAGGTATACGGCTTTTACTGTATTTTCTTTGGCTAAAATTGTTATTCTGTTCTAACAATATTTTTAGCAAAATAAACCGATTTTGCTCTTTATAAGTTTCTTTATAACGATGCATGACTGTCGGTTTTAGGTTAGCTTCTAAATCATAATTTCTTCAGAAGCCTCTTACAATATAATTTAAGAAGAGATTTATCATCAGTAGCAAAACACGCAGTGAAACTTGGATTAGTTATATTGATGGCAAAATGCAAGGCGCTCGATACATCCGAGTCATGGCGATACATCATTGCTGACACGACAAAAGATGACCATATCGTCTTTCATCCACCATATTAGATTTACAAAAACCTTATGAATTTCTTGTGGTGTTGTGTTTACTTAAATTTTAAATGCATCTTAAAATATTGCAATGACATTTATCATACAGAGACCACATAATATGTTATGCACACTATTTGTTATCTACTACTGCAGGGATTTCTATAATTGCACAGCATCCCGTCTTTTTACCATACGTCTATTAATTGTCTTTTTATTTTACCTACTGTGTTCACTTTAGCCAATCATAATAAAATTATACACAATACTTTTCGCAGCGCACGCGATGTAAAGAATATGTAAGGTAATTTTTTTACACCTTGGGTTACATTATTGGAGTCTTAGTAAGGATTCCTATTTTTTTGAAAATATAATACCTATCACCCGGGGATAGTGTACCTTGCCAACATTGAAAGAATTTTTCAAATCGGTTCAGTAGTTTCGGAGCCTACTCAATGCAAACAAACAAACAAACAATCAAATCTTTTCTCTTTATAATATTAGTATAGATATGTTCATCTGATCTTTGATATGTCTTTCTCTAACATTCATACATGAACTTCATTCGTCAACATTATATGCCAATACCATACCATGACATAATAAGTTACTACATAACCATTCTTCTTTTCTTATTAAGACAAAACTATTTTGACTATAGTGGGCACACTGCCCACTAGAGTCAAAATAGTTCTGTCTTCCGAACATTTCAATGCCTCATGCATGAGTCAATATCTTATAAGTTATAACTTATATCTTTGTTATAAGTTATAACAATGACATAACGTCTCATGCTGCGTGCTCGTGAATTGCAAGGACTATAACAGTTTACACGCCATCATTGTTCTCACACAGCGATACTCCGTCGTAAGACTGCCTTTAAACTGTGGTTTCCCAGAAAAGCGGTGGCTGCAATTTACCGGCGAATTACGTCACTGAACGTCACTTATGAAGGTAAGTTGTTGTGTTTTCCTAGAAAGCGTTTTTGACACCGTAAAGTCTAACCCTGCCATCATTTTCACGTCAGCCGTCACTGTGGCCGTAATGTAGCGCCCGCGGTCACCGTTCCTCTAGGAAACCATAGCTTAACAGGTTTATGCATAGCCATAATGACTAAAACAATAAGTACTTTAAACTATCCCAATTTAAATAAGCACCCAAGTACTTTTATATCTCCCGTCTGCACCTTTACGAGCCACTTGAGTTCAATTTTAGTTCCATAATGGAGCGAACTCTGAACGAAATCAATTAATACTAAAACTTTAATTAAAGGAATAGCGTCTGCAAAGTTTTCAATTGAGAATACACTTGGATTACATTTCGAGAGGAAGAACTTGAGGAATGTGGATGGTGGGCATAAACAACGACTGTTATAATGTTTTGTTTATATATTATGGAAGTTTTGGTTGTGTTGGTATTTTCTGTATGTGTTTTAGGTCGATTTGATTATGGTTAGATGGTTAGAAGTTAGAACCTGGTTTTATGGTGAGAATTACATGTTTTTTGATAACTCAAGGAACATTATCCGGTGACATAGGTTTCCTGCCTGCACATAGGCAACTAGTTTTCACCCTTATGCCCTTCACCTCCAGTGTCCACGATGGTATATAATAAAAATCTTAAATTAAATAATTCACAGACAGACGACGCACTGCCTAAACCGCTGGGTCCCGAAGCATGTTTTGTACAAGAGATTCTTATGTACAACGAGGGCCAGCACAACCCAGTTACTGAGTTGTGGAGGTCAGATAGGCAGTCGTTCCATGTAAAATACTGTTATTCAGCTGCATCCGGTTAGACTGGAAGCCGACCCCAACATAGTTGGGAAAAGGCTAGGCAGATTGATTGAACGGGGCAAGCACTAAGTAATGTTTTTTTTTTTAATTGTCTCCTATAGCACGCGTAACATGACCACCATAGAAACCGGTTTTGTCGACGGCAGAATAGACAAAATAACAGATTGTTTTTGTCAATCTGTCATTTTGTCTATTCTTCTGTCGACAAAACCCGTTTAATGCTACGCGTACTAGCGTTTAATAGTTAAAAGTTTTTATGGAAGTTCTTTTTTTTGGCTGATAAGAAATAACATCGGGCACGGCTTGTGATTAGAGAAATTTATAGTATGTTTTTTTTACTGTAAAACTTAATTCATCAAATATTGAAAAAGAACAAAAGACAGCAAAACTTCCGCAATGTTTAATTAAATCCGTCAATAATGAGTGCAAAAACTGTATAACAAAAAGAGTTCACGATAATCTCTTTACTAGACTTCAATGAAATAATACAATTTAGTCGAAATAAGAACAAAGAATAAGGAAAATTTCATAATCAAATACACTACTGAATAAACACAATTATGATTTATTCATTCACTCAGCATTAAATAAATTTATGCGGCAGTAACGCCTTCATATAGACACTTTATAGACATGAAACGATTTAATTTGAGCGAGCATAACAGTCGTTTTTCTTGGCATTTATTTTAATGGAAGACTAGGTTTATCTTCTGTGTTTACTCGTTAAATGCGATTGTTTAGTATTTGTAGAACTAAGCGTATCAAAATTCACTCGTCATCATAATATGCCTGACATTTTCTCAACTATGTTGGGGTTGGCTTCCAATCTAACCGGATGCAGCTGAATACTAGTATTTCCCATGGATCGAATGCGTATGTCTTCACTGTTGACTTTTTACTCCCATAAAATGTATCAAAGTAGTTAAAAGTCGTCACTGAGCAAGCAATCAATCAATTTGCTTAGCCTTTTCGCAACTATATTGCGGTCGGCTTCCAGTCAAACCAGATTCATCTGACTACTTGAATTTTATAAGGAGCGATTGCCTATCTGACCTCCACAACCCAGTTACTGAGTAACACGATACCCCTTGGTAAGACTGGTTGTCAGACTTTTGGGCTTCTGACTACTACTGTCAAAGATCTACGAATGTCAGCTGGGACCAACGATCTCCTTTCCGAGGCTCGGAGGGGTCTCGATGTGTAATGGATGGTCACCCCCTCGACCCGTGCGGCTGTGCATTAGCCACGATCCCCGCCGTCACTGAGAAAGGTACGAGGGTCAGGTCTGGTCACGAGGTAAGCAACATTTCTTCTTTCTCAAAATCAAAGGTCCGCCTTAAGGCATTAAGTCCGCCTTTGTACCTTTTTTGTGCGAAAAGTTTGAATAAATAAATAAAAGTCAACTATTCAAACTTGGCCGAGTATCAGCACTTTTCGAACGTCAAAATTACATAAGACAGTCCCCCAAAACGCCCACCCTTCACCACTTTCTAGTGCTTTAGCTGGGAAGAAGAAGTGGTGCAACAAACTCCCCAGCAGCACAGCTGTCTGATCAGTTAGAAAAAAAAAATCGACTGTATACAATAGTATGCAAAATAATTAACATTACGCAACACAAAAATGTCAAACTTAATTAAATTATTTGCCTTATGTCAGCTAGCACACGCGAATATGAGCTTTTGCCTTGCAATGGGACAGTTACAGGCGAATTCGTTTCATGTACAGACAGATATCTTCTGTCCTATTATTTATAATTATTCGTCTATCTGTATTGGTAGATGATTCATTATTTATAAATATTTTTGATGGTCACTCAGAAATAGGGACGTTTGCTAGAGTGCTATTTAAATGTCTTTATATTTACGAATCTGAATATAACAGCAACTGGAATTTTTAATGGTTAATTTTTAAACAATATTTTATATGAACTGCACCCTAATTGCGTAATACACGATCTATCACAATCGCTTGAAACAGATTGCTAATCCATTGCTTCATAAGTTCGAAAAAAAAATCTGCTCAACAACGTAAATAAATAACGCAATGAAAGAAAGAAAGAAAAATATTTTATTTGGGCCACGCACAGGAATACAAACAGTAAAAAAAGGAGCATTTAAAACTAACAAAAAAGACAGGTTATCAAAATAAAAATAAAATAATAATAAGAAAAAAAAACATCACGACAATGAATGTTGTTGAACTGTCAAAATGAAACAGATTAGTCGGAATCCTTTACGAAAATGTTTTACGCAATTAGATAGCTGATAATAATCTTCATCCCAAAATGCCGCACCACAATAAACTAAACACGAAATTAGATTATTATTAAAACAAGCTCCTTATAAATTCAATTAACCAAATAAACTAATAAAATCTACGAAGTACATTAATTATTCACCAGTTAATCTCCAATCAGATGAATCAATCAATAATACAGAAACAACTTCCATTATGCGAATATCCACTTAAAATTCCTAATATCCCATAAATTTTTAATCGGTGCCGCAAATTCGATCAGCCGTGATTAGTGTAGCAGTATTAATCCTTCGATGTACAGCGTGATTCGATTTTCTATCGTCAACCCGGACGGGAACACCGTGTACTGTTTTAATTTGTGAGAGAAAATTGTTGCTACCCCTAATTGGCAATTTACGCGAGGTTTTCCGGTTTCCGTAGGGTTTTTTCGTCTTTTATGTGTCCAGGACTAGGTGTGTCAGTTTGCAATACAATCTGTGAGGGCTTATCGCGTACATTTTCTTTATTTTATATGTGCACGTATGTGTACCTATGTATTATTCAAGAAAGAAAGAAAATACGTTTATTTACAGTAAAACTGGACGCAAAGAAAATATACCAACCCAAAAAAGAGCAAGTCAGGCCATCGCTCAGCATAATGCTGTGACCTTGGCAAGGCAGAGCCACGGCACTGGTGGCTGCGCTGGACCTGCCCAGCGCAGCCACCAGTGCCGTGGCTCTCTACGTACTGCGATATAGTTCGTAGCTGTTGGAATTCAAAGCAACTTATGTTTCCATATACCTAAGAAGAAATAAAAAAAGAAAGAACCGCCACAATATCTACAGGCTTATTTAAACAATATCTACAGGAAACAATAGACTTGCAAACGTTTGGGACGAGCTTAGTTAATTACAAACCGTTTTGTAAATTAATAATATCCTATCTAAGGGAGCCGGTTGATCTATAACTAAGGATCCTCCTACCTCAGACATCTTTGTCTATTTAAGATTGTGCATTTTATGAACCAGTGCCTGTAATAAGATGTTGAGATAAATAAATATTTATGATTAACTATGGGATTGTGATTTTAGTAGTTAGAATCCTGCTGCCTATGATAACTTACTAAATGTCTAAAGAATTTAAGAAGATATCAAAATCAACCTGGTAAATAATATAAAAATACAGTATTTTCCAAAAGCCGATACGTTCCATCCAATATCTTACAATTTGAATATATCTACATAAAATATACAAAATGATATTTGTGAAAAACAATAATTTCGTTCGGTGGACAGATCCTGCAATATCAATGTTTGGAGAGCTATCCTCGGTATGGGGACGGGACGGTGGGATGGTGAATAATTTATCACCCAAGGGATGACACTTTACGGTGTTATCTTTCGGATATTTTCTTTTTTGGGACGGACGGAGCTGCAAACGTTATGTTAGTAAAGTGTCAGTGAATGGCTGTTTATGTAGCAATTTTTGGAGCTTTTTTAAAACTTACTAAAAGGGCTTCCAAAATGGCTGAACAAACAGCCGAAAACTACCGAAAACATGAAAACAGAGCACACTGTGTTTAATGACTTCAGTTATATTCTGACCGATTTTATTCCGGTTAGCGGACTTTATAACTACTGGATAGACAGTGCGCAATATGAAATTCTGCCGCCTGGCTGCCCCATGATGAAGTTAATAGTTCTAAATGTCCTGAAGATACTGGAATGGTATAAGATTTCTTATTCATGAGAAAATCTCGTAGCTACCTACGTATTAATTAATAGATAAAACTTTTACGGTGAGAAAGACTATATCAATAAATGAGGTGATAACTATTACGATATGAAACAGTATAATCATTGGCTACTATTTCGAAATGAAAAGAAATATAATATCCCAGGTAGTCACCTGGGATATTATATTTCTTTTCATTAAATAGTTAAGAGAAGTTAATAGTTCAAAATGTCCTGAAGATACTGGAATGGTATAAGATTTCTTATTCATGAGAAAATCTCGTAGGTACCTACGTATTAATTAATAGATAAAACTTTTACGGTGACAAAAGACGATATCAATAAATGAGGTGATAACTATTACGATATGAAACGGTATAAGCATATTGAAGGAAGATTTTTCTTCTACCGTTATTATCAGCTACTGTATTTCTAAATGAAAAGAAATATAATATCCCACGTGACTACCTTGTAAAGATTATTTAGATTTTCGAATACTGAACTTATTAATATCTTTGGAGATGGACTATACAATGTGGAGACGACAACACAACAATAAATGAAAACAGTGGAAATATTAATACATAGGAGTATTTAGGAACAATCAAATAAATCTTAACATTGAAATTAAAAAAATGATTTTTTCTAACAAACTAAATAGTAGTGATGCGCCGACTATGGGTTGTGCCAATCTTTGACTAGCTATAGTGACTAAACTATTGGAGATCTTTGATTGAATTTTCGTATGCAGACTGGGAACGTCATTAGATATACGAAGTTTAATTTATTGTTGTATTGTCGTCTCCACATTGTATAATCAACAGACATCTCAAAATCAAAATATTTTATTTCACATAAACCTACATGGGTACTTATGAAACGTCAGAAGGTAGGTGCACGGTTCCAATTGGTCGTTTCCTATGGAGGAGAGCCGGCAAGAAACTGCAACTCCAAACAACGGGTACAAAGAACATGGTATTTATATACGCAATTTATGCACCTATGTATTTACATAAGTATCTATGAATAGCGGATAGAAGATACGTATGCATATAATTATCTTTGCGAAAGAGTCTTGTGTGTTACTAACCAAGTCGTTGTCATAACTCTACTGAGTACTTCTAGTGCATTTAAAGTTATTTTACTGGCAATATTAGGGACTCCATTTCTGGTACTGAATCTGGAGTTAGTTCTCACACGATAATTGAATATTTTCCCTACACATACCTTTTTTAACTTGTGGTACGTATTGTTTTAAAAATAGGAATGACAAAGTTAGCAGTCGTTTTTTTTTTCATTTTTATATTTCTGTAATATTTTAAAATATTTATGATTAATTATAAAGAGGTAACATTTGTAAGTTGGTATGTAGGAGATTTTCGGAACTACTGGTCCATAAGATATAATATTTTAGTCGCGAACAGAAGCTTGTCGTCGATATGTGTATAGAGGTCGGGTATAAGAACACACATTATGGGTTAAGAAAAAAAAAACTGCAACTTGTGAAAAAAAAAAGTCTTCATTATTTTTTTCACAAGTTGCGGCCATATTTTTTTTGTAACCTACTTTTCGCAATGTCAAATAAGACTTTTTCAAACTGCTCATATCAAAGTCACCGCAAAATTACGAATGTAAATTAAACAGTGTATCCTAAACCAATAAAACACAGTCGACATTTTATTTGTCCCGAATTTTCGCCCCACATGTTACTATGGTACTTAATTAAAGTCCAATTTGGCGGCCATTGTGTACATACATGTAGATGAGCTGGCCCATGCTGGTAAAAGGTACGGATTTTAAATTTAAATGAAGATTTATTACGAGGTAATTTATCATTAATGTTTTGTCGCTTTAATCCAATTTTGTGGGTACAGGGGTTCGATTCTACTAATTTGCAACGTTACACGTTCAATTATGTTTCAGCAACAGTTCGATTTCGATCGCCGTTCGATTGGTACCTAAAAAGTCATTCTACTGTTTCATAAGCAAACTGGAAACTAAACTTAAACCGAATCGCAACTGAATCGTAACGGGAACTTATCAGCGGTAACCTGTGTTACCAACACGCCAAATAGTATGTTTTAGTAATACCACAGAAAAAAAAGGTTGAATCTACAAATGTTACTAAATACGAATAAGTGTCACTAAAAGTATTTTCATGCAAAAAAAAATCAAGACCGTATAAACTTTTGTCCTGTATTGTGTATTGTACAACATTTAATTAATAAAAACTCAGAAAAACGTTTCGTTTTATGTGCCTAGGCGGCCGAAGCTGTGAAACGAAACGTTCATGTCTTAATAATACCACAGAAAAAAAAGTTGAATCGACAAATGTTAATAAATACGATTATGTGTCATTACAAGTATTTTCATGCAAAAAAATAACAAAACATCAATTGATCACACCATCTATTCACATCTATGAATGTCACACATCTATCTCAGATATAGAATCGGCATCTAAGGCATCCAAACCAATCAAAAAGAAGAGGACGGCTTTACTCTGGTTGTGGGCAAGAAATGCCGATCGCAGCGCAGCCACAACAAACACCGTACCACCCCTGTATGCGAGGATTTTTGAGCTGCAGTACCTACTCAACATCCTCATGCATATTTCCCCCATAGTTGGATTCACAAACATAGAGAAAGAAGGAGCCAAGGTCTAATCAGTGCCGAACGAAGAGCGTTGCTGAAGTTGTCGTACAAATTTTAAGTCCTACATCCTCGAGGTTTCAGCGCTGCAAACGGCTGACGTCCTTAGCCCAGAATTTTTTCCGGAGGGAGTTGTGTGTAGATATTACAGGGAAGCATGACCAAACCCAAGTGTTATGTGATAATAATTATGTTTTCGTGGTATATACCCAACTCTAGTCTGTGATTTATTTATGTAAAGGATCTTTTGTCACCAGAGGCCTTAGTGTAAGTTTGCAAGTGAGTAAAAGTTACTATCGCGTTTGCGTTAAGATTTTTATTCTCACCCTTATATTCTTAGCATTATGATCTATCAGTCAAATTTTAACGCAAACGCAATAGTTACGTTTACTCACTTGCAAACTTACACTAAGGCCTCTGAATTATGATCTACCTATTATTGTATTACTACAGGGCCATCAACATGATGCAGAATTTTAAAAGCATTTCAAACAATAAAGATTTCAAATATGCTTTACTTTTTTTCAATATGAATCTTATAACTAACTTACATACTATCCTTACACAATACATTATAGGAGCGTCGGCGTCATGTGTGTTCAGTAGCCAGCTCAGGAATCGCCGGACCATTACACCTCTTGCCCAAAGTCTTCATGAATTTCTATAGACGTTGTCCAGCACTTTGACCACAAACAATTTGAAATTTGTGTTGTGACGAGACTCCTACCGCATAACCTCAGGGAGGAAATTTGTTTTCGCAAGGATTTACAATCTTTTCAGACTTTGTCGATTTGTGTAGCCGGAACTCGTTAATAAAGCTGCGTCGTTAGAACAGCAGGACGGTCCGGGTCACCACACTTCCTCTGTTTCACCATCTTGATAAGCCTTGATGTTATTGTGGTAGCTGATGACTACACGCTATACACACAATAACTTAATTTACTTATAAATATCATTGGTAGTCAATTATAATTTTGTTTTTATTTAATTTCTGTAGATACCCAATGTAAACAAACAATAAAATTATGACTTTAATTTGACGTGACAAATGTTGTTGACATTCACCAATCAGCATCAGCCATGCATTCCGTTGTAGCAAATACTAAGGAGAACTTATTTGAATGTTAAATAATATCAAAATGGAGTTACGAAATTCATAATGCATTATTATTTGATAAATGTTTATGAAATACATATAAAATGTTAGTCAAAACCCTTATGAGTCATTTTTAATAAGAAGAATTTTAAACCTATGCGGCAAAAGTTACTCTTTACAAACTTATGTTCAACCGCGAATTTTGACAGATGAACCGCCGAAGTTTAGCTTTGTTTCGATTCAAACGAGTGTCAAAATAATAGTAGAATACGACTAAACGTCACGCTCATGTTCGATTTTGTTTGCAGAATAGCTTTTGAGATTGTCTCGATCGATCGTTGGCGTCAACTGAAACGTAACCGCAGTTGGATCGTTATTCATTAGTAGAATGAGAAAGCGCATAAAAGCCGCGATTCAGTTGCGATTCTATTGCGATTGTTTACCAATTTTGTTAGTAGAATCGGCCCCCAGATGTCAGTTTACAAGCTTTATGAGAAATTAAATTGTGGTAAATTATTTATTTACCTGTAAATATTAAAATGAACGATTGTTTACAACACTTACAGACACACTTACAAGAAGTACTAGCTTATCTATTATTGCTTCAGTATTTTTAGGTCAAAACTGAATTAGGGGATAATACTAATGCAACTACTATTACCATATTGCATATTTTAGGTGTAATTTTTTCCTTTATTTCATTAAATACATATATTTTACATTTTTAAATATTAGAATATAAAAATTTATAAAAACATTTAAAAATATAAAAAATAGTAGCCCACCGGTATCGGGAACAGGGTCCAAGCTACCGGTGGTCAGGGCTCCAGAGAGAGGAACCTCCTGACAATGCGAGCCGTGTCCAGAAGTACCGCTTTCTGAATCAAGCCCTTGATCCAGCTTTATGCATATTTTAGGTGTAATATTATTACCATATTGCAATAGAAAATATTCCTGTTGCATAACTTTATCAAATAATCAATGCCCAATAATACAGCTTTGAGTGTCCTCTAACTGATAAAAAAATATATTACAATAGC
This sequence comes from Eupsilia transversa, assembly GCA_914767815.1. Lineage (NCBI taxonomy): Eukaryota > Metazoa > Arthropoda > Insecta > Lepidoptera > Noctuidae > Eupsilia > Eupsilia transversa. The sequence goes on from OU611880.1 coordinate 1,738,219, forward strand.
AGGAAATCGATATCTACTTGAATCAGGTCAATTGGAGTGAAAGATAATGTATTAGAATATGGGACGCCGCCGTGCAATGCAACAATCGATATTGATCTATAAAGCCCGCTTCGATGGGCAAATATAATACGATTACTTATTTAGGCAAGCCTAAATGATAACAGCTACATTGCCGCGGTCAGTTCGTGGATGGGTGTCCATCCATTACTTATCGAGACCCCTCCGTGCCTCGGAAAACACGGTAAGACGTTGTTCCCGGGTGTCATTCGTAGATCTTTGACAATCGTTACGGGTAGTCAGAAGCCTAAAAATCTGACAACATGTCTTACCAAGGGGTATGTTACTCAGTAACTGGGTTGTGGAGGTCAGATATGCAGTCGTTCCATGTAAGATACTGGTATTCAGCTGCAACAGTTTAGACTGAAAGTCGACTTCAACATAGTTGGGAAAAGGCTAGGTTAGATTAATTGATGTAGGCAATGATAGGAAGACATCATCTAGAAAATCTAGACATTTTTGAGAAACAGACAGAATACAATTAATGACAAAGCACAAAATATGAGGAAGCATTTAGATTTCCCATTACACCAAAAAAAAGAAACTAAAGTCTGATTTACACGGTGCTATTTGACTGCCTAAGGCATGCAATAAGTTTAAGCAACAATAAAAGTAGGATCATCTAAACTCTGTTTAGACGATGCAACTCATTATGTTGCTTCAATTTTATTGTGTGTCACAGGCAAGAAACTTGCATCGTGTAAATCGGGATTAATGCAAAAACCTACTAATTATTCATTCTCCGTTAGTAACATTAACTATGACAGTCGTTAAATTGCACTACGAAGCCTGAAAAGTCTACCAACGATGGGAGTAGGTCAGAGTACCAATCCTCACTAATTGGATTGCGGAGGTTACAGAGACTGTCCTGTGTCAGACTGTACGGCCGCAACTTGTTAGACTGAATGCCGACTAGGGGTTTAGGGTTAGACTGGAATAAATTATCGATAGGAGTTCAAAATGTCGATAGTGCTCAACTTTCGATGTTTCACATCAACTTAATTGCGTGAAAACTTAAATCTAGAACATCAATACCTGTCTTGAAAAAATACCAGAATACAGAAATATAGATTTAAAAGGAAAAGCATAAAATCGCATCTAAAGTTTGCTGTTAAAATACTAGATTGTGCTTGCCTTTATGTGCAATTAAGAATCAGCCGGTCAATTCTGTAAAAATCTCACCGTGAATACTTAGTGAGCTGTTATTCCACCTGGCTTATTCCCAGGAGCTCCAAATAATTTTATTCCCGGCTGCTCCATATTAAAAAAGCAATATAATAAAATCTTTCCCATTACCTCCAAAAATTTTATAATACAGATTGCACCAAAAATTATATATTTACAATAAAATTAATTTAGGATTTTTTTATGTAAGTCCTTTTGTTATGTATGTCCGCCGGAATAAAATTATTTGGAGCTCCTAGGATTATACCTTCCACCTGATGCTAGGGATTGACGCTATTGACAGCTCCCTTCAGCTAAGTTTTCACGGTGAAATTTTTACAGAATATCACTGCAGATCACGGTTTTTTAAATGTCACTAGTTTTCCGATAAAAACAATGATTGTAAGAATTATCTACTATCTCAAAGTAATAATATATGTATTTATAGACGTCAGTTCTAAGTTTTCATTTATTATAGAAATATATTAAGTATCATTAACATTCCGAGGCTTAAATGACTATCCATTTAAGCACTAGAATGTTAATGAAAATTCCTTTTACCTAAGAACACTACAGCACATACCTGGGCAATAAACTGCCAACTTACGTCTAGCAGCTGTGCTCTGACTAATATGGCGGCAATATCGATACAATTCAAATTGATCGAGCACTCGATTGAAATAAAATCTTATCGATATCGAGTCGTTACAGCACTATAACGTGAATTGCCTGTAACTACGTGCTTTATGGGTATGTTTTATCACGTAGGTAGTTTTATTGTAGGAGGTAAGTTGCGACGATCAATATCAATGCGAGGTGCATTGACACTTGTGTGGATGAAAAGTGTAATGGTGTCTTTACATAATGGTCAATGCTGGCCATTTGGAATCTACGAATATTATTAAAATTGAAGAGATAGCTTTGGATTTATATAATTTTTCTCAAACATGCTTGGAAATTCAAGCATTATTTTGACAACCTTCTTCGAGATAAATCGAAATTGCTGTACTGGTCAAAAACAAGTGACGATGCGGCCAGCAATGTTACTATGAAAATCCATATCTGTCCTGTGTAGCGGCCAAATAAATTACTATGAAAACTCATATCTGTCGTGTTATTTAATAATAGAACGAACTTTTTACTTCAACACATGACAACCAAGGAGGTAACTTATCAAAGATTTTATTTAAATTGCGATTTAAGTAAAGAAGAAACAAATGAACACATTGGCGCGTGAAAAATTATCGTTATCCGTCATTGATTCTGGAATTTATAATTAATTTACTTTGTTTGAATTTCCGCGCATTATTTGAGAAAAGCACTATTCAAGCCTTGGCCGCAACCAGGCATTGATGGCCTCACGTATGTGTATCAATGTCCGAGTTGCGGGCCGCGACAGAAATGTACTATACATTAAGCAGATGTTTGATCGACATTTACCTATTTAAAGAGAAACCGACCAATTGGATCTGTGTACCTAGCTTGTGATGTTCACAAGTGCCCATGATGTAGGTTTACGTAATTGCCTCAAAGTGTTTATGAAAAAGCTAGACTATACGAGTACATTTTTAGACATAGTTATATATGTTTCGACTACCCCAGTTGCCTGTATGTTTTGCCTAAGACCAAAATTCCCCTGTACATTCTATAAAAATAAGACTACTATACTGCTAAGCTTGAGGTTTCGATTTCCAGGTCAGGTAAAGTGTTATTGGGTTTTTCCATTTGGAATTAATCAGTAGCAGCCCGGAGTCTAGATCTGTGCCTGGTTGATGGCAATAGGCTCGCCCCCTATTACATGGGACATAACTGGCGAAATGTGGGTGTACTAAATAGGTACACCTCTACCTAACCCTTCGGGGAATACAGGTGAGATGTTATGTTATGTGTTCTATAAAAAAAATAACAGCAACATCAACACACTATTCTTCGTCTGCTGTCATAAACTTTTTAGTCTCCTCTCATAATTTAATTTAGCGGAACACGGACGGAGCACGTTTTGTTCGGCGTAACGTTATTTTTTATGTTCAGCGTCAAGTTAATTTGCGTAATTCTCCAATGAAGTCACGTATTTGTGGGGGTGGTGGTACTGACAGACAGGGGTGGCAGAAAATGCAAAAGCATTCATAAACAGTGAAAATATTTTCATTGCTCGACACTTAGAATATTATATTCCTGTCGTCTAACCTGAGTTGTTTGACTTTCCACAAATGTTTATAACACGGGGTTATCGATTTCGGAAACGTTTCATTATGCTGCATGGAAATATCAAACGATATTTTTGAATTAACGAAGTTAATTTTGAATCAGTTTACTACACTTACAGAATATGTAATTGGTAACCCCACTTACTTAGATCGGTTTTAGCGATAAGACCGCACATTGTGTCACCCTATGTAAAATGTCAAAATTTATGTCTGTAATTTTTACAGTGTACTTATAAAAGATTATTCTTCTTCATCTTCCTACAAATGATCCGAAGTTAAGAATGCTAGATATCAATTCAAGTTACATTCAAAGAAACCTGTAACTCAGTGAAGCTATTCTCAAGTCCGTATCACTGACAGCCCTAGTGAGGGGAAGACAGGGGAGTTTTACGACCAGACTCACGAATTAGTGTATATTACGGGCTGACTTTGATGATTGTTTTACTGTTGGCAGCCTACAGGTTTAATTACCTGAAACTTATGGAGCTTTTTGTAATAGAGCTGATTCGTTGAAGCTGTCTATAAAGAAGCAGATTTTCAATTACTGTTGAAATTGTTCACTAAAAAGTTTCGTCGAAACAGCACAAATCATTTTTGTTAATGTAAAGATAAAAAGGTCACCTTACTCTCAAACATTGACTTATTCTTGTAGCATCATTTGTAAAAGTTGAGATTGTCGCAATTACTGCTCAAGTTCACTGACAGCCCTACTGACAGGGGGAGACAGGGGAGTTTTATGACCATTCTAGTGAATTAGTACATGTTACGCGCTGACTTTGATGATTGTTTCACTGCAGGGTATATCAAATATATTATTATATTATTTACTTTTTCGACGTCCTTTATTGTATATGTGTTTACGGCGTAGTTTTTCCTAGTTATGTTGTTAGTTTGACAGGTGAGTTTCTTGCGGAGGTGAAGTTTTAATTGAGCTGTCAGTCATAGCAGAGAATTGACGGTAAATCAATAATATTTTAGCGTGGCTATTTATTAGATGGTGGTTCTGGATATTGAAATATAAGCAGAATATTTAGGTAGATTATTTCAACACTTACAAACTATGTAATTATGTTAATAAACAGAAACTTGCCGTAAAAATATATCGAAAATAGCAACAAAAAAAATATAGTTTCAGAAAATAAAAGAAATAATTAAACTATGTATACCGTTGCAAATGTAATGCAAAGCTTATTACAATTAATAATATTAATAAGGAAGAATGCAAGTATACATATTTTCTAACACACACACACACACACACACAATATAATGAATATTATGCATGTTTATTTAGTTTAGTTTAACTAAGAATAGATAGCGTGGTTATACGATATTTTTAACTCCACGTTGGTTATAAAATAACAGTAAAATGCTTGGAATGGGCCATTGTTTTACTCATAACTTGTAGGTATAAATAGAACACATTTACTATTATTTCAAACTCAAGAAAGCTATCTAGGCCTCCTCTACATTACTCCGACTGTGCTTCTTATCTTCCAATACTTAATGCTGTAAGTATTTTCTAAAGGCCGATTCTGTTGTCTAAAATATATTAAAACCTGTCATACCACAATTTTAATTTATCATAATAAAGTTATTTGAAGTTTGAAAATTGGCCCATATAGTTTAAGCCTTGTCTAAGCCTCTGAGAACATTTTATGCAGACATACTTTGTGCTAAGAATAGTAATGTTGAAAGATCGCAGATAGGAAGACCAGATCATGAAATTGAACTTGGATAATAGAGCCATTTTAAAAGACTCGCTCTTGCCTGCGACTTCGTCTGCGATCCAGGATGAAAAGTATCCTATGTTCTAACCCAGGTGATGGTCTATCCAAGTGCCAAATTTCATCCAAAACCATTCAGCCGTTTTAGCGTAAAGGGTAACAAACAAACAAACAAACTTACTTTTGCGGTTATAATATTAATTAAGATATGCGGTAACCAATAAACAAACGCAAGTTGTTACAAAAGGGTACTTAAAAAAAAATAAGCCTCTGGGATGCCGAAACCTCTTAACAATAATATCTAACCAATAAACGTAATTCTAATACGGCTCCATCCCTTTAACTATAACAACAGTTTCGGTTAACATCTTACCAAAGAATACAATCGTAGCGTAACCATAAAAACGAATGGTTCGATAGGGTTGTCGATTGAGATAACACTTATTATTTTGCACCAATGACAACCCCATTTTTATGTCCACGCAATCACTGTCCATTCCTAGGTTCCCTGGAAGAGATCGCAGAAAGCGATAAGGCCGCCCCTTGTATGTTTTGTAATGTAATAATTGTTTTTTGATAAGTATGTATTTTCTGGTGTAAAATAAAGTATATAAATAAATAAATAAATAAATAACACTATAGAAAATTGAGGCTTGAGTCTGTTTTGCAATTAAAATTATTACAAGTCCCGATTTGATAAGTCTAATTCCTGATTCTTGTTGATGGTATTCAGGAGCACCCTTCGAAGGGACAGGTGGAAGAGATTCTAGCCAGGACCTTACACTAGATTAAGGTGGAAGCTCAAAGGTAGCCCGCGAACATGATTCGCGTCTGTATCAGATATTTATTTATAGAATTATAGTCCTAAAAATTATATATCAATACATATTTGTTACAGTCGCGAATCATATTTTAATCAACATACAACTTGACACTAACCTGCAAATCGCAAAAAACGTAAGAAAAATTGAATTTCGCGGGCTACCTCGGAGCATCCACCTTAAAGAAACTAACGAAATAAAACGTGCTGTGCCTGTTTTAAGACAGAATACCTTTGATTCCTTATTTTCTAATCCTGGAATAGACCCGTCGCGTCTCCAAGTTTTCTATAAGACGCGGTATTTTCAATATTACGAAGTGCACCAAAAACTGTGGCTGTCCGAAGTAATTTCAAACTTTAAAATAGCTAACACATGGATAGTTATATCTCAATCTAGTTAACAAAGAGTAGCCCTACCCTTCTCCTGTCTATTACGTAAAGAGGGCTTACGTCAAGGGGATGGGCAGCATCTTCATAAGAGGTTATAACTAATATAATGCTATTATTATTAGAGCGCCACGTGTAGTATGATAAAGACGTTATTTCTTCAAGGCTCATTTCATTATTATAGTGGTCTGTTGGTCGTCAGATTATGTGTAAGGTTTTGGTAAGATAATATTTAATAACATAACATTATCCCTGTATTTCGTCGGGTATAGTTAGAGATGTACCTATAGTTCCTACACCTGTAATGATAGTATTTATAAGGGAGAAATAAATAATAAATATAATTATGTATAAATACACCGTCATTTCGTTAGTTATGTTTGAGTCTCATGTAAGCCTAGTCTATGACCCGACCAAAATTCTGAACTGAACGAACAAACTGAACGAGAACGAGTAAATGAATGAAGGAACGAGTAAACTGCTATTAGCTAGAATTTTATCTTAAATAAGAATAAAGAAGACCAAAAAATACAATAAACGTAGATATATTTAGTAATCTATTCCGCTTAAGTATTCTCCTAAAGAGTCATAAAAACCCTGTAAGAAATCGACACGTGTTTTACCTCTCAGCGAGGCATCCTCAGGATGATGATTGACTTGTCGCGAACCCGAACACGACGTGTTGCCACGCCGAGCGCCGGACGCAGAGGACGTATTTTATTTTATAATGGATTTCCGCCAAGTCACGCCTGAATCAATACCTTAAACTACTACCTTAAAGAAGACCATCCTCATTAGACACAATCACATAATTAAAAATAACTTCTATTTAACGAGGGACCTACCTCTAAAATCTGACCTATGAAAATCTACAAAATCAAATTCAAATTTCCTTCACAAGTCAAACGTTAGCAACCCTTAGCGTTGTGTCGTCAAGATCAAACGAGAGCAGTAACCGAAAATAAAATTGAAGCACTTACCATTAGGCTGGGCTCCTCATATACAGCTGGAGTATACGGCCTTAGTCCATAAGAACGGGTCCAGACAATACAATCATATACATAAAAACTAATCACCACTCCATACGATACAGTAAGGCTGGTAAAAGAAAATAATTGTGTACTTTTAGCAGCAGTTTTTATTTTATTTATTAATAAAACAAAAAATATTCTTAAGACAGGGTTTTTCATGTTTGTAATGATGTTCATCTATACTTAATGTTATAAATAGGATATCGGAATCACTTTTACAAGTCATAATAAAAAAATGTTAGTGCTAGGCTAGATGAGGTTGGCGTTTCCTATCTGACTACTCTGAGAAGAAAGGCCGAAAAAAAACTCAGAGGTCACAGTCTCTTTTAAAGTACAGACATAATCTTGGTCAGGGCATATGAGTAGTGGTACGGTCAGGCCATGGAGTAGTTTGCCAGGCCAGTGAGTTTGTATGTAGGGGGTAATCCTCGGAACTGCTGAGCAGTGGTGGCCCAATGATATCGGCCTCGACTAACGAGTCGTGAGATCGAATCCAGTCAGGCACTTTACTTTGTGTATTTAATTGCATCACCACTGCTCTCAAAACGGTGAAGGAAAACATCGTGAGGAATGAGAACCGGCATGTGCTAGTACCAACTAACCCGCACCAACCTGCACTAGGCCCGCATGTTGGATTATGGCCCGCGTGGTGGATTATGGCCTGCGTGGTGGATTATGGCCCGCGTGGTGGATTATGGCCCACTCCTTCTCACAGAGAGGAGACCTATGGCCCAGCAGTGGGAACAGTATAGGTGAAGACTAAACTTTATGGCCCAAAACTTACTAGAGATGAATCGCATAAAGTTTACACGGTATAAGCAAATACCTGCACGTATGTAGCTCGACCGTTTAACCATGAATACTCTGATGTAACACATAAAAGCCTAGTTCAAGTTAAAGATACCATCCGCTTCACTGACTAACTATAAATATCCGCCCCACAAAGGGATACCAAGATACTTTTATCTTTACCTAGAAGTAACGAAAGTAATCCCCCTTATGCCTTAGAAGGCACGTTTACGATCCAATGGCTTTAAGGGTTGCGTTAGACCTTTGGGCCAACCTAAAAGCTTTTAAGACTTTAACAAAGAATCAACTAGATAGGTATGACCTTGATCCTAAGCAAAATTGAAACACATTAGAATTTAATCAAAATGGTGCGTAGAAATAGCTCAGTGCGGATAAAACAAACGTAGTCTTTACTATAACAAACAGTGTAGGCTTATAGGGTAGATGAATTTCGAAAAATAAAAAATAGATAGCATTCACACAATATTCATCTTGTCAGCAATCATGCAAAAGAATTAAATCAAGCTAAGTACAAACCACAACAGGTACCGATGTCTAAAAGAGAATGAGTTTCGTGGTTCCAAAATTACGGAAAATAATTCCGGGAAAATCTCGAATACGGGAGCTTTTCTTTGCTCAAGCCGCAAACTGCCTCATCGAAGGAGGGGCCGCCAAAATCCTCTCTGTCACATTTACGGAATGAGACCACTCTGTTTTTGGGTCAACCGTTTTGAGTGAAGCAATGTGTTTATGTATTTAGAATAATATACATAATCACCACTTAAACACGGGTTATTGATCATGACAAGAAATGTCGGGTGTTTTATTGTGGTGTTTTTTTTTAGAGTAGGATTTCTGTCCGTGTTTATTGTCGCGGCAATGTTTGGGCTGTTAGGTGAAGTGCTACTTGTATGTATAAAGATACTTTTCAATATTTGGATCAGTGGGCTTCACATTTTTTGTTAGTTACTTTTCTTACTGGTTGGACATTTTTATATTAATTGGAGGTAGCTACTTCGAAAAGTGATCTGTGAAATATTGTTGTGCTAAGTTTATAATATGGCTATTTTTGAACAGTCTGTTCCAAGGACCAGAATGGTATTGTCCAATACGGAAAAAGTACTGAGAGTAACTAATTTATCTTTATTATTAGGTAGTACCATGCAGGAACTTACCCCAAAATTTTTACCACCAGCTCTAGTAAAGAGCTGGTGGTAAAAATTTTGGGGTAAGTTTAATGGTTCGGAAACCCTCCAACCATTAACCCCAGCAATACTGTTTAACCGGCACATACAAACGCATCAAATTAAGACCATCCTTTTTGAAGTCCGTCACACAAAACCTTTTTCAAAAATTAGGGCGGTTCCATCAATGGACAGCCCTATAACAGGGTGGGTAGCCAAAATCCTCCCCTTGTCAGTGGCAGTGTGACTCGGTTTTTAGGTCAGTTATTCTCAGTGAAATGGCGATATGTTGATGACGTTCTTATTTCACGAGAACGTGTATAAGTGGGGGTTTTTAAGTAAGCGTTTTTGGTGCTCTGTTTTTGAGGAATTTTGTTTGTAGCCACGCATTTTTTGTTTGTTGTAAGTATATATTTTTGTTTAGTAAAAAAACTTTCAGGTTTTCTTCTCCTTAAATAATTGCATTTTTAGACAAACATACTTAATTAAAATACTCCTTATATTATAATGTAGAAGATGCTCTATAACGCTTAGAATATGTCTATGACATATGTGATTAATTTTATTGTTTCGGCATATTAATTGTATTATGAAGTTAGGTATATAATGTTTAGTAGATATAATTTATGAAAGAAATCTTCAAAGATTTATGAAAATTCCGATGCATTCTTACACGAGACGTGAACAAAACCTCCGTCCAGGACATTGGAATTTTCGGTTACCTGTAAACCTATACAATGGCATGTATTACGTAGTTGTATGTATTAGCATTCTTCTTGGCAAGATGGGAGTCATCGATATTTGGGGTCACATTTTAGACATTATTCGAAGTTACCTTAGAAGCCTAAATCACTGTGCGAAGATTATTAAGTTCACTAGTAGGGATTCATAGCTCTTTCTTGGTGTTCCCCAAGGCAATGTGCTCGGCCCAACATTTTAGCAAAAACAGTATAATGATATCTTCACTTGACAAACGAAATACTAACGAAAAGACAAAATGCTAGCAATAAATGTGAGTGAAACCTCCCTCACAAGGACAGTGGAATTTTGGGTCAGTTGTAACATGTAACTATGTCGTTATGTATATTATGTTGTATGTATAGCTGTGTGGGGGAGACCCAAGACCCATGTTTGGTGGAGGACGTCTATGAGTTGTATCACAATCTACATTAAGTAGTTATATTACTGTATGGTTATGTCTGTGTCTTTCATCTTAACATACTGTGTCTATATGTCTTGTATTCAAATTCTTATGTTTTAGATTTCGCAGAATAGTTTCTATTAAGGCATATTATAGTGTTTTTTGTTTTTTGTACTTTACTTTGTTTGATTTATCTCAATTTCCTTTTATTGTAGTAATTAGTTGTTGTCATTGAAATATACCAACATGGTCATGGAAGAATCGGTAGGTAAGAATCCAAGGAGCTCGTGGCTAAGTAATAACAGCCGCACGGGTCGATCCATCAGGTTAAGCTGCGCTTGCCGGGGTTGGTCCATGGGTGGGTGACCACATTTACTTACCGAGACTCCTCCTTGCTTCGGAAAGCAAGTTAAGCCTTTGGTCCCGGCTGTAATTCGTGGATCTTTGACAGTCATTACGAGTCGTCAGAACCTCGAAAGTCTGACAACCAGTCTTACCAAGGGGTATCGTATTGCCCAGTTACTGGGTTGTGGAGATCAGATAGGCAGTCGCTCCATGTGAAATACTGGTATTCAGCTGCATCCGGTTAGACTGGAAGCTGACGTCAAAATGATTGGGAAAAGGCTAGGCAGAATGAATGAATGAAACCATTGAAGAAGTGGATACAGTATACTGACTGCTATTGTGAATACAAAAATACGAAATATTTTGTTAGATTCGTAATATAATATGTTTCCTCGACAGCACAGAATTTTGCCGCAGAAATAAAATAACTTTTCTTACACACAGCTGGTATAGCTTACACATAACGCTATATAAGCATAATATATATCGGTATATTCGTTGACGGCTTTCTTTCATCGTACGTGTTCAAGTACTTTTTCCGAGGCATTTGTCGTTTTTATAGAAGAAGCGTGGAACATGAAAGACCACCTGATGCCGCTCGTAAAATTTTAAGAGAAACGTTTATACTGGGTTTTTTTTTGTTATCTATGTTTAGTTTATGAGTACGAAGTGCCCAATATATATCTTGGTATGCAGCGAAATAAGGAACTGACTTTGAATGGACGGAGTTTGCCTATTTTATATTTTCTATATTGATATTATGATCAGCGCCGTTTTCATTTGTTACGTTATACTAGTAAAAACTCCCAAAAGCGACGCGACAGTGGTAGAACAATTTCCGTGAAGTTTTCATAGAAATTGTTCCACCAGAGTCGCGTCACGCCGCCGCATTGCTCCTGTCTGCGCGAGCCTTGATGTGTGTTAATATTGTTGATAGATGCTGGTCTTTTAAGTGGAGTTAATAGGGTAGAATATGTTTTACTCATGAGCGTTTTTTTTTGCTTCAATTGTTAGAGTATCATCTTCTGTCACCATGACTTATTTGAAGAAATGTTTTCACTTCGTAGTTAATAATAAGCTATCAATACCAAGTTATCAATAACAATCAATAGTTTAGATTTCTCAGTACCCACGCCCGTATTCCCCAAAGGATTAGGCAGAGGTGCACCTATAAATAGTACACCCACATTTCGCCAGTTATTATGTTTAAGTTTCATGTAATATGGTTACATAATATCATTTTCTTAATACCAAATTGATTTCACTACGCATTCAGTATTTTTTTCCGAGTTTTATGTAAACATTGTTTAGGTACCTACTTAATGTAAATGAGGAAATGCAGACAATATAATAATCTAAATAATACACAAATAATTTACATAGCTTGGAAAATTAAGACGTAATATTTAGAAAGATGGAACCAATACTAACCTTAAAAAATATTTCTAAAACAGGTGAATCAAAATCATTTATTCAAACTAGGCTGAGAATCAGCACTTTTCGAACGTCAAAATTACATAAGACGGTCCCCCAAAACGCCCACCCTTCACCACTTCCTAGTGCTTTAGCTGGAAGAAGAGGCGCAACAAACTCCCCAGCAGCTGTCTATTCAGTTAGTACGATATGCATCTTAACCATTTGAGAAAACGTACAAAAAATTGTAAAACATCATGCCTAATGCGTGTGAATATCGACATGATTGACATCATTATCATCATCACCAACGGCCCGTAAACAGCCATTAAAGAGCCTTTTAACCTGTCAGGTGACTAATATTTGCATTTGACCTACTGATGTCATCTGAGACTTGTTTAAGCAAATAATCTCCAATGAAATTGTAGCCACCTAAAATTATTACCAATTTTCATAATATAGTATAATCTGTTAATAATATTTCTATGAGTCGTATTTTGCAGCCTTAAAGATATTGTACCAAAGAAATATTAATTAAAATCATTACACGTAGTGTGGCACTAGTCGACACTACCATAAGAAAATAAATAAAAGATTTTAAGATGTTTTCGAAAGTTTATGCTTAGTACCTAATATCAAGACTTTACAACGGGCGAGATTAGCATATCAGTGAAGCACTACCAAGGCGTTGGGAAAGTATCCATATAAGTGAAGCCAACAAAATGCAAGGCACGGAGTAAATCAAATGACAAAGTACACTTTATCAGCAAACATACTCTAGCGAACAGGAAGAAGACGAAATGATTGACAAGGAACTAAACGTTTTCTTTATCCAAGCTAAAGGCACGACAAAGGAGCAAAGCGGTTCCATCATTACCATTCCTTGCACAAACCTCAAGTGAAAATGTATTATTCCGCGAGAAAGAAACGTTTGCACTTTACAAGCAAAAATGCTAGTCAAGGAAAATAATAAAATAATAGAGTGAAGACAGGAAAACAATTAGGTTAAGTGTCTCTCTCTGAAGTAGAAATCATAAATGAGGTTCTAATAACACAATTGTATTTACCTCTCATGAAGGTAAGTACATTTCTCCTGGTGATTTAAGGATGGAATAATGGAATGTGTGAAGTAAATCTAATTGCTAAAAATAGAAATACTGAAGAGCAAAGTAATCAACAAAAATAGAAGAAAGGACCCGGCAGATGTTGAGAATGGTAACAGGATGAGGAAAGAAGAGGAATAGAATTGTTAGAATTTATATAATTGCTCAGAAGCTCCATGAAAACAATAAAGAGGGTAAGAATGAAATACAAATTATCAGGATTAAAATAGTCTACTAAATAGTAATGAATTATGCGTACCAAGACCAACCACAGTATTGATGCGTAAAATTATTTTTTGTTTAGCATCAATCGTTGATAATAAAATCCAAAAACCTATTGGACAAATTAATGACTACTGCTCTGTTTAAAATACATTTTTTTAAATATCTCATAGCCTTATGCTATTATACCTACCATAAGGGAATTTTTAAATGAGCGCAATTAACTAAATGGATTCCTATAATTACGACATTTTCACAATTTGACCCTCAAATCTGTACCTTACTCTTAATTTTTTTCCCTTTTTATTAGTATTAGGTTGAAGTTATTAATTTCATGGTTTGTTTTGTAGACTCAAATCTTTTATTGGGTTATTCTAAACTAAAAATATATGTTGTTTTGTACGACATAAATGGCAAAACATGCAGATCTATCTGTTATTTTAAGACCCTGCACATATTATTTGATGTATACTCATGGTTTACAGTAAATATATATTCTATTCTATTCAACTGGAAACTCAATTCAAGTGGAAGCTAATAATTTAAAACACTGCTAAAATTCTTCAAAAGGCTAAAATACACATTCAAGTTGGAAAAGATTATCCGCGTGGTTGCTAATGAATGCGCAACCAACGGGAGGGCTTTACTTTCAGTGACCCATTCGCCCTTTTCAGTTTCTGCTGTAGTATTACGCCAACCAATCGATACCTTTTTATGACAACCCCAACTAAACCTACATTCCCTACCACGTTGACTGTTTCCAGAAAAGGTCGCCAAAATACAAGCAATATAGAAAAAACACTAAGAAGATGGCGAAACCCTTCCACTCGCAACTTTCTGAATAACGCAGGCTATAAATCAGCCACAGATGAAATATAACCGATGGGGAGAGCGGCTTATTATGGAAGTATAAGTAATGGGAAATATTCCCATGTGATTGGAAATCTATGAGCTTTTGTATTGGTTTCGTTCAGGGGTAAATAATGGGTGTGTAAGGTCAGGGTGTGGATTTAGGTCGACTGTTCTAAGTAGGTACGTAATCTTGCTTGCTAATGCCTCACTGCTTTTAGGCATTAGGCAACTTGGTCGAGTTAACAATCACTAGAACTATAATGTAATATTTTCGTTATAGTATTAATAGCTTCAAAATATGCCACTGAATATGGAAATGGAATTCAAAAGAGCTGAAAATACCCAAATGACCATTTTATGAATATATCATTGTTACTTAGTATGTTAGTTTATTACGGAAAAACACGAAAGGAAAGACACGACAGTCAAGTCAAGGATCCATAAAAAATATGGCAGTTTTGAAGTCCTATGTAAAAAAGTATTTCTACTTTTTAGTTACGAAACTGCACAGTTACCACAACGGTCAATCAATCTGCCTAACCTTTTCCCAACTATGTTGGGACCCGTTTCCCAGTCTAACTGAATGCAGCTCGATAGCAGCATTTTACATGAAACGACTGCCTATCTGACCTCCACAACCCAGTTACTGGATAACGCTTGGTAAGACTGGATGTCAGACTTGAACTTTTGACTACCAATAACGACTGTTAAAGATCTACGCTTGTCAGCCGGGACCAACGGCTTATCGTGCTTTCCGATGGTCACCCATCCACGTACCGACCGTGGCAAGCGTAGTTTAACCTTCCGTCGACCCGTGCGGCTGCTATTATTTAGTTACGAGCCCCTCGCCTCCCATCTGGTAACAATGGTAACCGATAAAATAGATAAGCTCCCCCCCTATCATACTGCACAATAGAAGTTAATATTGCAGTCGACCAAATAAGCTGAAACTCCGAAAGTACACCTCTTAGCGAATTCTGGCGATAAGAATATTATATGATAACGACTTAGTACGTTGTCATAACTATTCCCACTAGTAACATTTTGGAACCCAATGGCTTCGATTCAGTTAAGCTCAGATAAAAAACCAAATCTAAGGTAAAGATAGAAAGAAAAATAGGTTTATTCGTCCAAGAAACACGTGCATACAACAAGATACAAGTAATCAGCAAAATTTAAAAAAATAGGGCTAATTGCAACATAAAATATGAAATCACGCGCAAAAAACCGAAATAGTCGGCAGTTGCACGTCCTCAAGCAATTCAAAGCAAGCTAGCACATTCAATAACTAAATAAATAAATAAAATAAAAAAATATGTACCTACCTATGAGTATCTATCTTTTCTAACTTATTGTAATAAAAAGAGATAGGTAAATGAAATATCTATGTAGTTATTAATCAAGTAACAACAATATGCAACAAAACTTCAAAAAATCATCATATTTGTTTTAGGCAACATTTAAGTTAGTTCTAAGATCAAGATTAAAAATAATTGGCGTATCTTTCTTGGTTTTGAGTTGTCTGTAAACACAATTGTAAAGGTTAATTGAATTGTATTCAAAAATACCTAAAACAAAAATATCGGGCAGTGGACGCAAATACCTCTCACAATATTTTAACTTTATTTTCATGACCCAGTATTTTGTTATAAAATGAATACGACACCGAATGAAAATCCCGATAATAAGCTCAAGGCAGACAGACGAAGCGCACAGACAAAATAAAATCACTGCAGGTGCATTTTTTTATGGCAACACTGCTGTTTCTTTTCTCTCTGCGTTTATTTAAGCGAGTACAGTACATCGTACCTATTGAGTAGTGCTTTTATTTTTTCATATTGAATAATATAGTACGTGTACAATTTTATGTCGTATCATAGTAATCTTTACCAAGCAGAATCTAAAAATTAAGTTAAATTAAAGAGGTCATTAACATCACCATATTTTACGGTAAAAATTTGGAATCACACGGCAGGATCATACTGCAAACTCAAAGCATTTATTTCAAATACACTACTTTTGATTTGTCAAGTGGTCGGTCGGTCAGAAACATGAAGCTAGTTGCCCAATCCAAAGCGTATTAGGTACCTACATAAGAGAAAAACGCGCAAGACACTCTTTTAAATCCAAATCTGTTTAAAAAAATAATGGTTCTATGTTGCAATTATAAATATGAGAACGATACAAAACGGTAAAAGCGTCTGTAATAAAAAGATAAAAAATATATGAAAAAATAAGCCGTAGCAGCTAAGAGATGACCAGGCCCTACTGACGGCGCCCGTTCACGCACCATTCAGCTCAACCATTTTGAAGAGAACAAAAAATGATCCACCACACGCGCCACCATCAGCGAGCATGACTGCATTGTATGATTCTGTCATGTGATCCCAAAATTATACAAAAATAAATATCTTACTGATTATCGCCTTATGAACGAGCCCTAAATGTTACAGACAAGTTCTATTTCAATTCTTGTACGGAATAATAGAGAAATATGAAAGAAAGAGACATGTTGCGCAGATCTTAAATAAACTGGAATAAGGGCAGGAAAATCATGATCGGTATGGAGAAGCAAACAGTTAGATTTCTGTACCGAATGAAGAAAAAACCGGTACAGCACTAATATTTTAAGGAATGCTCTGGAATTGTTTCAATAAGTGTATTTCAAGAAACCATGTTTGGCAATGTGTGTAAAACATCGAGGCTAAGAAACATGTGCGTCTCTGACGTCATCACAATCTAAAACAGACAATAATACACAGAATACGGTAAACAGGATATGTAGTTATTAAAATGTAATTGGTTAACTTAAACAATAACTTGTGGTTATAATAACCGCACATTATGACGATGTACAGTTAATTTACTTCTAGGTAGTAACTAGACGATACAGCTGAACATATTTTATCTTGAACGGTTAAAGACTTGGAAAGCAAATGGAGGTCGGATTTTTTTGTATTAGGACTCATTGTATCCATTTACTTAGTCATTGTATGATTTTTGGTGAGTTGGATAGGTACATTTATGTAATGTTTTCCTTCTAATGTATACTGTATATTGGTATAGTATGCGGATATCTACACGATGAGTTTTTTTTTTTTTTATAATTTCCAAATCGTACATTACGTCTATGTTTCTGTGCAACGAAACTTAAATTTTCTGGGGATTGACTGTAATAACATATTATTTGAATTAATGATCAACACCCGGATGGTACTTGGCTCTGAAAACTTTCGGTATCATGCGCAGATTTGGTTTAAGTTCATAAGCAATTTTGTCACTTTAGCGTATACATTTTAGTCCTATAGTTTCGCACATTTTTATTGCATCTCCTTCACGTTTATTGTGATTTCTTTGTTTTTCCTACATCATAGGTAGTACAGTGAGAAACATGGTTTGTTATCACCGTGCGAAATCATTGAGGTTGAATCCGTATTGTTTATTTTTCTAGAATCCGTGGGAGAAACTTTTAGGTGTTATTCCTGATATAATTCTATTCTTAAAACAGTGTTGATTGAGTGTGTGTGGGTTTTGATTGACGCACTGTCCAAATAAATCAGGTAAAAGTACGAATTTGTTTTTTTCTTTATACATGTGGAATCAATCAATTTGAGTTCCTTGTCCGTTGTTCCTATAAGGAATTGAAAAATTGGAATGAGCTACGTTCTGCCTGACCGACTCGACTGACTCCTTGATGATACCTACTAAACATTAAAGTATGTGTAAATGGTCTTTGGACTTAGGTACCTACGTCTAATGTAAGATTGATCTGTCGAGTAATAAACGGAAAAGATGGTGACTATACATTTGTAGGTAGGTATATGTATTCTGATGTCAAATTAATGTTTCAACACATGATGATAGTCAGAGCTTTGTGCAGTACTTCACTCATTAAAAACTGTAAGTCTAACATACTTATTACACAGAGATACAAAATGTCAATAATCGAGCAATGAAGATAACAGAGGTAAAGCTATATGACAACCAAGTGGTGAAAAGAGAACGAACATGACTGTGTCACTGCAACATGTGCTATTAACACATAATCTACCTTTGCTTTATAATCAGTGGACTGACTGACACAAATAAAACACAGGCACATTCATTTATAGAACGACTCCTTATGCGCAGTCGCTAGCGCACTCAATCGTGTATTGACAGTTGTTTTGATTGGAGCTGTGTTGCCAGAGTTAATCTACCCAGAAATGTGGGAACCCGGAAAAATTCTGAAGGTAATAGGGGTCTATTTCAGCGTAAAGATATGTGTGTATATATATCAGACAAAAATTAAAATGTAATATAAATTGGAAGATTTCTTAGATGACTAACTGGAACATGGAACTAGAGGTCGTGAAACAGGGAACGATGAAAACTGTGATACTAACGACGATAACGCACTTCATCATTAAAATGAAATGAAGGAATACGTTATCCTACAATAATCGTAATAATCGTAAAAACTGCTAAGAAGTCAATAAAATCTTGCCATACAAAGTACGCAGTAAGTCAAATTACGGTAACGGCTTACGTCTGACTGAACTTAAGTATCTATTCAATCGTCTGTAGCGCTCCGTTTTCAATATATTACCCTTTTTTAATATCAGGGCAATATCGCCACTATTTCACCCAAATGTTTCATTGCACATAGAATATGTTATAAAATATATTGGATTTTAATCGTCAATCTACTTGGAAATAAGTCTCCTTCAGATCAAATAAAATCAGTTTCAACTAAAATTGAACTTTGTAAGAAGCTTTACAGTAATCTTTTTGAAAATCTCTGAATCTTAAACATAAAAAAATAACGATATTGCCCCAGTAATTTTACTTAATAAAATCATTGTTAAAGTCGTTCAAAAAGGTCAACTTGACATAGCTTATAAAATTCAAGAACAAAAAACTAACTAGATTAATAAAAACATTATTTTCCCACTTAGGGGAATTTACTACTAAATCTGGCAACTCAAAATGCGCGTGGGCAGCGGCATTTGTTTGTACTAGTCAATCTGTTTTGAGTGTGGTAACCATCGATTCGCGCGCCATTCCTTACCGCATGCTTTCATAAAAATATTTTAAATAACGGAAGCATCAATGGAAGAAAGAAAACTCTTTTATATCTGAGATTATTTTTGATATATGTGGCAGGTGCGATAGGATATTTCAATTCTGGATTCGATGAAACCGTGTGATTTTTAGCTAATAATAGAATATTACCTACATCTTTTTCAATTTCATAGTAAGCCGAAGATTTTTAGGTGTATTGAATGGCAGTAAATACAGAACTGGGGGACGATCTACACAAGATCGCAAGGAAGACCTGGATGAGACTCACACAGACCAGGGAAGCATGAATCAAAGGGGAGAGGACCTTTACTCAGCAGTGGGTGAACAAGGCTGCCAATGATGATGATGATGAAACAGAACTTACCAATACATTTGTTTTTGTTATATTAAGATAGCTACGTAGAAACAATGACTGGTAAGGACATCCAATTGATGGAAAGTCTTCCAGTGGTCAATGTAACATAAAAAAAATAGCTAGCCAATGAAATTGCTTTGACCTAAGTGAAATCTGATAAAACGCCTCTAAAAGATCTACTGGGGAAAAATTGATCATTTAGGTGAACGAAATGTAAATTAGAATTCTGAAGTTGATACTAATCTTAAAGATAATGCTAACTGCAAGGCTTGTTACTTTACAAATAACCGTAGTTATCATCATCGTCATCATCATCATCAAGGTTTAGGCAGAGATAACGGTAGTCTAATAATTAAATCAATGGTTTTATTATGTGAACCAGATTACTGTCATAATGAATGAATCTGTTGTAAAAAAAAATAGATTTATGAAGTTATGGTCTGTTTTAACGACCGTGGCTTAAGCATAACTACGATAAATGATACATAGACACGTCATAGTATTGTTCTTAGAAACAGACTTGTCAGCCAATTAGTAGCAGCAGTAAAAAGTCATGATTAAGATGCTATAAACTCATCGTTCACACTGTTTTGTACGGAATATACAGTTCTATATAGAATTGACTAAGCTTGGGATCTATTTGTGTTAAATTTTTCTGATAACTCTTTTTTGTATGCACGTGTTTATGTGATAAGTAAACCAACTTTTCTTTCTTTCTTTCTTTATGAATTAAATAAAAATGAAAGTTTTCAATCAACACAAAATATCACGGCTATATTCCCCGAAGGGCTAGCAGAGGTGTACCCTATAGTACACCCACATTTCGCCAGTTATGTTTAAGTCCCACGTAATATGGGGCCAGCCTATTGCCATCAACCGTGCACGAATGTAGACTCCGGGCTGCTGCTGAGAAATGCCAGATAGGAAAACCCAATTTCAGTAAGTACTTCTTATTTTTCAATCATGATTTAATTTATAATATTACTAAGTAACCAAACATGAGGTTTTAGCATATTTGAATAAATCTTTTGCGATGAATGTTTGGTCAAAACTGTTTTGAATTTTTGGCCCTTTCCCAGTTCAAATAGTTTTATTCGAAATAAAAAAAAATATTAGAACAAAGTCTAGGAATGTCTTCAGACATTATTTTCTTGTAACGATTAAGATTATCAGAACAAGCGCGGTTCAAATTAAGTTTGCTTATACCTTTAAAAATATTTCTAGATCATTTGATATGGTTACACACGACGCCGTCATAATCAAGAAAATGGATACTTCCATTTTCAATATGACCTCGCATTCTATAAACTTTCCATACAATGTCAGGTCAGTTTATACTGGAATTGAATAGCTTGATATAGTGTCGTCAAAGGTACCTACTAGTTCAATAGAGGTAAACAATTTTACAACGCTATTGAACTCAAAACCCATACAATATTATCGGTAGTTACGGATCGCGTCATAATAGGGAAAAATGAGGTTATAAAATAATGCCACACAGCAATAACTACTACTTTGGCACGTCCTTAATGTGAATTTAACTAATTCTAATAAACTTCCTCCAATGGTAGGAAACGACAAAAATAAATTATTTTGATGGGATCAAAATTGAAGCCCAACAACAGCTCGAATTTGTAGCAGTAGAGATCAAAAGTGACGCATACGCAATGTGGTGTCCAATGTAAAATTGGTATTAATGATAAAAAAGAAGAGGTAGAAATATCACGACCAAATTCAGATAGGAAAGAAAAGACACACAGACCATGTATCGTTTTAGTCATAATCTCTCATGTGCCGTAGGAGAATCAAGATATGAACCTTGACGGACCCCATGAAACTGATGTTATGCTGTCTTTAAGATCCCACATTGAAATTTCCTAGACGACTCAAATAGTAGACTTAACAATAACAAATAGAGATCTTTATGTCATAACTGAGCTAGCTTTGTTTATTGTAAAAATTGAAGCTGTATCTTCTGCACACATAATAAATAAGATAGAGTATATTAAAGATGTATTAAAGCATTGACACTTATATTCGAGGGCATAAGACCCTTAGGGTGCGCACTAAAGGGTGCAAATAATTAAAACATCAAAGCTAGAGTGTTGGTAACAAAACAAAACCCCTAAAATGACGTCATTTCACCTGTCATGGAAATTCATTGACAGTTGTATTAGGGTCGCCTTGTACAATCAAAAATGTACCAAATTTTATCACTGACTAGGTGCAAAATAGGACTTTCGTTTTATTCTTAGTCATAGAGAATTCGTATCGATTAAACATGGTGTTTTGTGTTTCAACATAGGAATTAAGCTAGTATTGATATCATGAATCAGGGAATTTCCAAGTACGCTTCTTTAGGCATATGAAGTATACAATTATTGATTAATGCTGCCGACACAACTGAAATTACTGGAACTCAAGCAAACGTTGAACCCAGCCCAGAACAATTTGATGAAACACTTACAGGAGTTACACTACAGGAGTTAACAAAAATAGGACGAATATGACACATTTTAATTGACGCAAATGGATCGTTGTTCAGAACCATACCGTACTATGACGATATTTTAGTTGTATCATAGACGAATTGACAAAAAGACAACAACACAAAAATATATTAAAAAATATAGAGGACACAGGGAATCTAATCACATCGATTAAATAAAAAACCAGCATACATAATCCCTTAATCGTTGCACGCCCTCCACGCAATTTTATACCTTTGAACCGTTGTTAAAAGCACTATTATCCCTTGCACACACATAGGGCGACTCCCGCTCCCTTGCACTACACATCATGACATCACTCACTATTCTAATATTTTTAAATTTTTAAATAAAGAATTACTCACGCAGCAATGCTTTTTGAAAGCGGCCAGCGTTCCATAGACGCTTGGTACTTCATGTTTTCAATCTGCTTTTTGAGTGCTTCTTTGTCCATGGCTGCAAGAATACTAGGGTCCATCGCGCAGAATCTGTGGTGTAAAACACGCACACATAGTTAGAGCATACTGTGTCTGTGTAAGAGAGGGACGACTCGAGTACAGTTGTGTAGAGAGTGGTTTCGGTGGGAATTGATAATATCGTAACTTTTAATGCGGTATAAATTGAGATGTAAATGTTGATTTGATCACTATTGATTATGATGGTGGTGGTGGTTTTTTACCTCTACTGAGTAACATTATAGATTTTCAACACCAATAGTAAGTTATTATAATAGGTCCATTAAAAATATAGTTTAGTTACGTTTTTTTTCTCGTTTTAAATAAATATAAAAGTGTTACGATATTATTAATTAAAGAGTAACATACAAATAAAATAACTAGTAAAGAAAATTACAGTAATAAAATATTCTAAAAACCCTACTGACATACCTACTTGACACCATTCAGTTTAAGAAAAACTGAGTTAAAAGTTGATAAAATCACTTTATTTTAGAAACGAAGAGGAAGTCGATATTCAATCAAATATCCTCAATCTACAGAGTGGCAACATAATTATTTTGGTTTTCCTCTATTACCAAAATAATTTTACTTACCTTCATTCCCATTTTAATTCTCACCATCTAACCCAATTAAAACAACACCTAACAATTTATTTTAATTCAACACTTTTGTATCGCACTGTACTATATCGCTATCTCGTTCCCTCGTTAGGGGAAACCTGTCTATGTGTGCGTAGGCGTATGCGTGTAGGTGATGCGCGCGCAGAACTTCAGTTTCTATGACAACCCCTTTAGGAACACTGAAGTTAGCTTGCGCAAAGTTAGTTAGTAGACCACCATTTTAATTTCTACTTTATCATTGTAAAGTTAAGGTTGAGTTTTGGCTGTGGTGTCAGTTGTAAAATTAATGAATTAAAGCGTAATGCCCGGTAGTTCTTGGCATTTTGTACACCATTATTCTTTGTTTTCGGACGGCTGTCATAGAGGGCTCTGTTCGCAGCTATTATATACGCATCGGTAGATTTTTATTTCAAAACTCTCTATACCAAAGTTATAAAGATTTTATAGCGTAAGTTTCAAGTAATTAGGCAGCTAATCAGACAGACATTAATATCTACTGAGTCGGGATCCTGGCCTTGAAATAACGCCCCACTGGGTGGAGGGTTAATGAAATTAATCATGCTATAAATTCGGTGTGAAGATGGGACTTCTTAACAAAAAAGAAAGAGTAAACTGCTGTTTTTCTACCCGTCTCTTTCTGACGCAACGGTAAGAGACATATATTTATTAAATTAATCACCGGAGAGCTCTAAAAGTAAGAAATCTTGAGATAATAATTAATTAAAAGTACAATGGGTGAGATAAGATGTTTATTCAGATAAAAACAATAGGTTCTTTTTAATACAAACACTGGGAAAAAGTCCGGAGTATTCAAATCGAGGTTTTTTTTAGTTTAGCTTTTAATTACGCATCATGCTTTATACCTTCCGGAGAAGAAAATGAAAAAATGGTGGAATAATATTTATTTAACTATAGTTAGGTAGGTACGTATTATGTACAGTACCTATGTCAATAACTAATAATTAATTAAAACGAGCTACGGTTTTGCCTTGCATTGAATATCGTATATGGCAAAAAAAGGTTATCAGATTTCTGACTTTTCTAGTACTCAAAACTCAAATGGTCCAATAAGTTTTTGATTCATATAAGAATCCGGATCGATTGGCATCAAAAAAAGTTTTTGTGAAAACTTACCATTTTTTTTCAAAAAGTTGGAAAACACTTTTAAAAGTCAATCAATAAATTGGTGAAACTGAAAGTATCCAGCCGGGCAATGATACAAACAATGGTTATATGACGATTTGAATTTCACCAATACTAGCGATAAGCGTCTTCTTAACTATCAATTAGTAAAACCAGGCTTCCCATAATATTGTGCTTTCTTTTTTGTATATGTGATCTGACTGATTTACGTCACTGTAAGGGCGAATTTCACCAATAAAAACTGAACGCGATCGGCACATAATCCACGTTTGAGAAATGTCACTGTCATTATTTTCTTTTGAATATTGATACTGACAGCTCTTGAACTCTGTTTAGATATGGTGATCGCGTTCAGTTTCATTGGTGAAATTCGCACTTAGAGATAATTTTCGTGACAAAAAATTCAAACAAAAAATGTTTTTACCAACTAATACAATCAAGCACAATGTTCTTAGTTCTACACAGACATCACTTAGGAACAACATAACTGTACATTTTCCTAGCTCATACTTACTACAGTGCAAACAGACATCTAGAAATGTTGTGAACTTAAATACAGATGTAATTACATTTCTTAGTCCACCAGCTTCGCAAATATATCCGTGTAATTTGTTACTTAAATAACATTCTGTTTATTTTATAACTGATATAGTTATGACATCATCTGTGCTAGAAACGGGACTATTTGTAAGTGTCGAGAAATAGGTAGGAACCTGCCTGGCATGGGGATCCCCAGGTATAATGATTATCTTTATAACTTGTAGCATTTAAGGGCGATGTGATAAGGTAGCACGCGAAATTCAAATTTCCTTAAGTTTTTTGAAATTTGCTGGTCAGTATCAGCACGTCTATTCTGTAACAAACTAACCGTGAAAACATAGGTGAAATGAGCTTGAAGTAATCGTCATTCCAGGATTGACACAATTTGACAGCTCACGTCACCTTAGTTTTCACGGTGATATGTTTACGGAATAGCTAGGGATTGACACAATTTGACAGCTCACGTCACCTTAGTTTTCACGGTGATATGTTTACGGAATAGCACTACAGGTTGTGTTTTGATTGAAATATGATTCTCGACCGTAATAAATATTATAGAACTTATAATCATAAAAAAAAACAAGATATTTTATTTCACGTCAGAAGCTAGATGCACGGTTCCAATTGGGTGTTTCCTATGGAGAAGAGCCGGCAAGAAACTCTACGGTTACTCTTTCATAAATAAATGGGTTTTACAATGTTTTCAAAAATGTACAGTTTGAATAAGTATTAGAGGATTAGACATTAGAATCAGCATTATGAGTGGTGGCGCGGATTTGATACAGGCAACCAGGGGCCTAAGTCCACTAATTAATAAACGTTACAATGGTGAGTTTTTGACAGTTTTTGTACGGCAATTCTGTCAAAAAATCACCATTGAGAGACCATTGTAACGTTTATAAATTAGTCCCCAGATGTTTATGTCAGATAGTTTGCCACTTCGGACAGCGAAATCGACTAAATGGATTACAACAAAATTAAATAATGTACCGTTTGTTGCACCTTATAAAAGAGATAGATATTTTCAACGTAATCCGTTTAAAAACTAAGGTCAAAATAATGATTCCAAACGTTGAATAGGCATAATTTCGAGGACACCAAACATAGCCTACTTACAGGATAAACCTTAGATTATTATATTTTTTTATAAAACAAGATTTTACACAAAAACTTTCCATTTTAAGAGACAAGAGCCTTAAAGAGCCTTGGAACCTAGTGGTACAGTCAGAGGCAAAAATTTGTTACTAGTGTAAATACTTAAGGACTTTTTCATATATTCGTAGTATTCAAAGATCCATGCGTCATGTTCGTGAACGGGCGCCGTCGGTTGTCGCTGGTCAACTCTTAGCTGCCATTACAGTGGCTTATTTTTAGTTTTTGAATTTTTATCTACGGATGCTTATATCATGCACGCCTTTCTACATTGTTCTCACACATGTATAATTTCAACATGAATGAAGTAACCAATTTTTGTAACAATTTTTTATTTATTTAAAAGAGTGTCCGTGGAAAAATAGCTTCATATTTTTCTGACTGACCGACTCCTTGACAATTCAAAAGTGCCCGTAAATGGTTTAATTGAAGTAAATGCTTTGAGTTTGAGTTTGAGATATTTTGAAGTGTTGTGCCACTAGACATTGTCTTCTAACACAATCATCGTCTTTTAATACAATCTATTATGCCCTGTGGTGTATTTAAACATTTGAATCTATACTGCCACGTTGGTTTAGCGGTCTCAAGCGCTACTGTTGAGCAATGCGGTGCTGGGTATGATTCCCAGGTCGGGCAAAGTGTTATTGGGATTTTCCATCCGTAATGTTTTAGTAGCAGCTCGGAGCCTGGATTTGTGGCCGGTTGATGGCAATAGGCTCGCCCCCTATTACCTATAACTGGTGAAATGTGGAGGTACTATATGTACACCATTGCTTAACCCTTCGGGGAATACAGGCGTGATATGGTGTGCGTGTTGAATATAATATTATACTCTTGAATTTCGCTAATTGAGTACTTACGTATTTTTTGCCCTTGAATGTACAAAGCCCAATTTGATGGTATCTCAGGCAACAGATGTCCTTGCCCAAAACAACAGAAATGAGGATAAAAACATGGTTCGTATTATTATAATTGCCTGAGGCGTCGACGTTTTATTAGAAGAAGGAACATTATTTGTTTGTTTTTGGGTTTTTATATGAAATTGGCAAAAATGTTTAGAGGAACTATTTTCAAGCTGATGGCATGGCACATAACATGAAGAAAGCAACAGTGGTAGTCGGGTTGAGGTATAATGGTAAGCAGTCAATCTGCCTAGCCTTTTCCCAACTATGTTGGGGTCGGCCTCCAGTCTAAACGGATGCAGTTGAATAACAGTATTTTCCATGGAGCATTAGTGGGTTATGGAGGTCAGATAGGCAGTCGCCTATCTGACCTCCATAACCCACTAATACGATACCCCTTGGTAAGACTGGTTGTCCGACTTTCAGGCTTCTGACGACCCGTAACGAGTGTCAATGATCCACGAATAACAGCCGGGACAAACGGCTTAACGTGTTTTCCGAGGCACGGAGGAGTCTCAATATGTAAAGATGGTCACCCATCCACGGACCAACCCCGGCCAAATACGACCCCAACATACTTGGCAAATGGCTAGGAAGATTGACTTAACATAAAGAAGTCCCGGTACTGTGGACTAACGTAGAGTCTACAGTACCTAGTGTTACCTAGTGGTACCTACCTAGTGTTGTACCTTGACAATTCAAAAGTGCCTGTAAATGGTTTAATTGAAATAAATGCTTTGAGTTTGAGTTTGAGGGCAATCATTCACAACAGAGGAGTTTTTCTTCAATAGAATAAGGAATTGTTCTTTCCAGGAAAAACTACGGTTTATTCGCCCTATCTCGATGTTTTGTTGTGTTGTAAAGACCGTGCAAAGCAGGGGAAGGGAGGGGGGGGGGGGCTAGTAGAGAAATAAGTTTTCAAAAACAAAACCTACATGACTAGAACACACAAGATAATTTGCTGCTGTAGTCTGTTGTTGTACTTCTTGAAAGTCTCGAAGGAGCGATGAGCGACTCTGAAAGTTCGTATAATAGCAGAAGTTGGAGGTACAAAAAATACAACTTTTAATATAAACTGGATTCACAATAAACTTGGGAATTTTGTTTAGAAGTTTCACGTACAAAATAATTGGGAATGAAAAACATTTAGTAATGGGAATCGGAATCATTTTAATAAAACTTTCTTTTTCAGTCTTTATGACAGTTCAGTCTATTAGACTTTCTTTTTCAGGAAATTGACAAAATTGAAAACTTGAAAATGAGTAATTGTACTCATTATTATGAAAAACTTACGAGCTGATACAAGTCAGCTGTTCCTTACATTCTGACGGGGTCACTTGGAACCTCTCATTTTTCTCAAGAAGACCTATACATAGAGACAACCAATTTTTTCATCCTGGTAAATTATCTTCCAAAAGACTATTTTCGAGAATTTAGCCTCAAAGTTCTCGCTAGGAGAATATTCTTGAAAATTTACCAATAAGTAATACATATTCTGCGATTTTACACATTAAATATGATTTTTTTTACAAAATATTTGACTGCTAAAATATCTTACGTTACTAGATGTTTTTAAATCATATGGCATTTAAACAGTTTTTATTAATTAACTACTAATTAGTTTATAATCAGCCTATAATGTTCCCACTGCTGGGATACAGGCCTCCTCTCTGTAAGACGGAGTGGGCCATAATTCGTCCAGTACCTACGGGTTGGTAGATGTCACATGTCTTCGAATTTTTGGTTCTACGACATGCCAGTTTCCTTCACAGTCTTGATCGAAGTGGTGATGTAATAATGTAGACTCAGTAAAGTGCCTGTTTGAGTTCGAATCTACGACCTACAACTAGTAAGTCGCGGCCGTTTCCACTGGTCACCAATCTTCTTAATAAATATCTTAAATTCAGTAACAGACAACGGATAGCCGAAACTGCTGGGTCTAGGAAGCATGAAATTTACCACAAGTGTTCCTTTATAACGAAGGTGCAGCACTACGGGAGGATTTTTGTCAATGTGTCCCCTAAAAGGGCTAAATAGCGGATGAAAATTTGTATGGAAGTATTTTCCGATTTATTTATTTATTTAAACTTTTCACACACAAAAAAGGTACAAAGGCGGACTTAATGCCTTAGGCATTCTCTACCAGTCAACCAAGGGTGGTGAAGAGATTAGACGGCAGGTGCTCTGTTACAGAGGAACAAAGAGAAAAAAAGATAATATTTATATTATTAAAAATATATCTAAATGCATTATATAAATAAAAAAGGTAGGGTTAGACTTATAATACCGATTCGAAATCTCATCGGGCACAATGGCTTTTATATTATAATTTTGTTTTTTTTTCGCAGCCTCAGGTTTGGTCCCTTAGTCAAAGTTGTTCGTATTGATGACTACAGTGAGCCTTTTTCAGGTTTTCAGTTATTGCAATTATACCTTGATTACTACAATTACTAGAGCAACTTGTGTTTTTGTAAAAACCCTTTTTCCAGTAAGATTGAGAAATGTTTTCACCATTGTGTAATTATCCGTGTTGTCGCAATATCCCTACGGTTTTCGCGAAAATTCAAATTATCAAATCATCCTACGACATACACAAGGTGGACAAGACAATACGAGAATGAATTAAACTTCGTGTAGGTATGTGTAATGACGTTCCCAGTCTAAAGACAAAATCCAACCAAATATGCGTATACAACCTTTTTTTTTTTGATATCCCATAACTCTAGGATATTATATCAGCCAGGAAGTGCTTGAGCCGTAACTTCTTCGTGTAGCTCATTTTGTTATGATGGTTTTTATGCAGTGCGAGCAACATAATAATTATGCTGTAGTTTACTTATATTACCTTGGTGTGAATGTCCTTAGAATTTACTTTTTTTTCTCTGTAATTTATAAGTGGAGACCTGTAATTGGCCTTCAGAGTAATGTACTGTCCTTGATCTGTTTGTTTTGGCTGTAAGTCTCCCATGTTACTTAAATAAATAAATAAATAATTATTGAGACCGTAACAAAGAATCAACTGGCATATGAATTATGTTTCAATCAACCTAAACATAATAATTCGACAAAGTCACGATTAATATAGTATTATTTTTACCTACAGAACCTTAGAGTTATGGGATATAAAAAAAACCCGGGTTTTTTTTTGAAAATCACTTTTTAATTTAGATGTTAGGAATGATTGGATAGTCTGTTCCAAAACAATCATAATTATGCATTCGTTTAGTATTGCCAGTGTTTTCATTTATTGTAGTATTGTTCTCTACACACAGTATAAAACTCAGGTATCTTTTCGTAGACAAAACATCAAAACGAAAAGCCGTCACAATAATAAGACAAGACAGGCCATCTGGAGCACACAGTAAATGCTGACAAACAAATAAATCTTGTTTAGTAAATACTACTGCGACTGTTCCACACAAGTGTACGGCTCGAGTTTCTGTGAAAATCTCTGTAAATAACGCCGTGGGAATGAGTAGTGTGTGATTTGTACTACGGCTGAAGAAAATGTTTACGTTTGGTCTAACTATATGAAAAAGGAAAGTTAAATAGTTCTACTTACTACAATACAGATTTAAGGATTTTTCAGTGTTTTATGGGTTAAGAAAACCATAATTTTTTTCGGTAATTATCTTGTCTAAGGCCGCGTACTATTTAAAAGCGATGGTCGCGCGAATTCGCGATCGGTGCATATTTCAATTGAGGAGTGACGGAACAAAAGCCGTTATTGACCAGGACGTATTTTTTTTTTTCGCTTCTCATAATTGAAATACACATCCCAATACCAACGTATGTTGCTTCAAAAACCAGTAAATCCTTTTGAAAAAAAATGTTAAAAGTCGATGATTTTATCAAAATCCTACGAGACTACAACATTAAGATACACGGTTTTAATCATTTTCTGAAAAAATATGCAAAATGGAGTTAACGGTTTTTGATTAGTTACTCCTCAATTTTTGTTCGGAAAACCGGAAAGCGCCCTCTCTCGGCGCGACCACGCATTCAGGTTCACCGAACAAAAAGTTCGAACAATCGTTTATTCGCGCGACGATCGCTTTTAAATATGACGCGGGGTCATAAGTACAAGTAATTGAAATGTTAGTCTTTACCATAAAAGCTACTATAATAATAATTTTTCGTTCTAGACATTAGTTGACCTTCACTTCTTATCAATAAATCTCAGAACTGTTCTATTCTTAACTCACAAAGAATAACTGTGACAAGTGAGATACTTACCCCGCGTCCATTTTAGAGCTTTGTTTTTTATTTTTTCGAACTTTTTGTTCGGTGGACCTGAACGCGAGGTTGCGCCGACAGAAGGCGCTTTCCGGTTTTCCAACTAAAAAGTGACATATGCACGCGACCGATCGCGTATTCGCGCGATGACCGCTTAATTAGGACGCGGCCTTACATGAAAATTCCTCGCGAATTTGAATCAAGAACATCAGAATATTATGCTCCCTTAATAAAACCCCTATTCTAAAGGCGATGACATATAACTACCAGCACACGTTAAAGCCGATACGCCAAAGCCAATAAGGAAACATGATCAAAATAAATGGATTGTCAAATAGAATTCTTTCGTGGGAACTGAGCCCCTTTCTCTAGAGAGAATACCCCTTACCACGTGTCTCTAGAGAATGAGATATCCTATTATTTCACATCGATTCTTTTGTGTTATGTGGATTTGGGGTGTTGACATAAAATTTCTCAAAATGAAGATAAGAAAATGGTATTCATGAGTTTCAGGATTCGAATTTGATATTGGGATCTTAAACAAACCTTATGTATAGATAATTTTTATTTTCATGATTAAAGATTTATAAGTTTATCGCCATTTGTCGATCTAATTGTAGTTTTAACACATGTTCAAGTGTTATGACGTGTTGTTGCGTGTGTGGTGTATGTGTATTTATTATTATTTTATCAACTTTTAACTCAATTTTATTTTTTTCATTTTTCATTGTGCCTAGCCTTTTCCCAATCATGCTGGGGTCGGCTTCCAGTCTAACCGGATGCAGCTGAATACCAGTATTTTACATGGAGCGATTGCCTATCTGACCTCCACAACCCAGTAACTGGGTAATACGATACCCCTTGGTAAGACTGGTTGTCAGACTTTCGGGCTTCTGACGACTCGTAACGACTGTCAAAGATCCACGAATGACAGCCGGGACCAACGGCTTAACGTGCCTTCCGAAGCACGGAGGAGTAGTCTCGGTATGTAAAGATGGTCACCCATCCACGGACCAACCCCGGCAAGCGCAGCTTAACCTGATGGATCGACCCGTGCGGCTGTTGTTACTTAGCCACGAGCTCCTCAATTTTATATTTTTGTAAAATGTCGCTTACTCGTATATCGCTAAAAGTTGCAAGTAAAGTCACCGAGCACTGCACTGGAGTAATATTAAGGTGTGAAAGTTTTGCGAAGTTATCTCACATTTATTAAACTCGTGCACAACTACATTTTTCTCGAGAAAGCGGTGGAAAACCATTTTAACCGATTTAAAAAAAGGAGGAGGTTCTCAATTTGGACGTTTTGTATATATTTTTTTATGTATCTTCGGGCATAAATCCGTCAAATATTTTAAAAATTCATTTTTGTTTGAAAATGCTCTCGGGGTAGTAGTCCCATATATTTTTTTTGCAGCTTTTCTTGGGCACTTTTTTGAGTTTCAATAATACGTATTTTTCCCAATAAGTTTAACTATATGGATGATGTTATAATAACTTCCTGTCACTGTTATTTACATACTTAGCAAGTTGTGGTATTCGAATTATTGTGGGGTAGGTACCACGAATAAGTGAAAAATAAAAACTTTTTAGAGAGAAAAATAACTGACTTCCAAAAAAAGCACTAAGTACTAAGTGAAAAATAACTTTAGTTGTAGAACACACAAATTCGAAAAACCATTCAAACAAAAAAAATTACTTAACAAATCAGTTATGCCCGCCCCAACATAAATAAAAATAAACAAGAAACCGGAAAACACTTTTTATAATTAGTTATAATTTTAAAATAAAAATTCATAATATAAAAATAATAACACTCGGAAACTCTGCGTACAATTCCTTCACAAAACCAAAGGCCATTTAAAAATAAAATACCCTCCTTAAAAATAAAGACATTTCAAAAGACCTCACCTTTTTACTAATTGCTCCTCAAGGTTCCTCTTCGCTCTTTGAGCTTAGTGTCCTCCCGGCTTAGTCTGGCAAAGCTTACTGCCGTCTGCAACATAATTGTCGGAATGAATATTTTAAATGCTAGTGTCAAATGGGAAGGAAGGAAAATGAGCTGCTGGTGTCCTATTGGTTGATTGTTTTCATTTAGCGGTACTATAGGGAAAATGGTGGGTGTTATTGTTGCTGGTCTGCAGGATAGTGTCATGGAATTATTTTTTTGTGATTAAAAATGTTCGTCATGAGTAATTATAGAAAGTTAACGGGTGTTATACATTGGCAAACAGGCATGTAGGACGGATGGATTGTGGTTGCCACTGCTTGCAATTTTCGGCGATGCGATGCCTTCGTTTGAAGTATAATAAAATAAATGGCAAAGGTTCGTAAAGCTGCATCGGTACCTACACCCTGTTTGTTCAAACAGTAATGCTTCATGTTTGGCAGCAGAAGAATGTGGAACTCCTTCAAGTAAAAGCCTCATCTTCTGCCAAACCTTTTCCCAACTATGTTAAGGTCATCCTACAATCTAAACCAGATACAGTAGAGAACTGATATTTTACATTGAGCACTTGCACACAGGCCTGATTAAAGAATATTCATCATTTTTAGCCGAAAGACGTCAAATGCTGGACAGATGCCTCCCCCAAGCAGGGCTACCTCGATCGGTTCTGTGCTTCCAGCGGATTCCTGCGGCCTTCACAAGGTCTTCGGTCTGCCTTGTGAGAAGCCAATTAACAGCTCGTGCACACCGGCGCGATATCGCAAGCGCGACAGGCAGCTCGACCCTTGTTGCACCGGCGATATTGCGCCAAAATCAAAATCAAAATCAAAAGTCATTTATTCAAATTAGGCTGAGAATCAGCACTTTTTGAACGTCAAAATTACGAAAGACAGTCCCCCAAAACGCCCACCCTTCTCCACTTCCTAGTGCTTTAGCTGGTAAGAAGAAGTGGCGCAAAAAACTCCCCAGCCAGTCTGCATAGCCTTGAACAATATTACTTTATACCTAATATCCTCAAGAATTTACCATAATTTTATTGCCAACCAAGCGAAGCTCTACTTTTATAACTGTCTGCACCGTCTTAACTCGCCAATCGTAACTAATCCGATTACTAAGTTGATTTTGGCGACACAGCGACATCTATCAGGTTTCAACATTCCCAATACACGGGATTACTAGTCGACATATCGACCATCCTTCTGAAAATAGTAACTACCACTTGTTACCTCAGATGACTGATAATATGGACACTAATAATCAAGGGAATTTGATTTAAAGTTAATACTGATGTTATATTAGTCGTATAATTTATCATAAAACTAACTAATTGTATAAAATATACAACCGAACTGCGGGACCAAAAGCGTGGAGGAAAATATCGTGATGTGATCGGCATTTCGTAGAACCAAAAGTTCGAAGATATGTGGGATCCATCTCCCGCACTGGGCCTGCATGGCGGATTACGGCACGCTCCCTCTCGCAGAGAGGAGGGTTGTATCCTAGCAGTGGGAACATTATAGGCTGATTAGGTATGCTTTTGCGTCTTAACTTATTTAGTAACTATTGAAGCACTAGCCTTGCACGATTGTGTACAAACATACTTACACACAATTGGAATCACATATTTTTAGCTAGTAATTATAATACTACAATGTATCTAGACACATCGTAGCGGGTCGCTTTTTATAGTTTCTGTCTACCCCCAAGGCAAGAAGATGCGAGTTTATGTGACAAAATTTAAGGGGTTGGGCTTCTACCCATCAATATGAACAACTTTTAGTATGGGACCAACTAAGAATTCGCAAAAAAAATCGACTTTGTTATACAAAATGGTATGTTACCGGGTATACCTTTATAGGTACAGGAAAGTCAATTTTTTTTTGCGAATTCAAGTTGGGTTCTGTAGTAAAAGTTGTTCACATTGATGGGTAGAAAACCCCTTTAAAATTTGTCGCATGTTTTCAAAGTCAGCCTGTATATATAATAGCCCACCACAATGGCTCTGTTTGTTCTCGTTGGACTAGTTAGCAAATACTGTTATGATTTGGTTGAAAATACACCTCAAGGCGAAAAATTAAATATTTATAAGCACTACAAATAAAAATACAAACAAAATTGTCTGGGACTGGCTGCTTGTCTGTCAAAACAGATTTAACACGGTTGTTTAATTTTCTGAACGAGTAGAAAATACAAGTACATTTTAACAATATCATGACTATTTCGAATGAGTTACTATTATATCTCTTTGGTCGCCTTGGCGCCAGCGTATACCCAGCGTGTGATCTTGCCTTCAATGTCCGGGTCACGTTAAATATAGTGTTATTATCTCTGTCACACCTATTTCTGGATACATGCGTAATCTTTAACCGTAAAATGTGTCAAAATAAAACATGAATAAATATATAAAACTAGCGGTTTCACCCGCGTAAGTCTCGATCCCGTGGGTATATCGGGATAAAAAAAATATGTATCTATGTTAATCCAGGCTATAAACTATGTGTGCCAAATTTCATTCAAATCCGTTCAGTCCTTTTTGCATGAAAGAGTAACAAACATCCATCCTAGAGTAACAAACTTTCGCATTTATAATATTATATTAGGGATTATTAACCCTGTAAGTGCTGCACACAGTGATCGCAACATAAATTGATTGGTATAATTAAAATAGCTACCACTGCCCACGCCTTTCTTTAATAACAGTAAGTAAATATTGTTTAATTTCCCAAGGGAAATGCTGTCCCAAGAGTATGATACTATTCCTTTCACCTTGAATGCAAGCTGTCGACATAAATATAAATTACTAATGTCCCTCCAATGCCAGCACGTTGCACGCATAGAATGAATAAACGAAAGGGAAATAGGTCTTGGGAAAAGGGAAATCAGCTAGGCTGTACTTGCTGTACTTTTTTTGGGTGGGGGGGAATTATCAAAT
Source organism: Eupsilia transversa (assembly GCA_914767815.1). Lineage (NCBI taxonomy): Eukaryota > Metazoa > Arthropoda > Insecta > Lepidoptera > Noctuidae > Eupsilia > Eupsilia transversa. The sequence continues at coordinate 1,774,497 of OU611880.1, forward strand.
AACTTCTCCCGCTCTGGGTGGAGCGGTAGGGCGTGTCAGACTCTTACTGACTAAAACCCACCCGTGTTCCTTCAGTTGCCTGTGTTGCCAGGGGCCACGGTATCCCTTTCGGACTTTCCTGCAACCCCGGCAGGCTGTACTGGGTTTTAGTTTATTATTTTGAATCATTGTCATTTAGTAGCATTTTGTTCGTGTAACACAGTGTAGTAGCATCTCATCACAATTGCTTTAATTTTGTGTAACCTATACTTAAATATAATTTAAGTGTCTGTTTGTTATGTCGAAACAACAGCTTTTTAATAAATGCATAACAAAAATTGTTTTTGTCTTTCTGTTTGTCGGTCTGTTAATCTCCGAAATGGCTAGACCGAGTTTGACAGGACTTTGACTGGCAGATAGCTGATGTTATACGGAGTAACTTAGGTCACTTTTATTTTAGTAAAAAAATTAGGGTCCACGCGGGTGAAGCTCCGGGCAGCAGCTAGTAGAAAAATAGTTTTGATAAAATCTTAAAATGTGCTTGCATTACTTAGGATGCGTTTTTATTTTACATCTCTTTCACCACCGTGCATATTTTATAATATGCCATGTGTCATATAGAAATTATTTGCCCTGGAAACGTCCATTGTACAGACCAACACGGATTTATAATATAAAAAAAGAGACACAAAAATACTGGACACATTTGTGTGATTGCTTTCAATCCATTTTTGACCCAAAAATATTTTCGACTGGCATCTGTTTCCGCATCACGCAAAAACTATTGAATGGATTTTGATAAGGATTATATTGGCTGAATGGATTTTTATATCAAAGATTTATATACGTAAGGTATATATGTAATGGCTTTTACAGACAGTAGTTTTAACTTTGTACTATACTGCAGCAGTTTAAGTTTTCGCTAGTCAGCAGGCAAACGCATTGGATCAAAAAGTTACTGTTAAATTATTCATGGTAAAAACTAAACTAGACCAATAACAATATATGACAAAAAATGCAGTTGAGGTGGTAATTTCTGCCAGGATGTCATAGGTCACCGAGCAACCATTAAGAGAGGGTGTCGTGAAGATGCTGAGATCCTTTCTATACTATGTCCTGAGGACAATCACTGCAGTGTTCTATTTGGAACAATCCCAAAAGATCTTCGATCTCCACTAAACGTAAACCTTATGAGAAAAAGGTGATAGTAAAATAACTGAACGCATTTACGCATATTTACTTTTACTTTGTATTAATTATTTCAAAATACAATAGACGTAGATATTTTTAGTAACCTATTCCGCTTAACAATTCTTAAAGTCTTAAAAAAATCTGTAAGAAAACGACACGTGTTTCACCTCTCAACGAGGCATCCTCATGATGACGATTGACTTGTCGCGAACCCCAACACGACGTGTTAACACGCCGAGCGCTGGACGTTGGGTACTAAATATATCTACGTCTATTGTAGGTATTTTATAATGGATTTCCGCCAAGTCAGGCCTGAATCAATTAACTATGTTAATTATTTCATCATCACTGTTCTTAGAACGGTGAAGGAAAACATCATGAAGAAACCGGCATGTCCTAGAACTAAAACTACGAAGACATGTGACATCTACCAATCCGCACTTAGCCCGCGTGGTGGATTACGGCCCACTCCCTCTCACAGAGAGGAAGCCTGTTTCCCAATAGCGGGAACATTATATGCTGATGCTACATGACCCCTAGATGTGAAAACCTGTGCGTCTGTACTAATTCCGAAAGTCTAACGACAACTCTCGTCAAACCAGTAACTGAATATGTCATGCGTGAAGTAAGTAGTGGTGTCCTTGAACTGGATTTTGTTCAAGGCAGAACAGTTGCTAAGCAAGCTGGCAAAGACAAAGACTGAGACTTTTTAAGGATAATAAGGAGTTGTTCCAGTAGTTTGGATAAACTCCGGTACGTCAGATACACCCGGGGCCATCACCCCCCACTACCCCACTACAATGGGGAAAAAAACGTGGTAACTGAACGGGTACAATGGATTATGACGGGCTAATCGTTTGACCACTGTAAATGATAAATGATATTTATTTTAGAAAATTAGTTTAAAAAATCACTTAACATCAAAAATAACTTATGCTCGATGAGTTCGGTGTTTCCTGTCTGACTACTTTGTATTGCCTATTCGTTCGTAGCTCATGCTGACTTGACAGAAGATGATCATTAACATGATTTGCCGTTTAAAAGGTATTCACCGGCGTTCAGGTTTCGGAAAATCTCATGCTCCTAGTAAACTGATGATCACCCGCATTTTTTAACACGAACTTAAGGTAATTTCGTAATAAAAATATTACCCAGTCGGTCCGATACCACGTGATAGTGGAGTTGACTGCCCAATAAGCAAAAATACGTCTAAATATCGCCTCTAGTTGTGGCTAATAATAATTTATCATCACCATGCCAGGGATTCAGGATGATCCAGTGAACACAATACGTCGTAATAGTCAAAAGCCGTATAATACCCGTAATTATCTAGGGCATCCTGAATACATTGTAAGCGCAATTAATACAAATAACACAATCGAAACCACATGAAAGACAATACAGTCACCGACATTACCTGTGCTAATTATGTTAATTAGTCATTAATGTTAGCTCGTAAACGTATTCTGAATACGTTTTAGTAATAAATTATTAAGTATCTGTGGAAGCTTCTAAAGTTTTTTGTTACGGTTCGTAAAACAACAAAGGAATTAATTGGGTACCTAAGTAAATGTTTCATAAAAATTATGTTTTTTTTTTTGTGGATTAAAGGCAAGAAAATAATTTGAATATTTAAACAACTTCACGCCTACCGAAGCTACTGGCAAAGCAGAATTATTTAACCAATGATTTGTAACTGACATTACAAAGACCACAAAATATACAAAAAAAACTACCATTACTTACGTGTGAAAAACCACGAAAACTCAACAAGTTAATTAAAACAACAACATTCACAATGAAATAGACTTAACACCGTCAAATATCCAACCTATATTTTTCATAGCGTGACTTACCGGGCTCGCCGCAAAACTAATTTAATTATCACTAATTCGATTACCCCAATAAGCTTCTGTCTGCCCTCCCCTCACACATACTCACACGCACACATACACAAAAAATCCATCCAAACACGAAACTCCTTTCGTATCCTATTCGATTTTCAAAACTCGGAAGAACGAACTAATTTCAAACCGTCGAGCGCGAAAATTCAACTGTTTTCTTTTTTTTCAGATAGGTTTATTGAATTAGTTTTTTTCGAGTATCGTATTTTTTTCGTTTGTTTTTTCACTGTGTTGTAATGAGTAACGTACCGTCTGTCTTGAGTGCCAGTGCCACTATACACAGGCCTCGTATGCCGCTACCGCTCTACGCTCTAATTGACCAAGAATGTATCATGCAACTTCTGATATTCTAGCTTTGTGGTGCTAAAAATAAAGAGATGTCAATTTGCATTCTCTTATTGCGTGATTCGGTACGGTATTAGAAATTTTACATTATTTTTCATGCAACTTTGCATGTAGTGGTTGATTTTTTTTTTTCCTCTGTACCACAGTGAAAAATACTTTATTTTCTTTCAAAGTCTGACAGCCATCGTTTTATACTTAAGTGTATTTAATTAGTTACATTTGCAAAACTCTTGTGCATGCACATTGTCATTCGTTGCATAAACAAAACAAAGTCTGTCACCTGAGCAAACTATAATTAGTCACTATTTAAATAGCCAACACCATCTTCTAAACTTATTCTTGAATGACGAACCAGACAATCACAAATCAACCAAGAAAAAATAATACAAAATGATCAAAATCACCACTATCATCAATCCACTCAAAATCCTCATCGCCAATACCAAAACCTTCCCTTCAAACTCAGTATTTATCAAAATAATTAAACAATTGTAATTAAAAAAATTCTCACATACAGTCTTGTGCCGACCAGCCGCTTCGAACAAGGGCTCGCACACATAGACAGCTAATAGACACGCATACATAGACACGTGTGTGAGTGTGTATCGACGACGTGGATGCATATATTGACCGTTTAGTATTATGAGTTAGGTTAGTGAAGAGCGTTCGCGTTGACGAACGGGATTTTTTTGATGGAGGACACAGTTGTGGAATAGTTCTGTCTACTGAAGATGCCCCGCTTTTGCATTTGATTTTTAGAGTTGATAACTTGGCAGAACGGCACAGGCATGTGGAAGCAAATGACAGAGAATAATCCCATGTCATGTAACCCAAGGTTACCTAATTCCATCTACGCAGAAAGTTTTTAGAGTCAAATACAAGGTTCACACTACGATTTTACAAGGTCTTAATGAAAACTCTTTAGAATACTCATTCGTATTCCACACCAGGAGGCCAATACCCGTAAATAAAAAACGTCCAAAATCTAGTCACAATGTCATCTCGGCGAGAATCAGTGTCCAATCTTGTAAAAAATGTACGTACATTACTGGATTTTTTGACAAGTTGACAGTGAGATTAGAAAGAGAACGGTCTTAAAAATATGGAATTGTCCCTCTGGTAACTTACTGAAGTTGCATCGAGCCATTCATGAGCATACAGCAAAAGTCATGACCACGTCTTTTTCCTTTTACCCAACTTTAACTCAAAAAAAAGTAATAAAAACTAAAACCCAACAACGGCAAAAGTCAAATGAAAAGGTATAAACAAGTCATCACAGACAGACAAATTAAAAATCCGGAGTCACACGGGTTTAGGGGATAAATCGAATAGATTACGTGTAAGTGTATAACCATTCAACGACCGAGACGCTTCCAACGATACCCCATTTGTCAAATTATGTTGAGTAGTTTAGAAGTTATGAGGGAACAAATGAACATACATACTTACATTTATAAATACCGGTCAAAATCATAACCCTCCTTTTTGCTTCGCCGTAGTCGGGTAAAAATCAAACCCAACCCGTTCATCCTCCAATGGAGACACACACCATCCTCACAGAGACATCAACAAAATGATTCGTGTCATGCATGCATGTATAAATTGCAGGTGCAAGCTATCATACAGATACATACATGCATTTTACTATTAACCCTTATAGCGCCAGCATCAGTATCGGCGTGAATGTGATTATATTTCTATCTAGGCAGTGATTAGGTGACGAGCAGTTATTGGTAAGTTTGTTAACGTTTAGTACCTAATTGGTAGATGTTTAATGTAAACCCACATGTTTTTTGAAGCTGCCGTTTATAAAAGTAGGTACTATTTTATGAATAACGTGAATGGTGACCCAGGCTTATATGAACAATCAGATAAATAAAGAAAATACGTTTATTAGCGGTAGATATGACGCAAAGAAAAAACACAAAAAATAAAAAGTTGGGGGTAAATATGCGTCACATTCACGCAAAACGGCCAACGCTCAGCATACAGCACTGGTAGGTAGGTACTTTTACGAATGCAATGTGCAATGCTCATCAGCCTTAACACTTCTAGAGCTGGCAGATATTCACATACGTGAGGATTCCATGACCGCTGGAATTCATGGCCGCATTTCCGTCTGCCATCACGCTTCAAAAATAGGTGATCATTGCAGTTTTTTTGTGAAAAGAGATGAAGTCCATGATATCTTTGACATTCTCTAAATCGCCGTTATCCACAATCAGATGTAAATGTGTTTATTCCCATGGACTACCCAGTGGTGTTAAAGTTGTCACATTATTTATAGAATTTAAAAGTTTACGATTATTATCTTACAACATTTCATTCTCCATTCCTCTGTTCCTCATTGACCCTTCCTTTTATTCAAAAGATTTAATCTCTCAAGATACCAAACCATAATGACTAATAAGGCCACTTACCCCAGTGACTTCTCAGTAATTATGGTCAATTACTCTTTGACCCAGCATTATGTTACATCGTTACATCAATGTATGTAGAGATTTTTACATCATAGTTATTTATTTATTCATAGGTGTGATTGCCATAACAGCTTCATGGGTGAGCCATTAAATTCTACATTACGGGTCGTCAGATCGATTACAGTGCATTGTATTGTATTATGTTTTGTATTTGGGTGCATGAAATAGCATCCACAAGACGCGATATTGAAATGCGTGTCCGGTGTATTGTGGGTAGTCAGGCCCAGGCGCAGTGTCTCAAGACGAAGGTCTTTCACCAGTGCGTGTTGCCAGTGATGACCTATGGCACTGATACGTGGTCGCTCATAATGGACCTTATTAGAAGGGTATAAGACACCCAAAGGGCGACGGACAGGGCTATGTTTGGAGTTTCCTTACGTGATTGAATCAAAGGAGAACCAAGGTAACCGAAGAAGAATTCCCAAACATAAGTGTCAATGGGCAGGGCACATTGCTTGGAGAACAGATGGCTGATGGGGCCGAAAGGTTCTGGAGTGGTGACCGCTTAACGGAAAGTGGTAGCGTAGGAAATCATCCGCTGGATGTGGGAAACACAGAACCGATCGAAGTGGCTTTGCTTGGGCTTATGTACAGGAGTTGACTTCCTCCGGTCGAAATGATGATGATGATGATGAGTCAGGCCCGCCATTATCTTACGGACTGGGTAATAATTTGCTATTCTCACACAGTAAATACGTTTAATAAATTTATATTATGAGAGTTTATTTTTGTATATATGTATTTAGCAACAATAAAAATATCCTGTGCTATAATGGTGGAAGAGATCTAACTAACGAGATCCAAAATTAAAGTAAATATTATATTTTTCTATTTAAGGATAAGCCAACTAATTAATATAAAACATACACACACGTAACGTTTAATAAGACGTAGATACCTAGGTAAGGAAAGTGAAATGGGTAATGCTTTTGCAGATTTTTGTGGTCTTACGTATAAATTAGGCCATTCTCCGTACAAGTTACTTTCTCACAACGTAATCAATAGGTGTTAAAGCTAACATAACAGTAAACACTAACTTTCCTACTCATACCATTCCGATCTGCGGTTAAGCAACACGTTGAGGTCGGGTTCCGGATGAGTTGCGCGCGTGTAACACCGTTGTTACATAAATACATAATAATAACACGCTTGTAAGCAGTAATTGGGTAAGCAGAATTAGAAGTAGTGTTAGTGTTTGCCTTAATAGAATAGTGGGTTAATTTATTTGTATCGCCACTCGCTCGCACCGCAGTGAGACGGACGCGGCTTCAAATCGGCAAAAGTTTAGGTAATTGCTTTTTACGGCGAAAATATTGGTAGTAAAAAATAAAAATAAACATAGTCGCTGCTTTATAGTTAGTTCAGTTAGTGTGCCAAGTTTCATGATCTAATTTGAAGTATTTTTTTAATAGCAGCGGTTTATTGTTCGGTTTGGAGGTAACTTTGGATTTTTTTCTATAGAGAATTTTTTATGAAATCATGTTTTCGGCTAACATAGTCGGTAACATTAATCCTCAACTTTAACATGTATTTATTTCAAAATTAATGCTGCAGTAGTTTCGATATAACGGCGGATCTTGCTAAGCAATTTGGCGACTTATAGGCCCTTAAGTGGTGGGTCCCGTATTTCTCTGCCACTGCATCTATTAGGTGAGTTTCGGGACAGAAGGCGCTAAAAGTAGGGGCTTGAAGCATCTATCAAGCAATTTCATGAAATATAATATGTACTTGCACCCTTAAATAGGAGAAAACACCATCCTGATGACGATGACCACCATTTTGAGTTTCGTGGCAGTATAAAAAATTGTCTTTCACCATTTCTTGATCAATATTTCCTCTAGAAGAAAGACTTTCATTATCATATTTTTCTTGTTGAAATTTAAGTCTAATCTTCACCACTAGAATAGAATAGAATAGAATAGAATACTCTTTATTATGTACACCAAAAAATTACAGACATTTTGGACATTTTACATAGGGTGACACAATGGGTCCTGGTTTTGATAATGATTACTAATTTTGGCTCAGTTGGCAAGTCAACTTAACCTACCCTTGTAACGCACGTCGGAAATAATACAATAATCGAATACCTACCTCTATTCCTGCCAATTCTAATGACAGTCTTCTGAGTAAATAATATTTCATTCCATCATTCTTATGCGCACACTATTGTCCTTCGCAAACCACAGAGTAAATGAAACAGTGCCAGTTGTATCGAACTATATAACTTGCCCCACAGAGTGTCGTATTACGTACACTTATGGCAACTGTATGGCGTATTGTACCACTTCTAGTTCTGGACTTCTGAGTAATAGGGCTGGCATGCAGACTTTGAATAAATACATTGATTTTTGTTGTTTTTTCGTGTGATTTCGGTAAAAACCGCCAGTCGGTCTATTCTGTAAAAATCTAACCGTAAAAACTTATGTGAAGTGAGGATGAAGTGAGCTGTCAATCCACCTGCCGGTCTATTCTGTAAAAAATCTCACCGTGAAAACTTACGTGAAGTGAGCATTCCACCTGATGCTAGACATTGACACTATTGACAGTACCCTTCACCTAAGTTTTCACTGTGAGATGATTACAGAATAGCACTGCTGATGAAGGATTGACGCTATTGACAGCTCACTTCATCTAAGTTTTCACGATGAGATTTTTACAGGATATAACGGCTGGTTTTTCCGTCCCTTTAGAGTCATCAAGGGTGACTGGGCCGAGAACAGGGATAACGTTTAGAGGATTTTGGTTGGATTGATTACAGGTTTTCAGCGACAACCGGCGTTGATCTCATGACGTCAATCGGTGCAGCATAAAATAAAATAACAATAACAATTTAAAATAAAATAAAATAAATACAGTACTTAATCCTAAATGTTTACATAAATATAATATTTAGAATGGCAACATTCTGTTCCGTCGGCGACTCACGCGCCCTGTGCACGCGCCAGACGCCACAGACCTAATGCAATCTGTGCGCGCGCGCAGCTGCAGCATAAAAACGATTTGTTTAAAGTTTTGACATAATGGTTACGTAATAATGATCAATTATGTATTAATTATTAATTATGAAGTTACATGTTCACGTCTGTGTGCCAGCCCTACTCCAAACAATTGGTGTGACAATGACTGTTGGAGTGTCGCACAGACAAGGGTCCAACACAATGCGTTCTCACATCGGACTATTGATTTAACACAGTTTTGAACCCCTATAGACAATACATACATGTGTATACCGTAATATGCATGTTTATGGGAGATGTGAGAACATTGTGGGAAAGTTAGGTTTATAGGAAGACGTTTTAGTTGATGTAATCTGGTGTAGATGTCTCTTGAAGAGTGTTTGAGGATTTACTAAAGCGCAATATTTAGAGCATTTTCTGGCAAAAAAGATAAATCGATGCAACTCAGAATGACTAGTTTCAATCAAATATATAATAGAAACAATGATTTCAAAATGTTGGTAAAAGACCGTTTTTATTTTTATAGTTAATAATATTATCGTTAAATTAGCAAACCGTAAACTATGCATTAGAATAAATAAGCCCGCGGCTTCTCCCGCGTGGTATGTCGATAAAACGACTCATCTTTCATGGGGTACTGTTTAAAATGTTATAATAAAATTCCTCCCCACATACTTCAACTGAATGAGACGAAATTCAAAACATGTATAAAACGCACACTATGCAGGCAGGCATATAATAAGTTGGGGGATTACATCACTGATAAAAATGCTTGGGCCAATGCTGGTCCTGCTCCACAATTGATTAACATTTGAAAAGTCTGTTGGAGCTGCGGAAGATTGTAAGAACATCTTGCGTTGTATAAAATCAATTTCCTTTGCATTATATAATTGCATAGCACATGATGTGTGAGTACTATGTACTATAGAGCTACCATTTACCGGGTAATATTATGTCTTTAATTGACTTGAATGTGCCCTGGCGGCTGTGAGTATGTCATGCTCACTCAGATGTCTCGCTGATGGTGGCGTGTGTGTTGGATCATTTAGCTCCCTTCAAAATGGTTGAGCTGAATGTTGCTAGTCCATGCGTCATGTTCGTGAACGGGCGTCGTCAGTTGGGGCTGGTCATCTCTTGGCTGCCATGGCTTATTTGTAATTTTTGAATTGTTTTTATTTTATGTACGGACGCTTTTTTCATGCACGTCTTTCTACATTGTTCTCACATGTATAAGTAATTTCAACATGAATGATGTAACCAATTTTTGTAACAACTTTTTATTTTATTTAAAAGAGTGTCCGTGGAGTTTCTTGCCCGTTCTTCTCCATAGGTACCTACTGCGCTTTGGAATGGGCAACTAGCTTCATATTTTCTGCCTGCTGACTGACTCCTTGAGAATTCAAAACTGCCTGTAATTGGTTTAATTGAAATAAATGCTTTGATTTTGAGTTTGAGTTTATCGGAATAAAAAGTATTCTATGTCCTAACCCAGGTCATGGTCTACCCATGTGCCAATTTCCATACAAATCCGTTCAGCCGTTTTAGCGTAAACGCGTAACAAATACACAAAAAAAATCACTTTCGCATGTATAATATTTGTTAGGATTAATAGAAAAATCCACTAACAGAACAAAATAATAACACTAATTCAATAATGAGCAAGCAGTAATTACCAGCCATGAACAGAGCAGTTTAATTCCTAAACCAATTTACACTCCACTACCCCACCCTATCTCAGCGCATCCTAGTATGGTGTACACCCCACCCCATTTCAGCGCATCCCGCGATAAATTCTAATAAATTGCAGCAATATTATATTCTAATCTGTGCCGACGCTGTAAGTTGTGGAATCAATTAAGGTTGTACCTCGCTGGGGCGAGTGTTCATTATAACGAGACATTCTGCATACACTGGGGCGTGCTACAGTGGAAGTAGATTTTAGAGTAATTCTTCTCTCGTTTTGATGACTGCCTAGCCGCTTCTCAACTATATTAGTATCTTCTTCTTGTCTGGATTCAGCGAAATACCATAATGTTCCAGATAATCCCTACTGGACTTCCACAACCCAGTTACTGAGTATCACGATACCCAACAAGGAAGGACAATAGATCTACGAATGATAGCCGGGACCGACAGCTTAACGTGCTTTATGCGAAGCACGGAAGGGATGTCGGAGGGGTCTCGGTACGAAAGGGATGGTCACCCATCCACAGACCGACCGTGTTTTTACAGCTACATACTTTGAGGTCAAGCATTAATACTTTGTGAAAGGTCTTTTCATCATAATCGCGAAAAAATTATCAATCGTCCCATCGTACCTCAATGCAAACGTCCCATACATTTGGGTCGAGTAGGTATTACAGTTTTGTATGGAACAGCTGATATTTTTTTCGTGAATACGATGTTGGTCCCATATAGAAACTTGTCCAGTTAGATGGCCTGTACTACACCTTTAATTTTTTTTATAATACCTTTCTAATACACCCTTTAAGCTAAAGTCTGTACATGGAAGATATTCGAAAAAAAGTTGGTTGGGGATACTTAGAATCAATAACAAAACACGTTCCAACAGCTTTTAGAATTTATGTCTGTTTATCTGTTTTTCTGTTTATGTATGTGTTTTTATTTGATCGCGCGTCACGTTAAATCGGCTGAACCGATTTTGATGAAATTTGGTACGGGAATACTTTGAACCCTGGGGAAGAACATAGGATACTTTTTATCGACATACAACGCGGGCGAAGCCGCAGGCGGACGCTATCTACTATATTTTCTACTCACAAATAAAATCACCCACTGTAGAGTGTATAATGTGGTTGGGTTCGTTTTACACGTTCTGTTTTTAATCAAGTGCGAGCACGTCTGGGGTCTCTGCTGTTACTAAATCTATTTAGTGTCATGTATGGGACTTATATTTGAAACCTAGCTCGCTTCTTGTTTACTAAGGTCTGGGGTTCGTTATTATGAGTCTACTATTTGCTGTGTAGAAGGGGAATATGCTGGGAAGATGTGCAACAGATTTTGTTGCAGTCGTATCTACTGGGTTCTACAATCAGATTTCCAAAGATTGTTATTATTATTTTTATTACAGAAAATAAATAATTAAAATAACTAATTTATTAATTATTATTATAGCAGTAAAATATTAAAAGCTAGAAAAGGATTTCTGTACAATCCACGGATAGCAAAAATTTGGTACAGTGAACAATCATACTATATGGTGAAAACGTGAACATACGTAATAGGTAATACCCCTCTTATAAGTCCCTAATAAGTCCCCTCTTATAATTTTTTTAAGGAAATCCTCAAGGAAACTCCATGAATCAATGGAAAGAAATTATTTAATTTGTCATTCATGTAAATGTTTCATGAACGTAATGCTCATTTTGATTATATAATAAGTTCCTCAAATACTGCGGTTATCATTCTGACTGCCATCTTATTGAAAAAATGAACATATTGTCGCGTTAAAAATTATCTTTATTTATTTAATTTATTTAGTTTTTGAATTTCCGCACATTATTTGAGAAGCTTTTTGCTTGGCCGCAGAACATTATTTGCTTGGCCGCAGCCAGGCATTGATGGATTCACGTATCGATCGTCTGTCAATAGCCCTATTGCAGGCCGCGACAGTCATGTACTATTAAAGTGTCAAAATAAGTGTATAAATACTTTGTGACACTAGACGTGACTTAACAGTGCCATCAGCAACTAATGTTTACAACATAGGGCCTGGCCTTCGTAAATCCCATTTTCAACACACTTCACGAACAACGTACAATAGGTACCTATTTTTCAAGGAAAAGTCTACAAAAACCACGTCGTCTTCCATCAGCGTGGCGGGCAAAGTTTGATGCGTTTCGAGACAAACTCAATTTTCAACGGACACGCGATGAATTTGAACAAAAGATGTGCCTAACTTGCTTAGCGAAACATGGCGCGAACACCAAGTTATATTAGAAGTCGGAGAGTGAAAAAAAAAGTTCAAATTATTACAATAGACGTGTTATTTTAATGCTTTATTAAAATATTTACTTGAAAATCTTTTATGGGGTGAAAGTACTTATGAATATCAATTTTTACTATGGCAACTAATCCGGAAAATAAAAAAATATAAGCATAGAAATATAACACAAAGCACAAAAAAATATGCTTCCAATTCCTACAAAAGTGATTTTTTTGAATAACTAATAAACCAATAAACTAATAAACCAATAGAATATCTCTGTTCAAAGTTATTACACATAACTCATCATATTTATAATTTATGTATTATTACCTATTTATTTATATTTTTTATTATTATATTTATAATATAATGGAAAATGAATAAATACATAAATGTAAATGTATAATTATTTAAATACATTATATTGTATACATTATTATAAATAAATAAAAATATGGATACAAAAATAAAATAAAATGTGAAACATAAATGACTTCATGAGAATTTTGGACTTCACAATATTTTTACATTACGGATACATTAACGAAACAATATCACAAGGTTATTGCTAACAATACGTTCTTTATTTATTTACTCATACATATCTGAATTTGTAAAGCTCGCCTGCAACTTAGCAGTATTTATGTGTAACAATTAATGTGATGAGTCGGCGAGTTGTTATGTATTTCCTCTAAGATGTGCAGACCTCGTAGCGTTCTGTAATAATGACTGGCAGCCGATGGCGGCGGCTGTGCTCGAAGAGACAAGAGATAGCGACGGCCATTATTTGTGACTTTTTTTTAATCACTTATTTTTACAGAAGTTATTACTTATTACCTTAGTATAATTCAATACATAGGAGTTACTTTTGATATACACTTTTAGGCTTGATGTGAGAAAAAGACGCTTGGAAATGAGACGCAAGTGTGCGCTCCTGTTGCAGTAGGTACTACTTATTGCTCAACAACCAGAAGTTCAATTCTCGTACTTAAAAAACGTTCACATTCAAGTCGCAATATGTCAAACTTGTCAAAAATGTTCGTAAATTCATGGTATTTTTGACAGATTGCGAATAAGATGCGAATGCGAACGTTCTTAAAAATACGGGAATTGCCCCTCTGATCGATGACGCGATTACTCTAGCTCGCTGTTCAGTGCGTACCCATACTGCTCGATATGCTCCCACAACCCAAGCGATCAATCTGCTGAACGCCCTGATTGCTCAGGAGCCGGAGGTCGACATATTTATTAGGTAAATCTATTTTAAATGTTTGCATGAAGTTTTTTAGCTAAATGTTATTTTATTGGTTTGCTGCGCGCCTTGGTGTTTACTGTAAGTGCAGCAAGCCATTGTTTTATAAATAAATAAATGACTGTGATAGTAGATTATGCGTATCTGACGAAAGAAGTGCAACTTTTTAAGCAAACTACTAAGTGGAGTTTTACAAGGCTTTCTCCCCAGTATCGCCTGTTGGGGAAAGTTAAATTAAGATCAAAATAAAAATATTTTATTTCACATAAACCTACATGGGCACTTATAAACCATAGAAGCTAGGTGCACGGTTCCAATTGGTCGTTTCCTATGGAGAAGAGCCGGCAAGAAACTCTACGGTAACTTTTTTCAAAATAAATGTGTTTTACAATTTTTTCAAATTACAGTGTAAATAGATATAAGAGGACAGTGTAGGCCTGTCAACCAGAACCAGATACTTAACAAAATACAAAATGGTCTACGAATCTACAGTCTGTTTAAGTCTACAAAGTACCCATAATTAATCAAAAAATATAAAGGAATTTATGTTGTAAGTACTACAAAAAGCCCATTAATGTTTTGTAACATTAGCTCTTGTAATGAACACTGAAATAACTGGCCAAAGATACAAATTTATTTTATAACTTTTCTCTAATGGAAGACGTTGTCCCTATCTTCTTGATAAAATATTTTAGTAGCCATTTCAATACCATCGGATTACGAAAGGGTACCTATGTCTTAATGTCTCTCTCAAATAAACACATACAACAACATCACACCTGTATTCCTAGAAGGGTTAGGCAGAGGTGAACCCAAGTCACCGGAATCAATGCTACAAAATCGCTGATCTCCCATAACTTAGATCCCTTACCGCCATTAGCGGCCGCCCATCAAAGTCCACTTAGCATCTGTCTCAACGAGTACGTACTGTTTTGTAAACTATTCACAAGTACTTAGAGGTGCAACGTTTTGTACATAATGTATGTATGGAAGTTAACTTGGTTGTTTACAGCTTGTTGTGGGTATTTTTAACTTTGTTAGCTTATGCTTCTGTGGATATACTTTCTACAGTGACAAGAGGAGTAGTGTATTTGTGTCTGTTATAGCTTTCTGTAAAGGGGCTCGTGGCTAAATAATAACAGCTGCCCGGGTCGATCTTCAAGGTTAAGCAACGCTTGCCGAGGTCGATCCGAGGATGGGTGACCATGCATTATATATCTAGACCCCTCCGTGCATCGGAAAGCACGTTAAGCCGTTGGTTCCGGACACCCGCAATTTATGCAAATTCATGATTTTTAACGCTGTAATTTTCGGCAGCAATAAGATATTTTAATTACTTGATTATGAACGATTTACGATTAACGATTGTGCCATTCTCGTTCTTGTAAGTTGTAGTTACGACTCCATCCAAAGGATGTCTGTTAAAGATCGCTTTTAGCGATAAGACCGCCCATTGTGTCACCCTATGTAAAATGTCCAAAATGTCTGTAATTTTTATGGTGTAGATAATAAAGAGTACTCTATTCTATTCTATTCTATTCTAGGACTCTTCAAGATTTTTTCGCTGGATTACTAGTGTTGCTGGCAGTTGAAAAAGCTAGAAGTTTTATAAATTTGTGCTGTCATGTTATTGTCAATATTGTCAAGAAAAAGGAAAATTGAATAAAAGATTTTTAAGATAATTTCAGTTATTTTTATCTGAAATAAATTGGTCCTTCGAGCCGGATCAGAAACAGTGAACGACTAAATGGATCTGCCGCGAAGAAGTGAAAGAATAACGAAGAAAAATAAACCTGTTCCTGAACATAAAGAAGTAAGTCCGAATCCTACTATGACACCGTCATCGCTAAAGTCCGCACGATCTAAAAATTCTAGTGCATCACAGCGACGCATTCTCGAAGCTCGCGCCGCAAAAGAATTAGCGGAAATTGATTTACGGAAACTAGAAGTAGAGCGAACCCTCGTCGAGGCCAGACTCGCCGAGGAGACGGCCCTGTTGGAAGAGGATGCAGCGAGCCACGTCTCCGCTGTATCAGAGGCTGTAAAATCGGTTCAGGTTCATAAGTGGGTGGATGAGACTTGCAACGCTGAACGTGAGGTAAACGCAGACTATGAACAGGAGCGAGGTCACCATGACTATCGCGCCGCTGTCAACGACTACTGCAGCGGTCACGACAACGACATCGTAAACCTTACGCGTGCCATCACAGAAGCGATAAATAAGACGACGAATACTAACACCACTCCCACTACCGATAAATTACTAGGCCGTATGTCGGCAAAGGATTTACCAACCTTCACGGGTGACCCGATCGAATGGCTGAGGTTCAAGAACGCATACCAGTCTACGACTAGAATCGGCCAATACTCAGATGAGGAAAACGTAGCACGCTTACAACGTTGTCTCCATGGCCCAGCCTGGGAAGCGGTAGCCGCCAGACTCATCACCGTCACCTCTGCCGACGAGATTATCAAGACCTTGGAAATGCGATTTGGTAGACCTGACCTCGTGCTACACCGACTTATAAGCGAGGTGAGGAAGATACCCAAGCTGACCGGGGCACGCACGGACCTAGTATCACTAGCAACTAAAGTGGACAATTGCGTCGCGGCTATAGAATCCATGGATCATATCGGATACCTATACAGTCCAGACCTGATGACAATGATTATCGACAAAATGACGGAGCCAATATTCTTCCGCTGGTTAGATTACAGCAAGGGTCTCACCACTCGTGACCCACAGCTGCCAGCATTGGCAAAGTACCTGATGAAAGAAGCTCATGAAGTTTGTTTAAGAGGAGCTTTGGAGCCAACACAGACTAAGAGCACCGGCACCAAGCATCCAATATTATCAACAAACGTGGAGGAAAGCCACCCCCAACCTGACAAGGAATCAACAAACGTCGTGGTGCCTAAGAAAACATCCGAAGAAGCACCCACAGACAAAAAATGCGTGTTTTGCTCAGATGTGGGCCATGGAATTAGCAATTGCCCCAAGTTCGCAGATGAAGATGTCAATCAACGATGGGATTGGACATGTAAGCACCGATTATGCTTTAGATGTCTCAAGTCTAACCACCGCCGCGAACGATGCAAATCCAAGGTCAGATGTAATACGTGCAAGAGAGGTCACCACTCGTTTCTACATAGACTTGACTGGGATAAGCCCGAGATTACAGCAAACACATGGTCTCTAAAGAATAAGGTCTTTCTGAAGGTGCTGCCGGTTGAGATTGAAGGTCCATCTGGAAGTGTTACGACCTATGCACTACTCGACGAAGGATCGACAATAAGTCTAATCGAAAGCGATATCGCCGAAAAGATCGGAGCTACTGGTCCTGAAAAAGAATTGAAGATTCATGGTGTAGTAGGCCTAACAAGCAGCGCATCAAGTCAGATGGTAACGCTGACGATACGAACCCCCTGGGGTCTTCATCAGCTAGATCGAGTACGAACGGTTAAAGCGCTAAACCTTCCCTACCATACAATCCCTAAAGAACAGATCGAGAGCTTTGATCACCTGAAGGACCTTCCCCTCTATGCATTTGAAGGTCAACCAGCTATGTTGATCGGCCAGGACCAATGGCCCCTAATTGTGAGCAGACAACTAAGGGAAGGCGGTAAAGGTGAACCTGTCGCGTCGTTGACCAAACTTGGATGGGTGCTCCATGGTGTTTGCTCTTCCATAGCATCCAATATTATGCCTGAGTTCGCGCTTCATGCAATTCTAGACGAAGATGATCGGTTGGACGAGCTAGTGAAAAACTACTTTCACTTGGACAGCCTTGGCGTCAAGTGCCTTGACAGGCGCAGATTATCCCCAGATGAGAAGAGAGCCATTCACATTCTAGACACGAAGTCACGAAAGATAGACGAGAGATGGGAAACCGGTTTGATATGGCGGAGCGACGACGTACGGCTGCCTGATAACCGCCGGAATGCTGAACATCGACTACGAAGCACGGAGAGAATGATGGACGCTGATCCTATCGCCGCCGCTGATTACGAAAAGCAAGTTGTCAACTTCATCGAGAAAGGTTACGCAAAGGAAGCTCAAGAAAAACCTACTGGACGAGTATGGTATTTGCCGCATTTTGGTGTCCGCAATCCAAATAAACCTGGAAAGCTACGACTTGTATTTGACGCCAAAGCTACAACGAACGGTATTTCTTTGAATACAGAGCTACTTACTGGTCCTGACTTATTGAACAACCTGCTAGGAGTATTGCTGAGATTCCGAGAACGAGCTGTCGCTGTAACAGCGGACATAAGAGAGATGTTCCTCCAGGTGAAGATAAACCCAGAAGATCAGAACGCCCAGTGCTTCCTATGGCGAGGGATGGAGCGAAAGCAACCACCGCGCACCTACAAGATGACTTCGATGACCTTCGGAGCCACGTCATCGCCCTGTACTGCAACGTACATCATTCGCCGCAACGCTGACGAATACGCTTCCTCTCACCCGAGAGCAGTCGAAGCCATCAAGAAACGACATTATGTAGATGATTACCTTGACAGCCTTGATAATGAGGAGGAGATGAAGCGACTTGTGGAAGATGTAGTAATGATACACAAGACGGGCGGTTTTGATATTCGAGGATGGGCATCAAACCGACCAAATGTTCTACCTAAAGAAGCGAAAACAGAGTCTGTCACGTTACTCGGACGAGACGATGAAGTCCAAAGAACCTTGGGCTTGAACTGGAGACCATCTTTAGACACCTTGGGTTTTGATCTCAGCATGAAGAAGATCGACAAGGACGTTGCCAACGGTGTGAGAATCCCTACCAAGCGACAGATGCTACAAGTGGTGATGTCGGTCTTTGATCCGCTTGGAATATTGAGTCCCTTCCTGATTAGAGGGAAAATAATGCTGCAGGAGTTGTGGCGGACCAAGACAAAGTGGGATGAACAGATAAATGATGATCTCGCTCGAATATGGATCAAATGGCTTCAAGATTTGAAGAAATGTCAGTTATTTTCCATGCCACGACACTACGGATTCTCTGCAATGGACAAGTTTCAATTAATAATCTTTGTTGACGCATCTGAGCAGGCTTATGCAGCGGTAGCCTACCTGCGCCGTGATACACAAATTGCCTTTGTCGCTGGTAAAAGCCGTGTGGCCCCATTAAAAGCAGGCACGACGATACCACGCCTGGAACTGCAAGCTGCGTTGCTTGGAGCACGCTTGGGAGAGACAATCAAACAAGAACAATGCGTAACAATCTCTCAATGCATCTATTGGACTGATTCTCTGACTGTGTGGCGATGGATACGGAACAATCCACGAAAGATTAACGTTTTCGTGTCTAACAGATTATCCGAAATAGACGAACTCACAAAACCTGAAGAGTGGAGATGGCTGCCTGGAAACATGAACACCGCCGATGAAGCCACTAGAGCCAACGTAGTCCTCGACATGGACAAGCCAAGATGGGTGTCGGGACCTGACTTTCTTCACCTCTCAGAAGATGCATGGCCTAAGTTCAAGCCGGCCGAAACCGAGGAGGAGATACAGCCACCTATAACTATTTTGACCGCCTCGGAAGCTATAGTTCTTATTGACCATACTCGCTTTTCAAATTGGCGCCGACTAACAAGAAGTTTAGCATACGTTTTGCTCTTCATAGATAGGTGTCAAAGACTTGACACTAGAATGTCACCGGTCTATGAACGTCGTTCTCAAACTCATATTATCCGACAAACTCAATATGAGTTATTTTATGATGAAATCGCTGCGATTAGGAATGGCAATACGATAAAACCGCAAAGTAAGTTGAGAAAACTTAATCCGAGACTAGACGACGACGGTGTACTGCGGGGTCAGAGTAGCTTGATGGCTGGAAGAGAGTTGTCGCTTGAGTTAAAAAATCCGATTATACTCGACGCAAGACACAATATGACTAAGCTTATTATCGAACACAAGCACCGACTATTAGGACACTACGGTACAGCGACCCTGGTAAACGAACTTCGACAAGATTACTACATATTTCGGTTACGGTCGGCAGTGCGATCATTAATTGCTAACTGTGTAATCTGTAAAGCACGGCGTGCGCGCTGCGAGCAACCAATGATGGCAGGATTACCGACTATGCGCCTCGAGCACCACTGCAGACCATTCACGTACTGCGGTATCGACATGTTCGGTCCAATGTCAGTGACCATCGGGCGACGACATGAAAAGCGATGGGGTGTGATCTTCACTTGCATGAATACCAGAGCCGTGCATATTGAAATAGCATCGTCATTGAACACTGATTCGACTCTAATGGCGATTAGAAGGATGGCGGCGCGACGTGGATACCCCAAACGACTCCACTCAGATAATGGCACTAATTTTCGATCTGCGAACAGGGAGCTACTGAAGATCGATGAAGAAGTGGTAGATAGGACTGCGGACTTAGGGATTGAGTGGACCTTTAACCCCCCAGATGCACCACACATGGGAGGTGTATGGGAGAGGCTCATTCGATCAGTCAAGACGGCTCTCTCAGCGATCCTCCACTCAAGAGCGCCCAAGGAGGAGGTCCTTAACACTCTCATTGCTGAAGCCGAAAATATCGTGAATAGCCGGCCTCTTACAGACGTGTCTCTCGACCTAGACGAGGAGGAGGCATTAACACCCAACCATTTCTTACTTGGATCATCAAACGGGCTGGGTAGACCAGGAAGCTTCACAGATGCAGACTTAAACCTAAGAAGGCAATGGAGGATAAGCCAGAGACTGGCGGACCATTTCTGGTCTAGATGGATGCGTGAATATTTGCCCAGCCTACAGACGCGTACGAAATGGACGCACGACGATGGGTGTGGGGTAGGGCTTAATGACTTAGTCTTAATTGCAGATCCTACAGCTCCTCGAAATGTGTGGCCTAGAGGTCGAGTTGTCGCCACGCTGCCAGGCCGGGATGGCCGTGTCCGTATGGTGGATGTGACTACCCGCGGCGGTGCAGTGCTACGGCGCCCGGTTAACAAGTTGGTAGTGTTGATGAAAGCAGTGGGGCCAGCTGCCACCGTGTGAGCTCGACGGTCAGGGTCGAGCGAGGAGGAGTATGTTGCTGGCAGTTGAAAAAGCTAGAAGTTTTATAAATTTGTGCTGTCATGTTATTGTCAATATTGTCAAGAAAAAGGAAAATTGAATAAAAGATTTTTAAGATAATTTCAGTTATTTTTATCTGAAATAACTAGGTATAAAACTTTGGTGAACTACTAGTTTGGTACTAAAGTTTTTCCATTGTGGATTTTTTTTTAATAACTTTAAACAGATTTTCCATACAAAAACTGTCAGACGTCAATTTTATTCCATGGATATAAGATATCTGGCTTTGGTTAAATCAGCCCTTATTGGAAAAAGTTTAATACCTACTCCATAAAAGATGATACTGGCATTTCAATTAACCAAAACCTTTCTATGTACCATTTACTTTGACACTCAATCATAACTCACACAGAAAATAATCTCCAACACATTGTGGCCCGAATAACCGAATAACCGTAACATTCGTATAAATCTGGCTCATCTGCTATGATAATAACCGCGCTGGCCGGCAAACGAACAGACGAACATCACACAGAATCCAATAACCCTAGTGATCCGTGCAGATTTTGTGAGACCCAAGATTATGATGGACTAGGTAAGGCAGATGGGACGGAGCTTTAATGGTTTTTTTTGTACGAATGAATATGTTTATATGTATACAACATTAGTTTTTGTTTATACTAAACCCGAAAAGGGGTCATTGTACTCATCATTTTGAACAACTTTCTCTATGAGACCAACTTTGAAATCGCGAAAAAAAAATCAGCTGTTCCATACATTTTGTCGATTTAAGTGAACAGAAATGTATGGAAGGTCCCATAGAAAAAGTTGTTAAAAATGATGAGTACAATGACCCCTTTTCGGGTTTAGTATAAACAAAAACGAATGTTGTTTATTCGTACAAAAAAACCGTAACATGTTTTGTGAATGTGAGTGTACATTTCCTCAATAGGCGACTGTGATTTGATTTGATTTTGACTTTTGTGCGTCTGGATAAAACCATGCTTTTGGATTGGGCGTACATTTTAAGGTTTAAAAACTGTTTGCATTCATATTTTCTTTGATACGCTTCTGCACTATTTTCTTAACGTCTCAACAATTGTTAATATCGATTACGTCATTAAATTAATAATTGATAAGACACATAAGTGGTATCTGTAAAAAGATGTTTAAATATAATTTATTTTATAAATGGCATGATAGTAGATATCAGTTTAAATAATAGTTGAATAATTTTTCTCAGAAACTAGGTATGAAGCACAGATGCTAAGAGATAAAACACTTAAAGGTACACAAACCGGGTACTTGAAACACACAGCCTGCAAAAAAGTGAATACTACAAGACCATAAACTCCAGTTCTATATTCACAGTGTCACATCTATCATTCATATGTCTACTCTCTGCATGAGATAGAGAACCAATATCTGGTATTGCAGGCGGCTTTCATATAGTGTGCCACGACCGTGTGGATCACTGAAATTTATTAGTTTGCTGCGACTGAAAATGAAATCCATGGACGGCTGACCAACTGTGTAAATGAATCAACCTATACTGTGATTTGTTTTTTTTCTTAGACTGCAGTGTCGACAGTCAGTGTAGATAGCCATCGATTTACGACCGAATTCGGTCGCAAAGTCCTGGCGGGGTCCCAAGATCCACCGGTACATTTTCTGATCCGATAATTTATATTTTTATCAAATACTTTTGGAACATACACATAATATTTATTTGTTTGTTTGTCATTTATTGGTTTGTGACCACGTTTGTGACTCATTTGAGAATTTCATTTACAAGGGATTACAGTATTATTTGAGATTTAAATCATGATTTTAGTATTTAGCAGTCGATTATAAGATCATAGTGGCTAAGTGGCTAGTGGCTTAATTGAGCAAGACGTGCCCGCGACAAACTTTGCGAAAACTTAGTCTGCAAGCTATCATGTGCTCGATTATAAGTTTTGAGTTCATTTGATTTACTACATCTTTTCTACTATTATTATTTTACAAATCTTCCCACCACTTTCTTGCAGCAATAAATCCTTGCCAGTCTTTTCCAATTTTCTCAACAATCGCTTTCCACCACTTAGCAGCTTTAAGTAGACACTGACATGACATTTTTCTTTTCTTTTTAATATCAAACGCAATGTGACGTTCCAACAAAATTGTCACCTAAGTGATATTTAATGGAACCAATAATTTCCCTAATGGTTTCTTCAGCAGTTCTCTACTTGATAGTGAAACGTTTAAATTGTATGGCTTGAATGTATTTGCAGCAAATTGTTTATTACATTTTCTTTACGAGTTCTCCAAAAAGGGCTTCAACTTGAAATTTATGAGCTGTTTGAACGTAGGTACTTACATAGTAAACCGCCGTAAAGTATATACAGAGTTATTGGTTATATGTTGGCAATCCATTAACGGGACGTAGGAGAGGTCATTTGCAACCAAAAGACCCCTCATGGCCCCTATGCCAATGACAACCATTTTCGAGTACTTAATATTAATAATTTGACATTTTATATTTAAAAACATAAGAAATAAAAAAATGACAAATGACTCAAAAATTGTTGGCCTATGAGACAAAAGGGGTCATTTGGTTGTAAACCACCTCTCCTACATCCCCTTACGAGATTACCAACATAATAACCAAGTGAAAACCAAGCGGACAGCATGATTAAAAAAAATATAATGGCAAAGCACTATATGGCAAAGCACTATATGGCAAAGCACTATATGGCAAAGCGCTATATGGCAAAGCACTATATGGCAAAGCACTATATGGTAAAGCACTATATGGCAAAGCACTATGTATTGCAATTTTTCATAAGTTGACAACGAGATAATTTTCAAGCCATTTGACATTCAATATTTTTATTGCATACATTTTTTAATATAAAATTTCAAATTACTCGAAAATGATTGACTTTGGCATAGGGGTCATGACACTTTTGCTTGCAAATGACCACTCCTAAGTCACCATATAACCAATAACCCCGTATATAGCCCATCAAAGTTTAGAAAACTTATACGGTTTGCAGAGTTTCTTATATGTTGTGACGGTCTCTTTCAGCTCTGTGTGATTACTCACGAGTGCTATCTTCGATAAATCGGATTAAAATGTGTCTTGACATTGCCTGGGTCACCCAATACTAAGAGATTACATACCTTCCTAGTGGATTACTCATCCTCCCTCCTGCTTCGAGTGTGCCTGCCTCGTTGGTCTAGTGGTCGCAAGCGCTACTGCTGAGCTTGAGGTCCTGGGTTCGATTCCCGGGTCGGGAGAGTGTTATTGGGTTTTACCATCTGGAATATTGTTCAGTAGCAGCCCGGAGTCTGGTTTTGTGCCCGGTTGATGGCAATAGGCTCGCCTCCCTATTACATGGGACTTAAACATAACTGGAGGAATGTGGGTGTACTATAGGTACACCTCTGCCAAACCCTTCGGGGGATACAGGCGTAATGTTATGTTATGTGGATTACTCATTTTTGGGACAACGTGTATCCAGCCAGACGGATTTTTTATATTTCATATTTGATACCAATCTTGCGGGGTAATTTTATAACACACTTACAATGGCCATGCCTCTTTCATTTTGACAATTCAACAACATTCATTGCGTGATTTAGGTTGTCGTGCAGACAGATTTTTTAAACATATAGAGCAATGAATCGGCAATTTCTTTCAAAATCCGACGGATTGTGACTCAAAGCGTTGCTGAGCTGACTATTTTAGACTTGAGCTAGGTAATTAGAGATTTTTACATGACCACTATTTTACCTTACGATACGATTATTAATGACGATAAATTATTATTATCGTGACTAAGGGCGTTTGTGCACTACCTCGTATTCAGTTCGTATTGGTTTTTTAAAACAGATGATGAGAGATGAAAAATTCCCCAAAACTAATTACGAATACGAGTGAATACACAATGCCCATTCGTGAATTTCTGATTCGTTTTTATGCTGTTCGTAAAAAACACGAATACTATTCATATATTAGGCACAACCGCCCAAGTTACTTGTCGTAGATCCACAACCTTCTACCTGTGTTTACATTGACTAAATCAATTACGTCATGTTCTGTTAAAGCGCCGACAACTACCACTTAGCGCTCCAATATTTCAGCTCTTAACTGAAAACTGTTCAGTCGTGTTACGTCACTTGTTGTCTGAACGCGCTGAAAATCTCAGACGGCGTTAGCTTTATTAGATTGCTTTGAGATATTAGTTCAAAAGGGTAGAAACATAGAAGAATTGAGAGTTTGCAAGGACCTAGGTAGTTACGGAAAAAAACATAAAAGTAGTAAATATCGGGACAAAAAATATGGAAAGTGGAAAATGCTGGTGAAATGACAAAAACTTGTAATTTTTTTACTTGTGTACCTATGCCTATGACTATGAAAGCCGAGAAAAAAGCCAGTGAGAAATGCCGATGGTACAGGCAAAGTACGGCTTCTCCTTACTCACTTTCTCAGAAAATTATAGTCTGGTAATAAACTCCCGAATAAAATGATTGACAGTGTCATCTAGAATCCAGTTATTTCAAAAACCCACGAATTTCTTTTCAACCACATTCATCTTCAAACAATGACGAATTAAAAGTATGTACCCCTATATTCAAAGTTCGATATTACCTAGCGACTGTGAACTATCGACTTTGAATATATTACCTACTCCGTGATCCAATATCTCGAATCGTTCAGTCCATGTCGCCGCGTTCGTGTCGCTACACGAAAATCTCGAGATATCGCTTCCGATATTGAAATTGCTTTAAAATACTTTAGAATTGAGCGTTCCTACTGGAGTTCATTTCACGTCATTGTTCTACATTCAAGTATTTTTCATCGGGGAGACCTTGGGCACAAAATTCCGGTTCCAAGCTTGTCGACTACCTACAAATACCACCACCTAAGTTCACAGTTTGCAGTTTACCGCCTCTGTTGTCTAGTGGTTAGACCACCTGTCTCAGATCCATTTTTTTTTTTGGTTGGCAAATAATCAAATAACTTCTCCCGCTCTGGGCGGAGCGGGAGGGCGTGTCAGACTCTTACTGACTAAAATCCACCCGTGTCCCTTCAGTTGCCTGTGTTGTGTGGCTGACTCTGGCTTGGCCACCATCAGGGATTTTAATTTTGATAACACAAATATTTAGTCGCTAATTAGTCGAAATTAGTCGCCAAATATCAGATTTAGTCGGTCACTGGTTCAAAAGTTAGAAGGGTTTATAGGTGGCCGATCTGGAGAGAGTCTCCCCAGCTTGGCCACATTTATATCTCAAAAACTAGGATACCTAACGAAGATCTGTTTTCTCCCAGATTTAGTCGCTAATTAGTCGAAATTAGTCGCCAAAAATCAGAATTAGTCGATCACTGGTTCAAAAGTTAGAAGGATTTATAGGTGGCCGATCTGGAGAGACTCTCCCCGGCTTGGCCACATTTATATCTCAAAAACTGGGGCACCTAACGAAGATCTGTTTTGTCCCAGATTTAGTCGCTAATTGGTCGAAATTAGTCGCCGAGTCACAGATTTAGTCGGTGTGTAATTAAAAAGATATTAAAGTAATAAATTTCTCCATACATTGGTACAAGCAAGTACAAAACACTTTAAGTAGTTTCTAGACAATACCTATTATGTCTTAAGATACCTAATATATATATATAGATAGGTATATACATCTTTGATTTAAGAGCGCTGGGTCCCCGTGCTAGCATAGTATTAGGTAGATACATCATATATTCTTATTTGGCAACAGAAGTTTTATTATTCTAACGTAATTTAGGCCTTAACATTATAATTTGGTAAAACAGTTGTATGCGACTGTACATCTTGACACCAAATAGGCCAAGAGCCAGGTGTAATGTTTTCAAAGAAAATTAACCTACTCTAACATAGCAATTTATAACATAAACAAAATTATTTAATTGAGAATTTATATCTCTCTGACATTTCTAATGACTTTAGACCGATAAAACGAGAAGTATATTACACATATTAACAGAAATATTTTTATCTTGGCAATTTTTCGTTATCTTTTCGATCTAGCTCTTGGACTATACCTTAAAAGTTGAACTCATTTTATCTTCTAAACTAAGACCCGACTAAATCTGTGAATCGGCGACTAATTTCGACTAATTAGCGACTAAATCTGGGAAAAAACAGATCTTCGTTAGGTATCCTAGTTTTTGAGATATAAATGTGGTCAAGCCGGGGAGAGTCTCTCCAGATCGGCCACCTATAAATCCTTCTAACTTTTGAAACAGTGATCGACTAATTCTGATTTTTGGTGACTAATTTCGACTAATTAGCGACTAAATCTGGGAGAAAACAGATCTTCGTTAGGTATCCTAGTTTTTGAGATATAAATGTGGCCAAGCTGGGGAGACTCTCTCCAGATCGGCCACCTATAAACCCTTCTAACTTTTGAACCAGTGACCGACTAAATCTGATATTTGGCGACTAATTTCGACTAATTAGCGACTAAATATTTGTGTTATTCAAATTAAAATCCCTGATGGTGGCCAAGCCAGAGTCAGCCACACGCCTGTGTTGCCAGGGGCCACGGTATCTCTTTCGGACTTTCCCGCAACCCCGGCAAGCTTACACCCCGGCCCTAGTGGGCCCCGCCATTGGTGCTCACATCTATTTGAGGCGCGCGTGGAACACAACGCGCCGTTGACCCACCTGTCTCAGACCCAGAGGTGCGTGCCCATTCGTGCCCCCTTCCGTGTCATGACTGGTGACTACGCAGACGGTACCAGCGAACTTCTGTCTGCTTAAAACAATATAAACTAAGGTTACCATTCCTTCTGCTAAGTGGTTGATAAAGAAATTACTCTTTGACCGTTCCTATGGATGCCCATGGCTTGACATTAGCAATTAGTTTTTGAGTGAGGAGATGAAAGAAAAACTTCAGATTTTCTATGACTTTTTATTAGAAAACGTTCAATATTAGAAACACAATAGCATCGAACGCAAATAACTTATGAACAAACCTGTGACTGTGGCCTGCGACACAGCGGGGTCGGGGTGACGAAATGAGTAAAATATTTATCTCGCTACAAGCGTGGCATCGATTGCTCATACGTAGAAAGAATATGCTGTATTATACTCTTTTGCTCTCATTCCACACAACACTTCATGCAATCACCCTGCAATTCTATTTTTGGGAAGCTACGAGTTTCAGAAAAAAACGGCCATTCAGAGCATTGTCACAGGCACTACACCAGTTTGACAGTCTTTCTTAAGCACTATGTATCTTAATAACGCCCGGATACTGATCTATGTCAATGAGCTCGTCTTTACCAACCCGCTCCCAGTAAATCGTGGCCTACCTTAATAAAAACAAAACTTATCAACTTCTAACATCTTCTCTTACGATAATCTTCTTCCTCTTCACTACTTCTTCTTAGCTTCCATTTTCTTCTTGGTCGCAGATAAGTTTCTGAGGTTAGTCTCTAGAGCAATAGCCTCATCTTTCAGATCCATCACTTCTACCAATTCTGGCTGCAAACTGGAATCTGTAATTCAAATTACTTAATATGTAGAAGACTATTACTGCGATTTTGTATGCGTGTATTTTGTATTTCATCATTTTTTATTTATATATATCCAAAAAGAACGCGCTTTCTTAGAAGAGCCTTGCGATAAGACTAAACGGGCTGAGGCTATACATGCCGCAGTTTTCTTAGTAAAATATGTCAATTATGTCTCATTTGATAAAGAGTGAAAACAGTATCCTTTTATCTACTAAGACAGTGTTTTTCAATCTGTGGGTCGAGAAACCTTAGTCGGGGCCTCGCCGGCAGAAAGAAAAAGGCAAGGTAGAAATACAATTTAAGTGAGAAGGATGGGCATTGTTTAAAGGCAAGGTAGAAATACAATTTAAGTGAGAAGGATGGGCATTGTTTAATTTTCAAAAATTGTATCAAATCGTGAATGTGCTATTTTTGAAACGATAACACCCAAATCATTTTCTATTTGAAATCTATTTCTCTTTTTAGTTTTAATGTCCACCATTGAAGAGAATGTCAGTTCACACAGGTATGTAAGTAAAGGTATCAAAATAAAGAAAATTATTATCGTAGTCTTTTAATTTATACATTTTTTGTCTGTCTGACAAGGGGGTCGCCAAAATTTGTCAACCTGTAAAGGGGTCGCGAAATCAATAAGATTGCAAAACACTAAACTAAGCCTACGACATATCTACCACAAAGCTGTATCTTTTTAAACATAGGTAGACAGTTGAAACTTTCAAAGGACAGTTACGTATTACTGTGGCTACTGTCGTTGCAATAAATAAAAACATAAGCAAGTAAACTTCAAAAAATTAGGTGGTTCAAAACTCTTAGTGCGTGAATCCGACTCGCACTTGGCGGATTTTTTTCATGTTTCTTGATTTTAAATCTGTTACTGTGTTTGTTTTGGATTTTATCATTGTGAAAGAAGAGTCTTTAAATAAGTGGAATGTTAAACAGTTTTCAGTTCAGCAGAACAGGTTGCGTGTGAGAAAAAGACTCGATATACTTAAGGTGCACAATGCAAGGCTACCAGACGGTCAAGACAAAGAAGAAGACAGAAAAGAGGAGGGGAATCTCTTTACATGACGCTACTCACAAGTACTCACGAAACAATTCTGTCCAGCCCTCGTGAAACACAGCTGTGACGTATGTGTGTATAATATTATAATGATCTAGCAGTGTTAGAATTTGGCATTTTAAGAATTTGTTGTTTCCAGAATTTGCCATTTATAGAATAGAATTGGCCATTTTGCGCTTAAACCTTTATTATAAAGTCTGACATCTTTACTTACCCACAAATAGTTTCTCCAGCATCTTGCATCGGGTCTTCTGTCTGCCTTTGACGTGCTCCTCATTGAAGAGCTGCAGCTCATTCATGCGATCCAACGCGGCGTCTATGCGAGCGTGTCTGTCCTTCTTCGCTGCTTCTGCCATGTCCGGAGATACAAGGACACTATGGAAGAAATGAACCTCTAATATATTTCACGAATGCGTGTTTAAATTTAATGCCTGAAATAAAATGTTTGTCAATCCCAATGTCGATATGTCAAATTGAACGGACAGGGTTTTGACTGGTTTTGACACGCGTAAACTGTCATTTTCCGATAAGTATTTATGTTGTGATTCGACCTCTTAAGATAAGCATGTACATTCATTGTAGGAAATCAATTTTCACGCCTCCCCCTTAAAACTTAGGCCAAATATGTTTTGATATTCGGTTAACTCATATTTTTGGGTATTCAAGCGTATGGTAATAGTCAGGTGTTTCTCCCTACTGTTGCATTTTGAGGTGTTCTTTTGTTTTGTTGGAGTTACGCCAAGAACTGTGCGTGCGCTTGCCTTAAAACTACTTTATCATTAAAACTAGATATTTGCCATAAATAACGCAATAAACCGTACTCACCTTTCCTCTTCATTCTTCTCTTTCATACAGAAAGGCAAGAAGTAGAGAGATACGAATTTGTCGCGCAGTTGGTCTGGCATCAGCAGGTACAGGATCTCTTCTTCAGTCTCCACCGTCATTTCAATCACTTTGAAAAAAATATGAGTCAAATGATATGGGAAAAAAACTTGAAAGCATTAGTTTCCATCTCATTTCAGAGGCCTTAGTCAAACTTTGCAAGTTAGTAAACGTAACTATCGCGTTTGCGTTAAGATTTGACTCATAGATCATAATGCTAAGACTATAAAGGTGACAATAAAAATCTTAACGCAAACGCAATAGTTACGTTTACTCACTTGCAAACTTACACTAAAGCCTCTGATATTCGATCCCACTAAAAACATTGCATGTAAAGTAGGTTGCCAGGACTTACATAGCGCTTCCACTGTTAAAAAGTTATCTGAAAGCCAATTCTCGTACCGAGTGAGATGCGAATGCGAAAGTTCTTAAAATACGGATCTAATGGAGACCCAAGCTTCTACAAACCTTACATCTTGGTCAAAATGTACGGCAAAATCTAAATTAAAATGAGTTTTTGAACCGATATCAAGTAACTTTATTAGGTACCAAAGGTTTGACCCAAAAAAAAAAACAAATAATAGATTTTTTGTTTTATCGTGTTTAGATAATACAACGAACCATCCGAAGTTTCGCTAGCTAATTAAATTTGACCCAGTAGGTATACGAGATATATAGATATTATAATTTTGTGCCATATCCTGGGTCAAATATTATTTATTTTGGAGGTTATTTATGTTCGTGACGTATATTTTTTTTAATACTGAGATAACTTACTATCAGTTTCAGACACAGGAGTAGGTCTTTGGACATCCGGAACTGCAATAAAAAAAATCTATAGGTACGTAACAAAACAAAGAGTTCATAATTAAAACTGTGAAACTGATTTTCTTAGAGAAATTAATGGTGCGTGTGTATCTTACCTTGAGTACCTTCAGCTTCAGTATTCTCAAACATGAATGCCTCCTAGAAAACATTATTATTTAATAAACAGTATGTTAATTAATGAAAGGCATGCCCTTTGATCCGCAATAGTACAACGTCCATACATGCTTGAACCCAAAAAATATAATAATATATTTTCACAAGAAATATTAAATTAATACTTTTCATATTTTTGCATGTATGGAGGCTATAGGTACTATTGCGGGTTAACGGGAATGCCTTCCTTTAATTAATATACTGTATAATAATCTTTCCCTAATATACATAATAAGAAATTTCAAGTTTCTTATTTCAAGTTACTTTGCATAAAATATGGTACTTAGAAGGGCTTAAATATGTTGTAGTTGGTTTCACATATTTTGCTTATTTACATATGTCAGCATGCAAAAAAATACCTTATATTAAAATTATACATATATGTACAAAAACACTTCAACACAACACTTCGTTACTATTGAGATCACGAGGTAAAAAATAAAAATATTTAAAATTATGTTTTAAAACTACATTGCTAGTGAGATCATATTATTTCGAACTTTGCTTATAATTGAACATTGATTGAACGCATTAATAATAACTAGTCCGGCCATAAGCCGGAGCCATTCTGTTACAAATGAAAATGCATTTTTTTTTATGAAATAATATAATCTTCCTAAAACTTATATTATGTAGGTACATATTTATTGAAGTCTCAGCAAGAAATAAAAATATAATTCTCTCCGAAGTGGCCACCTTTGGCTTTGATACAGGCCTTTAATCTGTCTGGCCTCGAATCTATTGAATTATCGCACTGTTTCCATGGGAAATTTAGCCACTGCTTGCTCCAGAGATTTCTTAAGAGACACAATGTCGGCGTGTCGTTGAATGATACAATGATACTCTCATAGTTCTCTCATAGATAGATTAATAAACGAATGCTGTTCATAATCATACGGTGACATATTATGGACATAGAAGATCTTATAAAATAAACTCACATCAACGGGCAAGCCCGTGCTCCCTGTAGGCGTTGTATCAGTCTCTGTAGGCGAAGGCCCCGGAAGCGGTGGAGGCGCGACCAGAAACTCACTGCGAAACTCTTTCCTTAAAAAAACAGAAATTTAGAAATATAAAATAAAACTAGCTGGTGACTGCGACTTCATCTGCGATCCAGGATAGAAAGAAGAACCATAAAGAAGAAGAAGAAGACCATATATTATATGGTTCTTCTCCAAGTCATAGTCTACCCATGCGCCAAATTTCATCCAAACCCGTTCAGTCGTTTTAGCGTGAAAGCGTTACAAACAAACTCACTTTATATTACTAGCTGCGCCCCGCATTTTCTTCCGCATAACTCTGGATCCCGTTGGAATAATGGGATAAAAAGTATCCTATGTCCTAACCCGGGTCATGGTCTATCCCTGTGCCAAATTTCATCCAAATCCGTTCAACCGTTTTAACGTGAAAGCGTATCAAATCAAATCAAGATAGTTAATTAATTCAGGCGTGACTTGGAGGAAATCCAATAAAATACAATAGACGTAGATATATTTAGTAACCTATTCCGCTTAACTATTCCTAAAGAGTCATAAAAAACCCTGTAAGAAATCGACCCGTGTTTCACCTCTCAACGAGGCATCCTCGCATCGAGCGACTCGGTTGAGAGTGAAACACGTGTCGTTTTCTTACAGGATTTTTTAATACAGTAATTAAACGGATTGCTATTGATTGTGTATTATGCAATTAGGGTGCAGGAGTACCGCTTTCAGAATCAAACCTCTGATCCGTCTGAGAACGAAAGCATCGCCTTTATTAAATACCTTTTGTGTCTTCCATAATATATCTTTAACTGACCTGATCAGCGCTCCCCTTTGATTCCTCCCTGGTTCCGAGGCCGCCCACGACTTCCTTGCTGCAGCAAACGTCAAGTCCCTCTCATCATCTCGCTTGGCTACTGCGCCACCTCCGACGGCTAAAGCACACTCTAGTTCAACGCAGGCATCACCAGGCAATGGTTGTTGCACAGGCAACAGCGGAACTACCTTTTCTTTCTCTTTCTCTTTCGCAGAACCTGGCTTTCCCGCCTAAACAAAAAAAAAGATGTATTAGTCAGTCTATTAGGCTAAAGAGAAAGAAAACATAGTGATATTTTTTTTTACTATAGGTTAGTATTTAGAGGTATGAGGACGGGTGTCGTGTCTGGCGGGCAACTGCCCAACGATTGATGTCGGATAGTCTTATAACTATATGTTGATCGCGCGGTAAACTCTAATAGTATGATGCAGGATTTGTGTGACGTCAGGTATTTGATGCGGAGTTCGCATGTGGCGTTGTAGATGCCGCCACAGTACGTACATGATTCTAATTTTAATAAAAAAAATAGCTGTTCCGTACATTTTGTTCGTGTGACGGTTTTGAAGTACGAGAATTGGGCTTCTGTTGTAAAGTAGGCGTTCATATTCGGGCTCACCAATTTAGGGGTATGAGGAACAGGGTGTAAAGTTCACTCATCCCCCATAGAAAAGGGAGGATCCTCCTACCAGACGGGTGTTGTGTCTGGCGTGCAATTGGATTTATGTCCCAAGGATTGATGTCGGATAGTCTTATATATGTTAATCGCTCGGTAAACTCTTATACCGCGATGTAGGACTTGTGACGTCAGGTCCTTGATGCGTAGTTCGTATGTGGCGGTGTACATGCCGCCACATATTCATTATCGATGAGATATGTTGGGCTGAATAGTTTCGTGGATTTTGGATCATTGTTATTACCTTTTCCTTCTCTTTCGTAGTTCCTTTCTTTGGCATTGATTGATGGGATAGTTGCAGAGTTTCTATCGAGTTACGAACTTCGTCCACTCTTTTCCATTGGTCTAAAGTTAATGGCCAGCCCATTGGACATGTGACCCTGGAATAAACACGTTTTTATTATTACAAGCAACCCGCCCCTTTTTCTTTCGTAAAAAGGGGCGTGCCTTTTTCGTACGGCTGAAATCTACTTATGTGACGACATGTCGATCCATCGAGATTTCTGTGCTTTATCCCAGTTAAATATTAGCATAGTATACACATTAAACATCCGGAATAAATGCTCTAAATGAAGGTAAAAACTGCATTAAAATCAATTGAGTTTAGACGGCACAAAAAGCTACTTTTTTAATAGTTATATAGTTTCCCGGATAAGCTTGCATAGGCCACGTCTATCTATAGGAATACATTTTCAGTTTTTATACTATTGATTCAAAGACTCTTTGTGAAGCCATTTTTTTTATTATTTTTTTTGGGTGGGAAATCATCCAATGACTTCTCCCGCTCTGGGCGGAGCGGAAGGGCGTGTCAGACTTTTACTGACTAAAACCCACCCGTGTTCCTTCCCTTGCCATGCCAGGGGCCACGGTTTCCCCTTAGGACTACCCGCAACCCCGGCGGGAATCTTTGTGAAGCCTGACAGCCAGAAAACATAGATGATAATAAATATTTTGCAAATAAACAATACAATTTTTTTTAAATACTTACTCAATTGAATACACCCTTGGTGGAACTGGTGTAAGCCTCATCTAAAATGAGAAGAAACAGCTTTTGAATTTTTACTATTGGTACATAATAAATAGTATTCTGTTCTATTCTACTCAAAAAATAAAATCATCTAGTAACGTAATTTATTTTAGCAGTCAAATATATTGTAAAAAAACATATTTAATGTGTTAATACCGATACTATTGGTAAATTTCCGAGAATAGTCTCCTAGCGAGAACTTTGAGGCTAAGTACCCGAGAATATTCTCCTAGCGAGAACTTTGAGGCTAAGTTCTCGAGAATATTCTTTTGAGAGATAATTATTTACGAGAATAAAAAAATTGAAAATACTTATATTATTTCGATCTATTTTTATACTAATAGTTTTGAATGCATTTGAATGTTTTACGAAGTTGACGCCAAAATAATTTACTTCACACCTTCAATTCTCAGTAAATTCTCCTGGGAGAGAATGTTTTCGAGCAAAATTTCTCATAAGTTCTTTTAAAATTACGTAAGGTACCTACTGATTAATATTAAATTATGATTTCTGCATTAAAACAAACTTTTGATTTATAAAAAATCAGCTTGAGTAAAATGTGTAAAAAAGACATGCAGGAAAGGTAAATAATTAAAAACAAAAAAATCATCACGATTTCTTTTGAACAGACATTGATTTTGTCATTTAAAGTGACACGTTTTGGCCGTTACTTGGTAAGTAGTAGATAGATTTATTGCTTCCTGTACATCATAGGTAACTAGTAGTTTTAAATTATTTCAATATTTTAAATTCTTTTCCAAGAATATACTCCGTCAAAAAGAATATTGCAGAATATTCTTGACGGAGAACATTCTAGTGACAGAATATTCTCTCGAGCAATCACTAGGCACAAGCTACATTCCGAATTGTGGATATTGGCCACGACGCATATCTTCCTCAACCATGCGGCAGTAGACGCATGCGATTGCAATCAATATAATAAGAAGTATAAAGGGTTAAATTGAATGAGCTAGTGAAACTTAAGATCGATCGATCGGAGCGATATCTAAAAAAAAAACAACAAAACAAGTTAAAATTAAAAATTTAAATAACCCCCGACACAATTCCAGGTGATGCTGCAGTATCGGCTCCAGATTACTATGTTCTTCTAATATCATTGAAGTAACAGAATACTAAATTTAGAATCGATCAGACCTGTGGAAGATGCGCAATCCAATCATCAACTAGAAAAGAGCTGATCATCTTCAAACGGCTGAACCGATTTTCTTGATTTGTAGCTAAGAACACTCTCGATCAAGTCACCTTTGAAACAAAAAATAATAATCAAAATCGGTTCAGCCGTTTGGGAGCTAGGTACGAGGGAACGGACAGATACACAGATACACACGTTAAACTTATATCACCCCTCTTTTTCCGTGGGGGGTTAAAAAATAACTGTTTTCCTTAACACAAAACTAAATTTTACCTCATATCAGGAAAACATAAACAAATAGTGATCGAAAGAAAAATAAAACAAAAAAAATATACCTTTGAATTAGATCGGTTCTTGGAATGTGGAGTCAGTTTCTGGAGCTTCGGAGTTTTCATCGTAGAACGGCTTTGAATGTCTCTTGCACTCTGTTAAAACATATCTCCCTTTATAATAGTGACCAAAGAGATTTAATAGTAATAACAATAACCCCATCGTTGTATCTCTACGTTGACATTGTGGTGGGGCTTGCGCGCTCCTGAACTTTAGGTCTGCACCGGTACAGTTTACTCTGCCGAAACAGGTCTAGAGTCAGAAGCCAGACCAAGAGAGGTACCCGCAGAGCAGCATGTGGCGAGCACCTCAGGACATGTTGCCCCCTAGTCGCTTCGACACTTTGTGCTAGCCACCGTTTTCGGGGGTCCATTATTGAGTGTGCAAGCAGTACTCCCTGCCATTTTATGTGTATTTTATATAAAACATTGGTCAGGCAGGGGCCATAGCCTTTCCATAGTTCAAGATTACCAGTTCACTTAGCCACCCAAACTCATAATACAATATCTTTGTGTCCATATCCTGCAATAGTCTTCTTTTTTTTTTGTTCTAGGTAGTAAAATCCTCTTGGATGTCCCCCGCCCTGGGGCGGGCGGAGGGGTCTGTCAGACTGTTACTTACTAAAAACCACCCCGGTGTTCCATCTCACACCTACGCCGGGGGTCGCGGGAACGTAAAGATCTTCCGCAACCATCCTGCAATAGTCCTACACCAACCGCGGGTTGACCTTAGCTGCACTTGCATAGTGCGAACAGGGATTATCGTCGGTTGGTGCCCCATTTCATTAAAAACGTAAAACGTCTAACGGGTCTCTGCGAGGTGGCTTCGGACCCTCGTACGCCTTCCAAAAGTCCGGAACCCCAGGGTCCCGAGATATCAGTTTCAAAGTAAACATATTAGGTTATACTTATCGCAAAAAAAAAAAAAGTGTTTAACATTTAATTTTAATTTGTTCAAAGCGCACTGGTTAAAAAAATCGTGTATGGATTATATTGAATGACTATTTCATGAAATCAGAACATTTGGCTTCAGGAGTGGTATTGCTAATTCTAATTATTAAAGGTAATTCTGTAACGCCATATTTGTTACTGTCGCCAATCTTATTTAAATCAACAAACAAGCTGACAATGACCTGCAAATTGCAAAAAACGAAAGAACATATTAAGTTCGCGGGCTACCTTGGCGCATCCCCCTTAAAAAAAAGCTTTTATCCAATATTGGACGTCGGATGAAGATTATGATAAATCTGAGGATAGCAAAAAATTATGGATTATTTATTGTTTCATTATACTTACTAATTGATAATTCGACTTTTTGGGTGCAAACGTTGACTCCAGTCGTATATACGGCCAGTAAATTTCTCCTTTGCCCCTGCATGTTGCTATCTGTTCCATACCATCAGATGAACCGGGAATTGTTGAGCGGAGGGTTGCTACTATTTCTAACTGTGAAAGATGAATGAGTTTTGTTGTTCAGGATTAAAAAAAAAAATGTTTAATGTCGCTCCTAATATTTTTCAAGTTGATACTAATCTATACCCCATTCACAATAAGATTAGACGTTTAAACAAAACTTTTTACAGTTCGTTCAACCGATTTTGACTTCAATTCCGTAGGTATAAGGATGGCATTAAAAGCAAAAACGTGATTATAATACCAACTGTTTACTGCAGCTGCCATTTGTCATGCCACCAACGCAATAGAAGTCAAAATCGTTTGAACGGACTGTAAAAAAGGTTTGTTCAAATGTCTAATCTTATTGTGAATGGGGTTAGAGGCCGGTAAGTTTAAAAGTCAATTTACGATCCAGATGTAAATCGTTGTCAGCTTTTATTTATATTTCCATATTCATTTTTCTTATTTTTATGAATTGATTAAGTTTACTTAAATTAAAAATATGTTAATATACATGTACAGGTTGTTTTTACGTTATTCAGACCTAAATGCTCTTCTTTGTACATTATCTTCAAAAAAGCTATCAATAAAAGTTATTATTGTTCAAAAAGTACCTAATAATAGCAAAAGTTCTTAAGATACAAATTAATACAAATTAAACATACATCACATGAAGAAACAGCAGCCCTGAAGCTGACTGTCTGATACTGCGTCACCGATATCCGAATCCCTCCCAAAATATTCCTTCTATTTGGCAAGAAGATTTCGTCTAAATGCAATTTACTGGAATGAGGCAATGGCAACTCCTTGCAGAACTCTTCGTTGTCACAGAGGTGGAAGGCACCATTAAGGCATGACATAATCGTCAACTGCCAGTGGGCATCGTAATTGATACCCGAAACCTGCGCGAGGGCCCCATGGCCTAAGACTGTGTAGCTGATGATAAAATTTTATATTTATGTTAATAACCTAAACTTATTAGAGATGGTATCGAAATATTCATCTGAACATCTGAATTTGTCGTTGAGTAAACAAATTTAAAAAAAGCAAAATACACACAAGAACTTACCCAAGATTGTTCGGCGCAAAATCGAAAGTGATATGACTATTATAAACTTGAGGCAACTGCTCCCCAGTCTCATTGTTATAAACTTCCACTGTGCTACGCGAAATACTACTTTGGACATCAAAATGGACTTTGACAGGTGCATGACAGTAAAAGACTCCTTGGAAATACGGAACCCACTTGCATTTAGGAGTTACTGTTGTCGTTCCAATATGCTGTTGTAGACCATACACTCCGCTTAAAGCCGAGGCTACTGAGTAAGCGCGTTTCGTACTAGGCCACACCAGAAAGAATTCGTTCATCAGCATTGATAATGCTTCTAGGGAACCGAATGCACGGTCCATTACCTACAAATAAACGTAAATCGAATCATTTTTTTCCCCACAATAACCGCACTATGTTTTTATTAATAATGTTTAGAGCGAAGCTACATGTATGATTAAAGGTTCGATAACTGGGCGGTACAATTGTATTTTATTTTATGTACTCACTATTTTTGTAGCCTCAGGAGTAAAAACGATATTTGCCGCAAGGACCTTCCTAGCCCAAGTCCCTCTCCAATGAGCTTGAAGAACAATAGCTGCTTCATGTTTCCTGATCATTTTCTCCCTTTCTTGCTTCAAGATTGCACAATGTAGCTCATCAGTAGCCAACTCGCAAACTTGCGACACTGCTGGCGGCTCCGGTGCCTGGAGTAATTTA
Organism: Eupsilia transversa; assembly: GCA_914767815.1. Lineage (NCBI taxonomy): Eukaryota > Metazoa > Arthropoda > Insecta > Lepidoptera > Noctuidae > Eupsilia > Eupsilia transversa. Next base: position 1,814,207 of record OU611880.1, read on the forward strand.
TCCATGACTTCTTTTGCTACCAAAGATTTTTCTTCATACGCCTGTAATTTTTTCCTCATGAGATAGATATTTTTATTGACTTTTTATGGATTCAAAACTTATTTTATGGAATTCCATGATTGATAAAACACTTGGAAACACCTTCAAATTTTAACAAGATGTAAGTTTAAATGGAATAAATACATATTACATGTTCTCCTGGTTCGCCTGAAAAGCCAATGTCTGGATCTCCAGGATTCTCCGGTACTTGCTCTTCCATAAATTCTATTTCCTCAATCTCTGGCATAATGCAATCGCAAACATCTAAATTCATAATTTCTCTCAATGATTTTGGTGGGGGAGGTTTGTCAGGGAACCCAAAATCCGGGTCGCAGAAATATTTTCTTAAGACATATGAAACAGACTTCCATTCCGTCTGACTCAAGGACTTCGATAGAAGTGAATGAAGGGCTTGTCTGAACATCCAGTGTAAAAGATGCCTGTCATAGCCCACGACGTCGTCATCCCAAGGTAAATCAGGTAGATATGACCTGTTGAAAAGGAAAAAAGTCTTCAATGTAATTGCTCTTGCGTTTCAGATTTTTATTTGTGTTTGTGGGCGCGCGAAAAGCTATGATTTGTTCGCAACAAAGAGCTTTTACAATTGCAAAAATCGAAATGTGAAATGTTTACGTGTATACCGTGCTTTGAAGAGTATATATTAGTTCTCGGTGTTTTTGGTTGGTATATGTTGGGTGCTAGCTGACATATGGCTAATAATTAAATGTATGTTTTGTGTTGCGTAAGGTAAATGATTTTGCGTACGTATAGAATCATTTTTTTTCTAACTGAACAGATAGCTGTGCTGCTGGAGTGTTTACTGCGTTTTTTTTTTTAAATTGCGTTCACGTCTTCTTCCCCTAAGGCACTAGGAAGTGTTGAAGGGTGGGCGTTTTGGGGGACTGTCTTATGTAATTTTGACGTTCGAAAAGTGCTGAGCCTAGTTTGAATAAATGACTTTTGATTTTGATATTTTATCGTAGATTCTGTTTATCGCCTTGAGATACGACTATAAACTAAAATTTACTGCAAACTGTCTACTAGTCTATCTAGATAGTGTCCGTTTATTACGAAATCCGGAATTTAGGGGTCAGAATGTTAGTTACTTTAATTTTATGCTAATCTATAGAGCCCAAAAACTACCAACGGCTGATAAATTATAAAGCAGTTAACGATACCTGAAAAACTCTCTGTCAGTTAATATCGTAGTTTGGCTGTTGGCTCGGGTTATTTTAATCCAATTTGAGAAAGCTGTTCCAAGGTTTAGGAGGAACCTTGATGACCAGGGGCATTCGCGAACCGCGGCACCCTGTATCACGTCTCTTGTGTTGACCAGTAGTGAGGATTCGCTGAGCAGCATTATGTGCCAGTTAATCCTATAATGAGTCCAGATCCTGTAGAAATTCAGGAAATGATTGAATATATAATATTATGTTGAGTACATTAAATCTACCATAGATCAAACATATATAGACAACCGCCTCTGTGGTTCAGTGGTTAGACCACCTGTCTCAGACTCAGAGGTCCCAGGTTCGATTCCCAGTGGAGGCAAATTTTTCTGCCCGGTTTGGTTGGTGCTAGGGCTTGTTCTAAGTCCACCTGGGTTGCTTCCACCATCTCATCTAAGTCTGTCGCCATAATGACACAGTTTATACATAGATACATACGATCTTACATTTGCAGTTAGAATAATATATGGGAGAACATGTTTTTCATGTTTTTGTGTTTGTTTATTCTTGGGATAAATTCGTACCAACTACGGAAACCTACATTGTACGTGTTCCGACACGCACTTGGCCGTTTTAATCCGTATCTATAACACATTTTTGTTGGAGGCTTTGCATTCGCTGCTGCGTATCAATTTAAAAATTCGACACTTTACCTAAAAAAGTGTCTCCCAGGTTCCAGATCGACTTCAAGTGCGTCATATCCTCTTGTCGTCAAAAATGCCGCCTGTACTGGCATAGCTGAATCATTGAACCATTCAAATCTCTCCAGCATTAAATGACCTGGTTCTATATAGTCGTCTACTGGAGAACCACTATTGAAGAGAATTCTTGGGTGCAAAGTGGCGAAGGAAATCCTTAGTTTATTTATTTCTGGCCCATCAAGTTGCAAGTATAAAGGCCCGTATTTCGGAGCTGTCACATCTGTCAGCTTCGTAAGTCCTGACTTAGTGCTCCTTATTGGTGGGTTACTGCCGGCTGATGCAAAATTGCTCAGGGATGGGTGATAAATTATTTGGATGCAGTCCAGAAGATTATAGAACTGAAAGATGAAATACATTGGAAAAACTGAAAATAACGGAAATATTTATTCATATATAAGGTGCTATAAAAATATCTGCCACGGCTTTAATGAGAGGTAGTATTGTGTTTAAAGATAACAATAGTGAAGAAATTTCGTACCCCACAGTTAAATCAATTTGAGAAAATAAAGTAGTTAAATAAACATTGACTCTACTCTGCATAACGTGGTTCACAAATTACGCGCGAAGTGCACTTCGTCAATGAAAACAACTGCTATCTCTTTCCATCTGTTCTGTGAATGAAAACTGAAATCAGCTGACTAGTTCGTCACTTGCAAATTTATACGTACAATTTTTTGTATGAAAAAAAATATGACACATGATCAATAATTTATCTTTACTATTGTAATCTATAAACATAATACTATCTCCCATTGCAGCTGTGGCAGATATTTTTATAGCACCTTATATATTGTATGAAAAGGGAAAGAATGATACCTACGGATTTGCTCGATTTTAACTATTGTTGATGCTCGATATGCTGTGTTTTGACTATCAGTAAGATCTGCCAGCATCTTACAGATATGCTCGATTTATTGATGATTTATCAATCGACAAAAACGATCCACAGTGGTGATCGACAAAAAATACGACGTCGATCATCTGTGGCTTTCACATCTACTCTATTTTGTCATAACACGTGTCGATCGTCAAAACTAACTTAAGTTAAACAGGCTTATAAGGGATGAAAATAAAATAAAATGAATGTAGCTTTTAAAAAACGAATCCATCTTTATCTAGCCTGTATTGTGCCCCTGTCCCACAGCTGGGCAAAGGCTCCCTTACCTCTCCCCTTTCTGCACAATTCTGTCCTCTACTAATTTGGGTCAGTTCTTTCGGTAAGAGTCAAGCTCGCCCCTTGATCTTTACCTTGCCTTGGTATGCCGCGATATCGTCTAGCGTTCAAATGCATGAAGTAAAATAGACAATGAATACCGTCGAAAATCGTATCCATTCCCGGAGTTCTTGCTTTATTTGCTGTGAAGTAACTAGTGCTTGTTGGAGTTGCGATTTCGTTGTATCCTTTTTCTTTTTCCTTGGCTGGTCGTCATCATCTTTATCGGCCTGGTATGGTTAAAAAAGAATGGTATTTTACGAAATACCTATATCTAGAGCCTGCAGCCCTCGTCAGTAGCCTATTTTGCATATGGATATTTGAGTTAACTTCCAGAAGTGGCTTAAGGCGTTACTCACTCAGTGACATGACCTGCGACGGGGCGCGGGAAACGAAGCCAAATGCCCCGCACTGGGTATTGTGTACGACGCTTAAATTTATAAGTAAGTCCGTCGTATCCTGGACAGTAAGCAGTCACTACAACTAAGAACTTGCTAACCGGCTGACTTATTATTACGACGGAATTGTGACATGACATATTTTTATGTAAGCGTGCGAAACATTCGTTACGTGAGGTACGGTTCGTGTACTACTACAACTATACACCTCTGCTAGCCCTTTGGGGACTAGGCGTGATGATGTGTTACGAGAGGGGAAGAAAAACTTGGTGTAAGGATGAACAAGCTATTTGGTAGTACTGCGCGCGAGTCCATTGAACAGAATGTTGCCTTTTTATATTATATTTTGTTTATTGATTACTGTATTTATATATCTATTTTAGTTTTCTCACAAATCACAACACGATACACACACTCATGTATGCTACAACATTATATTTAATTTTGTATGAGATTAGTTTTTGTTTTAAAATTCTGTAAAGTACCTCTAATATAATTATTAAAGCGGACATACACTTCGCTGTGTTTTTAATTCTAGCGTATGGCACTCGTGGGTTGCAGCTGAAAATCAGCGTCAGGTGGTACACTTTGTGTTGTCATCTGACATTATGCTGAGCTGAGGCCCTTTTGGCATTATAATCATTATTTTGGTTTTTTTGTTTAGTTTTAAGGTATATATTTTGCCAATAAACGCATTTTTCTTTCTTTTTTTCTTTCTATACAGGCAGCTAAATTGCAACTACTTTTAAACAATGTTGTGTGTGCTGGGTAGTCAATTCTTTTACATCACTCTCTTGGGCGCCATTTCCATGGACTAGAGTATTGCGGCGATAGTCACAATTTGCCTTCAAATTATTGCCACGATTATATCGCCGTGTGGAGATTGATTAAAGAGTTTGATAGCACGGCGAGACCATCGTGCATCGCTGCGATTCTCTCGCCCGTGGAGATGACGCCTTAAGTATGCCATAAACTTAAAAAGTAATTGCGATCACAATAAAAATGGATATTGGCAGTGGAAAGATGTTTTATACCAAATAGCTTGGTTGACTGTGGTTGTTGTGTCCTGAGCGTATCTGCGAACAGGTTTAATTGTCAGTACATAAACACTTGATACATAGTTAATGTAATGACAAACAAACAAATGACTCATAGGCAGGCCTATTATTAGTAATTTTAATTTATATTTTATTTTATTTATATTAGTTACTTAAATAATTATTTTTATGTATTTATTGTGTTTAAAATTTTAATTCGACATAATTATGATCTTAAATGGATTGAAATCAATGATATTGATTGATTGTTTGATTGAAAAGCTAACAGACACCTCTAGCAAGGGAGTTACCAAGTTTTTTACTTATGTCTACGCTGGATTAACAAACCAAACCCTTATTTAGAACAGAGAACAGTTATCTAACTGCCTCGTTGGTCTAATGGCCGCAAACTCTACTGCTGAACAGGAGGTCCTGGGTTCAATTCCCGGGTTGGGCAAATTTTTATCGGTTTTGCCATCTGGAATTTCTCAGTAACAGCCCAGAGACTGGATTTGTGGCCGGCTGATGGCAATAGGGCCACCCCCTATTACATGGGACTCAAACATAACTGCCAAAAGGTTGGTGACTTATAGGTACACCTCTGCCTAACTCTTCGACGAATACAGGCGTGATATTATTGTGTTAACAGTGATCTACGATGGATGAAGCCCTTGAAAATTTTTATATTTAATAAAAAATACTTCTGTACCTGTAGTGTACTTTTATGTTCTTCTAAAAATCCCAGTGTAATCTGTAATGGAACAAAGTTTAGAGTTAGAAATCAATGTCCTTTTTCTTAGCGTGTCGATGGTAATCTAAATGAACTAGGCCCAGAATTCGGCTACGTATTTGGCGCCATTACCAGTGTCCATCAGTTCCTGACAGGACACAGCCATGGTAAGTGGCCCATCATTTGTGGGAGGCTTACAGGGTAAAACTAGGAGTCAATCAGAATAAGATTGGGTAAGTAAACAAAAATCTAGCTAATCAGACTGCAGGATATTCAATATTACTAGAGCGACTCGTGTTTTTGCGAAAACCCTATCTATTTCCAGTAAGATTGTGAAATGTTTTCACCATTGTCTAATTATCCGTGTTTTCGTAATATCCCTAGGGTTTTCGCGAAAATTCGAATTATCAAATCATCCTATGACAAGTACATCTGTATGTAAGCGGGCACCGCTTTTATGCCTAGAGGCTTTTATTTAGGTACTTATTAAACTTTGTTTACGTTTTTAGTTTTTGCTTGAGTACTCAGATATAGTATAATGGCGTGTGCTAGCTTACATAGTAAGGCAAGCAATTAAATTGAATTTAATGTTTTTTTATTTCGTAACGTTAACTACTTTACATGTTGTTGTATAAAATCAAGTTTTTCTAAATGAATAGATAGCTGCTGGGGAGTTTCTTGCGCCACTTCTTCTTCCCAGCTATAGCACTAGTAAGTGAAGGGCGGGCGTTTTGGGGGACTGTCCTATGTAATTTCGGCGTTCGAATAGATAGATTCTCAGCCTAGTTTGAATAAATGACTTTTGATTTTATTTTCAAATTAAAACTAGCTATACCTTTACTTTATAGACGTGATGTATCGATATCTATACACAAAAAAAAGAATTTTCTAAACCTGAAAGAACTCTCTCTCAAACTACTCTGAACTCTGAAGTTTCGCCAGCTAATTTAATTGGATCATGTAAAGATGTATGAAAATTAAGACGTGCGGCGCCGGCCCAAAATAAATTGGGATAAGGGCAGATCCAGGGGGGCAGTTATAGTATGATGCTTACCGATTCCGTGCTCTGCACATCCAGCAGATGAGGAGCATAGGAACTCTTCAACAAGCCATTCACTTTCAGATACTTGTCTCGGGGACAGTCGTAGGCTGCATAAAGGCCGTGAGCTCTCGCCCAGTCTACCCAGCGATAGTACTTCCATAAAGCCACCTCTGTAAAAGGTAAATACACTCAGTAGTCGTGTTTGTGATTCCTGGGGGGCTCTCTTGACTACTGAGGCCTTAGTGTAAGTTTGCAAGTGAGTAAACGTAACTATCGCGTTTCCGTTAAGATTTTTATTCCCGACCTTATATTCTTAGCATTCTGATCTATCAGTCAAATTTTAACGCAAACGCGATAGTTACGTTTAGTCACTTGGAAGCTTACACTAAGACCTCTAGGCTTTTTTCTCGTATTGGCTCAAACTCATCCCATACAAATAAATACAAATGAGGAAGTAACTCTGTCTGTCGGTATGTCTGTCTATCTATTACCTTTTCACACTTTAACGGCTAAAAGGATTTACGAACTTAACTGATGCTAAAAGTATAGTCAAGGTGCGCCAGAGCTAAGTAAACATTTCAATAATAGCGAATCGGTAATTTTTTTACTGAGTTTATTCATTGCTTTGAAATTGTTTATTTATTTTCCCGAACTAGAAGAAAAAACTCCTTGAATCGATATTCAAAAATCAAAATTTAATTTCGGAACAGATCCGTGTTCGACTTTATGATTGGGCCGCATTCATATTTGAGAAAACACAGAATCGCCGAAGCGCAAAACCGAAATCGTATTACTGTATTAATTAATGATTTTCAAAAGATTTACCCGGTTCTGGTAAAGGTTTCTTCAGAGGAACGTCTCTGGCCATCGTGATGAGTAGACTCATTTCATGTCCTGGCGTTATTCCCGGTAGGTGGTATGGTGGATATTCCTTTGAATCTCTAAGTATGGCATACGTCACAGCAGTGTGATGCTGAAACCGACCATAAGAAAATATTACTATACCTACCAGTGGCACTGTATGATGGCGATTGTGACAGTTTATATATTACCAGCTGCTGCCCGCGGCTTCGCCCGCGTGAATACTAATAAATTTGACATTACAAACAGACACTTCAATTTTATTTAGTTGTATACAGGCAAGTCGGTCAAGTGCTTGTCGGACTCGCGCACCGAGGGTTCCGTCAAACCTAGGTATATAAGTAAAGGTCACCCATCACGACAATCGAGTCATAGTTATGGTATTTTTTTTTTAAATTTTAATTTATATAGATTATATAGGTATGTATTTTTATTTTTACTGTAGGTTTTGATTCTCTTGCGAGTTTCGAAAATTTGCGGCATAAACGGCTGTATTTTTTGATTGCGTTGGCTTAGAAGTTTGATTTTTTCACAGCTCCAAGGGCCAGTAGATACCTCCACGCGTTCCTGAGAAAAAGGGTATTGACAGACGGACGGACAGACTGACAACAAAGTGATCCTCATCCAGTGATATAAGGGTTGCGTTTTTTCCTTTCGAGGTACGGAACCCTAAACATGCGTATCGATTCGATAAATTATAATTCCAGCGTTACGTAACTATTGCTGCCCGTAAAGCAAAGTACTACGGCTTCTATTTCCTCGCATCTAGCAGTCAATATTATCGGAAATTCTCTAAAACATGCAAACGTCACAAGCCATCATAGAGTGCAGCCATTGTAAGCTTGGACAATTAAATCGTAGATACTTAGACTAAAGTTGCTATACTTATGAATTGTCACAGGACAGTTAGTCAGAAAGTTGAAGCCAGTTCCAAAACGTAAATCTCTGTGGAGAAGAACGGACTAGAAACTCCACGGACACTCTTTTAAATCAAGATATTATAACAAAATCCTGGGTACATTATTCTTGTGGCTTCTATAAGCGAGAACATTGTAATAAAATAAAATAAACCCTTATTATAAGAATAAAAATAAGCCCCGGCAGATAAGAGATGACCAGTCTCCACCAACGGCACCCGTTCAGAAACATGTCACGTGGATCAAACTCATCTCAAACTCAAAGCATTTATTTCAATGAAACCATTTACAGGCACTTTTGAACTGTCAAGGAGTCGGTCAGTCAGAAAATATGAAGCTAATTGTCCATTCCAAAGCGTAGTAGGTACCATATGGAGAAGAACGGGCAAGAAACTCCGCGGAGACTCTTTTAAATAAAAAAATTGGTTACATCATTCATGTTGAAATGACTTATACATGAGAGAACAATGGAGAAAGACTTGCATGATAAAAGAGTCCGTAGATTAAAAAAACTAATTAAAAATAAGCTATGGCGGCTAAGAGATGACCAGCCCCAACTGACGGACTGACTGATCGGCACCATCCAGCTCAACCATTTTGCAACCATTGGAACCTTAATGTAATTTATTCCTTACTTTAACAACTACATCCTTAGCTGTTGCCTTCCTAGTGCTTTTCGTTTTAACTGTACTACCATCCTCCTCATCATCCCATGAGAAGACCGGCACTTCAACGATGATACGCCACCATATTTCATCGAAACCTGATAAAAAGTTTTATATGAGACAGTTTCAGTCATCTTCCTGCTATTCATAAGGATTTGCTTAAAATATGTGTATAAAAGTGTGGAATTATGTTGATTTATGTTTCAAACCAAATTATATTTATGTTCTAGGTATCTACAGCAATTACAATAATATTATGGGAGTTAGCATGTTAAAAAAAGGTGTCGAAAGAATAATGTCCTCTCTGTAGGTAGATGATGCAATTATTTCTAACCGACTTCCAAAAAAGAGGAGGTTATATGTTCGTAGCGTATGTATGTTTTTTTTCTTCTAAATTTCAATCATTTGAGTCATCGAAAGTTTATTTAATCTTCCAATTCGAACGGGTTATAACATTTTTCGCAAAACTTTCATGTTTTTGTTATTTCATTAAATATTAATCCACCTATTTACTTACTTTCAGATGCGGGATAACGTATGTTCATACTTCCAGTTAAGGCATGCAAGATATCAAATTCTGGCAGCGGTTCATCCTCCACATCCTCGGTGTCTTCATCAGAATTCATGTCAGGGGCAGCAAGCTTGAGGAGCGCCTGTTTAATTTTGATTAGCAATTAGTTGCTCGCGTGATACGAATGTTTATAGTTATTGTTGTAGGCGCTAGTTTTGTTAGGACAGTTTTGATTGTAACGTTGTTTAAAGTTTGTTGTGTAGTGAGGAATGGATAGAATATGAGGTTTGATTCAGGTAGTGGTTATATCAATTTCAAGTTTCAGGAATTGTTGACTGACAAATTCTTGGGGAACTGGAAACGACGTTTTAGGTACCTAACTAAATGCAACAGTTTCTTAGTTCTAGATTACGTGTAACTGGTTATATTGCAATAATTCACATAATTTTATTTAGATACCTACACAAAAACAAAAATAAAACGACAGTACGGCCTACTTCCAGCCACCACAATCGACATAACCAGCAAAAATTATCCAATATTTCAGACCAAACAAGCTTCTCAATTTTACATAATTTGTTGTGCCACTAGGAAAATAACCCAATTTACAAGCATCAAGTAATTTAGCTGTACTGTCGCCATCTGAACACTTTCTCATTAGGAATTCTGCGGAACCACAGAGCTCGATTACTTTGCCAACGGTTGTGGTAAACGGGTATAAATCTCCAATTTATTTCGCAATGAACCAGCAGTTACTGGGCTGGGTCCCGTTGGGAGATGAGCGAGGAATGAGTAAAATGTTTGCACTATTGTTTATGTGGGTGTTGTTAACGTTCCACACGGCTGTGGGCCGGTCCACAAGATGTACGTGCAGTGTGAAGCCGGTACGCACCGTTTAGCATACGATGGATATTTGTATGTAGGACACCACAGCGGCAACGCTCAGGCGCCGCGCCGCAGCCGCACCACTTCGTGTGCACCGGCCCTGAGAGTTTAGTAACAAACTCAACTCGCTGATTTGGTCTACGTTGTAAAATCACGGAAATTTGAAGCAAATCGACCACCAATTTAAATTGCCCGTATATTCAAATCATAATTCTAACGTAATTCTTATTCTAGACAGTTGTATAAAATGGCAAATTGGTGACAAAACACAGCAAATTGACGTAGACTACGCGCAAGATAAGTTTGCGCGCGGCTGAAATCGGAACTAATCGTATACCCTCGTCTTGTCGTGTAAGTAAGGTCAAAATGAAGTATAAAATTATTTAAGTATAGAATCAATATTACTATTCATATATGATTAATAATATTATGTCGATGGCTACAAGACTAGGGGAAGGCCAAAGAAACGATGGATGGACTGTGTGAAAGATGATATGGCTAGAAAGGGGGTGACTACCGAGATGACGACTAATAGAGAAATATGGAATGGATGGATAAGGGCAGGAGAATGATGATAACATTAATAATATTACGATTAAATTATTAATGTAGATTTAACATTTTAAATATACATTTTAGTACATACGTATGCTGTATAGAATTAAGCACGTCAGCGCCACCAGCCGCGCGCAAAGTTATCTTGCGCGCACTCTAGTGTACAGCAGGTCATGCAGATAGGAGAGCAAATGATTCAAGCAGCTACTAGAAGCTGCTGCAATACACTAGGAAAAGTCGTTTTAAAAAAACAGCGAAAAATTACATCTTTCAGCTCTCGATACGGCAAAATGTTTATAATATTATTATTATGTTATTAAAGTAACGATAACTCTATTGCTGGCTCTCTTTGTGTTAGAAAGGTTGTTATTTTGTTTGTTGATTCAGTAAAATAATTGAAATATTTGCATATCTTTCACAACGTTTCCTTTTAATGCTTTGAAAATATAAGCCAATCTGCACGCACAAGTATCGTTATTACTGTTAAAGTGTATGTTAATCTGGTGTTCGCAAGCGCTACTGCTGAGCATGAGGTCCTGGGTTTGATTCCGAGGTCGGGCAAAGTGTTATTGGGTTTTATAATTTCATTATCCATGGAGGATAATCATTATTTCATCATTATTCCCATCCACAGTCCGACTTGACCTACTACTGGGCATAAGCCTTTTTTTGCTTGTCCCAATCTTGACGCTCCCATGTCAGTCCCATGCAGCTTCTACCAGCTATAGCAAAAAAAATGTGGACCATCTCGCTCGGCAATCGACATTCCTAAATCCAGTTGTTGAACACCAATTTGGGCTGATTTTACCACACCGACAGGAACACTATCTTCTATCCGTGGAATAAAATTGACGTCTGCCATTTTTTAATTTATTTTTTAAGTTCTTGGTCTGAATCTCACCCGATGGTAAGTGATGATCAGGACGAAGGAGGAAGCGAGCTTCACCCGGAATCCTCAACCACAGAGGAACTGGCAATCTTACCTCTAACTGCCCAAAACACAACAATGCTGCTAACATTGTTGTTATGGCGACAGACTTAGATAAGGTGGTGGTAGCTAAGCTAGGCGGACTTAGAACGAGCCTACCACCAACCAAACCGAGCAGAAAATGTTGGCCCCACTGGGAGTCGACCTCTGGGTCTGAGCCATATGGTCTAACCACTAGTCGACCACAGAGATGGTTATGTGGAAAAACTGTCAGAATTATGCCTCTGATAAACATAAATCTTATCAGGCGTTGGTAAAATCAGCCCAAAGACACAGACTAATTCTTTTTTTATTCCTGTAATAAATAAAATATAAATTAAATAAAAACCTGTTTACCTTAGTCATCAGTAAAGGCCACAGGTAAATGACTCCAGCAGTGACAGCTGCAGGGATCCTGTTCGAACCAGGCTTAGCAGGGGGGTGAGTCAGAAGGGGCGAGAAGGGTAGCAGTGGTGCACCAGAGGTATCTACAGGGACCAGGTCATTCACCCACACACAGCGCCAGGCACCCAGGAAGAACAGGCGAACTAGGTAGCATCCTGCAGGTATTAAGAGGTATTAGGTACTTAAAGCATAGCGGCCTTATTGGCATGGGTTCCTGGGTACGATGCCAGAAAATGTGATTGGGTTTTTCCCAGAGGTATTTCTCAACTGCAGCCCGGAGCCTGGATTTGTGCCCGTTTAAGGTGGATGCTCCAAGGTAGCCCGCGAAATTCAAATTTTCTTACGGTTTTTGCCATTTGCAGGTCACTATCAAGTTTTATGTTGATCTCAATATGATTTGCGGCTGTATCAGATATTTATTTATAGAATTATAATCATAAAAATCATCAAACTCTCTAAGTTCATAAATAATCCTATTGAATGACTATTTCATGAAATCATGACATTAGAGGATTATTCTAACTTAAGGAGTTGTATTGCTGATTCTAATGATTATAATTCTATAAAACCATATTTGTTACGGTCGCAAATCATATTTTAATCAAACTATAACCTGACACTGACCTGCAAATTGCAAAAAACACAAGAAAATTTGAATTTCGCGGGCTACCTTGGAGCATCCACCTTAATGTCAATAAGTTCATGGGACTTACACCTAACTGGCGAAGAAATGTTGGTGTACTATTAGGTACAACTCTGCCCAACCCTTCGGGGAATACAGGCGTGTTGTGTTATGTAAATTAAATTAACAAAAAGAAGAAAAAATGTTGGAGTACAAAAATTGCTTTCATGAATCAAAGAATGGTTGAATCATGGTGAATCAAGCTCCTTTAATTTTAGGTATTACAACAAATTAAAAGATTATTTGTTACAACCGGATGAAACATCATCATTATCTATAACCTCGTGCACTAATACCAATTGGGTCGATATCGACGCAGTAGGTACATCCTTTTCTTCCATACCTAAAACTGTATGTGATTTTTCCTTGTGTATGTTTTGATGTCGTTGAAAAACAATAAATAAAATAATCGTAAATAACACAACTTTAACATCTTCTAACCTTTCTTGCCGGCCATTTAAGCTAAAATGAGGTATAAAGACCCTGCTATGAGCAACATTGAAAACAACGGCAAAAGCAAAAAAAAAAAAAACAACTCATTCTAAAGTTTCTTAATTTTTTTTTAAATTTGTCAGCTCAACGGAAAAAAAATATAGCGTAGATCTTTTCCTGCCGATGACTCGCGAGTGCTTCAAACGACATTTAAAGCACAGTGCTATATAATCGTTTCCTACTTTCAAACAATACCATAATCAGCAAATAGAAAACACATTACTAACGAGTCCCTTTCTCATTGCTAAGCATGATGATTTACCTACAAATGGACAAGTTTATTCTATAATACTTACATACAAAAAAGTTTGTTTTATAAAAATAAAAGAAAGAGAAATATATTGTTTATTTTTGCGCCAAATACTGACACATAACGGAGGATCTATTCTCTCCAAACATACAAATATCCTTACAGGCTAGACCCAATGCGATATTGCTGCGTTCCACTGCTTGTACCATATTGTTATTATTATTAAGGGGTCCAGGCAAACTTCTGGTCAAATAATTGGCAAACAATTTCACTACCTTTTGTAGAGAATGCACAAGTTGGACAGCCAGTATTCGCCAGGCTGGTCTAATGTGGTCCAATACAGTCAACCCAATAATGTCCAGGTTACTATCCCAGATTGCTCTGACGACTCCTAGAAAGGCCTCGACGTGGAACTATGTGAAGAGAACTTTAAATCTTACCATTTCTTGACAACATGGGCCTATGCTGCGGCCCACCCCCTGACTTGAGGCCCGGTGAGTATATATGGTACTTTGCGCGCCAACCCTCTGGCACCAGGACACATGTAAACAAATCCCATTGATGTTCCACCTGCAAATATGACAAACATTCTTTAATAACAAAATCTTCTTGACTGCAGGTTCAATATTATGCTATTCCTTGCCTTTTTGTGAAATAAATCAAAAGCCTTACCCACATCTCTATGCCTATACATATTTTAATAAAATAATAACGAATTCAAAACTACAAATTAAATATTATACCCCTTGGTAAGACTGGTAGTATGAGTTTTGGGCTTCTGATTTCCCGTGACGACTGTCAAAGATTTTCGAATGACAGCCGCGACCAACGGCTTTACGTGCTTTTCGAGGCGCGGAAGAGTCACGGACTGACCACGGCAAGCGTAGCTTAACCTTCAATCAACCCGTGCGGCTTATTACATTAAACATACCGTTTTCTGTGTGTTAATTAATGCAATTAAGAAGCATTAAGGTGGTACCTTCAGGGTAACCCGCAAAATTCAAATTTTCTAGCGTTTTTTGCAATTTACAGGTCAGGATCAGCCGGTCTGGTCGGTGAGTTTTTTACAGAATAGAACGGCTGTTTGATATGAATATGATTCGCGGCCGTATCAGATATTTATTAATAGAATTATAATCATAAAAACCATCAATACAGCTTTCTAAGTTCATAATTATAATCCTATGGAATGACTATTTCATGAAATCATGACATTTGAGGATTATTCTAACTTAAGGAGTTGTATTGTTGATACTAATGATTATAATTCTGTAAAGCCATATTTGTTACGGTCGGTAAAAAAAGTCAGAAAAAACGCTAAGCGAAAACGAAGTAATAGCGTGGGCGGGCGACGCGAACAAGCAATTTCACGCGGACGAAATCACGGGCAGAAGCTAGTTTATGATGTAGAATACGAACTCTTAGAGACAATGTACTTACGGCTAAGTCAACTCTCTCCAGTATGTAACATGCAGACAGAACCTTCCTACAGAATGAGGATCTCAGCAGGACTTGAGCGTGACACAGTTGCATGTCTGCTATCGCCATCTTGGCCGGGTCGGTCTCCTGATAATGGATTATTACTTTTAGTGTCTTTAATTTAAGGAACAGTTTACAGTGTCTACAACATGTTTCTTCCGTAACAGAAAAATAGCTATATCTTCATCCGTGAATGTAATAAAAGTGACTTCGTAAATTGCCGTATGGGTGTCAATTTGCTTAACAATCACCAAACGATAATTTGGTAGCGACGATTTTCGCAGGGTGGCTGGTAGCGGCTTCATCAGAGTTACAGAGAATCGAGGTGAAGGCGTGCAATTGGAAAGGCCTAAGTCCAACAGTGGACTGCTTTAGACTGGTGATTATGAATTTAGTAACCTTACCTCATAAATAGTAAGTTCAGCACTCCATCTATCCCACGCCAGCTCTTCCGCCCTGATCCAACCGTGGAGGTACTGGCGCACAGACCTCGGCAGCGGTTGGGTCTGATCGTCAACCCACACGGACGACACTGGGGAAGCAACCTTCGGCGACTGGGAACTGGCTCCAGAACGCTGTCCTGACTCCTTTGTCGCCGCTTTGGCACCCACGCTATGTTGCAATGTTCTGAAGGCTGCTGTACTCTTAATTGTCAAAGAAATAAAGTTTTAACCTTAAACCCAACTATGAGAAAAACGCCAACTAAAAAGGTATATAAGGTGCTATAAAAATATCTGCCACGGCTGCAATGGGAGATAGTATTGTGTTTATAGATTACAATAGTAAAGATACATTATTGATCATGTGTCATATTTTTTTTCATACAAAAAATTGTACGTATAAATTTGCAAGTGACGAACTAGTCAGCTGATTTCAGTTTTCATTCACAGAACAGATGGAAAGAGATAGCAGTAGTTGTTTTCATTGACGAAGTGCACTTCGCGCGTAATTTGTGAACCACGTTATGCAGAGTAGAGTCAATGTTTATTTAACTATTTTATTTTCTCAAATTGATTTAACTGTGCCGGGGTACGAAATTTCTTCACTATTGTTATCTTTGAACACAATACTACCTCTCATTAAAGCCGTGGCAGATATTTTTATAGCACCTTATATACACTAGATATCACAGACAGACAAATTACCTCGGTGTAGCAGTATTAAGTCATAAATTGTACAAATTACGTTGGAATCCAACGATACCTCGTTCGTCAAAATACGACGAGTAGTTTAGGAATTATGATCCACATCTTTTTCTTTGTATTTCATTAAGAAGAGGACAGAAGATAAATTTTAGTTTAGTCCTGACAAATTAATCAGCGCCTGTCACTACTCCATACAAGTTTAGACGTGGTTAAAACTTGCGTACTAATATTACGACAATTTACGTCAGGCGCTGATTAATTTGACAGGGCTTAACTAAAATGTATCTTCTGTCCTTACACGCTTAGCAAGATTTAAATCCGTGTATCCACCATGGATTTAAATCTTTGGATGAATAGGCAAAATATATTATTATAGCCGTACCAGACCCCATGCATCTGTTTGCAACTCATTGTCTCGAAACTCTCTGAAGGGACACTCCAAGGGATCCCGATTTGCAAGAATCGTCGATTTCGTGCGCTCTAAGGTTTTTCGAGACATTTTGGTTTAATTAAAAATAGTACGTTATTATTTTATTGAAGTGTCAATTTGACATCATGATACGTTTTTTTATTGCCAACTGTCAAATATAATAATTTTCAGCTAAGTTATATCGCATAAAAGGAGGCGGGAATGCTACTAGTAATGGTGCAGAGTTTGGATATTTTCCTAGACTATAATGAAAATTACAACTGACTTGCCCCTTAGACCTCTAATATAACTGGCAAAAAATGTGCATAGGATAAGATAAGATAATTTTTTTTTTGTAAGCCATGATCACATAAGCAATTTTATTTGGTCTTATAATAACATTCGGGCCGGGGTTGGTCCGTGGATGGGTGACCATCTTTACATACCGAGACTCCTCCGTGCTTCGAAAAACACGTTAAGCCGTTGGTCCCGCCGTCATTCGTGGATCTTTGACAGTCGTCGTTACGAGTTGTCAGAAGCCCGAAAGTCTGACAACCAGTCTTACTAAGAGGTATCGTATTACCCTGGGTTGTGGAGGTCAGATAAGCAGTCGCTCCATGTAAAATACTGGTATTCAGCTGCATCCGGTTATACTGGAAGCCGACCAGAACATGATTGGGAAAAGGCTAGGCAGAATGAATAATAACATTCAGGAAGAACAGCTCGGTTATTCTGTTAAAGTTATTTTCATAGCGTTATGTCATAGGGGCCAAACTGCTGACATTCAAAATAATATTTGTTCTTCAAAAATGAGCTGTTCGAGCCATTTACGTTACGAGCCAGCTAAGTGCCAGAGTTTCTCTAAGATATATTTTTAAAGATATTGGTATTCTGACGGTGGCATCACAATATTCATCTTCGCCTACATAATTATTATGTAATAGGCAAAATATACACTTATAGACAAAAATTGTGATATTCATAATGAACATCAGAAATGAGGACAATTACCGTGCATAACTCATTTGTTGGGCTATCCGCCACACGGGCCCAGTGCGGGTTGGTGGATGTCACATGTCTTTGAATTTTTGGTTCTAGAACATGCCGGTTTCCTCACGATGTTTTCCTTCACCGTTTTGAGAGCAGTGGTGATGAAATAATTTACACAAAGAAAAATGCCTGCTTGGGATCGAACCTACGACCTACAACTCGTAAGTCGCAGTAGTTACCACTGGGCCACCACTACTCTCTGAACAGAACAAGAAACTATAAAAATAACTACCATAAAATATTTATTTACAATAATTTATTTTCCATTTAAAATAATTAAAATAAAGAAACAGGACTCAGATTGTTTCGTTAATAGATTTTTTACAGAATAAGTATTATAAAAGTTGTATAACAACATACAAAATGTGACCCCAGCTATTAAAAAATGCCAATGACATTGCGGTGACATAAAAAAATCGTACTATGCAATTAATTTTTGATATCTTCGTATCAATAAGAAATTATTATTTAAATTACAAAAAACGGATAATAACCTCTTTTGCCTGACTTTCAGGCTTATTATTTTAACCCATGGAAAGCGCGGGCTGACGTTGGTTTAACTTGCTCTCCGACCCATGTAGTGATTTTCGTCTAAAGGATTATTTCCACCATACGTTCCCTAGGGGTGTGGGTAATGTGAATCGAATTGGCACAGATTATTAATACTTAACTAACGTAAAAACTATGACGACACATTGTGTCCTCGACGCGGACACATTGTGTCCTAGCCAACACATCGCCATTTTTGACGGCGGACACAACGGGTCCGCGCCGTCACACGAGCGGATAAACGATATTAAATAGTGTACACAGTATTTAAAGTCTATGTTACCAAGCCGCACACAGCTTGACCGCGGGCGTCTTCCGCGACACGCGATCGTAGCCGAAAGTATACTGCGACGAGAGATCAGCTCCGTTTGCCTGTCTTCGTATCCAATCGGATCCTTTCGGCTGCAACACGGTAGGAATGAAACTATTTGACCAGGCGCAGAAACGGATATGTTCGCAAGCGATGGTACGGAGCCGATCGTATGCGTCGACATCCTGCCAGACGCGATCGCTTGCCGCCGCATCCGTTGGTATCCTTTCCGATTCGATGCCATGCGAGCCGTTTGGTGGACATCCTCTTTTAGTGCTCATGTACACGAACGACACCTTGCAGTCGACGCGTTGGCGGCTGCAGTTGCCTTTGTCATTGGCGCGTGCCGCTCGTGTTTATGAGCACTTTACCCATCAAGGAACTAACAATTTGGTTGGTGGTAGGGCTTATTTTAAGCCCGCTTGGCTAGCTACCACCCTCTTATCTAAGTCAGTCGCCATAACAACAATGTTACCAGCATTGTTGTGTTCCGGCAGTAAGAGGTAATATGGCAGTTCCTCTGTGGTAGAGGATTCCGGGTGAAGCTTGCTTTCACCTTTGGCCTGATCATCACTTACCATTAGGTCAGATTCAGGCCAAGAGCTTCCCCATTGTGGTTAAAAAAAAATAACAGCAGCCATCTCACACCCATCATTCTGCACTGATTTACTTAGTCACGACCCCTCATATCTTGCCTGGTATTGCATGCACTTTACTTTATGCAATTTATATATCATCATTGCTTGCAATACGGTGATGGAAGACATCGTGAGGAATCTGGCAAGTCATAGTACCAAAAACTCGATGACAATAAAAGATATAGGCTGATGATGCTATGCTCCTGCTAAAACCAGAGACTAAAATGATAAAATAATACTAGAACAGAATCAAAACTTACTGCCTATGTGCTCAAAGACATAATTAGTATATACAATAAGACGAATGTAATACAGATTTAATCTGACATTCTTGAGCTCGGACATTCAAGCAAGGTCGCGCACACAAACAGTCTACTCACGGACAACCTTACAAAGACTTTGAATGTAATGTGTTGCATTGTCAACTGCTTTTTACTCGTAGATGTTAAGTTCCTTATGATTGATATTAATCTTTCGTAGAGCAGAATGACACCTCACATCTTGACAAAAGATCATATTTTGGTGACTAGGATCAGTGCCCCGGAACCCATTAAAATTAAATTCTATTATAATTAATATTTTAACATCACGCCTCGTTTCCGTGTAGGGAGAAGTAGTGGTGTGTATACAACAACCACATTTCGCCAGTAAAGTACCTATGTTTGTGACCCATGCCTAAAAGGGGGAGAGCCTATATTATTGTCATCCACCTGGCATAAATCAACAACCCTTACTGTTACGTAGAAATTCCTAACAGGAAAGCCGAATATGTTATTGTTGTCCCTAAAACAATGACTAATGCCTCGATCACACGTCACGAGTAGACGGGCGAGACAGTGCTCTCAGTCGAGTGCTCAGTACGTGTAAACACATCACCAAGTGCTCTATTGAGTGCTCGGCCGAGTTAAAGAGCGAGTCAGTCACTAAGACCATGTTTTATTTACTAGACCTAGTGCCCAACCCGCGCTTCCCCGCACACTTGCTTGTGCAGCGCACTCTCGACGCTCGCAGCACGCTAACGTACAATTTTTAATTATCTTTTTGTGATCCATTGTCTCGCTAGTCTGCAGCGTCTTAACTGAACTGGCTGACTAACTCGGTCCCAAGCTAAAAATACGTGTAAACACCTACCCGTCCACCCAACTCCCTCGGCCTTGTATCATTTTGCTGTCTTGCCCGTGTACTCGGTACGTCTGATCAAGAGATTAGTTTTTCCAACATTATACAGGCTGACTTTGAAAACATGCAAAAATGTACTCTTCAATATGAACAACTTTTACTATGGGACCAAATAAGAATTCGCAAAAAAAAAACGACTTTTCTGTATAAACGTATACCCGATTGGACCATTTTGTATAAGGTCGATTTTTTTTTTGCGAATTCTTATTTTTTCCCATAGTAAAAGTTGTTCATATTGATGGGTAGAACACCCCCTTAAATTTTGTTGCATGTTTTCAAAATCAGCCTGTATACTTACCCTTTTCACGGCTAATAAAAAAATTGTAACGTTTTCGGATCTAGATGGTTTTGGATAAAATGTGGGTGTACTATAGCTACACCTCTGGCCAAGACTTTGGGGAACACAGGCGTGATGTATATGTTATGTAAGCAAAACCAAACGAAATGAAATAGCTAACTATCTTTACTAATAAAAAAAACCGGCCAAGTGCGTGTCGGACCACGCACAATGAAGGGTTCCGTAGCTGGGATGAACTTATCCCAAGAACAAACTTAACATTGAAAAACATGTTCTCCCATACAAAATGTATGGGAGAACATGTTTTTGCAACTGCAAATTTAAGTTGGCCGATAATTACTCGTTAACTAGTAGAGCCTACTTAGCTGTGATAGTTTTCCTTTTAATTTCGTTATATATACTACTACTGTGAATTTTTCCACATATTACCGTTTAGCTGGCAGGGGGGGCGGCTGTCTTTGGTGCGGCGGGAGCTGGATGCCTTTCGGGCGCGGTTTTCCGCCCTAGAGGCCATTGTACTGCGCCCCCCATTAGCGGCGAGCCAGCCGGCCTCGGGCCAGCGGAAGGTGGCATCATATGCCACCACTGCAGCTGCCCCGACCAAACCAGGGTCGTCGGGGCAGACCAAGGGCAGGGTGGCTACAGAGGCGGCGAGGGCATCGGCCCAGGCTGCGAGTGCACCGGCCCAGGCGGCGAGGGCACCGGCCCAGGCTGCTAGGGCACCGGCACAGGCGGCGAGGGCCCTAGCCCAACAGCCGCCCCCGCCTCCTAATTCTTCTCCGGCCGACGCCGAATGGCAAGTAGCCGGAGAAAAGAAGAAGGCGGGTAAGGCCGCAAGGGCGGCCAAAAGGAAGGCGAGGCGGCAGCGGCGCAAGGAGCGAAGTGTCGCGGCTAGGCTCCGCGCCCCGAAGTCAGCGGCTGTAGTGATTACACTACAGCCGGGAGCGGAGAAGAAGGGCGCGTCCTACCAAAGCGTGCTCGCCAAGGTGGGGCAGGCTGTGGACCTGGAGGCACTCGGCGCCAAGAATGGCCTCAGGCTGAAGGTAACCGCGACCGGGGCCCGGATGCTGGAAGTCCCTGGTGCGGACAGCGGCCCGGCCGCTGACGCTCTGGCCGAAAGGCTCAGAGCATCCATAGACGCGGACGAGGCCCGGGTGTCCAGGCCCACCAGGTGCGCTGACATGCGCATCTCGGGCCTGGACGACTCGGTGACGGAGGCACTGGTCGTGGCCGCTGTCGCTAGGACGGGGGGGTGCTCTGCCGAGCAGGTTAAGGTGGGCACCATCCGTCCTGACTTCGCGGGGATGCAAGCCGTGACGGTGAGCTGCCCCGTGTCGGCGGCCAAAAAGGTTGCCGAGGAGGGCCGAAGGCTTTTGGTGGGCTGGGTTTCCGCGCAGGTCAAACTGCTGGAACCCAGACCTCTGAGGTGCTACCGCTGCCATGTGGGTCACCACGTGGGAGTAAAATGCACCTCGGAGGTGGACCGCAGCGGTAACTGCTACCGCTGTGGTCAGCCCGGTCACAAGGCTGGCTCGTGCACTGCCGCGCCGCACTGCGTCGTATGTGCGGCTGCTGGCAAGCCAGCTGACCACCGGATTGGGGGCAAGGCCTGCGCCAAACCCGTCAAAGCCGGAGGCAGGGGCAAGCCCTCCGCCACCGCCGTCACCGCCGCAGCCGCCGCCACTACTAGCGCCGCCGCTGCCGCTTCCACCGTCGGCGTCGCTGCCGTTGCCGCCGCGGCAGGGTCCTCACAGGGGGCTCGGGAGGGGGCTGAAATGGACTGCCAATAACGGCTCCATTACGCCTCCTCCAGGCGAACATCAACCACTGCGCTGCAGCTCAGGACCTATTGCTCCAGAGCATGGCGCAGTGGTCGATTAACATCGCCGTGGTCGCTGAGCCGTACTTTGTCCCGCCCAGGGATGACTGGGTGGAGGACCTGAGCGGCTCAGTGACCCTAATTTCGTCGGCCGCCGCCGGTACTCCGTCCCTCGAGGCTGTCAAGAGAGGACGGGGTTGCGTGGCAGCACGGTTCGGGGAGATTGTCGTGGTAGGGGTGTACTTCTCCCCGAACCGAACTCTCGCCGAGTTCCACAACTCCCTTGCGGAGTTGAGAGTCGTCGTCGTCGGGTTCGGTTCCCTCCCGGTGCTCGTTCTCGGGGACTTCAATGCCAAGAATGTGGCTTGGGGTTCCCGGTATACAGACACACGGGGCAGGATGGTGGAGGACTGGGCACTGGAGACAGGCCTGGTCGTCCTTAATCGGGGTTCTGTCCCCACGTGTGTGCGGATGCGGGGTGAATCAGTTGTGGACCTTTCGTTCGCCAGCCCCGCTCTGTCGCCGCGTGTTGCCGACTGGCGCGTCATGGAGGGGGTGGAGACCTATTCCGACCATCGGTACATCCGGTTGGACGTCTCCGCCCAGCCCTCGAGCGCGCCGGTCCGACAGGCCCCGAGTGGTCCGCGATGGGCGCTGAAGCAGCTGGACCGGGAGCTAATCCTGGAAGCCTCGATCGTGCAGGCCTGGGTGTCATCACCGGACAGGCCTGCTGACATCAACGACGAGGCGGAGTGGTTCCGGGAGGCCATGTCCGACATATGTGACGTGGCAATGCCCCGGGTCCAGCCCGGCCGTGCTTCGCGCCAGGTGTACTGGTGGTCGCAAGAGCTGACGACTCTGCGCGCCGCGTGCGTTGCTGCGCGACGCCGGTACGCCAGGCACCGCAGGCTCCGTATCCGCCCTCCGGATACGGAAGCCATTCAGGCGGGGTTGTACGAGGGGTACAGAGCGGCGAAGACCGCCCTCCAAGCGGAGATCCTGCGGGCCAGGGGACTGGCCCGCGAGGAGTCGCTGGCGACTCTGGACAGGGACCCGTGGGGACGCCCATACAAGTTGGTGCGGGAGAAAATCCGCCCATGGGCTCCCCCGCTGACTCAGAGTCTCCGGCCTCAGCTTGTGGAGGACGTGGTGAGCGCTCTGTTCCCCTCGAGAGGGGAACACACCGCTCCGCCCATGGCCCCGCCTACTGCGGTGCCCGCTGCGGACCACATCGCCGACGACGATGACGATGCTCCGGAGGTGACCGAGGTAGAGATGAGAGTGGCGGTACGTAGGCTGAATGCCAAGAATACCGCCCCAGGACCCGACGGCTTACCTGGGAAAGCATGGGTCCTGGCCTTGGAGGCTCTCGGGCCTCGACTAAGAGGGCTACTAAGCGCATGCTTGGAGAGGGGCCAGTTCCCACTTCGATGGAAGACGGGGAAACTGGTCCTCATTAAGAAGCCGGGGCGCCCTGCGGACTCTCCGTCTGCCTACCGGCCCATCGTGCTGCTCGACGAGGTGGGCAAGCTCTTTGAAAGAGTAATTGCAGACCGCCTTGTCGGGCATCTGGTGCGGGTGGGGCCGGATTTGACGGAGAGCCAGTTTGGCTTCCGCAGAGGGCGCTCCACGGTGGACGCCATCATGCGCGTGCGGGCCCTCACGACGGGGGATGCTGTTGCCCGGGGTGGGGTCGTCTTGGCGGTGTCTTTAGACATCGCCAATGCCTTCAATACCCTGCCCTGGAGTTGCATTAGAGAGGCACTCCGGTATCACGGGGTGCCGATCTACCTCCGACGTGTGGTCGAGGCCTACCTGACGGACAGGGACATCATCTACCCCGGTCACCTGGGAGAATGGAACCGGCGAGGGATGTCGTGCGGTGTCCCACAGGGATCGGTCCTGGGGCCGTATCTGTGGGATATCGGATACGACTGGGTGCTGCGCGCCGACCTCCCCGACGGCGTCAGCGTGGTTTGCTACGCTGACGACACGTTGGTCCTGGCGCAGGGGAGGTCGCACCAGGCGGCGGCCGAAATTGCGACACGCGGGGTTGCAACAATCGTCGACAGGATCCGGCAATTGGGACTCGAGGTGGCCCTACACAAGTCCGAGGCCATGTGTTTTCATGGTCCTCGGAACGCGCCACCTTTGGGTTCCCAAATAACGGTAGGAGGGGTTCACATCGGCGTCGAGTCGACGATGAAGTACCTGGGACTTGTCCTCGACAGCCGGTGGAACTTCGTGGAGCATTTCCGACGTTTGGCTCCCAGACTGGAGAAGGCTGGGGCTGCTCTGAAGCGGCTCCTGCCTAATCTGGGGGGTCCAAACGCCTCCTGCCGGAGGCTCTACGCGGGGGTCGTGCGGTCCATGGCCCTTTACGGGGCTCCTGTGTGGGCGCGTTCTTTGAGGCTGCGGCCAGCCCGCCGGTTGAACGCGTCCCAAAGGGTCATGGCCATCCGGCTTGTCCGGGGATACCGCACGGTCTCGGGTGAGGCGGCGAGCCTCCTTGCCGGATTGCCGCCGTGGGATCTAGAGGCGAAAGTCCTCGCGCACATATGGGAGTGGCGCGAGGAGGCGAAACGCCGGGGCGTAACTCCGCTGCCGCGAGAAGTCGCGGCACAGCGGACAGAGCTTCGGCGGGATCTCATGGCGACATGGAGAGTGCGATTGTCGCAACCCAGTGCTGGGCACGCCACAATTGCGGCGATAAGTCCCCTCTTTGAGGAGTGGCTAGAGAGGCGCCACGGCGTCCTCACCTTCCGCCTGACACAGGTCCTCACCGGACACGGTTGTTTCGGGAGGTTCCTGTTCCGGATAAGGCGGGAGGAAGCGCCCGGGTGTCACCATTGTGTGGATCGCCCGGAGGACACGGTGGAGCATACGGTGGAGGTATGCCCGGCTTGGGCAGAGCACCGCCGTGTCCTCGTGGAGGCGATCGGCGGCAGTGACCTCTCGCGTCCAACCCTGGTGCAGGCCATGGTACGGAGCGAGAGGGAATGGGGAGCCGTCACCTCCTTCTGCGAAGCAGTAATGCTCGCAAAGGAGGAGGCGGAGCGCGTGAGGGAGAGGCAAAGTTCGCGCCCTCACGCGCCTAGCCGCCGTAGGAGACGCCCTGGGCGTCGGGACTCCTTGGAGGATTCCCGGCCACCGTAGGCGCGGGCTTGCGGGCGGTGAGCAATGGGTAGCTCGCCCCCGATAAGGACCAGGCCCGGGTCGACGGCGCGTTGTGTTCCACGCGCGCCTCAAAGAGATGTCAGCACCAATGGCGGGGCCCACTAGGGCCGATGCCTGCTGGGGTTGCGGGAAAGTCCGAAAGGGATACCGTGGCCCCTGGCAACACAGGCAACTGAAGGAACACGGGTGGGTTTTAGTCAGTAAGAGTCTGACACGCCCTCCCGCTCCGCCCAGAGCGGGAGAAGTTATTTGATGATTTCCCACCCAAAAAAAAAAAAAAAAAAAAAAAAAGGGGGGGGGACAAAAATTTGCACTTTAAAGCTTAATATTTCACAGACGGATCCTTCAATCCAAAAATGGTTTTAACACGCTCACAATATTTTTGAACGAGCTTTCTAACGATACCCCACACCATGGGATAGACGAAAAAAAAAAAGATATCCCCACTTTACATGTAGGGGTACTAAAAAAAATATTTTTCATGATTTTATTTTACCACTTTGTCGGTTTCATTAGTATGTATACTCATGCCAAATTACAGCTTTCTAGTACTAACAGTCTCTGCCCTAAGCGGGGGACAGACAGACAGACGGACAGACAGACAGACAGACAGACGGACATGGCGAAACTATAAGGGTTCCTTGTTTACTACGGAACCCTAAAAAATCATGCAATGTTATTTGACCACTTATACCAATGCTGTATCGTAGGCGGATATGGGTCGGTATTTAGTGCAGGAAATGAACCAATAAGCTAAGAGTACCGGTTCGCCGTGAAAGCCTTCGTCGTGGCGTGGGTAATACCGGCCGCGATCAAATGGTTAACTAGTCTGTTTTATGTGAGAAAATATTGAAATGGTTGTTTGCTTTGGTTGGCAGGGTATGCTACAGCGTCGACGCAGCTGTACGTATCCCGTCTGCATCACTCCATGATGATTGAAGAAATCGTGGAATACATCAGATCCAAGACCAAGTGCCTTTCAGAGTAGAGAAGTTGGAGTCTTGGAGTCTTGAAGTTTCTTCAAGTCGTTTGCGGTGCGGGTTCCAACTCAGTACCCAGAAATCTTCATGAAAGAAGAGTTTTGGCCGAAAGGTGTGGCGTACCGACGTTTTCGTGGAAGGTTATGCGACGCCGACACAGTCATCATTTCGAGTAAATGAGTAATAAAAAATAAAAAATTGTGTATTAATATTCTATTATAATATGTTTAGGTTAAGGTATTTATCGATGGGCCTGTGTCGCCTGATATAAATGCTATTATTATTGTTGTTGTTTATGCAGAGCTTTTGCGAAGTGAGCTGCCGATAATACTAGCCTATGTGACAGTTTCTGAATCAGTTTTAATGTCTCTAAGATAACTGGATGTACTATTTAGTCTGTTATCATCTAGTCAACTTTAAGCGTCTACAGTGGATGTTCATAAGAGTAGGCACTGCTGGAAATGATCCTCTAATGATGAATGATCATCTAAACCATTACAGATGGAACTCGAATTGGTGATCACACGTACCAATTCGTGATCCATCTGTAAGGGTATAGATGTCTATACCAAAAGTAAGGACAGAATTTTGTTTGATATTTTATTCGGTTTTTTTTGTTGTTCAATTCGGTTCAGTATTCGCGTGTTGTCTCTAATCACAGTAATAACTTAAATCTAATTATATGCACTCATTTGAACATACCACTTTTACTTGTGCTTACCACTGCAGAGTTACACTCATAAAAATCTACATAGGTAGTAAACAAGTTTGCTAAAGAGCAAGATTCAGGAAGGAAATACACTTGTTTTAAAGGTCACTTGTTACCTACGTATGAATCATTGGTGAACGTACTTTCACTCAGATTTCGATGAAATAATACTAAAATTATGATTGGCGCTCATTCCTTCTGGTGAATCATACGATATTCTGACCATAAAAGAGAGTTTTTCAATAACTGTTCACTTATTTCTCTGTCTCAACATTCAGATTTGAATTCGGATTCGTTAAAATAGGATATTAATTTAGTTTTGAGAATTATTTTTATTGCTCATTTAAATCAAAACGGATATTCTCTGAATTATTCAAAAACACGTGTTTTACAAACTTTAAATAACAAACTGGTTTATAAAACATTTTATTAATTCCTAATGCCACTTTTTTTTCATTTTTGCATGCAAAAATAATAAATTCTTTTTTAAATAAATTACATTTTTGTTCTTCGTTAAGTCTCCATATTATTATTATTATTTATTATTATTAATTTATTTCAGAGAAACTCCATATAGGTTACATAAAATCATACAATGTTATTGTGTTAGTAACAGCAAATGTAGCTAAAATTATGTTAGTATTGTTAGTACCTATATTTAACCGATGCCTATGGCTGTCCGTATCCACATATTTTGGAAAGGACAGTCAAAGCGGGCAGCTATAGCATTTAGGATACTGTTGCTGCTGCTTCGTAGACGGTGCAGCAAAGAGTTTGCTTTCTTGCGCATGATGGCTGGAAAGCCATCCGTACGTGCTTCAGCAAACATACCAGACGCGCTGCAGCGCCACGGCAGCCCCAACAGCATCCTAAAAGCGTTATTATACTGGGTGCGCAGGGCTCCGTAGGTTCGCTCCGTATGCTTCACCCACAGGCCACTCGAGTAGAACGACTGGCAGAATGCCTTAAAAAGTGTTATTTTCACCTCGTTGGTGCAACGTGCGAACCTGCGAGCGAGCATATTGCCTCTCACCGCCAAAGCCCTGCGCTCCCTCTCAATGTCCTCGTCATCCTTAAGGTCACTTGTTACAATGTGACCCAGATACTTAAACCTGTCCACTACTTTCAAGGCTGCACCGTTAAGGATGACAGGGGGAACATATGCGGGATAGTATTTACCTGCTCTAAATACCAGTAGTTCACTCTTTTTGGAGTTGTATTTAAGCCCGTGCGACAACGCATATGCCTCACACTGAGACACCAGATTCCTTCATCCGCTGATTGAGGGGCTCAGCAGCACCATGTCGTCTGCATAACTAATATTGTTTACACATTTGTCATCAATAAAACAGCCGACATGAGTGCCACTGAGCCGCTCAATCAGCTTATTTACATACAAATTAAACAATAGTGGCGAGCTTAAGCCCCCTTGTCTCACACCACATTCCAATTTATAGTCGTCTGATAAAGTACCGGCCCATCTCACCTGATTTCTCTGATTTGAGTACCAGTACTTGAGAAGAGAGGTACACTCCGCCGGTACACCCGCGCTTCCTAGCTTCTCCCACAGCACGTCATATGCTACGAGATCAAAAGCTTTTGATAGGTCGAGAAAACACGCGTATACCGGCGTCCTTCTCTCTGTGTAGTACTTGACAGTATGTTTCAGGCAGAGTATGGCGCTTTCTGTCGACAGACCGGCTCTAAAACCGAATTGCGCGTCCTGCAGGTCGACGTGCCTCATGAGATTACCATTCAACAGACTGTCAAGCACCTTGGCTGTTATTGTAGCAAGTGAGATGGGTCGATAGTTAGCTTTATCTGACGCGTTACCCGTCTTGTTTTTTACAATGGGTACCACAATTGTACTCATCAATGGCTCAGGTAAATAAGAGTGGCACAGGAACAAATTGAACATCATACTAAGCACTCGAGGTAAGTGAACCCCTGCATACTTAAAGTGTTCTATACTGAGACAGTCGTGACCAGGCGATTTCCCCCTTTGCATGTTTTTAATAGCGTTTGAGACACTTTTCGCTGAGAAATACACACTACGCTCAGTCACCACTGTCTCGGCATCAACACGCGACGACGGGTTCAATGTCGACTGCACAGTAAAATATTCCCTAAACATATTGGCAATCGTTTTATGATCATGAGCGCCCTCAACGCTCACAGGAAGGCCAGGCCTAACATTCAGTTTATTGGTATTTTTCCAGAACGCTTTAAAATCTTTGGCTGAGTGATTGGATGCGAGTAAATCCATTTTTAATTGTTCTTGTCTATCTTGACACCATTATAATTTAGCTTTAAAAGTCGTCCGCGATTCTAACATTTCATTGTAGATAGTCCCATGTTTTGGTTTTCCCGCCAAAATCCACATCCTGAATCTGAGCCTAGCCTCCCCATGTGCGCCGGCGACGTGCTTATTCCAGCCAGTTACATATCCTTTCTTTCTGGTACATTTTGTGTACTTATATGACTCTTTAGCCGCGTCAGTTAAGATACTTATAACATCATTATACATTGACATTTTGTTCATATGACCTCCCCAATAATAATTAGACTGAGAACATTTTTTGTTCTTCTTTCATATTTAGTGAATTTTCTATTACACTTTAAAGTATTTATTCAAAAAAATACATTGATTCTCGCAAAAAAATTGCTAAAATGTGCGCATTATGGATGGAGTTATCGAGAAGTATCTTGATGCTGCGTGAGCGTGCGTAATTCATTGCACTTTCAGCTTATTGTGGTGACTCGCACGAATTTACTCGCCCCAAACGGGCGAATCAACACTTTAAATTAATATTTTTTTTCTTGAGGTTATCCGCACGAAGGGCGAATCGAGAACTCCAGAAATACTTATTAGGCAAATTGCACAATTTGAATTTTATGCAAGAAAGTTAACAAAAAAATGAAAAATTTACCAATTCCTTATACATATTTCTGGAGATGTCGATTCTCCCAAAAATCAATGCATAGTTTCTGCTCGGTTAGATTAATAGCAGAGCTTGTTCTAAGTCAACCTGGCTAGCTACCACCATCTTATCTAAGTCTGTCGCCATAACAACAATGTTAACAGCATTGCTCTGTTTCGGTAGTTAGAGATAAGAAAGTTGGCTTCTTTCTGTCTGATTATCACTTACCATCATGAGATGAAGGCCAAGAGAATCCCCGTTGAGGTTTGAAAAAAAATGGGCAATACCAATAAATCTACAAACATTGTAAAAACAAATAAATGATCTATTCTTTTCTTGTTTTTTTAAAAGAAAACCCTAGCATACTCATCCGTCACGCAGACCCAGGACAGGTTTTTAGCGTTGCCGATGTTCAAAAATAGAACCCCTCAAAGATAGATTTGATAGATGCATTTCCAATTTGTGGGCAACGGCTTTTTGCTGTACACATCCCTGGTGCCAGTCGATGACATGACGGATGACGGGATAACGTATTGACAGGATATAGAGGCGTCATGTCAATGTCGTCATATTTTAGAGCATGGCTGTGGTTTTGTGATAGGATTTCAGAGTAAACAAAAAACAATTATAACTAGCTGTGCCCCGCGGTTTCACCCGTCGTTTGATTTTTCTTTCTGACTTTCTTTGTTTTTGGCTTTTTTCGGCTCCTGCAAGTCATAGCGTGATGTTAAATAGCTAACCTTTCTCAAGAATAAATTGGGCTATCAAGTGCAAAATAGAATTTTTGCATCGTATTGTGTATGTGGTTTCCATGGAGATTTAGTTTATTGATTGACGAAAACGTCGGATAAGGATAAATTGGTTTTCATTTTTATATATTTTTTTTTTTTTTTTTTATGTGTTTATGTTTACATTGCCTGCTGATACAGTACCGAATTTTTACTTACTATAACGTCGAACAATATAAACTACATAATAAGTTATCAGCGGTACCTCATAACGTCAATTTCTTTTGACATTACTGTTTTGACATTACTGACACTAGCCCAGATTTTAGCGACTAAACTCTCAAACATAGGTGGGTTAAATATTTAAAAGTTTAACCCTGGGTTTACATGTAATTCTTGGTGGTACAAGATGAATTATTTGATTAACCCTGAATTATCTGTTAACTCCCGAGTTATTTAGGATAACCCATGAACGAACCCAAGTGGGACAACCTTTGGGTTTCGTGAGCTTTAATACTACGAGTTGAATGTTCCGACTCGAAGGACCATAGATAACCCTTGGCTTTGTGTTGATTGAGACTGGTGTTCAAACAATTTGATTGGAAAACTATGAAGTACTTACTTATGAAGTTTTTGTGGTAATTTTTACAAAACCTTCAAAAACTATTCTTGATTTAGATAACTTATTTTTCATCTAAATTCACTTAACATAGATTTTCACCCACACAACTCACATTAGCTTTATAGATTACCAGTTATCTAGTATGCATTTTAGGTTATTAGCAAAACAATAACAATAAATCATACGCAAATCTACAAAACATTGCTCTACAAACCTAAAATTAATTCTATTATAATCTATCAACCTTCATCGAAATGTTTTTACCTATATGTAGTTAACTGTTCAAGGTGAACTGGCACTCGAGTTTGTAAATGTCGACTGCATTCATCGTTATGATTTAAATCACTTGAAATACTGGTCTCCGGTGCATCTGGTGGTCGATGAAGGCAAATGATAGAGTATATTAGGTTAGAAGAAGGTATTTCTAATTTGGAACTACAGTTATCGTCATCAGGAATTAGGAGACGTACGCAACTAAGCTTGGACTTTCCAAAAACTGTTGTTTTGTGAATGTGAGGACGTTGTAGGCTCAACAGACTGTCGATTTGCAGACTATTTTCTATTTTGTTAAGTATCTTGTTGACAGGCCTACACTGTCTTCTCATACCTATTCAAACTACATTTTTGAAAACATTGCAAAACCCATCTATTTTTAAAAGAGTAACCGTGGAGTTTCTTGCCGGCTCTTCTCCATAGGAAAGGACCAAATGGAACTGTGCACCTAGCTTCTGACATCTCATAAGTGCCGTAGGTTTATGTGAAATAAAATATTTTGATCTTGATTTTGAATTAGTCGAAAATATTGTTTTCTGTCGTCAGTTGAACCATAATTATACCACCTAGTAAAGTGTTATATAGTTTTGTGTTTAAAGGCAACTTTGAAAAGTGTTCTGTTTATTTGCCTGCACACATTTTTTCCACAAAACACCATAGTATCAATATTTTTCCCACAATTTAACTTGATTTTAATGCACTAGCGACTATCTAGCGATGGTTTTTTAAAGAAATATGTTTAGATTGTCAACAATTTATGTTAAACAAATTACTATTATTTTCAAATATAAAAGCAGTGAATCTGCAATGAAAGAAACATCGCAAAATGATCTTGTTTGTGTCACAGTTTTTGTTCTCAAACATGATATTATTACGTATTTAAAATTCATTGAAGTTCACATTTAAAGCTTATTACGTAAACGTTTAAGAAACAGGTGTGCCTGTTTTTGGTTCGACGACGTTTACACCTGTGGCATATCGCACATGAAATTTTAGGGTTCCCCGTCTGTTTATGACGTGTAAAATTTCTCACTTTCACAATAACTTGCTTACCGACTGACTGTTTCAAAATTATCGTTTCAAAATACGTACTCAAAAAAGTTTTATTGAAATAAATGATGGTAATCTAAACATAACATAACACCACGCCTGAATGTTATCCTAAAGGGTCGGGCAGAGGTGTAGGTTTACCTATCTGATGGCTAAATGTGGGTGTACAGATTTCGCCAGTCAAGTTAAAGTTCCATGTAGTAGGGGGCGAGCCTATTGCCATCAACCGGGCACCAATCCAGACTCCGGACAGAGAAATTCCTGAAAACATAATAACATTTTGCCTGACCTGGGAATCGACCTCGTGCTCAACTATTACTGATAAATTCCTGAAAAACCCCAACAACACTTCGACCTGGGAATCGACCTCATGCTCAGCAGAAGAAATCTAAAATTAGGAGCAAACTCTTTATTACAATGGCTAGTTTTACACAGGAATCGAACTAGTGACACACAGAAAGAAAGACAGTAATATATTATCCACAGTACATTAGAGGCAACACAGTGTGTTGGTCAGTAGGTATAGATATGTTTTTAATAAGTTCTGACGCAATATTGTCACTTCTTGCCGATTTCATATACAAGGTGCGAACATAAATTTTTAAGAAATCGAAAAAATATGAAAGAAAAAACAGAGCGGGGTCCAAAATCCCACTTTAAACGGGCCCAAAGTGAGTAGAAAATATTTATATGGGCCGTAAACTTAAAAGCCACATTATTTTAAATGATAATCCTATTCATGGTCCGGGAGAGCTTTTGGCCATCGTCCAGAAACATCACTTTTCTTCATAGACCTTTACGGAATAGTAAACCGAAGTATGTAGTTCAGCTTTTCTTTTTTGTACAAGTAGTAGAAATAACCTGGACTTCAGAGGCCTTAGTGTAAGTTTGCAAGTGAGTTAACTATCACGTTTGCGTTCAGATTTTTATTCTCACCTTTATATTCTTAGCATTATGATCTAACAGTCAAATCTTAACGCAAACGCGATAGTTAAGTTTACTCACTTGCAAACCTACACTAAGGTCTCTGAATTTTACTAAAACTATTTGATGAGAGCACAAAAGAACCTCTCAGCTCGCTTTTCGTGGCTGAGATCTTCTTAATTCCGTAATGGATTTTAATGCAATTTTAACCATTATTTATTACATTTATTCCGAAAGTTATAATTATGTGTACAATAAATTAATATTTAACTTACAAAAACTGTCAAAAACTCACCATTGAGAGACCATTGTAACGTTTATAAATTAGTAGATTTAGGCCCCAGGTAAAATGACAGAAATCTCTAAGTTTTGGGTCGCTAGTTCAATAATATGGTAACTTTTTCTGTTATTGTCGCGATCAGCAAATTAACTACCAAGATTGGAGATGACTTATACCTAATGAAGATATAGCACAGAATGATATGTACAAAAGAGGAGTATTACGAACTTTTAACACAAAGACGGGGCCATGTAGCAAGAAATCTTTTGCAAGAACCCACCAAACTTTTTCATTATCCTCACCTCATTTAAATATTATCGCTGGCAATTTTAATATGTGATACACTTAGCAACGCTTCCTGCATGCGTTGCACTGATATAATTGTCACAATCTGCTCAGTAACTCCACATTAAGGTCAGTTGCAAAATGTACTGAGTGAAAGTAGTTTTACAACACCAGGTTTCAAGACCCCTTCCTCTATACAGTTTCCTAGAAACGCCAGGTCTTTGCCCTGGTTGATTAATGACCAGTCTATAAGATCTCTTGACTTGGTTTGTCTTCAAAAAGACTTAGAACAAGCTAGAGGTCTGTTAATTGGTTTTCGGTACAACATAGTTGAGCAAATACTCGATTCTTGTTTAACGATTGTGTCTCGATGAATGATACGTTAATCATTATAATCGTATGATCGGTAATTTGACAGGATTTTGAGTGTTTCGTCACTACAGAGATTATTTTGTTTGTAATGATACGTCTGCGTGCATTTTGAAATGTAATTTGGAAATTGTCTTAGAGGTGGATAGTCGATTAGACATGAATCCTTGAAAAAGAGATCGGTCAGTAATAATAGAATTTTGAAAGCATTATTATAATAATGATAGTAATGACATGGGATCTTGACCGTACTTCCGGGATTGTCCTGATAGCCGTGGAATACCGCTCCACTCCTCAAGCACCTCAGGAAGTGTTGCCCCCTTGTCGCTACGACACTTTGTGCTAGCGATCGTTTTCGGGGGCCCATTATTGAGTGTGCAAGTCACCCCCTGCCATTTTATCGGTGTATTTATATAAAACATTGGTCAGGCAGGGGCCATAGTATTTCCATAGTTCGAGATAACCAGTTCACTTAGCCACCCAAATCCATAATCCAATATCTTTGTTTCCACATCCTGCAATAGTCCTACACCAACCGGCGGTTGTCCTTGGCTGCACTTGCATAGTGCGAAAAGGGATTATCGTCGGTTGGTGCCTCATTTCAACAAAACGTCTAACGGGCCTCTGCGAGTTGGCTTTGGCCCCTCGTAAGCCTTCCAAAGGTCCGGGACCCCAGGGTCCCGAGATAATTATGTCAAGAGACGATAAATAATAGTAATGATATGCCTAGTATAACTACAAATAAAATACTGGCATTCTGCATTCTGGATGATACCAATTAATCATTATTAGGATGTGGATAGAAGGTAAATGACGGCTGGGTAAGGAATTAATCCGGAAGGTATAGAACCAGGTATTGTGGCGCAACTTGGGAGAGGCCTAAGTCCAGCAGTGGAATGCGAAAGGCAGAGTTGTTTGAATAGGTCTGGAATGTGGTTCAGGTAAGATTTAGATGACGAAACTGAATTTAAGCCAATTACTATAAGGAGGCTAACAAAATGTATTTACAAGGCAATTGTGAGTGGAAACGCCGGGAGGGGACGCCCTAGGAGGACATAGTGACCTTATTAGGGATGTTTTTCAGAAAGGTCAGGTGCGTAGTACTCGCACCCGGCGTGCGTGTATGATCAGATGTATGAACGTTAACGAGGCAAAAGGAATTTGTAAGGATCGTAGCAGGTGGCGTTCTGTACTTTCTTCCTACCCCCATGGGAAAAAGGCGTGAGTTTATGTATGTATGTATGTATGTACTATAAGGAGCTCTTTTGCGCCTAAAGCTAGTTGGCCAATCTCAAAGGCGTCACACAAGTAATCATTATAAACAATAATAATCTGTTTCACGCAAATAGTGACTTACATAATTGCAGAAGCGCAAAACAGTTATTTGCACTAATTTCATTCTGCCTAGCCTTTTCCCAATCATGTTGGGGTCGGCTTCCAGTCTAACCGGATGCAGCTGAATACCAGTATTTTACATGGAGCGACTGCCTATCTGACCTCCACAACCCAGTAACGGGGTAATACGATACCCCTTGGTAAGACTGGTTGTCAGACTTTCGGGCTTCTGATCCACGAATGACCGGCCGCAACTGAGCCGGAACCAACGGCTTAACGTGCTTTCCGAAGCACGGAGGAGTCTCGGTATATAAAGATGGTCACCCATCCACGGACCAACCCCGGCAAGTGCAGTTTAACCTGATGGATCGACCCGTGCGGCTGTTATTACTTAGCCACGAGCTCCACGAGCACTAATTGCACTTAAGGTATGTTTAATAATAAACTCGTAACGAGTCTCCTTCGATATTGTTACCGTTAGATTACATTAGGCAATATTTGTGGAACCTGTTCTTGTATATTAGTGCACTAATGCAATTGGCAACATTGCAATTAACTGTCCGAAGTTTTTTGTTGGGCATTTATTATTAGATTTTGTCACCTCATATGAAATTCCGTAATTATACGGAAACTTGAGGCCGCGAGAGCAAGAACGGCCTAAATACTAATTTGTCTTATTGAGATAATAATAATGTATCATTTTATTCTCTCTTCACAATATGTGGTCTTAAAAATAATGCGAACTTAAAATTGTAAAACTTTTCCCACCTTTGTGAAAGACTGGTTACAGGTCTCCAGGACCCTCACCTCGGTAAGATTTTGTTCCTTGTTGATTCCAGAAAGGGTTATTCAGAGTGTACCTATAATACACCCACCTTTCGCAAGTTATTACATGGGACTTAAACATAACTATTACCATCAAGCGGGCATAAATCCAGACTCCGAGCTGCTGTTGAGAAATTCCAGATGGTAAAACCCAATAACACTTTGCCCGACTTGGGAATCGAACCCATGCTCTGCAGTAGGTCCAACGACGTAGTCTTCACTACATGTTATAAAATAAAGTCACTCTGTCTGCCGCGATACTGGAACTCAAAAACTACTGAACGAATTTTTATACGGTTTTCAGAAATGGACAAAGTGATTCACAAGAAAGTTTTAAGTGTATAATTCACCAAAATTGGCTGAAAGATGACGAAGATAATTGAAGATGTAAAAAAATCATGCCTACTGGGAGCTTTACTGGCGTGCGCCACGTAAATTAATAGAGTTATATGAAAACAATGTATTACGGAATTAATACATTGTTTACGTGGATTAAATTAACACATAGGGTACTTTTAATCCCAGTAGTACGTTCCCGCGGGATATACAGGATGACGACCGACCTTCTTATACAAAATGGCCCAATCGGGTATACCTTTATACAGAAAAGTCGTTTTTTTTTTTGCGAATTCATATTTGGTCCCATAGTAAAAGTTGTTCATATTGATGAGTAGAACACCCCCTTAAATTTTGTTGCATGTTTTCAAATTCAGCCTGTATTTCGACATCCATGCGGGCGAAGCCGTGGGCAAAAGCTAGTACAAATCCATCCATCTACAAAACTGCATACTCAATCACCAAACATTATGTTACCTGACCCTAATATGTTCCGGCAGTGCTCAAGAGTATAATATGTGGTCTGACCCACTTTCGTAAGTTCGGTTATTGATTCCAATTAGTAATGGTACATTACCATTAGGTATGTAGCGAATAGCAAAACCGTATGTGTATGTAGAATTATATGCTGACAAAAAGATGAAAGACGGCAATGATGTTGGTGTTGTTTGCATTGGAAATTATACTATACGGTATTCAGTGCGTTGAAATCCTAGAATATCATATTATGTAACAATTTGACAACAACTATAATAGTTTTGTAAAAAAAAAAATTTTTTAAAGAGTGTCCGTGAAATTTCTTGCCTGTTCTTCTCCATAGGTACTACGGTGTATTACGGTGTTCCCTTGTTTCGCAGACAGAAATTTCATAGAATTTACTGTACTAGGAGAATTTAGGATGCAAGAGCGAGCGAAGCGAGCTCGGGACTTGGGGCACCCCGACTCGGACAGGTTAGGTTAGGGAAGACCCCGCCATCCCCTTCGAGGTTATTTTTTTATAAACCACCCAGAAGTAGGAGCCCCGCGAAGCGGGGCTCCGTCGACTACGCTTTGTTATTCTTGCCATTCAGAAATAGGCGTTTCTAAGTAAAAAAAATATATTAAGTAAACAATATGAGGATAAAGAATATTTGATTTGTTATTTTATGTTATGAATATCGAAACATTAAATTTTATTTGTAACAAAAATCTATGATTTAAACATTTTCAAAGTAAGTATTCTGCGTATTGATTATTCTATGAAATGATAATATAAGAAACATTTTATGTGAAACGAAATTCTATTAAACTGTTGTCTATAAAACAACGTACAACCACTTATTACGCTTTGGAATGGGCAACTAGCTTCATATTTCTGACTGACCGACTCCTTGACAATTCAAAAGTGCCTGTAAATGGTTTAACTGAAATAAATGCTTTGAGTTTGAGTTTATGAATTCACAATATGAATTGGTTCGCAACAAACTAGATCTCAGTTTGTTACGAAACATGTTTGTCATTGTCATGTTAGATATCCTGCACGCGTAGCACTATCACCTTAGGAACGGGTTTTGTCGACGGAAGAATAGACAAATTGACAGATTCTCATTGTGCATCTGTCATTTTGTCTATTCTTCCGTCGATAAACGCTGTTTTATACCGATATCCCGCTTGCTAAATATTACGACGATTATCAAGCCACAAGTGAACAGGTTATTTCTAGCATGTAGTATCGTTGACAGCATCATCGATTACCATCAGTTGAGATTAGTGGTCCAACGAGAACATCCCAAATCTAGCTGAAGAAGGCCCTGTAGCAGTCTTTTCATCTGTAAGTAAATACAATTAGTACAGAGTAGCATAGTATTATCTACCATATGATAATCAATTTGTCATCGCCAGGCATGACACAATTTAAAGACATTTTTTTTAATTCAATGATAATTGACACTTTCTTCCTTGTTCATACAAAACTTTTACAAGTTATTACTTTTCTTTTCCCATGACACATGACTGAAGACAGATAGGAAGATAAAGGTACATTCAAAGGTTACTCTCATTACCTTTTGAGAGGCAAGATCGTGAGTGGAACATAACGCTGTAAACACTGAGAAAACAACACTAATCAGCGTGACTCGAACTTTCGTTTCAACCTCATTATGTCCTCCATTTGCAATGTTTAGGTATATACCTGCACGTGCAGGTAGAAATGTCAAGTAATTACTTATACCTGTTGAAAAATAGTGAAGGAAGTCGTGAGGGGACTTCGTGGTATTAAATTGTCAGCTTGTAGTTGCTGAGTAAACGTGTGAATGTAAAGAGACGTCTCAAGACGTTACTTGCTGGAAGATAATCATTTTTACATCAGCTCAAATGTAGGGTTTCCATTAAATTACGAATTCGTAGGCTGGATTTTGAGTATATTCAGATATTCGATTGATGTGGAATCTGTGTAGGTACCAAAGCTGGAATTAAGTTCAAGACAGAATAATTATTATGGGATGCAATAGACGTAGATATATTTAGTAACCTATTCCGCTTAACTATTTTTAAGGAGTCTTAAAAAACCCTGTAAGAAATCGACACGTGTTTCACCTCTCAACGAGGCATCCTCAGGATGACGATTGACTTGTCGCGAGCCCGTACACGACGTGTTAACACGCCGAGCGCTGGACGCTGAGTTGCTCAGCGTCCATATATCTACGTCTATTGTATTTTATAATGGATTTCCGCCAAGTCACGCCTGAATCAATTAACTATCAATCATTAATGGATCCATCGAAGTATTATTTGACATACTATACATTGTTAAATCTAAATGCATAACAAGAAAGCTGGTTCATCTAAGAACAACAATTAGTAATGACCACGGAATTCGGCATAATTGTGCAGTTCGCGTGTTGTATTGAATACGGCTGCAATATGAGATAATAACTTCTCACTAACATTGTTGGCACGCATGTTTTTAAATATCTTATAAGAGTAGGTATCTGAATTCGCGAAGATTTTAATTAGAACTATCGGATTAGCAGATTGTTGTCCATAAAACTGGATAACAATTTGGATTCAATGCAATAGATTTGTTTACAATATTCCAATCTTATTGGGAGTTATTTATTAGACCCGTTTGGGGTTGGCACACATGGGGTCCTAGTAGTGCCCATTTGGTCAAGGGGTTGGTCGACTCTTCACGTGACCAGAGGGCTGGCTTATTTTTTGTCCAACGAACCAGCATCGCCATACAACGCCGCTGCTAACCTTTTGGGCACTTTTTAAATAACGTCAAGTCAATTCTTTCCAACTCCTCGATAATCTTCTGCTTCTTATATTATAAAAATGAATTGCTGTTCGTTAGTCTCGCTAAGAACGACTGGACCGATTTGGTTAATTTTAGTTTTGAAATATTTGTGGAAGTCCAGGAAAGGTTTAAACGGTGAGAAAATATGGAAAAAGTAGGTGGGGTAGGTAGGGTAGGTAGGTAGGTATGCATGTAGATAGGTACCTAGGTAGTTTTGCAGGTTGGAAGGTAGGTACGTAGGTGTAGGTATGTAGTTAGGTAGGTACGTAGGTATGTATGTAGGAAGGTTAGGTAAGTAGGGTAGGTAGGTAGGGTAGTTAAATAGGTGGGTAGGGTATGTAGGTAGGTACGCCATAAGTACTTAGTGCTACCCGTGCGAAACCGGGGGGGGCAGCTAGTTTATTATAAATGACTGGCGCTATGTAGTGGGAAAGACTACACGTCTCTGTCTGATCACGTAAAAGACATCAACGATATCCACATAAGCAATTTGCTGTTCTCTGCCTAAACCACATACACTTACAAAGTAATTACTAGTCCTAAAGAACTATGTCCGGTAGCCACATTTGGTTCGTCAGTCGAATAATACTTAGTCGGAAATAATACTTTCACTCATGAAGTCATGACTGCGATGATCGATTGTTTTACGTTGCAAAACACATATCCATTTTGGTTGTCTGCCAAAGCATTAATACCCTTATTTCCATTCGTTTTGCAAGGAAAGTGCTGTTTAATTCAAGGAGGATTGAATTCGTTTTAGTGTTTAGGTGTCGCTGTTAGCTGGCAATCTGACAAAATCTAGGTGTTGGCAGTTTATCACTACTTTCTTCGTGATCGATTACAGAATAGTTAACTGAGTTCCTATAAATTATAATAATCAGCCTCTATTGTTGTTGTTGTTGTATTGTTTGTTATTGTTGTGGAGTGGTGAGTGGTCAGTGGTGAGTTCCCTCTCACCAAGAGCAGGTCTACCTCCTCTTGGTGAGAGGGAGTGGGCCATAATCCACCACGCAGGCCCAGTGCGGGTTGGCAGATGTCTGGTTTCTTAACTATGTTTTCCTTCGCCGTTTTGAGAGCAGTGGTGATGAAATAATTTACACACAGTAAAGCGCTTGCCTAGGTTCGAACCTACGACCTAGAACAAGTCGCAGCTGTTACCACTGGACCACACACTGCTCTTCCAATAAAAGCTTAAGCAAAATCAGTCTTATTTGCGTATTATAAGTTCGTGTTGACACGAAAGCATAGAAATAACTACTAACTGATACCATTATTCTGTTTCTTTACTAACTATTTTGTAGGGAACAACCTTTATAAGATATTTCATCGCATTACCTGGATCAACCAAGATAAACAGCTCTCGTAATACCGTAACGGTAAATTTAAACTGACGTAAACTGTACTTTATAACTTAAGATTTATACTGTAATCTGCAAGCTTTAGTAATTATTTCATAGGATATTATAGCCTTTAATACTTTAAATTTCCATACAGAAAAACCCAACCTGGGAAAGTATACAGGACCTGCCCCTTAGCAACTTCTCTCGCAACCATTTAAAAAATGCAACCATGCTTCAGGCATGTCTTACTAAAATGTTTAGTTACGCCGATTTAAATTACAATTGTTAATAAGTAAATTGACAGAACTAATGGAGTGTTGCGGTCGTGTCTTGAATGTGATATTTTTTGTCTCATTCGCACTCACAGCGCATACGCAAGGGGTGAAAGGAACCGAACTGATTTTGACGTTGACAAAAACGTGTGGAATTCAGAGTGTCAGAGATCTTGATACTTTGTGAGGAGACTAAGAACATGCCCCTATA
This sequence comes from Eupsilia transversa, assembly GCA_914767815.1. NCBI lineage: Eukaryota > Metazoa > Arthropoda > Insecta > Lepidoptera > Noctuidae > Eupsilia > Eupsilia transversa. Next base: position 1,856,576 of record OU611880.1, read on the forward strand.
AGTATTCAATTCAATACCTTACTTTAGAATTGCACAGATTCAAGAATTTAAGCTCACTTTGGAACTATGTAGATATTATCTCATTGAATTTGAATAAAGCATTTATCAATGTTGTGGTACTAGCTTAGGTACCTAAAGAAAGGTTGGTACCTATAAACTTACGGGCACATACACTCCACATATCCACCCACAGATGTTACTATAAACATGTTAGTTAATAAAACTAAAAGATAACTTTCGCATTCTTTTTTTTTATGCCATATAACCAATGTCTATTTCCAAAAAGTCTGTTATTTTTTAGTTCCTAGTAACCTACGTCCCAAGAAATATTTCTCACCGTGTCTACACTCCGACCTTCAAATTAGTACCTTGCAGAACTGCCTGTTATTAACATAATTTTACTATTTGTAATATTATCATATTTGATCATAATAATAGTCTTTGCGGTGACCCAGGAATTAAGATAAAAAAACATGGCGCAGCTAATTGCTGGTCTATCCACGTAAATTGTAAAAAAAATGATAAATGATAACATTAAACGTGTGCAAACAAGTTTATAGGTATATAAAATTATAAAGAAATAAGTAGCTGTTGAACTTTTAAAAGTAGTGGTTTGTCGCTAAATTCTATCCAACCAAAAAGATAAAACAATCGCATAATATACAAATAGACATTCTCCACAATATAAAAAGAACTATAATAATAAAAATATGCATTGAAAAAGCACTCTCGTTTTTATACCAATCAAAATTCAAGACAAAGCTTCAAGACAGTTAGGTCCGCATATCGGCGCAAACGCACCTTTGAATAACCAAGAACCACGAAACGCAAGACTTTCCGTCGCACGGTCAGTCCACGACTGTCTCTCAAACCGGACAGACGACAGGACAGACATGTCTTTATGTCAAACGATTTTTATATAAATTTGTCTATACGAATCTAGTTTATATAGCAAAAGTGTACGAACAAAAAAAAAATTGTGCTTTTTTTTTATTATTCACGTGTTTTTGTGACCGACTGTACTGAGTGCGGTACTGTGTTGTGCGGATATTTGGTTTTCTAATTTATTTCTTGTATTGTGATTTTCGTGGGAACCCGGAAAAATGGTGAGTAAAATGATTTTTTAATGGAAAAATACTTATAATAGATATCATTATAATATTTACATTGTTTTGACGAAAATAGAAAGTTCTTAGAAAGTTTTGTGCTGTTAAGCTACTAATATAATGATAATTCTCGCTATCTAGATATTCATTCTTTTATTCCTAAGTTTTTATAGCTGCTAAACGACTAATTTGCATATATCGCGAATGATCCTAAAAATAAATTACTTTATTGCAAAATTAACGAGAATTCATATATTTTTTTGTAGTAAAAACATTCCGATTACCATTTTATGCTTCGCCTTCAACATCCATTTTATTTTAAATCACCTTAAACTTTACAAAAATAAATAACAAGGTCCAAGAACTTTTGGACCTGTTTTGCATAAAAACACGAAATGTCACAATTTACGTCTTATATATTACAACAGCCGTACACTTTTTTTAAATTTCATTTTGTATTTTTCTAGAGTAGGTATCTAAATCAAATAATTATAACGTAAGCTCGTACTTCCACTCAAAATTAAAAAAACAAAAGCTACCATAATTCGAATTCAAACCTCTTGAAAATCTAGATGTATTCCAATTTTGAAACCGCACTGCATTCCTAATTCTAAATTCACACACCTCATTCCGCTCCGAATTCAAATCTAGCGCCTTATTCTGCTCTGAATTCGAATTCGAAATCCTTTGCCGTACGCTATTCGAAATCGGTAAGCGTTGTAGCGCTGACAATGAACAAAAAGACTCAGTTTCTCTCAGTGAAAGTGAACAGTGGTCTTGTAGAAATCGGCGCATTCGCACAGCGGCGCTCGTGTGTGCAACGTTGATTTAGTTTTTTTCGTACGTGCTATTATAATGCCAGTGTTATGAAGATAGAAAGCACATGTTTGAGGAGGAAAAACTATGAGAAAGTTTGGGCGCAGCTTTTTGTTGTGCGCCAATTCGAAATGCTAAATGAATTAAGCTGTTACTAACGAAATATGCAGAACGACGATGCTATGAGGAAAAAGAAATATTCCTGCCTCAAATTCAATTACTTATGTATTTACTTACTTTGAGTATTAGTAAATATTTATTTCAAATCGATTACAAATCTCCGATCGAAATCTCAGACCTCAATTCTAAATTCAATAGAAATCCTATGCGACCTACAATACGTATATATGCGCTAACTAGAATTTACTGTACCTGGAGACATTTCTATTTCATTTACTGTTACATTGTCCTCACATATTGGCTCATGGATTACATCCATTGCTCCTTCACCACCCACTTCGAACGACCAATTGCATACAATTCCAGCAATAAACGGAGTTTCTAAGACGTTGGTCTATATGTGGACGCAGCGAAGATCGATGGTAACATTAATCTTACTGCGGCGAGTTGTTCGGAATAGAGGGAATTGGGTTATAACGGTACTAGGGACTTGGACCTGATATACGTCAGCTGAGCTATTACTTAATAAGTAAGTAATGTAGTAATACAGGGTGTTGGTAGATGGTTTAGTTAAAGGACAAAAATTGTTATTGATGATTGTAACGAGTTAGAATTTTAATGTTGAGAATTGATGACAATATTAATGATTTTTTCGTATCTGAACTACACTTTGAACTACACATAGGATTAGGCACAGGAGTGCATCCACATTTCGCCAGTTACGTTTAAGTACCATGAAGTATGACAAAAACACCTAGAGGCAGTAAATTGAGGACTGGAAGTAAAAATAAATAAACTAAAACTCAGAATAACCCACTTACCCTGTCATGTCAAGCACTTATTTCGGTCATTCAACACTGTAAACAAACAAACCTAATTACACTACTGTAATGATCCTCAATTATAATTATAAAACCATTAATTATTTCCTGCAATTGATAACGAATTTGCATTCATCTAAATAATTGATACACGCATCGCCATTCAAATTACGGATAATTGCAATTAATTATTTGTTCGAAACAGACACCTTTTGTAGTTTTCATAGAAATACCGGTCATCGTTAGAATAAATAAAGGAAATATGAAATATAACAATATGGCAGTTAATAGAACATTCATTAAACCATTTTTGAACAACTATTAGTAATTTTACAATTATTAGGCTTAACAAATTGAACGCCCTTTATACCTGCAGGCTTTTATCTAGATATTGAGTTCTGTATACTTTTAATTTTTATTTCTGCTTGAGTATTAGTTCTAGATGTTTTTGGTTGGTATATTGGCGTGTGCTAGCTGACTTATTTGGCTATTAATTAAATGTATGTTTTGTGTTGCGTAAGCTAAATGATTTTGCGTACTAGTCACTGCAGACAGCTGTGCTGCTGGGGAGTTTGTTCCGCCACTTCTTCTTCCCAGCTAAAGCACTAGGAAGTGGTGAAGTGTGGGCGTTTTGGGGGATTGTCTTCTGTAATTTTGACGTTCGAAAAGTGCTGATTCTCAGCCTTGTTTGAATAAATGACTTTTGATTTTGAACCCCATGGAACTACATTTTTCTAAGTTGATGAGTTTACCGACGTACCTAAAACAGCCATCAACCCGTTTGAAGAAACGAATGTGAACTGTGAAGATAAGAATAAAGATCACAAATTATTCCGTTCGACATTTTTAAAAGCATTGCACTCAGTTCGCGTTCGACATAATTTGGTTTGCAAACTGATTACAATTTTTAATGAAGCCATTAAGAATCTTTTTGCGTAACTTATGCATATTCAGTTAAATAACTAGTTCAAGAACGAACTTTCTTTGTTTCCACACTTTTCTGTAGGTTGTGTCGGTCTGAATATTTAGTTTGAACTTTTGTGACCTGCTCGAACTTCGTCACCTATGTAAGTTTGTAACCGGTATTTTAAAATTTAAATTTAGATATTTTGATTATTAGCCAGTTTTACAATCGGCATCTGATTTTTTAATTCCAAATTCAAGTTTGATAAAAATGTTCCATCAACCTGTTTCCAACCTCATGGCATAAAATTAATCTGTACACCATGTGTTACAATGTTTATCTGTTACTTCTCAATATACAATTTAACTAGACTAGCATGGTTAGTTAGGTCGATATTTATATCCGTCTTCCTGGCTATATTCTGAACTAGCTGCTGCCCGCGGCTTCGCCCGCGTGTGTGTCGGAAATTACCCCATACATCCCCATGGGTTTTAAGTATAAATATTGAGTTTCGAGTTAATCGGACAGCGCGTTAAAATTCTTCCATACAAACACTGACACCCCCCCAACCCCCCTTTGGGGGGTAATTTAGAAAAACTACAAACTTTATAATTTATTTAGATAACTATTCGTGCGAAGTTTCATGTTTATTACCTCAGGGAATAAGATTTTTCCCCCTTAGGGGTTGAATTTCGAAAAATCCTGATACACGTTATTCTTAATTTTTGGGTTTAAGTATAAATATTGAGTTTCGAGTTAATCGGACAGCGCGTTAAAATTCTTCCATACAAACTTTGACACCCCCCAACCGTAGGATAGGATACTTTTCCGGGATAAAAAGTACCCAGTGTGGTGCCCAGGATATTAAAGAATAATTATACCAAGTTTCATCGTAATCGAACCGGTAGTTTTTGCGTGATGCCTGAACAAACAGACAGACAGACAGACAGACAGACAAAAATTTTTTTAATCAAATTTTTGGGTTCGGTGTCGGTCTAGTAACACCCCCTGCCATTTTTTTTTTTGATATTTTCAATGTACAGAATTTTCACTTCTACAGATTTATTATAAGTATAGATATAGATATAGATATCTGATAATATTAATTAAAACGCCAAAAAACGGAGACATAAGACAACATAGCCATATTGTAAATGACAGTTTTTTTTTAATACTTCTATTTCTTTTTTTTCTTTCTATCTTATAATTTCCAGAATTGAATTGAATTGCAACTAGCAAAGTTTTGAGTATGAATGTGAATGGCTGTACGACTAGGGAAGACTAAACAACGATGGATGGAAAGATGATAAGGTGACTACTGAAATGACGGCTAATAGAAGTATGGAACAAGACGACTTGCTGCCCCGAACCCAAATCAATTCGTATAAGCAAAAGATTACCAGCTCCAACCCCAGCTTAGTTAATTGTGCGACACTTTGCCTAAGCCAAATCGTTGCCCAACTCCTAACTTTGATAGCATCAATCAACAGCCATAATCTATCAGAGATTAGCATCAAAATTGTCACATCGCACATCTAAGATTACAGTGACATTTTACATTTAAAACTGTGCCGTGTCGTGGTCTACGCAACGCTATTACAGTTATGGCATCGAATGGTGCAACGCTATCAGTGGACCAGCTTAGAAAGGTGGTATATTCTAAAGCTCAGCGAAATTGTATCGAAGCTAAATGTTTTTAGTTTAATTGGTGTTGTAACGTTATTGATATTAGGGAATCGTGAAGTCAGGTTGTGAAAACATCGTTGTTGGGAATTAACGCAAAACGAGGCTTTGATTTGAAGAGCTTTTTAGCAATATTTGGTGAACTAAGACGCTATTGCACCACGAATCACTAACGGTGTTTAAAACATAGTTCTGTTTAGATCTGTCAATCGTTTTACTTGATTTGTAGTGTTAGTGGGTGTAAGACTTTGATGATTTTGGTCAAAAGATGTTTATTTGTAACTAACATAAGAAAACATTATCACCACATATTATTTGTTGTTATATTAGTTATAGTTGTTGTGAAAACATGTTTTATTGGATATACAGCTGCAATTCCAGATTCTGATTTCGAAAAGTCTGTCCATTAGTTTTGCTCTTTAGAACAATTTCCAAATGCATCTACTACCAACTAATGAAACGATTAACCAAACCTCTGTAGCAACCTCCTGCCCTTTGTCTTCCTATAGGTCCATAGGTTTCAATACTCTAGCCTATTCTTTCCCCCACTTCCGAGTCCCGGCATCCCTTTCACCCAGTCCTTATGGCATAGTTTCGACACGGTTACGCAACGAGACCGTTACGACTGTTGGCCAACAGTTGCGTCCAACTGCATTGTGCTACTGATTCGAGGATGCGTGTATCAATTGATATCGTGTGTTACAGCTCGTTTAATCGAATGATGTGAAGTATCGATTGTATTTGTAGAAACTTTTGTTCTAATGGTATAAATGACTTGACGTTTGGAACTAAATGAGGTATTTATTATGTCGTCTTTTAGAGGGTTTGGAAACTTATATACAGTGCAAAGTGTGGCTGGTTTTTTAATACGTTTTTTGTAGATGGAAGTTTTATCATAATTACATTTTACTACCACATGAACTGCATGAGTAATAGGTGCCTGAGGCAAATGTAAGTTCTGTAAAACTATGCTAACTACCCACTGTTTTCCTTTGGTCCTTTTTTGCAAGAATAATTTCAGTGCGAACTGCAAGCTTTGGTGCACGGTTTTGAGATTTTCTTCCACAGTTACAGAATTGTGTAAAAAATTCGGGAATTTTTGAGCTTTAAAAAAGGGCACACCACCACTGTTTGAAAAAAGAAACCAATTTTGTATTCGCTTTGTACCGAAAATAGGGGTTTACAGAAATAGTGAAACCAAATTGTAAAATTGTAATTTACACATTGGTGCAAGATTGTAGGTAGGTAGGTATAGTTTATATGTATGTTTTATGCCCTGGCTGGAGGCCTTAACTTATTAAGACATTCACAGGAAGCAGCCGACCCCCTGTGTCTCGCATAGGGTCGCAGCATTATGCTGAGCGATGGCCGTTTTGCGTGGATGTGACGCATATCCCCCAACTTGTTAATTTTTGTTTATTTTCTTTTCATTGCGTCATGTTTGCCGCAAATAAACGTATTTTCTTTCTTTCTTTCTTTCATAGGCTGGCGTGCGAGTTGCCATACAGAAAAAAATATTTGTAGGAGCCCCTCATCTTTCACTTCTTTTTCCCTTATGAGGAGGAAATACCAGGGCTTTTTTCCTAAATTGCGTTTGTATCAAGGTATATATAGAACTTGCCAAAGGCACCTCCACTTCCGATAACTACACACTATCTAATAATATCCGTCATAAATGAGCACTACGCTTCGTCGGCCTGCCTGGCGAAGCGTGAACCGCGGTGAAAACGAGCCTGCCTGATTATTATGTGCCGTATACTCGCAATGGTGGAGCTGTTGTATAGGATATGCCGATGAACATATTTGATATTGCCATGCAAAAATATCTGAGAAGTTCGGTTAAGTTCTTACCGAACCGAATATACTGCCGGATAATTCGCTAGATTTCCAAAGCGCCATAGTTGAGAAAATAACATAGTTCATTATACGTAAACATTTCGAATTACAATTTAATTATAATTTGCTAGTGGGATATTATTGCAATTAAAAATTACTTTTCTTTTAAGATACTTGATTTTATGTAACTAATAATGCTAGGTTGTATTTGATTACCTCTGTGTTTTTAAGTACCTTACAATAAACGATTTCTAATAAATACGATTGTTAGATTATGGGATTCCTTTGATTTATTTTGCCTTAAAGGCTGACTTACAATGATCAATTAAACCGAATACATTCGGCATTTCAACCGAATGATTTGGCCGAATACGAGTACCTCAAAAATTGCTGAATACACCGAATACCGAATATAAAACGGCGCATCTCTAGTTTTTTCCGAATTCCAAACCTCGCCTTTGACATTTATTAACAAGAAATCTCACCTTTGACCGTAAATTGAAGTGGTTGTTAGGATTTCCTTGAATGATAATGCTTTATTGGATAAAAGAAATACCAATTTCTTTTAATAAATAACCTTAATATTAATTCTCAGCATCTCTAGAACCCTTATCATTATCAGAAGGAAAATATTGATTTTATTTTTCTTTATCCAATTTCTTTTTATGCTTTTTTCATGTTTAAATTATTAAATGGTTCAAATAGCTTTCATCACCATTTTATTATCTACGCCGTATTCTAATATTGTGACTGCACAGCCATTAAGAGCGGAACGATGTGTACGCATTTATTTAACTTATAAACCTACATAGTTATTACTACATCATTGAGATTAGTATTTGCATAAAATATTTAAATAATAGAAACTATAAAGTAGAAAGAATTATTAAGAGCTACTTTACCGAAAAGTGCATTCACGCTAAAGTGCGTACGGTGTTAACTTTCATTTTAATTTGTACTTTGTCACAATTTCACCCGTAACGATTCATAACCATTACCTACCTCTATACCTACGTTCCTCTAACTTATCGTAGTGACGTTTTAAAAACATTGGCCCACTTATTGGAATCCCCATCAAACACGTTTCCATTCCCCGGGGATTATCCCGGAATCGTGGACTATCGCGGAGTTTGAATTGTTACCAATGAATTTCAAGTTGAATCCCCCTTATGTGGAATTTTGGGGGATCCATGATCCCCTTAGGATTTGGGGGATCAGTTCAGCTGGGTTGGCTTTTCTTTTGTTTTTCGGAAAGCTATCGACTGTGTATTAAAAATAATTTAGGATAAGTATTTCCTTTTCTTGATTGGTTCCATGTTGAGAATTGCATGGAATGCAATAAAAAAAAATCTTTTTTTTAAAGGGCCTATGAGTCGTCAAATAGCTTAGCAAGATCCGCCGTTATGTCGAAACTACTGCAGCATTTGAAATACTTATATATATAATAATATATGTTAAAGTTGAGGATTAATTTTATCGACTATGTTAGCCGAAAATACAATTTCATAAAATTTTCTCGATAGAGAAAAAATCCAAAGTCCTCCGAACCTCCAAACCCAAAAATAAACCGCTGCTATTCAAAAAAGACTTCAAATTAGATCATGAAACTTGGCACACTAACTGAACTAACTATAAAGCAGCAACTATGTTTTTTATTTCTTTGAAATTACCATTATTTTCGCCGTAAAAGGCAATTACCTAAACTTTTGTCGATTTGTTGCCGCAACCGTCTCGCTCTCACTCAGTCCGCGAGTAGTATGGTGCGAGCGAGATAAAAACCTGAGGTTGGGTGGGCTCTTAAGTAACGGAACTAATAGATTTTCCGAATGATGTAATGTAGCAACCTAGGCCTGTTATTACGACTGCAATTGTCATCGGGGTTGACCATCGAGGGCAGGCCTGACGTGTCATTATTGAACTAATCACCCATATAGAGTGTAACTGTCTCTGATGATCCAGTAGGTATTGCAGGTAGAGCGCAGCAGCTGAAAACACACTTAAGTATAAGATTTTCAATCATTACATTTCTCTTGTACCAACCAAATGTATACAATGTACCTATGAGTTAACAAATAAATATTCATTCATTCCTTCATTCCTTCATTCTTGTAGTTGCGATTTAGTACGATCTGGCTTTGAACATCCTGTTTTCTAGAATTCCCAAAAGGCGTGAAAAATGAAAATGTTTCCTGTTTTAAAAACATTGATTGGTGCGTTCATTGGAGCGCATAATCTGATTGACGAAACGCCACGCTCAATTTTATTCTGTTATTTTTATTGTTAAATGCAAATGAGACGCATGATAACACAAGGCTTTAACAGAAGTATAATTTTTTTTACAAAATGTTTTAATGTTAGCAGATAGACTTCGCTAGGTTTAAGTTAATTTATAAAATAGTCGGGCAAGATAGATTTTCTTGCCAAAAATCTCCTAATGACGGTACAACGACAGTTGCAGTTAACTATAGGTGGAAAATAAAGATAAAATCATACGCTAAGTAGTCTGTTGACACTGCTGAAGTAACCAATGACAGGGCATGAAAAGTCAAAGCAAACACAGTAAAATCAATCAAGCTCTCATAAAGTAATAACAAAACTATAAAAGTCACAGGGTAGTAAAAGAATCTAGAAAACAGCAGTACGTCTACGATGTACGGTCTACCTGTCAGTGTGATGAAGGTAATTATGTAACCCCAACCGCATGTTATTGATACGGAACAAGGAAAGGCGTTATTACTGTGTGCAAGCGCCGACAGGCTTGCCACTTGTACTAGTTGTGCAGTGTCGGGATTATGTGATAAGAGCTGGGGATGTTTTGGGGAGCCGCACAAGTGGATACATCAAGGTAAGCTACGCTTGAAGGGGTTGGCTTGTGGATGGGCCACCATTTTTACCACAAGACTCCTCCGTGCCTCGGAAAGCACGTGTAGCCGTTGGTCGGAAAGTCGTTACGAGTCGTCAGAAGCCCGAAACCTAGTCTGACACCTAGTCTTACCGAGGGGTATCGTGTTACCCAGTTACTGCGTTGTGAAGGTCAGATTGGCAGTCGTTCCATGTAAAATACTGGTATTCAGCTGCATCCGGTTAGACTGGAAGCCGACCCCAACATAATTGGGAAAAGGCTAGGTAGATTGATTGAGCTGCATGGGGACGTTTTGGTCCAGCTTTCGAAGGTGATGTTCTTTTGTTTTTTTTAAGAACAAGCGTTGACCCTTATTATTCTTCATTCAATTTTCTTCAGAGAAAACCACAGAAATCTTCTCAAATTACTTTTCGTTTCCCATTTTGGAGAAATATTGCTCAATTATTAAAAACTAAATGTGCATTGTCCATAAAAGAGTTGTCAGGCCAATTTACCTTTATTTTCCTCAAACATTAGGTACGTGAACATTCAATAAGTTCCAAAGTTAAGCTTCTGTAATGTGTTTGCGTTAGGTACAATAGTTCGTACGGTCATTGTTCGTTTGCACTATAAATTAATCATCCTCTCGTTTATTCCCGGCTTCAAAAACGACGAAGGTAAAAGTGGGTTTAACAATAATATGGGCTTGCTTTAAGTTCATTTTTATTTTCTTCCTTCAACTCATTTTACAATATGTTGGATGATAATGTTCCACTGTTTGGTAAAGGCCGCTTCATGTCCTTTCAGGCAAGCTTTTCTAGTGCCTCCTTGAACACCATTATGCTTGGTTACTTACTCAGATTTTTTTCTTTCCTGATATTTTTATCTAACCAGCAATCATGAATTACTAAGAAGTAACTTTTCTTCATCCACAGATAAAAGGGAAATATGAAATGAAATACCCTTTTATCTATGCAATTGGTAAAAGGTAATGTTGGGGTAGGCTCCCAGTATAACCGGATGCAAATTAATACCAGTATTTTACATGGACTGACTGCCTATCCTATCTGACCTCCACAACCCAGTTACTGGGTAACGATACCCCTCGGTAAGACTGGTTGTCAGACTTTCAGGGCTGTCAAAGATCGATGAATGACAGCCGGAACCAATTTCCGAGACACGGAGGAGTCTCAGCATGTGATGGTCACCCATCCACGGACCGACCTCGTCATGTGAAGCTTAAAGGCGAATGTGAAAGGTGAATTCGAAAATATTATTAAGGAAAATTACTCCCTTAATAACATTTTCGTATAAACACTGAACAGTTTGAAATAATATTTTTGGTATAAAATGCGACTGATAACTCCTTACGACATAGTAACCATACGCATTATAACTTTATTATTTTAAAAAAAGCTTATTCGTCAATCGTTGTTCTCGGCCACGACCCAAAATTTTATAATTCTTTATCTAAAAATACTTTGATTATACCTCATGCAGTAAAGTCAGAACATCAGATAGGTAAATAATCAATTATTATTAAGTAATCTAACGTAACCGTAACCATGCTAGTCTAGACCGTGTCAGGAACAAGGCGATTAGTTAATAATAACCATTTTTTAATAATCACTTTTTTGGTAATAATCGCTCCGACCCTCAAAGATGATTAGTTCCACCTTCTGTGTTTTAACTCTTAGGTAAAAAATCTAAATAGATAAATCTTTATATAATTATTATATAAAACAATAATTATTAATGTTGCTTTTTATATCTTTATGTGAACGCGTTGTTCTTTTAAACTACGCAACAAATTTCGATGCGAGTTTCACCATCATTAATAAAAGTGTTGGCGTATTCAGATTAACTATACCTATACAGGATGTAAGGGACAGCCCTCCGTAGACTGATGGGGTGAATTCAGTAAAAATCATACTAAGATGACCAGTACATTAAATTATTTCAGGAACTAGACTAGAGTATTTCAACATCAATTGAAGTTTTATTTTTATTTTAGCTGTTTCATATACATACATTTAGTGCTGCGTACAGATAATACAATTGTGTAACAGAAAAAACGAAAAAAAAAAACCTGAGATTTTTTCCGCTAGAATATTATTCAAAATAAAGAGCTGAATGCACTCTGTAAGTTTGCTGTCCCTTACACCCTGTATAAGTCCAGGTTTTCTGTTTTCCTGCACTGATGTCAATATAAACTCAAACCCTTACGCTATATATTTTTTTTGGTCCATTTTACACAATAACTCCCACTACCTACCTTATCATCATATACCTACTTAATATATTTCGTCAAAACTCGTTTTGTCCCAAATGTTTCCTCAACCAATTAAATCTCAACTTTATCTACAACAAAATAAAGTTAGATTTCCATTGTTGATAAATTTAGTAGTTTTTCGACAGATATTATAAATGTCCATGTATGCCAAATGTCACGGTAACCAAGTTGGTTACAAAATGTTCATATTTATTTGATTTCTATCATCATTCTTAAATTGTGATACGTAATCGGGATGTCTTGTTTCTATTGTAATTGGAGATGAGACTGTCATGTCCATGGTTCCTAAGGGTATTTGGAAGTGTATTGATGGAAATTGCAGATGTTCTATTGATGATGGTCTGAACACAATGCAACGGCCAGCGGAATTAGGTATACTGTGATATAGTATTTCATCAGATGTATCTTCACAGCCAAGATAGGTCATCTATTCCATTAAAAATTAGCAAATTTTCAACCCGCTAAGCGATGGGCGCCCGCGTCCCTTGTAATAACCCAGTAAAATTGACCATTGAAAAAAAAGTTGGCGATTTGAAAATTACCACATAAATTGGTAGGTTCTTTTTACATGTTGTAAATATATATTGCATCAGTCGAAGATCGAACTTTGACGCTTAAATGACACCGCAAAACCTGGAGCAGCCTTGAAAGGCATTCTGCAAACCAACGAATTGCGTTAACTATTTGGTAGATAGATCCTTTTTTGAAAATACTCTCATTAGGGCCGATTTTTCAATCGTCAGATAACTTTCATCTGAGGAATAAATATGGCGGTTTGACATATTTTCTATACAAAAGCTGTCAAAAGTTATCCGACGGTTGAAAAATCGGCCCTTAGTAGAATTAATCCTGACACTAGACCCATCTTAAACTAGGGCTTGTAAAACTTACAAGTTTAAAAAATCTTGTTTTTATACTAATATTAAAGCATTCGTCTATAATGACGTCAACAAAGCAACTTGACCTTTTATTAACTAAGATGTTTGCCCGTTAGATAATCTCTGTATCACTAATTTATTCAAATTATTCATTGGGCTACCGATGATTGCAAAATGTCAGAGCGTCCATCGTAAAATCTACGATATAGACAGAAATTTACATTTTAATCTCGAGGACAGATAAATAAAGGGATGCTGTTTTTTACAGACATAACCGTTTTTGTTTATGCCTTTTTGTTTAATGACTTCAAAGTTCTTGATACTGGTAGTGTATCTAAAACATGAGTAAAATGCTTTAAAAGTTTATTAGGACGATTTATACAATCGGATTATATAAGTAATAAAAATTAAATGCTGTTCGTAATTGTTAAGCTTATAACTTGAGAACGACTGGACCGATTTGGCTAATTTTGTTTTTAAAATATTCGTAAAAGTTCTAATTAGGTTCTTTTTGAAAGAAAACAAGGAAGTTTCCCGGAAAATTATCAAATTCGGGAAAAACTGAACTTCTTGTTTTGTTTTAATTGTTGGAATTGGGGCAGGACGTCTGTCGGGTCAGCTAGTAACAATGATGAATAATATAATAGTAATAATGAAGATTAAAAATAATACCTACAAGAGAGCGTTTTATTATTATGATTGTGTGAAAAGGTGTTTGACATCGGATACAAGGGGACAAGTTTTTCATCCAAAAATAATCTTTGACAACATTTATTACCCATTAAAACCATAAAACGAATTTTGTTTACCTAAAATGAGAATTTAATTTCAAACGGATATTTTAATTTCTACTTAATTAATTATAAAATTTCGTCTTAGAAAACAATTCTCTTGGAATAATAAATAATTTTATTTATAAGATAAAATAGTAAAAATACTAAAATGCCCACCTGTTAAGTAACTTTTGTGGTTGACTATGGTTGAGGGTCTTGTCCCACTGTCGGCGACGTAACGACTCTGCGATTTTCTCGCTCTAGAAATGTACAAACGATTGTAGGTCCCGTGTAGTTTAAACGAGATACAAAAATAATAGTTGATCGCTGACTGTTCACATCTCCGGCTAGTACTCGTTTGTAGTAGCGACAAGAGTTATCCAAGAGAGTCCTCGCTCAGCGCCGCTCGCTTTGTGGGCAGAATACTCGTTGAGAGACTCACGCTTGGAACATAAGCATAAAGTCCTCAAGGTATAAGCTGAGCTTTGCATTTGTGTGAGTGCACATGGATAGTGTTGGTGTGACGACGGCCTAGAGCGCGACGCATCCTTTGCTTGGTTTACACCGGTTTACTCCGGTAATCACTTAGAAATGCAAAGCTCAGCTTATACCTCGCGGACTGTACCAGCGAGTAATCGCTCGCCGCTGTCGCGCACTCGCTACTCGCTTCTCGTTAATCGCCGGCGGTGGGACAGGTGACTTAACCGTTACATAACGAATAACTGTTTGCAAATAACATCGTGATTCTATTTTGATAATTGCATTAACAATTTGGCTATGCCTCTGTCAATTTTCTTTAATTGTATTGTTTTAATTGTGTAATATACCAGTGATTATTGATTTTTAGTCGTGAGCTATTAGTTTATAAGACTACCGGGTATTTTATGAGGTTTTTTGTTTGAGTCAATTTGGGAACTGGTTGGCAATGGACCAGATATTATTTGTTACTGTGCAACATAATTTATTACGTCATTTAAACAGGTTTCTTTTAAATTAGTAGCGCTTGATTTAGATCTGTCAGTCATATTTTAATGTTTTTTATGTTGCATATTTTAAAAAATGTATCGAAATATCGCACTGTGTCGTGGGTCTCGCTTCTCATGCACGAGGTTGTGGTTTCAAATCCAGGCAGTACCAATGTAACTTTTTCAATTCATTTATGTATTTTCTGAGTTTAACTTGGACATTACTGACATCGGTGAAGGAAAATATCATGAGGAAACATATAGACTTATAGTTAATATAAGTCTGAAATCTCCAACCCGTCTTCAGCAAGCGTGGTGATCAATGCACGTGCTTTCTCTGTATGAGAAGAGGCCTTTGCCTTCCAGTGGAACAATAATAGGCTTTATTATTATAAGGTCTTCGATGAAATTTCTGGCTCGCCCAATATTGGAGCTCACCACAGCCTTATGTCCCTTGTAATCGTTTAGATTACACAATCTAGAATATAATTCCATAGTAATGCGCAGGGCATTACTATGGAATTATATTCTAGATTGCGGGACAGTAATAGACTGGTATTATTATTAACATTTATACTTTTAAAAGTACCTCATACCTAGATATATATATTCTAGTACCTATTTTGAGGATAAAGGCTCCCACAGAAGGGCGTGACATGACACGGTGCGACGTGATTCTGGTAGAAAAATTTCCATTAAGTTTTCATATAAATTATTCTACTACAATCGCGTCGAGAAAGCAAAAAGTTCATTATAATAATGAGCTTATATTTTCGCCCGCGAACGGGTAGAAATTTTAATTAATGTTAATACAATAAAAGCTAATAATCACGTCAACAGGAAAAGCAAGCTAATAAATAAAGAGGAAACTGGTAATTAATTAGAACAGCTACGAATTCAGTTTATTTCATTAGATATGGTTTCTCCCGATCTTCGATCTTGATTGTGCCAGATTACATAAACTTGTTTGGCAACTATTTTATGATAAATAAAGCGAAGATAATTATGATGAATTCTTTGGTGATGTATTTAAAGACCAAATTTGGGTTTTTAGTAGGTAGCTACAAATGCAAAATATGCTGATCGAGGAAAATATTAATAATAAACATTTTGTAAATGGATTTTTTTTTTTTTTGTTAAAACCTTGTTAGAAGAATGTTCTCACCAAACCAACCAAATATTAGCAGAAACATAGAGTAAATTAAAAAATCTAATTAACCCGACTGCAAAAACACATACTTAACTAAAAGATAAAAACAAGCAATATACTTAATCTTTTTTTTTTAAACATACGTTCTGACGCCAATTTGTTTTTTTTTCATTTGAATATACCCAGTGACACTCGCGAAAGATGATGTAGTGCAGGTAAATTAGAAACATCATATACCTATTTACACGCATCTAACCAAAATATGACCATTTCAATCTGACAAAGTCTATCTTTGATACCTACATTTACAAAGCTCTAGAAATGATCTTGAATAAATAACAGTTCGATATCTGAATAGAGCTATAATAAACGAGATCTTGAGATCACCCGGAGATATCGAAACCGTCTGGAGTGTGTCTCAATGATGTCTTGCAAAAATATTGTCGTCAAATTGATTCGATACTGCTTCTAAGTTACAAATTCTTTCTGTACCTTGTGTAGAATTGAAAAAAGTTTTATATATTTTTTATTTACTTTTTTATTGTCGCTCTGACAAATGGCGTCGCTTTTCAAATATTTGAATTTCCCTCAGATTTTTGCACTTAAAAAAAAAAAATTACTTGCTCAGAAATAAATTATAATGAAAACTATGGATGGGGGCATAATTCTCAAGTAACAA
Organism: Eupsilia transversa; assembly: GCA_914767815.1. Lineage (NCBI taxonomy): Eukaryota > Metazoa > Arthropoda > Insecta > Lepidoptera > Noctuidae > Eupsilia > Eupsilia transversa. Next base: position 1,873,442 of record OU611880.1, read on the forward strand.
CATTTTTTTTTTTAATTAGCCCTTTTTTGAATCACATGCGTATTGATATTGCTGCTGTCGAAAAACAGAGGTCGGTTTTGACACATCTAATTGGTCAAATACTAGTGATAATAACACCTGATAAATTATGATGATCCGCTTTTCTAGGAAATCGTAACTTTAGAGTATATTTACGCGCGTAAAGATAACAGAATCATCTTATATTACGGCCTCCTCGCACGACACATATTTTTTACGCTACAAAACGATCGCGTAACTCATTACGTATTTATTACATGACAATAAAGTGCGGGTGCCGTGGTAAAAGTCACAGACACGCATTGATAGCCTGGCTTCCTTATACGCCTCTACGACGACGTAGAGGTAGCCGTTTTTTTACCCAAGAACTGGGACGAACACGGCGGTGTTTTGCGAGTACAGTTTTTTCAGAAGGTAGTTTTAAAGTATGTCGTGTGCTGGGTTCTTTTTAAAGAAAGTAATCGGTGAATTATGCTGATTTGTTATAATATAAAAAATAAATAATGATAAAATAAAAGGTTTTTATTTATGTTTCAGTTTACAAAATAAAAAATGTTTATAATAATATCAATACAAAGTTACGTTTGGAAATACATCTCGCCTGACTAGGTGCAGTTGCAAGCCGTCGCGTCACGTCGGTTCAAAAGATCAGAAAATATCAGTATCCATAAATAGTGAAAGGATACCAGCAAAGTACCCATCACAGTCATGTTGAGTAAGCCTTTAGAAAAAGATAAATCAACGTCTGCAATGAACTGCGAGATTTACTTAACGTCGTTATTATAAGTTCACATGTGGAAATGTCTGACAACGTTTAATTATGGATTAATAATAGCATTTTATGCATAACTAGCACCACCCCGAGGTTTCACCCGCATAAGTCTCGATCCCGTGGGAATATAGGGATAAAAAGTATTCTAAGTGTTAATCCAGGATATAAACTATATGTGTGCCAAATTTCATTCAAATCCGCTTAGTCGTTTTTGCGTGAAAGAGTAACAAAAATCCATCTTCACAAACTTTCGCATTGATAATATTAGTAGAATTTTATTACTTTGAGGGGCACTTAACGTCCATAGGCGAAGTAACAATAAAACTTCTATTGTGTCTGGTTCCGTGTCCGTCTACCGTAACAAAAAAAAGGAAATTCAAAGTGAGGGTCTTAAATCGCCAACACACGACTTACTAGTTTATTGATCAAAGCTAGTTTCATTTTGTGCAGTTCCCCATCATCATTTCATCTGAAAGAAACTGCTGGACATAGTCCACCCCCAAGCATCGCCACTTCGACCGGTTCTGTGCTTCCCGCATCCAGCGGATTCCTGCGGCGTTCACAAGGTCCTCAGTCCACCTTGATCGGGATGCCTTCCAACGCTACGTCTTCCGATACGCGGTCGCCACTCCAGAACCTTTCGGCCCCATCAGCTATCTGTTCTGCGAGCTATATGGCCTGCCCATTGCTACTAGAGTTTGGCAATTCGTCAGGCTATATGTCGGTTAACTAGGTTCTCCTGTGTGCAATTACATAGTCATATTAGAGGTTTTCCAATCATCTTTCTCGTTGGCAACAGCAACTAAATTGATAAACAAACTAAAACAAAGAATAAAAACAAAACAATCAACAACAACCTTTTCCCTTCAAAACAGCAACAAACTCCGTGAAACTTAGTAGCTACCGATAGCAAAAACAATAAACAACAAAAAGCGGTACGGTCCGCAATATTAACCTCGTTGAACTCGTGAAAGTATCGTTTGAACTTGGCGAAAGTTTAGTCAACATTAGCTGCGCCTGCGCCTAGCGTACGCGTTAATGCCTCCTTTCTGCATAACGTTAACAGCCAGTACTAGTTTCTTTTTTGTAGGTTCCTGGATTTTAAATATTTTTAAATAAGGATCTCCTGGCGTCGGTAAAACAAGCTTGAATCTTATTTTTATTCGAAACTAAGTACCACTTTGAACCACTAAGAACTAGTTTTGCGATGTTATTAAGCAGTAGATGATTCATAAAAACATAGTTTGCCGAAAATTCTAGAACAAATTAGTTTTTATACTAAACCTTAGTAATATTTAAATATTTAATAATATAAAAAGTGTAATATTTATTTATGTAAAATAAATATATTAATATATAAATATTAAAATTTGAATAAATAAATATTTTATCATTCGAAACTACCTACAAAATGTGAACGTAAGCTGACATAATATTGCTAAATAATAATTATAATTGCATTTATTTCATCTATCATTCTTTATTGAATAGATTTGATATCAGACTATCAAACGACCCTGACTTTTCTTACAAATACGCTGTTTTATTTATTATACATATATGAATGTACTTCGTTATTCATTGGGAAATGTTTTGTTAATGTTTCTCAGTTATTGTCATAATTATTGTAAGTTATTTTATTGTAACCGTACCTAACGGCAAAAGTGCGTCAATACAATCTTTTAACATCTCTAGATGTCAAAGTAGAAACTAGTTCTGCCTTGTTGGTCTAGTGGTCGTAAGCGCTACTGCTGAGCCTTTTTTAGCCTGAGGTCCTGGGTTCGATTCCCAAGTCGAGCAAAGTATTATTGGGATTTTTATCAGGAATGTCTCAGTAGCAGCCCGGAGTCTGGATTTGTGCTCGGTTGATGGCAATAGGGTCGCCCCCTATTACATGGGATTTAAGCATAACTGGCGAAATGTGGGTGTCCTACTCTGCCTAACCCTTCGGGGATTATAGGCGTGATGTTATGCAATATCTAGATGTCAATAGGAAAAATGGTCAATAAACCTATAGGTCCATTTTACATACGGACAGATGGAATATTTATCGTTTTCCCTTTACCTTCGTGTAGGTAGGAATACACTTTCGAGGATTATTATCTTCTAAGGCTCCATAATAAACAATTTTCAAAATAAAGCAATCCTACCAATAATAAGCAGCTAAACTTAATAATTTCCTTCAACGTCGAAAACAGTGAGGCAACAAGATTTATTCAATCGCCACTAAAATATCAAACTTCTTACTGCAGCGAAACTGGACATTACTACCCTTTAAATTAGACCTCTATTGCTTTATCCAGCCATTCGTTAACTTATGATTTTGGAATATTGTAGAAGTAAAAGAACATTCTAGAATGTGACGGCCAGCTGCTATGGATACTGTAAAGTGATTTGAGGAAAAGGGAGTGCCGTAGATAGGTCATGGATTGGCTACTGAGCTTTCGGCATCAGAATTCAGGGTTAAAATAGAAAACTATATTCTAGAAGATAAATCGATTTGGGGAAATAATTGGTAGGCATAACTGTATTATGAATTAAAACCGCTGATTTAAGGTGAGGTTATTCGAGCCTGTAGGCCTTTGAAACGATACCTCCGTCACCCCCAAAGGCAGCGCGACGTACAATTATTTAACTATAAATCGGTATTTTGCAATAACGCCTGTCATAGGCTCGGGCCCGACTAGACTTTTAAGTGTTGGAGACTTTTAAGAAAAACCTTTAATAATAGTAACGCTCCAATGAAAATGTTCTTTTAGGTTTAATTTATTAATCGTGCGGATGTTACAGGGTGACGTTATAGCTCAGCAATAAAGCCCTAAAAAAATGTCCCTAAGAAGTCGCTATTTTATAAACGTAGATTTATGTAACGTAGAAATGCTAAACATTAATAAGTATTTAACCACTAGATTTTTTACTATTGTTAGCAACATTTTTTATCTAATCCATTAAGAAACGTAACCATGATTTTTATTATGTCCAATTGCTCCAAATTCACTACTAGCCAAGCTCAACTTACGCTGGTTTTATCCGCCATTTTAAGTTCAACCATGCCACAGAGTAAGCACAACACTTGAAGATGCCTTGGTATACTGGTGTTTGTTGGGTAACTCGGTGTTGAAAGCTTGTGCACGCATGCACAAGGCCGCCTGGTCTTACTAAGGACACTGTATGCTAGTTTGTCACTTTGTATTACGTTTTTTAATGACATAGCTTGTGTTTGTTGATGTTTTACGTGTATAAGATAAGATTAGATGGATATTAATGTGGATAGTTACATTTGTTAAGAGTCGTATTTGCATGGAATAATTTTAAATATTTTTCGTCTTCAGAGCCTCGCCATAATCGGTTAAAAAGGGATACAGCAGTGCCAAACTGTGTTGATGTCTTGATGAAGTCTGCTTTCTTTGAGGCTTTTGTGTTTTCAGCAAATAGGAAGCCATCGGTCCTATTCGTAGGTTTCTTAAATAGTGACAAAGGGTTAGAAGCGGCAGTGTCCTCTTGTCTAATAATAACTTTCTGCAATTTGATACTCACAGAAAGTTTTAAGCAGGCAAGCTATCTATACTATAGCAAATCACGGCGTTATATTATTACAGATTCTATTGAACTCATGATCAACCTAAAAAATCGCCACTGCTGATACTCAGACCTCCTCTTTGTGAGAGGGAATGGGCATAATTGCGTAATACACGATCAATCACAATCTGAATCATTTTGAAACAACATTTGGATACTTGAACATGTGTGGCGTCATCTACATCGCATCACAGTTACCTCACGCAAAATTCTGCATCGCGCAAGCAGAGTTTTCCACGTGACAAGCATATAAACAAATTCCCGACAGCAATCGTCGGACAGTAGCCCACCAGACACATCTCCCGTCAGGTCGGAGGATCCTCCCATTTCTATGGAGGATGAGTGAACTTTACACCCTGTTCCTCGTAACCGATTTCCTTACGATATTTTCGTTTACCGATTCAATTGACCATTTGAAGGAATATTATTTAGTTGCATGATCATCAAGAAGGTAATAATAATGTGTTATAGCAACATTTAATAATATAGCATCTTCACGTATTTACCTTCTCTTCTCACGTCGCCATCTCGATTCTCGTCCGTCCAGTATTAAAGTGCTGGGCCAAAGTTCATACATAAAGGTCACTGCATCAGTAAACGCAATGAAATATATTATTTACTTATCAACTTCTAGGCAGTGAGAGTGAAATGTGTTATGTAAGTTTATTGGATTTAGATTATGTATTAGTTTAGCTTGCTTTCTCCAGCTTCATGTCGTTCCTAGGCAAATATGGGGTCTAGAATATTGTGGGAAAGAATTATTCAAGCTAACACTAAATTCTATATATATTACGAATAAAAGTAAGAGCTCATTGGGCATCAAAAAATCGTCCGCATCGCTGTATATACGAAAAGTGCCCAGGCTAGCTGCATTGCCAAGTTTGATGGCAAAACTGATTCTTTGGCCTAAAATTGGGCACAGAATCGGTCATAAGTAATAAAGAAAACCTACATTATATGAATTTCAATAAATAGATTTTGGGATATATTAGGGAAGTTGGTTTATCAATGAAAATTCCATTTCCATTACCGATTTAATTGTTACTTAATTATTCAAACCTTTAAAGCGTAACTTCCTGATCGCTTGTCTGCTTACAGAACGCATTATTTCCAAGAAATATTATTGTTACTAAAAGGCTTCATCATCAGTACTGAAATAGGTACTTAGTAAGAAACATTGTTTCTACGTGATTCTATCAGTACCTCTACGGCAAAATACAGGCTGTCCATAGGTAGTACGGTCAACCACACACCAGTTGTAATATATTATATGAGCTACAAAAACCACCCTTACTGCTGCTAAAATATAGGTGCTTTCAAAGTCAAACTGTCATCATGTACGTCAGTTGACTGTACCAACAGACTGGTTATCAAACTACCAATCTATAGTGAATAGAATTTATTAGAACTCAAGCCGTCGTCCGACAAAACCAATTGTTTGTGTCTGGCGCAACTGTAATTTGTAGGCAAGACGACAGTTTTGACGTGTTGCGCTTGCGCAAGCTCTATGGAAACCTTGTAACATGTCCGTTTTTACACATAGAGTTAACAGAGTCCGTCTTTATCTATGATTAATTTATCGGTACTGAGAAAACTGGTGTTGATTGTTTGTCTAGCGAGTTCTGTTTTTAGAAACAAGGAAATGTCGTGAGGAAAGTTTTGAGTAGTAAAGAAGAAAGACTTGAATGATGGATGAATTTTGTGTGAAAGATGATATTGCTAGAAAGGCGATAATCACTGAGATGACGGTTGATATGATTTTATGGAAGGAGAACATGCTGTATCTACACTAAATATACAGGTCAAATTAAATTGATTAGCAAAACTCCGCAGAAGTCGACGTCGAAGATATCGATACCCATCACTTTTGCAGAATTTCGCTAGCTAATTTGATTTGACTATGTTTATGTAGATTGGAATACGGGCCAATGATTCTAGTTTTAGGAATAAATACATATTCTGCTCCATGTATGATAATTTTCATACAATTTGGAACATACGTTTTTAAGGGTTTATTCTTAAAGTTAATGCTCAGGGTATCAGAAGTCGGAAGTGGGGCAACAGATCGTATAGATACAGGGTCAAAAATTTGATAGCCAAACTCTGCAGCCGTGATGAGTATCCAATTATTTGGAAATCACTGTTGCCATTCTCAAAACTATTCAATAATAAATAAAAGGATTTCTTTATTATGTGTTATATTGTTTTTTAAACACAATACAATTTATAACCGCCATATTTCTATTTAAAAAATAAACATTTGTTTACTTTTATTACTTATACCTAATACTTAAGAAACTGCCATTTTAAATGTGCATAAAAGTAGTTTTATCCTTTAACGTTTTTTTGAAAACGCAAAGAAATACTTACAAGTTTTATTTTGATAATCAATACGTTGAAGTTATTCTATAACGTTTCGAAAAAGTGAGTAAAAGCTCCGACTCTTATCTCTCTTTCTTTTTCCAATTAAATTAATTTTAAAAACGAACTCGAATAATAATATTATCGAATATTACCAAGTTTGAACTAGTGGATAAACTTTCTTGTGCAAAAATGCATGAAAAGAATGACAAAATCCAGTAGTAACTGATTAGTAACCGTGTTTATTAGGTACTTTATTTATTTGGTGGCGCAGTAAGTGGCGCCATCTAATTTTGTTACGAAGTTACTGGAATCACCGAAAAGGTCGGTTATGAGTGACACTGGCTGGTAACGGGCACTCTAGCAGAGAATCGTATTTATAACTGACTTCAAAAAAGGAGTTCTCAGTTTGTCGAAATAGTCTCTCTCAGTTTGTAAAAATCTTTTTATTTTTATTTTTTACTAGCAGCGCCCTGTGGTTTCACCCGCATAAGTCTCAATCCCGTGAGAATAATTATCGGGATAAAAAGTATCCTATGTGTTAATGCAGGCTATAAACTATATGTGTGCCAAATTACATTCAAATCCGTTCGGTGGTTTTTGCGTGAAAGAGTAACAAATATCCATCCATCCTTCCATCCTTACAAATTTCGCATTTATAATATTAGTAGGATGTAGGTATGGGCCCTGACTACACGAAGACGGACTGATTTGAATAATATTTTTTTTGTTTGAAAGGATATACTTTCCATGTGGCCCCTTGGTCAGTTTGTTGTGTATTTTTGGAAGTCAGTTGAGCGCTTGAGACTACTATACCAGCAAGGCAGGTAAAACAAAATAGTAATAATTTTCACCTTCATCCAGCGATTACCTTCAACACGATACATCGACCTCAATGCTTGCCCCATATCCGCTGACACTACAAATTAATACACGTTTTACTATTTCTCACATACATTAACTTTTTACGGACTTCCCTAGGATAAGCATTGCAACCGAAATTGGTAATGTCTGTATGTAAACGTATCATTTCCGTAATTATAATCTATCAGTCTGGTAAGCGGCTTACCAGACTGGCTTGGTCAGTTCGATACATTCACATGGATGTTGTAGTAACGAAATGGCCAAGCGACATATTTTGACTAAGTTTTAGAGCTTGTGAAGTTAGAGCTTGTACAATTAGAGCGTGTATTTTATACTATAACTTTTGACATTGCGAGCTGCATGCCACATTGCCAAGACGAGACCGTCTTGGCAACATTTTACATGAAATTTTTTATGGTGGGTCCTATTTACAGAATATTTTTTTTATGTTATAAATTACTTCCAATCTTTAAGAAAAAAAAAAGAACCAGTAGGGGTTGAACTTAAGACCTCTCCTGTTGGCTATGCGATGAAATTCAATAATAATATTGTCCGACTAAAATCGGTCAGTGGAGGGCCCTGACCGATTTTAGTCGGGCAGAATATTATATTAAAAGCCAAAAAACCTAAAAATAAAATAAGACACTACGAGTTCTTTTCTTAGTTTAAAATAGTTCTTAGCGGTCAAAATTTAAAAAGCAGCCAATAACGCACTCTACCAAACATTTGTAAAGGCATACTCTACATAATATCACCTTGAAGAGCTTACAAGCTGACCTTTACGTATATTTACATCATATCCGTTAGTGATAGAACCGTTACGCCCTACCATTGGTTAAAATTATCAGTAGAGCCCATGTCTTGAATAATGTTGAAGTGAAGCGACCTTCGGTTCTGTCTGGAGTGTGCTGATGTGTCAACGTGTGGTCAAAATACGTGCATGAACCGACAAAGTACTTATTGTGACACCCTACGGAATATTCCAATATTGTAATGGGTATTGTATAGTATTGTGTTTGTGTTGTTGTGTGAGTGTTGTTGTTGTGTGTGTTGGGGCGTGTGTTGGGGTGTGTGTTGGGGTGTGTGTTCGTGTGTGTTATCATCATTCTCCTGCCCTTAACCCAATTTCTTTGGGGTCGGCGCAACATGCCTTTTTCGTCCATACGTCCGTAGTCTTGGGTTCGATTTCGGGGTGGATCAAAGTGTTATTGGGTTTTTCCATCTGTAATTGCTAAGTAGCTGCCCGGATTCTGTATTTGTGCCCGGTTGATGGCAATAGGCTCGCCCCTTATTAAATGGGACTTAAACATAACTGGCGAAATGTGGGTGTACTATAATAGGTGCACCTCTGCCTAACCCTTCGGGGAATACAGACGTGATCTTATGTATGTGTGTAGATCTGGATTTGTGTCCGGTTGATGGCAATAGCTTTATGCATTTATTTGAGTTGAAAGTTCTATTGGAGCAATAAAGCAAACCTGAATTCCTTGAAGTGGTATTTGTAGAGGTTTAAAGGAAAACCACATCTTACAAGTCGAGTCCCATGTAAAGGCTCCTACAAACAGGTGTAACGCGACTTTAATAATACAATTTCTAAGAAAACTTCACGGTAGATCAATTACCGATGTTGCGCTGCGCCAGTATGCACGAACTTTAATACGGCACACTGAGAAATTCCAAATGGATTACCAATGCAACACTTAGCTCAACTTGGGTGTCGAACCCAGGACCCCCAAGCCTTCCTGTTGAACTTGCTACCACAAGATGAAAGAGGCAATCAAAGACATGTTGTTTCACAAAATCTGACCCATAAACCATTCATACCACAAACAATATCACGGTCATCAACAAGTTGACAACAAAAAGAAACGTGACTAAACTAATAATAAATTGTAAAAAATGGTTACCAAACATTTAACAGTTCGCTTGGTAAGGGTCAAGACAACAACTAAGTTTTAAAATTGATTTAACCCAGTTAATGGGTTAAAATAGTTTTAATCTTGAATATAAATAGACTAGTCAGTTATTGGCAATTGTAAATTTTTGCCCTCAGTCAACAAAAATCTATACATAGGTATATTAAAGCTGAAGAGGGTCGAAAGTCTGTACATGGAAGATATTCGAAAAAAAGTTGGCTGGGGATACTTACAATCTATAACAGAACACGTTCCAACAGTTTTTAGATTTTTTGTCTGTTTATCTGTATGGCTGTTTATTTGATCGCGCATCACGTTAAATCGGCTGAACCGATTTTGATGAAATTTGGACATAGGATACTTTTTATCGACACACAACGCGGGCGAAGCTGCGGAAGTATATAATAAGTTTAAAAAAAACTCCATCATCATCATTAATAAGTAACTTTTATTACAGTGTGTCCCCCCTAGTTTAGGAGGCAGGGTTTTCACTATTTAAGCAACCTTTGTTTCCCAAAGTTAATGTTCCTATGTGTATTTTATGAGCTTTGTTTATTAAGGTTTTTGTGGTAATAAAGTTATTTTTATTTTTTATTTTTTTAGTGTAAATTAATATTTAAATGATAAATCCCTATAAGTCATTTATTATATAAAATACACAAAAAGCGTTATTTTTTTAGAATAACTTAGATAAACATTATGTCCTCATCTCCACTTATTATATTTTTTTGCGGCGCCCGAGAGGGTCCACGATTGTTCCTAAGCAAATGTTTACCACCTAAGCACATACATTGTTAATGCAATAAAGTATTGAGTATTAAAGTCAACAATGTCTGTAACTTAAGAGGCACCCACTCTCTTGTTTTATAAAGGCTCGTTCACACCGGCGCGACTTGTCGCGCGACGCGACTTTAACAATACAATTTCTATTATAACTTCACGATTGAACAATTGCCGGTGTCGCGTCGCGCGACAAGTCGCGCCGGTGTGAACGAGCCTTTAAATAAGTAGATTACAGAGGCATTTTTTACAAAAAGTTGTTGGTCTGTTTTTTTATGTTTTTACAAAAGGCGCTAGGGACTTAGGGCGTATGTATAATATTGCATGTAGTACAAACTTAAATTTTGTGTAGTATTTTACGTAAATATTAATTTTATTGTTGTTTTCCGTGTGCTTGGAATAAAAACTCTTTTCTAATGTTCAATTTCTTTATCTTTTCAGGTATGTCCAGTTTTAAACTATCGGTTAAGTTATTATTAAGGATCGGGTAAGTAGATACTTACCTACTATTCAGGTAAAAAAATATAATAAATAACTGTTTTTCAGTTATGAAAAAAAAAAAAAAAAAAAAACTTCTAGTTGACAGTTATGAAACGATTGATATTTTCAGAGAAAAAATTCAACTAGTTGAACATTTGAACATTATTTACCGTTTGACTGTGGCTTGATAGACTCTTGGTTAGGACGTCGACGCGAGTATGTGTGTGAAAGCAGGACAAACAAACATAGTCATGCACGTTTCTAATATTATTATGGATAATAAGGATATTATTAGTAGAGTACTTAGTCCACCTATCATTACTACTTACGTGCTATATTTCCTGACCCTACCTTCCGCCAAGCTTTTCTAAATAAGGCTGGAAGTGCAAATACAGGTAGTGTTACCTTTGCATCATACACTGTTTACTTCTTGTAAATAAACTGTGACGCTTCAGCGTAAGTATTTATGTGGTACCTTATTGGTAGTAAATACAGTGTGAGTCTTCATAATGTGCACATATCGAAATGGGGGAATCTATGCTTAATTTTATCGACGGAAAAAATAAAAAATAAAATCTAAATACATTTTTTTTTCCATTTTTTTTTATTTAAAAAAAATCGTCTTATTGATTTTTTTTTACGATTATTGTAAAAATTGATTAAAAAAACAGATTTTTGGACGAAATACCTGTTTATTTTCAATTGAGGGTTTTTTGGGTTTAATTGGGAGGGGTTTTTCCCACAATTTTCATTTTATAAGAACACTTAATTACTACCAATCATTATGGAGTTGAGTTTGTTTCATCGCGATAGATCATTTAAAAGTTACACCGTTTTTTTACATTGGGGTAAAAAATACATAATAAATAAAAAAATAAAAATAGATTTTTTTAAATATTTTTTCCGTTTGTCAAATTAAGCATAGAATCCCTCATTTCGATATGTGCACATTATGAAGACTCACACTGTATAACCTTTTGCATTGCGCATTCGAACCATGTCATACAGGATGTCCTAGTTCAGGGTAAAGAGTACTAAAGTTTGGAAATAAATTACTATAACATGTGGGTATTTAACCATATCATTATCTGTGTGACCTTAAGTATTTTCTACATCGGTTTTATTTTTTAATAAGCTTATTCAATCATAACACCGATGGTGTTGAGGTTAATTTACAGATGTAGAAATCTTTTCGACATAATGGTGTCGATTCCCTTGTTCACAAACTAAACTTAATTTAAGTTCAGTGCATCTTTTTCTTTCTATTTCATTAAGCAAAGGACAAAAGATAAATTTTAGTTGACAGTGGTGCCGATTCCCTTGTTCACAAACTAAACTAAATTTAAGTTCAGTGCATCTTTTTCTTTCTATTTCATTAAGAAAAGGACAGAGGATAAATATTAGTTTAGTCCTGTCAAATTAATCAGCGCCTGACGTAAATTGACGTAATTTTAGTAGGCAAGTTTTTAATCACGTCTAAACTTGTATGGAGTAGTGACAGATTTGACAGGACTAAACTAAAATGAATCTTCTGTCCTTTTCTTAATGAAATAGAAAGAAAAAGATGCACTGAACTTAAATTTAGTTTAGTTTGTGAACAAGGGAATCGGCACCAATGTCTGACGTAAATTGATGTAATTTTAGTAGGCAAGTTTTTAATCACGTCTAAACTTGTATGGAGTAGTGACAGGCACTGATTAATTTGACAGGACTAAAATAACAACTATATAAATATAATATAACTATACTAAAACAACAACTAAATAAAACTAAAATTACATCAATTTACGTCAGACACTGTCAACTAAAATTTATCTTTTGTCCTTTGCTTAATGAAATACAAAGAAAAAGATGAACTGAACTTAAATTTAGTTTACCTTGTGAACAAGGGAATCGGCACTATTGTAAAGCTTTCACATCTATCTTGCTCTTTTGTTTCACTTATCAATCTATCAATCAATCCATAACACAGTTCACTGCTCGGCACGTTGCCACGGCAACGTTTAAAAAAATTATAATAATAATAAGCTATGTCAGTAACTTCGGTTCTTTTCCGATTTTTTTTTTCTTAAAACACTCCGTTTCACTGAAGTTACCTCTAAGTAAATCCATCTTGCCCCAATCCTTCTCAATAATTCTACAATAGAAAATTATAAAGGCGAGCGCACATTGCGCCATACGACGGACATTGCACATTGTGTGTACCACCCATAAATAGCAACCTAAACGTTGACCAATAGGTTGCCATACACAAACATAACATACGCTGCCCTAAAAATAACTCAACACTTCTAACACAAGTGACTAGAGTTCAAGTTTGGTTAAATAAAAAAAAAATAACAGCATCTAAGTTGGGAAAAATTTAATTTTGCTACCGTATTAGTTTTTATTGCGTAGGAGATAAGTGTTATAATAGTGATTATTAATGCAAATGTTAATTTGTTTACGACACAATGGTGATTATCTAATAGGTTTAAATGTTAACAAAATAACGTAATTATGTAACTTTGTGGATAATAAAGGTATCATTGAATGTGAACACTATACTAATGTGAAGTATTGCTTGACCGGTTAAGTTTTTAAAGTACTTATTAAGAAAACAATTAATTAGATTTTGGTGGTCACAAGCGCTTCTCCTGAGCATGAGGTCCTGGGTTCGATTCCCAGGTCGGGTAAAGTGTTATTGGGTTCTTCTATCCCGAATTTCTCAGTAGCAGACCGAATTCTGGATTAGTGCCCGGTTGATGGCAATAGGATTGCCCCCTATTACATGGGACTTAAATATAACTTAGCGAAATGTGGGTTTACCAACTGTAGGTACACCTCTGCAGAACCCTTCAAGAAAGCAAGACTATGTTATTTTTATGTAATTTTTTTTTTGTACTGGCTTATCTACATATATTCAGCCTGTGGACTAAAAGTCACTGACTGAACTAAACCCTCTTTTTTCCAAACAAATTCTTACGAAATTTTTCGAAGCAAAAGTTACCAACTATACAGGGTTACTTGTAATTCGACGTATATCCGTCAGGAGCTGATAGGGAGGCCAGAATGCAACAAATTAAACACCCCATATGTATGGCCGAAATTCAATAGTTTTCGAGATATTTGAATTTTACGGGTTTTTCGATATTTACCCAAAATTTGACATTAAATTCCAAATAAAAAAAAAGCTACATATTGAATGCGTATCATTAAAGAATGATATCGTAGCTGGCACTTCAATCAAGCTATGAACCTAATTAAAAGTACTTAATTCAACGAAATAATTAAAATTATGAGCGATTTAAGAATAATATCTTACCAATATTTTCATTTTACGCTTCAAAAATGTTGTTTCGTCAAAAAAATTACTATGACGTTAATCGTACAAATAACTAAAACAACTTGCCTATTCTGTAAGCTTTCCAAAAAGGTATAAAAGTTAAATTTAAGATACGTAATTCGTGGCATGGCATGTGTTTGAATCAACGCGGGGACAGAAATCATCTGTGTTTTCAGTTTAGGATCATCCCTAAAACTACCGATTTTAATGGCGAATTTCTTCGTGATGGGTCGGGGTGTGCGGGCTGTTTTATAACCGTTGAAGAACTTATATCGGCCACATGGGAACGCAATGGGAAACGTGAGTATTCATCGATCACAGTTATTATGTACTTATTTCTTGTATTGGAAGGTACATAATAACTGTGATCGATGAATACTCAAATGTCTGGACCTTTAAAATCAATACTTTATCTCTCCATAGGTGAAGTAGCTTTTATCAAGAACAGCTATTCAGTTCAGAACGTAATCCCAGTAGCGGCCTGGAAGCCTACGATCTCTCGTCGGTCTTCGCTGAGTAGTTGAATTTTCAGTGGCCTGGCGTTCTGCTTCGACTATTTGATGTTCTCCAGCTGGAGAACATTGTTCTGAAATACAACTAAAATTCTACAGACTTGATAAAAGCTACTTCACCTATGGATAAAGATAAAGTATTGATTTTAAAGGTCCAGACATTTGAGTATTCATCTATCACAGTTATTATGTACCTTCCAATACAAGAAATAAGTACATAATAACTGTGATCGATGAATACTTACGTTTTCCATTGCGTTCCCATGTGGCCGATATAAGTTCTTCAACGGTTATAAAACAGCCCGCACACCCCGACCCATCACGAAGAAATTCGCCATTAAAATCGGTAGTTTTAGGGATGATCCTAAACTGAAAACACAGATGATTTCTGTCCCCGCGCTGATTCAAACACATGCCATGCCACGAATTACGTATCTTAAATTTAACTTTTATACCTTTTTGGAAAGCTTACAGAATAGGCAAGTTGTTTTAGTTATTTGTACGATTAACGTCATAGTATTTTTTTTGACGAGACAACATTTTTGAAGCGTAAAATGAAAAGATTGGTAAGATATTATTCTTAAATCGCTCATAATTTTAATTATTTCGTTGAATTAAGTACTTTTAATTAGGTTCATAGCTTGATTGAAGTGCCAGCTACGATATCGTTCTTTAATGGTACGCATTCAATATGTAGTTCTTTTTTTATTTGGAATTAAATGTCAAATTTTGGGTAAATATCGAAAAACCCGTAAAATTCAAATATCTCGAGAACTATTGAATTTCGGCCATACATAGGGGGTGTTCAATTTGTTGCATTCTGGCCCCCCTATCAGCTCCTAACGGATATACGTCGAATTACAAGTAACCCTGTATAACCACAATTTTAAAACTGAGTTTTTCATTGTAAGCCTGGCTACATTTTATTATTTTTTCCTCATTGCCAATTCTTAAATTTCTCACGTCCTGCTTACCCCACAAACAGCAAAAAAAAAGTACATTCACTTATTCTGAAAGTGTTACACGCGTAAATTGCAGTCATACAAACAATTATTTAAATTTTTCGTAACATCTCCACTTACGCTGGACCCCCCATATTTTCTTCAACAACCACCGTAATTTGACCTCTTGCATTTTAAATATAAAAACAACCGATTTATGAATATGCAAACTTATTAAAATATAATTAAGGTTAATTTTATGAAAACAAAGATATCAAAATACGGTGACCTGGTTCAGTAGAAGAATGCTTTCACTTGTGAGCACAAAAAAGATTTGGTTTCACCTTTCTCAAAAGTTATTGTGCTACTTAGTAGGATGAGTCTTTTGTCGTTTTTGCAGATTTATGTTAACTTTTTGAATAAATAAAACTGCAATTATACCTGTTGACAAGGTTTTTTGTTAGAATCTGCATTTTCATTCGTCCTTATTTAAGATACTGGAAGGCTATTCAAAATCAAAATCAAAATCAAAATCAAAATATTTTATTTCATATAAACCTACAAGGGCACTTATGAAACGTCAGAATCTAGGTGCACGGTTCCAATTGATCGTTTCCTATGGAGAAGAGCCGGCAAGAAACTCCACAGTTACTCTTTTAAAAATAAATGGGTTTTACAATGCTTTAAATGTACAGTTTGAATAGGTATGAGAGGACAGCGTAGGCCTGTCAACAAGATACTTAAAAAAAATAAAAAAAATAGAAAATAGTCTGCAAATCGACAGTCTGTTGTGCCTACAACGTTCTCACATTCACAAAATATAAAGGAATCTATATAAAGGTCGAAAAAAAATATTAAGAACCTATTTAACCCAAATGGTTGTCACTACAACTTTAACCAATCCGAGTGAGAACCCCGTATTCCACAAGTCTCTACTGTAAGTTGAAATTTGAATTGTAGGCATACATGTCAAATAAAGAAACTACATGTCAAGTAGTACCTAAATAAAAAAGTAAAATAAAATACCTACATATCGTAATTTGGGAGCAGTTAATAGACATTTACATAATTATGCCGTTAATGAGGTACCAGGGAGGCCACATGTGCAGAAGGAATCTTCTATTAGGCTACCCATATGCGTAGATACACAGGCGACTGGCTTGAGGAGCTCGTGGCTAAGTAATAACAGCCGCACGGGTCGATCCATCTGGTTAAGCTGCGCTTGCCGGGGTTGGTCCGCGGATGGGTGACCATCTTTACATACCGAGACTCTTCCATCCTTCGGAAGGTCCCGGCTGTCATTCGTGGATCTTTGACAGTCGTTACAAGACGTCAGAAGCCCGAAAGTCTGGCAACCAGTCTTACCAATGGGTATCGTATTACACAGTTGCTGGATTGTGGAGGTCAGATAGGCAGTCGCTCCATGTAAAATACTGGTATTCAGCTGCATCCGGTTAGACTGGAAGCCGACCCCAACACGATTAGGAAAAGGCTAGGCAGAATGACACAGGCGACTGGCACCGCTGTCAAACTGGTACCGCGGTCTCACTTGCCGGGTAACGTTTTTGAGCTATATTAATTGAATTAAATACTTCTGAAAATGTAATGTATCAGGACTCCCCGTCACTTGTCCCATTAGGTTCATTAGAAAACCAGCGTCGGACTGCATTTTGTCTGGTATTTAATTCCGAAATTAACCTTTTTGGCGCAGCCCACGCCACACACAATTGTTGTAAAACATTATTTTCACTTTTTTTATTTTGTTTTTTGCACTTGTGTTTCTCGAACTGTCCAAATAAACGTCATTCTTTCTTTCTTTATTTTAAGGACGTCTTTCTACAATTTGTTCGTTTTCTTTCAATTAAAAGAATCCATAAAACTAATCACACTGACACGACAGATCCTGTAGTCAAAAACACAGCTTCTAAAAAAGCAATTAAATACACTTTCTTAGAACTCGTAAGAAGCCAATGGC
Source organism: Eupsilia transversa (assembly GCA_914767815.1). Lineage (NCBI taxonomy): Eukaryota > Metazoa > Arthropoda > Insecta > Lepidoptera > Noctuidae > Eupsilia > Eupsilia transversa. The sequence goes on from OU611880.1 coordinate 1,890,965, forward strand.
CCTCATTAAAATCTTGACAACCTCCTTGGTATATCCGAAGCTTCGACATGGCCCTCTGACATCATCCGGTGCTGTTAATTATGTTGTAACATCAAGGAGCCAATTACCCCCGAATTACTGATAATTAAGCAAACTTCATCCGACTTTTTGATTAAACAGCTGACTTCAATTACCTTTAGGCGTTAAGAAGATAAGAGCAGAAGATAAAGTCTGAGCTATCTTGATTGGGGTAAAGGATTTAGGGATGAAGCGTAAATATTACTGTTTAGTGTTATGGGTCTAGGTAAAGTGGGGTGTTTCTTTTGTCCAGATTTTCACTGGGGTCCCTTTTATAAAAAGGTATGGTGTGCTCTGGGTCAAGCATTGATTCTTTCATCGTTGTGTATTTGTAAAATGGACGTCATAATGACTCAGTAATTTGTAAACTAGCTATACTAGTTTTAACCCGCGATTTTGTTTTTTTCTTATTCTTTATGGCATCTCTTTACTCTCGTTGTGGGGGCCTATCACAATCTTTTAGAACAATCAGATAGGCAGTCGCTCCTTGTTAAATAAGGGTATTCAGCTGCATCTGTTTAGACTGGACCCCAACATAGTTGGGAAAAGGCTAGGCAGATTGACTAGTAAGTACAGTGACCCCAACTAGTTACATAACCTCGGTTAATACTCTAATTGAAACAAAAGTGTGTCATTTATATATTGACAGTACCGGCCCTACTTATATAACTGTATGACATGCTAAAGTATGCTGGTTACCTATTACATCACGGTGTTAAGCAAGGTACTCGAACGATGGCGTTCTTTGCTGTTTGCAAACAGTTCAGGTTTGCTGTCGAAGTTGCTGTTGGTTTTGTTTTGGTGCCGTAATCAGTATGCTTATGTCGAATTCTTACGATTTGTTGACTTTTCTTGGCTAAAACTAACACTTGGAAACATACCTACGGGTTAACGATTCAAAATCTTATGCAAAAGTTTGTATAGTTAAAAACTTGCTGCATTGAACTGTAGCTACTGACATGTAATATTTACAAATAAATATTCTAAACTACTCAGTGCCTATATCTTTATCTGCAGTGTTCTAAAAAAGAACACGACGTCACCATCAACATCACATCACAAGTACAGTATATTCAGGCAGCTTATTCCAATGATGTAAACAAAAATGGCCGCTGAAAAATTTAAGCTCTCTCGACTACAATTAGAGTAACATTGTTAAAATTATAATCCTCAGCAAATGATCGATGCTTCCTTCATCGAAACCATCGAGTTTGTGTTGTTAAAAACTCATTTATTAATTTTCTACTTCGAGAACCACTCAGGGAAGATGCACAGAAGCCATAACAACATAACCTTAATGAAAACGCAAGTTTTCACCAACCAAAACTTCTGTTTATACTTTAGCATCTGCCTAATGAACAGCCCATTAAATATCGGGTATCGTAAAGAATATCGTTTTCTAAGTATTTGATTAACTGAAGCTGCGTCTTCCGTTGCCTTTGAGATGTTCAAACTTTGTTTTAATTTTAGCTTTTACGTATTTTATGAGTCTTCAATAGAAGACTGACGGTGTCATGTTTAGGTGAGGTGTGAGAAAATAATTATAAGTAGATTTTTTAATTGGGATATTTGAAAAGAAAAACTGTTTTAGAAAAGGCTATTGTGAATGAAGTTTCTGAAAAATGAAACTACAGAATAATAAATCCTGTTTGCTAATCTTTAAATCTTGATATATTTTGGCGGATAAATTAACCACCTCATTAAAACTCACTCACTATTCACGCCTAAGATTCGTGTAAAAGGACCCATCACGAAACAAGTGATTTGGCTTCAGTAAGGATATTTTTTACGGCATAAAATCTAGTTTACTTAACCATAAACTTAGCTAGGAATTGTAAGTGGAAGTTCTAAAATAAACAAGATTCTAAGCTAACGGATATCAATTTTAGACGTTAGACAAACTTGATTCAAGGATTTATAAGTAGCTAATATTTACACGCTAATATTCTATGGAAACAAAATATTTATTCACTACATCTATATATAGAAATATGCTGGCACACTGACACAGTGAAGAATTGAATAAAAAAGAAAGTGGCGTGGATTTCAAGGACATACCGATCGTAACAGTTACTTGGGTTTTGGTTTTTAATGTCAGCTGGTGGGCTGACCATATTTACAGATAGATAGATGATAGAAAACCCTATCTTAAAAAACGGTAAAATATGGTTATAGTCTAGTCGGGTGAACATCATAGTGTACCTCATATATCTTGAAAATAAATAACTTGCTTGGACAATTCTTGTTCAAACTCTAGGTGACAAAATTATCATCACACTTTCGCAAAAGAAAATAGGTTTTATTGAAGCTACGGTTCTCAAGTCTATTGTTTTGGATGGGTTGCCAATTGCGGTAATTTCACACTGATTTTAGTATAAAAGATTAAGAAGCGTTAGACAATATATTAGTCATCAAATCAATTTCTTCTGGTATGTTTGTAAGAGTTGATTGCAGAAGTAAGTTGCAATGTTTGTGATAATGATGATAAAGTTTACCAATACTTTCAAGGTTACTTCAGAAGACCACTCCAATCACTCCACTACACCGATCTATCAGTCTGATTATAAAACTGAATGGGTACATAATGCATAGTTTATCCGTTTTTTAACTGCCGACGGAAAAAGAAGGGTGTAATAACTTTAACGTGTGTATCTGTGTAGTTGTCTGTTCCCTCGTGTCTCCCAAACGGCTGAACCGATTTTGATATTTTTTTGTTTGAAAGGTGTCTTGATCGAGAGTGTTCTTAGCTACAATTCAAGAAAATCGTTTCAGCCGTTTGAAGATTGTCAGCTCTTTCCTAGTTGATGATTGGATGTGCGCATCTTCCACAGGTCAGATTGATTCGAAATTTAGTATTCTGTTACTTCAATGATATTGGAAGAACATAGTAACCTTGAACCGATACTGCAGCATCATCTGGAATTGTGTCGGGGGTTATTAAATTTTTTAATTTTAACTTGTCTTAAGCAGTCGAAACTGTTCAAAGTTAGATGTCAGTTGGATGTTTGAATGAATGGTTTGCAGACAGTTTCATTCGCATACGTCCATTGATCCATCCATGTATGAAATATACCGTGGACTCCCCTGACATCATCTCTCTCATCAGAGGACAGCCGCCACGCAGCCATCGATGCGACGCTCTGCTAGAGTGACACGAGTGACTGCCATTGTCACTCTAATCCTACCTCTTCAGTGTTTCTTAGTAACTTCTTAAGCCTGGCTAGCTACCACCATCTTATCTAAGTCTGTCGTCATAACAACAATGTTAAAAGCATTGTTGTGTTCCGGCAGTTAGAGATAAGATAGCCAGTTCCTATGTGGTAGAGGATTCCGGGTGAAGCTCGCTTCCACCTTCGGCCTGATCATCACTTTCCATCAGGTGAGATTCTGGCCAAGAGCTTCCCCGTTGTGGATAAAAAAAAAAAAAAAAAAAACTAGAAACTTGCTGCGCGATCAAATACATCCTGGATTAACCAATTCCGGACATCTATTAAGCCTATGATTATAATTATGCGTTTGCTATAAACGTAACACTAAAAGCAAATGAATTAGCAGGAAAAGTTTATCTCGATATTGGCGATTTTTTTTTCCATTTCCCACAACGATTAGATCACTTGTTATGTAGAAAGTTAAAGAAAACTAGTCCAAGCCATTTCACAAAGGTATCAGAATAAATTTTAGTATCAAAGAGTTTCTCTATTGAGAGAAATTGGAATTGCTAGCAATTATTTTTATAGGATAAGATCATATTGCTAAGTTGAATTGGCATAGAATGTTTTTAATCAAAAAAATGTATTTTCAGACTGGAGAATTTAGACTGTCCCATTGGTGGAGTGGTTACAAGTGTTACCGCTGAGCATGAGGTTCTGGGTTCGATTCCCGGGTCGGTCAAAGTGTTATTCGGATTTTTCTTCTGGAATGTCTCAGTAGCAGCCCGGAGTCTGAATTGTGGCGGTGGTTGGGGTAGCCCTATGTCCAGCAGTTCACTTGTTTCGGCTGAAATGATGATGATGGTTAATGTTAAAACAGAAGAGCTCGTGGCTAAGTAATAACAGCCGCACGGGTCGATCCATCTGGTTAAGCTACGCTTGTCGGGGTTGGTCCGTGGATGGGTGACCATCGGTACATACCGAGACTCCTCCGTGCTTCGGAAAGCACGTTAAGCCGTTGGTCCCGGCTGTTATTCGTGGATCTTTGACAGTTGTTACGAGTCGTCAGAAGCCCGAAAGTCTGACAACCAGTCTTACCAAGGGGTTTCGTATTACCCAGTTACTGGGTTGTTGAGGTCAGATAGGCAGTCGCTCCATGTAAAATACTGGTATTCAGCTGCATCCGGTTAGACTGGAAGCCGACCCCAACATGGTTGGGAAAAGGCTAGGCAGAATGAATGGTTAATGATAAAACAAGTCTTTTCGTAGAAAAATATTTTAAACAGTATCTAGGAGGATCTAGTGGTCATCATACGACGAATTCACACCGATGTGTAAAAGAATTTGCATAATATTAAATTGATCCGGCATCCTATATATAAAAGCATATTAATTTAAATAAATAGGTAGTGATAAAATAAAACTAATGTCTATAATTAACTTGGAGCTTAACGGCCACGGAAGTTTTTATTTCAAAGCTGAGTTTCAATAATGTCTTTCATGAAGTCATCAATGAGTCATCAAGGATACCTACTAGGTCCTAAACGATTTATACTAAATCTACTTGTTGTGTTTGCATGTTTTATCAAACTTGAAGAATTACTAGATCTTTTTTTTTCTCGCCTGCTCTGTCCCACTCACACGGAAGAATAGACAAAATGACAGATATACAATAACAATCTGTCACTTTTTCTATTCTCCTGTCGACAAAACCCGTTTCCCGTTTCTCCGGTCATGCTTCTCGTGCTGGGCAAAGATCTCACTCCACTCCTTCCATCTTTCGCGAACCCCCACGTCCTCCTCGAGGTCTTGGTCTTGTGAAATTCCGTTCAAGGCAGGCATCGATTAGCTTGTCGTACTGATTTGTTAAAGCATCTCCATTATCTTGCCTACAAATAACAGCATCCACATATATTCAAAGGTAGAAAAGATCCTGGCAACCTTAAAGTTGCAAGAAATCAAGCTTCATAATTATAGCCACCTTATGTGAGAACCACCAGTAATGTTAAAAGCCGTAACGAGACAAAACCAAAAAATATACAATTCAAAAGCAAGTCACTCTGCGTCAGAACATAATTTTAAAATTTCCACAACAAGACTCCATTCAATTTCTTTCCGGTAAGAAGGACTGGACATAAAAAGTCCAACTTATATACGTTATGAGGGACAGCTTACCTTGTTCTCTGCTCACGACACGATTGCTGCACGATTTGGTAATAGTATCGTTGAGAATCCTGAAAATAATGGCGTTGATAATGAAAATGCAATTGGTGTAAATGGTATTGAGTATTACGATATCATGCGATTTGAAATGAATATGAACGGAATTGATTTTAGTATTTTTTTAAAAGTAGCACTCTTAATGAAATTCCTTCTAAATGTTGCGGTGATTTATCATTAGGTAACTATAAAGCAAGAATTTGGAATCGGTTTGTTTCCCATTGCTTCAAATTTTTCTAAATTAATGAAACTTCCAATAACTTAAAATTGCTCCGATTCTGAAATCTACGAGTGCAAGAAACTTTTCAGATCAACCTTGCTTCAGTAACTCTCCTCTGACCTACTTCCTCGCTTAACCTAACGACTACGTTCCGATCCATAAAATCGTCAAATCAAAACCGTCTAAAAGGTTCAAAGGCTCCAAACGAGAACTTACAGGGACCTTCGAGAGTTTATTGACCCCGACCCCTTTTGGGCTCACATCTGTTCCTTTGACATTAGTTCGAGATTATTTTTCTGTGGCCCGGAACGAATAACATAGGATTATATGGGATAGGTTTGAAGAAATAGTAGTAAATAAAAGAAAGTAAACTAAATATGACTTAATACTTACTTTGTAAAATGTCTTCTTGTTTATTGAAGATCTTGGAATGATAGTTACAAGAAAAATAAGTGAACCAACTAATGATCTTCATGGAGCAAATATTGGTAAACTTATAAAAGTTCTATCCAAAATATTTGTTTGTTTTCGTCGCAATTTTGGAGCTTAGTGCAGCAAACAGTTTTATTGTTTGCTTGGAATGAAATGCAGCAGTTTTGATGTCCTAGTTGCGATATTCCACAGATCAAAAATTTCATTGATTTGAAGAACTTTTGGAAATTTATAATGATGCTACTTTAAGGAGTAAAAAACCCTTTAAGTCATGTCGTTACCCATAGGCTGCCGTGGGTATACCATTTGAATCAATTATCTCATTTAAATAATCACTTTGTCTCACAATTCCAAACCTAATTCAGACATAAACATGAAATCACCTTTACTATTTCCGTAACAGAGTTCTCAAGAAATAAATCAAAAGCTGTCCTTACCAATCCAAATCAACGAGCCATGAAGATACTCATATCGCTTCCCATCTTACAGGCTGGACAATATCCTTCACTATTGTTTCTGCCGGAAACATCTACCACTTTAGATTTACTATCAGTTTGAACTTTATCCTACAGCTTTTAAGTATAAAATTCCATTAACAACGTTGCAATACTAATTTGGTTATTACTTTGAAAGTATTAGGACGGCGCTGTTTGAATTTCAGTCGTATACTACTAAATATAAAGTTTAATTCTACGTGGGATTAAAAGAACATGAATTTAGATTACCAAATTAATTTTGCCGTCATATCGCGAGGAATCTAGAATGATTTGAAGGTAATAGTCGTTTTTGTGATTGTGAATGTTAATTTGGTAAATTTTGGCCTTTGGTAATGGGATTCTTATGTTTTGAAGCTTCAATGTTCTGTCGGAATGATGTTAATTGAATTTCTAATTAATTAATGTAGGAATAAAAACTGTTATGGCGCGAACCGGTAGCCCGAAAAATTGAGTGTTTTATTTTTAATTATTGACTTATTTATTAGGAGTAATTAGGCTGTTATTGCATTCATTATAATTGCTGTTATTGCAATGGTTTCTTGCCTTGTAGGTATAGCTTAGTAAGAGATGGTAGTGCAAAGAATACGCTGTGTTCAAATTCTCGCTATTATGATTTTTTTTTATACCAACATGATCAAAATCAAAATATTTTACTTCACATAAACCTACATGGGCACTTATGAATCGTCAGAAGCTAAGTGCACGGTTCCAATTGGTCGTTTCCTATGGAGAAGAGCCACCAAGAAACTCCATGGTTAATCTTATAAAAATAAATGGCTTTTACAATGTTTTCAAATTACAGTAATAATAGGTATGAGAGGACAGTGTAGGCCTCTCAAAAAGTACCAGGTACTTAACAAAATAGAAAATGGTCTACAAATCTACAGTCTGTTAAGCCTACAACATTCTCACATTCACAAAATATAAAATAATCAATATAAAAGATAAATCAAATAAAAATAAATCAAATAATAAAAATAAACCTATTAAAGTCGTCAAAATGTAAGAGACCAGGGGCCTAAGTCTACTTATTTATAAACGTTACATGGTGAGTTTTTGACAGTTTTTGTATGGCAAATGTGTCAAAAACTCACAATTGAGAGACCATTGCAACGTTTATAAATTAGTAGACTTAGGCCCCTGTTGACATTTGTCATCGCGACGTAACTAGTGAAGTAACCATATTATTTAACGCGCCAAAAAAATACATCCAACTGTTGGACTTACATTTCTCCAAAATTGTTTTAACATAATATACTATTTTGTGTTGTACTTCGTAGCAAGACCATGAACGCATTCATTATAACTTTAGATGATATATCCTTTAATTTGTACTATTCTATACCACTAATTAGAAATTGTATACCTCTCAATTATCGCAGATAAACAGGGGCCTGAGTCTACTAATTTATAACCGTTTCAATGGTCTCTCAATGGTGAGTTTTTGACAGTTTTTGTATGGCAAATCTGTCAAAAACTCACCATTGAGAGACCATTGTAACGTTTATAAATTAGTAGACTTAGGCCCCAGGTCGTACGTGCAAGATTCCTTCCCAACACGACCACGCTAAAATTCCAACTGGCATAAAAGTTTATGAAAAGGGAGCATGCCTAATTTTTTTTATTCATTATGTACTCCTATGTCATTACTGATAAATTGTCGTAAATTGTTAGAAAAGTGGAAATTATTAAAAGGATTTTATTACCATCTAAAGTTATTATAATAAATGCGTTCATGGTCGTGCTGCGAAGTACAACACTACTTTTTAGGGTTCCGTAGTCAACAAGGAACCCATATTAGTTATTACTTCCTCCCGAATGAAAACAACCAATTTACTAGCGACAAAATTAACGATATTTTTAGATAAGGTGACGTCATTTGGATATATTGCAAAATGCCTCACGATCAAGGTTACCGGGAGTGAGTCAGAAGTGACCATAGATAATATTAGCCGCTCTAGTGACCAATTACGGATATCTATCTATTTTAAATTATACCAGAGTTAATGTCAAAGTGGGCACTTGTTAGGATATGGTGTTTATGTGGGTTGAAAAATCGAACTTAATTTGTGCAAATGTGTTCAGGAATCTTCTTCTATGGCGTTCTTAAATATGGAGGTTTTTATTTTAAAACGTCGATAAATAATATACAGGCTGTCTAAAATATGGAAGCTTTTATTTTATTTTTAAACATCTCTGATTATTATTATTATATGGGTAACTCTTCTTTATTTATTTAATACTTTAAGCACACAAATGTACAGAGACGGAGCAAAATGGTTAAGAATAACTGAAAAAAATATTTGTGTGTGAAAGCATCATATCCTTCTTAAAAATTTTGAAGTACAGGAAACCAGCAGCATAAAATATTCATATTCATTTTATTTGCTTTCCACAAGGTAAAAAGATGTTAACAAAAGGCTTATAGCTAAGATCCGTTGTAGACCCTGTAAGGGCATAGCAAAAATTATTGTTAGTGTAGCTAACATAAAATAAAATAAAAATTATACATTAAAAAGTACATAATTAGATTTGCACAAAGTCACATGACAATAACCTCAAAATTCTATTATTAGTAATATAAAAAACACTTATTTATTATACAAAACACCTATTTATTACGAGATCATAATTTAAAGTTACAAGTTGTTAACAAAGATAAAGTTTTACGTTTATCACAATTTAGACAATTTATAGATCATAGATAGGTACAGTATGTAGAATTTTATAATTTAATCATTTAATAAATAATTTACGACCTTTCGTTCATCTGATCATCATCATCCTCTAGGAAATGATTTTTTCTTCCATGAATTACCTGATAATGACAAAAATGATGACAATAATTATTTATATTTAACTGCCAAACCACTTTGTTTGCCACACTAATGATATATTCTCTCTCTTTGCAGGTAAGCAGAAACACCCTATCGATATTTAAGTACATAAAGCCTCCATAGAGATACAGTAAGTCATAGGGCCTGCGCCTATGCACTGGTACGGCACGGTATTCACGACACGGATTCTTGGGCATCACTACATGCAAGCGCATACTGACGGCAACGATGCCACGGTATACTTAGGCATGCCGCGAAGTCTTTAGGCACGCCAAAGCGTAGTGACGCGAGATTACGCACGCGCGTTCTTTTCACAACAGTCGTAACTCTTTATCAGAACAGAAATTTGAAGGCTGTCGAAGCATCCTGAGGGATGTCGAGGCATTCCGAAAGCAGGCTGCCGACACGGCATGACTAAACATACCACCGCGCGCCGCCTTGTTTTTATACATGGGATGATTATCATTGAAATTTTAATTTTATTGTCATACTATTAAGTTATATTTCTATTTGTCGCATAACAATCCCTTGCCGTATCGTGCCACCAGTGGGCGCAGGCCCAGGCGCTTCATGAATTCAGGTCGAGATGGAGACGTAGATTCGGCTAATGTCAGCCATGTTATCCAGCATTTTATCTCTTGATTAACTCATACTGTGTTGGTTTAGTTGCCAATTAAGATGAATTTATCAGAATTTAGCTGTATTTCTTGAAGACGAATTAAGTGTTTGAGGTCGAAGTTTATCTGTGAGCATTTTGTATACCTACTACGCTTTGGAATGGGCTTTATATTTTCTGACTGACCGACTCCTTGACAATTCAAAAGTGCCTGTAAATGGTTTAATTGAAATAAATGCTTTGAGTTTGAGTTTGATCCAACATTATGAATGTTTTTTCACGTAGGTTTCAATAATGGTAAATGTTAAGATCGTACCTATTTAGATACTAAAAATTTTCATTTAAGTAACAGTTTTCAATGTAAGTTTAAAGAACATACGTAAAGCAGAAATCGACATTAGGTATGCCTTTCTGAACCGACTTTGAAGACATGGTACATAGCATAATTAGAAACCCATCTTAAATCAAATCATTTTTATTTTCACTTCCGTCTTCAGACTTCTGGATGCAATTTCTCAATCAATCAATCAATTAATGGAAAAGATAGATGATGATAGATGATTGAGAACAGAAATTAATAATTCGTATTTTACTTTATATTTTATAAATCCTAAAAGTAGGTACCCATAAATCAAAAATGAAACAGTTGTTGATTGACATAACCTTGTCAGTTTCTCATAAAACATGAATTCAAATTAATCAGCCGCAAACTTAGAATTAAATATATGTCATAAAATAATATTAAAACGCGGAAGTTGGTTAAGACGAATAATTTATTGTGTAGGCGTAGACTTTCAAACCAGTTCAGATTGGAATTACTTAAAATTTGAACAAACGTGCCAACGGAAAACGGTGTGCTAATATATTTTTGTCTATAGATTCTCACGGCTTTTTTAATAATAAAAAAAATAATGATTAATCGGCCTTATACGCCTCTTGTGGTTATCGATACTTGTAGTTGTTTATATATTACTTTAAGCACGCAAATATGCAGAGGCGGATCTAGTGCCATAAGCGTTTTGTATAAAACTTGAATTCGGCTAAACCTTTTGTGAATTGGATAATGTGTTCTAGTAGTGACTATAGCAATAAATTTATTTAGCTATCTGTTTTACGATGGTATTTAAGGGGCTATGTACCTAATCCAAGAAAAAGACACATTTTTAACTAGCTAATTATCAGGAGCAAAAGAAAAGTCTACCCTTGAATCAGGAGCATAGTCTTGCAAACTGATGATCCGTCCACATTAAATACGCGTTTAATAATACAAATTCTAAAACTACTGAATCCCGACTTGGCTTCTCCGAACACAATAGTAACAAAACCAAAAAAACATGAATCAAAAAAGAAAGCACCATTTTTTCTACACCCACAAACAATACAGCTATAAAAACAGTTACGATCAAAACAAGATCAAAACAGACTGTCAAACTGGGGCCATAGGCTGTGTGTGCAACGGAACTTCAGGTTTGACAACTGCTGGTCCGCTACTGACATTTGCTACACTGTGGCTGCATGACTTGTTGCGTAAACTTGTGACAGATGTGGTGCTATTTCGACCGTTAGCTGAGCGGGTTGTGTTTTGAAATTGTATTAATTTGAGTTGAGCTGCAGCTTGTTATGCAAAAACTTGTGTTTAGGTGCGTTTTGGTGTTTGAAAAGATTCAACAATTTGTTATAGAAAAACGGCCACGAAAATAAAAATCTTTCTCTTTCAACTACGTAGTAATGTTACCAATATTGACTACAAAATCGATCACAAAGGGCGTATTTTTTGCTTAGAACCAAAACAGTGCAGAAATGTTATATGAAATCGCATGGTTGCACCAAAATAACACTCGTGTATTAATAACTCACTTTGCGCTCGATGCAATAATCTACTACTATATTTGTTCTAGCCGTCGGCAGAGCAAAAAACACCCATACAAAATTTCACTGCTATGGGCGGAAAGATGTCATAGGACGTGTAACCGGAATATTGTTTTTTTTGGATATAAAGGTACTTATACTAATCTTACAAACACGCTAGACAGAAATTAAAAATCATATCTCACGGCTGCTCTAAATAGGTTTCCATTTTTATTCATCTTATGCCGGAAAACGGGTGTTAATTTGATTTTAGGTTGACATCTAACATTGTCACCGAGCTCGTTGACAACTTGAATACACGTTTTATATAATCTGTAGCGCCTCTGCCAAAGTGGGATGGACTGTGCTAGCGATTGCTTGACACACTTAAGTAATCCTAACTAATATAATATTATACATGCGAAAGTGTGTTTGTTTGTTTATTACGCTTTCACGCTAAAACGGCTGAATTAATTCGGATGAAATTTGGCACATAGGTAGGTCATGACCTGGGTTAGGACAAAGGATACTTTTTATCCCGGTATTCCTTTCCCGTGGGATGATTTTCGACCTTCACGCGGGAAAAAGCTAGGCTTATCATAATAATGCACCACTTTTTCGCTGAATAGAATTGCATAACATGACATGACCTGTTTCCCCTGAAGGGTAAAGCAGAGGTGACTTAAAATTACACATTTCGCCTGTTATTTTCAGTACAATGAAATGTTATCTTATATAGAGTAAAATATGATCATTCTCAACTTCAAAGCTAAGTTCTCACTAAACATAAACACATAAAATCTTAATAACTCCACAAAGAGAACTAAAACATTACACAATAACATCTAGCAGACTATTTGTACCACTTTTACTTTTAGCAACACCAGTCCGAGTAACAGGTTGGATAACAGTACCAAAGAACCAAATTGCTTTGAATGTGGCCCCAGATTACCTTGGGAAAACGAAAACACTGTGGGAATACTACTTTGTGGAAACAATGTTGCTTCTCAAATTTCTTCCGCAAATAGTTTAGCGTTGAAGACGATTGTAAGTTTCGTTTTTCGAAAATAGCAGCCATTTTGTATTCTGCTAAGTTTCCTTTTAAGCCGCTTCTAAAGACTGCTGTTTTGGTTTCAGTACTGTAAGTTAAAGTGGTTTTGCTGATGTTAAATTGTAACGGTATTGTAGTTGCGAGTAGGTAAATAGCAAATATTTATTTATTTGTACATTTTGTCCCAGTCTTTGTGTATTTTCATACACAACTTCTTCATTTATAGATATTAGAAAAAGAACGGAAGCCTTTTCATTTATCCTTCCTTTCTTTTTATTTTCATTTTTTATTATAACATCATGCATATTTTCTCCGAAGGGTTAGTGGTTAATGAATATCGACACCTACATTTTGTAACCTTTCCATAAAACCGTATCAAAAACAATATCGGTAGCAAAAGAGCGGACAACCAATCAGTAGGTTGCCGCAACCGATAATTGGCGTTGCGAATATATTGCCAAATGTAGACACTGGTTGCTGCCGGAACATGAATGCAATCGAGACTGTTCTGTTACGTGAAACTCCGTTTCATGAACCTATGTTATGTATATCTTTCATACATATAAAATAGTTCCGTGACAGACTTTATTCAAGAGACTAATTCGTCCATCGATCAGGTAAAGCTACGCTTTACCGCGTTTGGTGCGTGGATGGGTGATCATCTTTACACGCCAAGACCTCTCTGTGCCTCGGAAAACACGTAAAGGCGTTGGTCCTGGCTGTCATTCGTGGATTTTTGACAGTCGTTACGAGTAGTCAGAAGAGAAAAAGTCTCACAACGAGTCTTACTATATCGTGTTACCCAGTAACTGGGTTGTGGAAGTCAAATACAGGTGTTCACCAGCATCCGGTTAGACTAGAAGCCGACCCCAACATAGTTGGGAAAAGTTTAGGCAAATGATGACCGTGAAGAAATATAATCCAATTAACAGGTTAGTACTGGGGCTTAAGCCAGGCTAGATGTTCAAGAATATATAAAAAATCTCTATGATAGCGTTGTAAGGAAAATTTGATCGCGCAACTAATTAGCTTTAGTAAAGCGATCTTGGATAGAAGTTAGTTTTGTTATTATTTTTGACATTAGAGAGGATATAGATATATAATAAAAACTGCAATGCTAATGTTAGTAAGTCATCTTGGGCAATACGAATACCTAGTGCTTTTAAATGGAGCGTAGATGATATTTCTTTTGACATGTATGTTGTTGAAATAGCTGTGCACACAGTATATGCACCTTCCGTTACTAAATCCGAACAAATATGCGAAAGTGAGTTCGTTTGTTACGCTTTCATGCCAAAACGGCTGAACGAATTTGGATGAAATTTGGCACATGGGTAGACTATGACCTGGATTAGGACATAGGATACTTTTTATCCCGATATTTTTATGGAATCGAAACTTGTGCGGGTGAAACCGCGGGGTGCAGAAAATAAATAAAAAACCGTTCAAAACCGCGTGCTTCGGGAATCTCTGGAACTTTATTAATTTATATTAGTTGTGAATTTTGCGCATGACAGGGAAAAAAACTTGAAAGAAACAGTCTCCCTCCATCCATCAAATCCGAAAGATATTGTTTCCAAAACTTTTCTAATAAAAGAAAATAAAAAAATATAACACCCCAATACACTGTCTAACAAACAAATCGCCTGAAATAACAGCAATTTAATAATAAAAAAAGCTTTACAGGAAGGAATATACGTAAATGTTCTCTTCGTCAATTGGCTCTTGAAAACCCCCGACTGAATGGTACAGATTAATGTTCAGGACGTGGCCAGAAAGTTTATAAAATTCAGAATTTTGAGTAGAAAGGTTATATTTTCGGAGACTGTAACTCAATTCCCTTGGTTACGGTAGCAAAGCAATAAAAAGGCAACATTTTTGCCCGATCTGATGTGAATAATTTTGCCCAAGTCTGCCCGATCTTATATGAATAATTTTGCCTAGGGAATTTTTGAATGTTGAATATTCAGTCTTGTAAGGAAAGACTAGAATTTGACGATGCCTGATATTTTACAGCTGTAATAATTCTAGTTTTACATACTCGTGAATATTTTAAAGCTTCAGCTTGGGTTTTGTCAAGAGTAAAAGCTTTTAATGATCAAACCATCTTCCATTAATAAATCAACCAAAAAAGGAAATCAATTTGCATTTATCTCTATTATGTGTGTGTGTCTGACTGCCTCGTTGGTCTAGTGGTCGCAAGCGCTACTGCTGAGCATGAGGTCCTGGGTTCGATTCCCAGGTCGGGCAAAGTGATCATGGGTTTTTCTATCTGGAATTTCACAGTATCAGCCCGGAGTACGGATTTGTGCTCGGTTGATGGCAATAGGCTGGCACCCCATTACATGGGACTTAAACATAACTCGCGTAATGTGGGTCTTTTATAAGTACACCTCTGCCTAACCGTTCGGGGAAACAAGGGGTGATGTTATGTATGTCTATTATCTGTACTACTCAGTCAGAAAAATAATGTTTATACTTAATTAAATTTTCTTTAATTTCGTGCATTACTAAGTAAAAAGAAAGCAAATAACATTTGTCAGTCACTTATCCTCTCTAAACCATTTAAAAAAAATTACGCAACCTAAGGCCCTCAAGCACAGTGCGCAAAAAATAGCACACATGAGGACAAAAAGGGCACATTACCGAAATTCGGATACTTTTCCGAGTAATGAAATTGTAGTACAAACGGTTCGGAAGAAAAAGGGGAGGGATGCCAGTGAGCCCCTGTGTCTTATTTCTGAATCGTAAACAAAGTATAATGGCCGAGTGTTCGCGGTATGGTGATCAATTTAGGCATCTTCTCGGGAAAAAGAATAAAAAATAAGAAGGTTTTTCGTAAATAAATTCGTTAGTAAGGTCTTTATATTTTGTTTTACGAGTTTTTTCCCCTAAAAGGTTATGCTGAGTACCTTTTGATTTTTAATAAGCAACAGAATATGAAAAAAATACGCATGAAAGCTTACAATTAAATTAAATCAGCAGTCACAAAAACGTAGGAAATTAGTAAAAACAAAATATTATGACAGTAGCTATTTTCACAATTACAGTAAAAATGGTAAAAGTAAGACAACGGAACATATGGAAACGATTGCGTCTCTTTCATACATTCGATTAAGTTAATAACTATACTTGACGGCACTTATGTTGGTCCAAGTTACAAGAGTAAGCGATAGGGTTGATTTATTTAAACTTAACTAAGAGGTTTTTTTTTAATATATAGCTTTTATAATCTGTACTTTACTTATTCTACAACTACTATTTCTGCATATTCATTCCACTAAACATAAAAAGTTCCATTAAAACCACATTTGGTCGTAACTGTAAACCAAAATCGTGACATAGCTACATCGATACAAAACTGATCACAGTGCACAATTTAGGTTGCTCTGCCCTAAAAAACAAATAATCGTGAAAACACTTTGTAGATAAAAGTAAAAAGCCTGATAGTACTGTTATCGCGTAACAAAGTCTACAACAAAAAAACCACAACACAAATCGAGTTTAAATAAAAATAAGTAAGCATAAAAAATAAGTTGTAAAAAGTGTTTTTGTCCACATCCGCTCACGATTTAGACCACAGTGCGCCGTCCCCTGCGTGTCGGAATCTACCACGCTCTACTTACTACAATTGTAACACTTGTCAATTTCTAAGTAAATATTTCAAATACCTACCTTTTGTAGATGTTTATTAGCAAAATGGAGAATTTCACATTTAATTGGAAACTCGCATTTTAATTCGTTAATTTTTATGTTTTATGGCTACGAAAGAGAAATGCCTGATGCTTATCTTGTGGCAATTTGTTGGAGTGTTAATTAAAATGATTTATATCATGCTGATGGGAGAAAAACATAAGAATCATGGCGCGAAATCGGTGAAGTTTACTGGATGGAAGTGAATTAGTGTGGTAATCATAGACTTGGTTTTTAATTGCGTATTTATGGCGTGCTGATGTGTATTTTATTTATGATAGCGTTTTACTAACCTACTGCTTTGCTCCTGTTAATATAATAATGTTAGAGATGTCTTGATATAGTAATGATTGTTGTTTTATATCAGAAGTCGCGATTGTTTGCTGCAATGCTTGTTGTTTTTTAAGTGATCATTTTTCTGTAGGCGCACTTTCCGTTCTGAACAGTCACTGAAACGTCTATACTCGGCACCAGTCGGCCAGTTACGCTGAATCGCGTATACTCGGCGCTAGTCATAAGTTTACACTTTTATCGTGTGATCATAAGCAGTGACACCCTCTTTTTTAACATAGACCACAATATACCTTCAATGTAAACCAAGGAACGGCTCGTGCAGACCGGCGCGATATCGTGGGCATGACAGGCAGCGCAACCCTTGTCGCGCCTGCTATGTCGCGCCAGTGTGTACGAGCCTTAATGGTAAAGGAATTTGTAGGTACCTCTTAGCCTCGGAAAAATACTTACCGTTGGTCCTTTTTTGCAGGTCCCTTATTAAACCATCTGTGAGAATTGATAACGTGGCGTTTTTCCAAGAATACGATTTTGTTGCGCCTAAAATTCTTCACAAAACACTAAGTTATTTATTTATTAACTACGGATGACTTAGGTACAGCTAAAATAAACGGAATAAAAAAAATTGTATTTGAGACTGGCAGCCAATTAAAAGTCTTCACAACAACACAACACAGCTATAAAAAAAAACAGTAAAATTCAAGTTTAAACTAACTAACTAATGGAATCTTCGACTCCATTTCAATTAAAAGCAGTAATGTCCCAGCAGTTACCTAAAATAGTGCAGTCATTAGGCCACCTATAGGTACCTACTGAATATTTCATAGAGAGTACATTTTGAATTAGCAACACTGCAGTGTTCCGCAATGTCTTTTGGCTAAATGTGGTATTAGTGATGTGGGTGTGTCGATGAATGGACATAAATAATATCGATAAAAATCTGTTTTTATTAATTACATTATAATAAAATAAAAATACTTATAGGTAAGGATTCATGTGGAGGATTAATATGAAAATTATGGATGCTGTGAATAGTTTAATTTTTATTATTCCTGACGGTATCAAGTCAGTATAATCTAAGACTTGAATGAAACCATCGTAGAGGGTTAACATTATTATAATATCTATCAACACTAGATTACCATGTTTTCATGTGGTTATCTATGCAATACCTAGTAGTTATTACAAAAGACAGAGCCATTGCAAATCCCAAGGAGTATAGCGTTATAAGTTTATGAAACCTATGCCCTAAATGCGCCAAGAACGCTAATTACACCATAGTTAACAAAGCAACATTAGTAGCTATTATAAGTGGTAAGAAAAAACTACAATAAGTGCTTTAACAATTATTACTATGAGTAGCACACTGCATAGTTAAGAAATCAAATTCATTATTTCTTTATTTTATTTGCCATTAGCCTTCACCACAACATTTACCTGTCTATGAATGATAAAAAAATACATTTATTATTTTTCTTCTATAATTTTTTCATTTGGCAAGCATTGTGAGATTATTATTGCAAAATTTTGAGATTTGCTACAATATGGTATAAAATCTAAATATTGAAGAGTGAATTAAAAATAATCTAGAACAATAAAATAAAATTACAATGGCCTTTTTTGATATTGTAATGCAACTTTATTTTGACCTGAAATACTAAGCCTTAAAATCTAATTCAACAAGTGATTATTTTGACATGCTAAACATTTACCTAGAAAAACAGTTGCTTATCTAATTTTACTGCAGATTTTGTATAATTATTTTCGAAACAAGTTACGAATTCATTTGACTAAACAGAACTTGGAAACAAGAACATTTAACACTTTGAGGGACACTAAACGCCCATAGGCATACTATCAATAAAACTTCTATTGTATCTCGTTCAGTTTTCGTCAACCGATCAATTTATCGACAGTCAAAAATCAAAAATCGATACTAAACCCATCACTACCCCTCGACAATTTCAAGCTGCAGAGTCCAGCAAAAAGTCTCATTGGATATTTATCTGTAGCGACATTCGACCTAATGTTGTTGCACTACAAAAGCTCTGCACTGATGGAATTTCGACGACCACATTTTTTCCCGCACTGTTTAATTCCCACTCGAAATTATTCGAAATGTTGGAAAAGTTCTTTCCATTTTCCGGCGAAACTTTACGGAATTAAATGTGTTTTTGATTGCCGTTCCGGATTTGGAAATTAAAAATGAGGGATATTTTAACGGGTTGTGCCTTGCTAGTAAAGAAAGTTAATTCTAAAGATGGTTAAAGTTGATGTTCAAGCCAGATTGGTTCGTTTTCTTTTAGAAAGAACTTAGAAAGTTCGCAAATTTCTCATCCTGACATTATAAATTCGTAAAAAAACACAAATAAAAACCATTAATAAAATTGGGTCGAGAATCAGCCAGCAGCACATTTAAAATGTCAAAAGTCACAAAAGAAAAAACTAGCGGTGTTTCTTGAAATTAACACAATGACGTAAAATTCAACATAGTCAAGTCATCGTAAAGTAACATAAAACTATATTAGATTAATAACTCTAACTGGAATTCTAGAGCGAGGTATTGCTAAACGTGCTATCTTTGAGTGCGATAGTGCAGACATTACAACACCGAGTTATATCGCTTGCAAGTCTTACAGCTTTACAGCGGAACGGTATACTAGTGTATAAGTCTCTATTTAAGTGCGATTTGTAAATGGATGTAAGTGCAGTTGCGTTTAACAGGTAAGTGCTGTAAGCTGTCACTAACAATTGGGTTACTGTCCCATTGTAGAGTCGTGTGGTTAGTTGGTTGGTTGGTTATTGGTTGTTGTGTGTGTGTATTGATAGTGAAGAAGAAGATAGAAGATTATGTCCAGGTTTTGTAGTCAATACACTTCCTGTGGAAACCTGAAGGCCTCGACTAGTAGTTTTTTCGTATTTCCTCGCTTTCAAAACTTTACGTAATTTTACAAAGACTATCAACGAGATTGACATTATATTTTCAGTAGTTTCTATCAGGCACATATATTTTTAATTTTCCACCATCGTTACCAGTTTAATCACTGATATAATATCACGTTATCTAGGCCCTCTGGTTATATGGAACCAAACTGATATTCATATTTATAAATCAAACGGCTTATTCCCATCTCTTTCCCTACGCGTTTATACCTACATTTTTTTTATATGATATGATATAATATAACCATGAATTATCTGAAATAGCCAGTATTCCTAATAGCATACAAAAATTGTAATTTAAAACAAAGACAAAAATTAAAATATTGTTTATTTTCATCGAAAATTAATACAATATGATTTGCCCATCACTAAACATGGCATCACAGTGAGCTAACGACGACAGTGTCGATACAAACTAGTGTTGTAATTGCAAACAGGTTTAATAGCAACCATGTCATAATAACGATGGTAATTAGAAACATCTTGGTAGAAAGATGTCAGCCTGTCTGTTACCATCTCGCTAATAGGCTAATTCTGCAATTTGCATTCTTTAATGTCGTGGTGATGTAAATGTCTTAGGAACGGCTAACTTAGAGGTATCGAAAGTGTGTTGCAGAGTCTTTTATATTCTTTCAAGTATAATGAATTTAAAAAAAACGTAATAATCTGCCTTTTTGGTATATTCTGGTTCCTGCTTGTAAGTCTAGTTGTTGAAGTCGTGACAGTTAAGCGTAGTGGGTTTGATTCAGGCATTCCTCAGTAGTGACCAGTTGATGGCAATATGCTCGCCCCCTGAGATCTAGAACTTACAACACAACTGACAAAATGTTGCTGTACTACACACGTCTCTGCGTACTCCTACAGAGAACACAGGCGTGATATTATGATGTAAATTGTATGATCTTTTGATGAACATCCTGGTTGATATCCCGACTAGTTGTACTCAGCGCTTTTGCTCCACATTTATTATGCGCACAGCCAAAGTGTGGAACTCTCTGCCAGCGTGTGTGTTCCCTTCCACGTATAACCCGTCTGCCCTCAAAGCAAGACTGAACAGGCATCTTCTGGGCATGGTCGTCCCATCATAGACCTCATCCATTGCTTTCCAGAGATCGAGGTCAAGAGAAAGACCATTTAGCAATAAAAAATAATGCATTATAATATCCTTAATCTGTATTAACTTGAATGAAAGTATTATAATCTCAGTAATTTCTCCTTACAACGAACATCATTCTCCTGCCCTTATCCCAATTCATTAGTGGTTGGCGCAACATGTCTTTTTCTTCAATAATTCTCTATTAGTCGTCATCTCGGTAGTCACCCCCTCTCTAGCCATATCTTCTTTCACACAGTCCATCCATCGTTTCTTTGGTCTTCCCCTACTCTTTTAGCCATCGACATTCATACTCAAAACTTTCCTCAATACATGTTTCTCATTCCTCCGCATCACATGCCCATCCCGTGCCAACTTTTTAGTCACCGGTGCCACTTTCAGACTTCCTCTTATGTACTCATTTCTTATTCTATCCATTCGTATAACACCACACATCCCTCTTCTGATCATTCTGATCTCAGCTGCATGCCTTCCATTCATGCCTTTGTGGCCCAACATTCATTTTTCCTTCACAACGAACATTAGCACATAAAGTCTAATTTCATTCTCATATAAACGCACATACAAACGAACATATGGAAAGCAAGGTCAATGACCATAATACGGTAATTATTATTACCTCCAGATATAAATGGGGTAATGATTTAGACCTTAGCTTTTCCGAGACATATGAATCTAATGTAGATATAGTTGTGAAGGTCGGGGCAGTGTCATTTAAATGTAAAATTAATTAGAATAGTCACGCATCATCATAAATTATAATGTCTAGGGAACATTCACAAAATATAAGTAGCAATACCGTTGGTTTAGTGGTCGCAAGCGCTATCGCTGAGTATGATATCCCTAGTTCGATTCCCCGGTCGGGCAGTGTTATTGGGTTTTTCCCATCTGGAATTTCTCAGTAGCAGCCCGAAGTCTGGATTTGCGACCGGTTGATGGCAATAAGCTCGCCCCCTATAAAATAGGACTTAAACATAACTGGTGAAATGTGAGTGTACTATAGGTACACATCTGCCTCACCCTTCGGGGAAACAAGGTGTGATGGTATGTTAACTAGTCAGCAGATATTTTGACTGCGTCATAATTCTGTTATAGTTAGTGTAGAGACAAAAGTAGACAAAGCACTTCTACTGGCAAATGACGTCAGGTTGGCTGTTATAGGTGGGGAAGCACATAGGTATACCAAATATGCTATAATAGGCATAAATACCAGTACTTTCATTTTGTTATTGTTCTGTTTTCATTTTTTGTATGTACTGCTACCATAAATAAATAAATAAATGAATAAATAAATAATAAATAAATAAATAAATAAATAAATAAATAAATAAATAAATAAATAAATAAATAAATAAATAAATAAATAAATAAATAAATAAATAAATAAATAAATAAATAAATAAATAAATAGGTACCTATGTAGGTTTGGTGGAAACATCTGTATTCCAACAAGACAAAGTAATCACTCACGACGTTTCAACGTTTGTTTCTAGGTCGGATGCAATACTGCGATACCTATGTACGATCGGTTATGCTTCGCTAGTACACTTGGATCAGATATCCATACGCAAAAGAATAATATTACCAGCCTATTATCGTCCCACTGCAGGGAAAAGACGTCTTTTCATACAGACAAGGCATGAACATTGACCACCACCGTGACAGGTTGGCGATTTTTGACTTAAATTAACTTTTTTTATAAGTCCAGGTTTGTCACGCACGATGTTTTCCTTCACCCATGACAGTGATGTCTAAGATTAACTTAAAAAGTACATTATTATAAATTGAAAAAGTCACATTGGTACTTTCCTGAATTTAAACCCACAAACCAAATAATAATAATTATCACAAAATAGTACATACCAGCATGTACCAAGTACCAAAATGCGGAGGTTTTTCTCGACGTCATCAGTTTGTTAATAGTTTTAGTTTATATTTTTATTTTATATATAAAAATAAAATAGTACCTATTTGTAATTCTTATTCCAGTTTTACAGGTCATTGTAGAAGTCACAGCGTGTAATACTATAAACTTTTTTATAAAGTTAATTCTTTTTCGACAAAATAGCTAAATACATTTAAAACCTTGTATTTTTGACCTCAGTTTCCAGATTTAAGGTCAATTTAAACTATTAGGTATTGTTTTGCTTATAAAAGAATAAAACATACTGAAACTTTATGAACTTCTTTCGGAAAAAGATTATAAATAACCATAAAAAATTAAGGAGTGATTTATAAAGCAAACCTCACTTTTCCACACTAATATAAAACTTCTCCTTGAAGTAGGTACCAAAACTCTAGAAGTTACTAAAACAACAAATTTAGTAGGTAACCAATATTTATACGTATAAATGACCATATTGCATGCCACAAGATATACTTGTTATAATTTTTATGAAAAGGCTTATCTAAGATACAGCTTATGACCTTACTGGCCGATCAAATACAGAGTAATGAACGACAGAGGCTGCATGATTTACTATTTAAAACTACTGAACTAAAGTGTATAATTATAGAAGTTGTAATAAAGATTTCGTAGATGTGTTGTATAAACATGTGATCAGTAAAGGACATCACGTAACTCGACATGATTCAAATAGATAAACCTAGTATGTAAGTATCGTGAGATTTCGGGAAAAAAATTGACAGTATTTTGGTATAAGTCCTGGGTAACTTGAATAAATATTAAATGAATTATTTATTTGTGTGCCTAAAAGAGTGATGAATATAAATGTAGAGAGGGAAAGGCAGGTCACAGAAAAGATGGATAGAGTGTGTGAGGAATGATCTGACAGAAAAGGGAGTTAATGATAGCGTGCCGGTTGACAGGGTAGGATGGAAGAAGAAAACGGGTTGCACCGACCCCAAGTTACATGGGACTTGAGCAGGATGATGCTGACCCACGTTCTTTATAATTTACTTTCTTTTGCACCACCTAAAAATGCGTCATAAAAGTTAATTCTACCTTTATTTATCACGAATTCACATCATTTTCCAAAGCGTCATTACCATAGCGGGCATTATTATACAATAGCTTCTAACAATCAAAAGTTAAACATTACATAATGGGCTCATAAAATGACACAAGCGCTGGTAGTAAAGAGGTAATCTGGCAGAATAACTGGAAACGCCCACGAGATGTGAGGCGCAGATTTATTGGCTATTGTACGCACTTCCTGGGGAAAGTGATTTGTTAGGAGTTCATGGTGGTTAGTCATTCTGATTTTATTGATGTTGGATTGTGTGATAAATCGAAAAAAAATCATTAATTAAAAAAAATATGATGCTGGCTTGATATTTTTTGGAGAGCGAGGCGAATTTTTTAATCATAAATTGAAAATTTTTACCAGTAAAAGGCTTAAAAGGTTGTGAAAACGCACAAAAGTAAACGTTTCTGTAAATAATATGGACTGTCAGTAATAAATCGCTAGTTGCAATTTGCTTCCACATACCTATTATTATTTTCAGATTATTTCAAGTTGTCCACTTTTTTAATAATTATTTCACTGCATTAACATTCAATCTTTTAATTTAAATATCTTGTAAAATTCTGAAGTCAATTTTTTTTATCTTACTGCTGAAATTAATTGATTACATATTAAGTAAATGAATATCAATATAGATACCTTTTTAGAACGAATTAAATACTATTATTCAGTATCTAATTTATCAATAGTAATTATGTTTTTATAACATACTGATGTCTGCAGCAAGACACCAACACAACATGAGAATTCCAACGAAAAAAATAAGATAAAAATTCGCCGCCTCTGTCTCAAACTACTCTGTACTAAGTTTTTGCTGGCAGTGCCTTTTCCTTTCATTCGACCTTGCGTGCGAGCCACAATAGTAACACGCTGATACACTGTGCGAACTACTTGCTAATTGTTGCTTGTTTTAATTTAGTGGCCACTAACTGTTGTGGGGCTGGTATTTCCTCTGCTTGTTGTTTGTAGTTTAGGTAAAGATAATGAGAAGATCGGGGCTTTTTAGATTGTTTTAGTTTATCAGCCCGTGACTGTGTTTGATTAGCCGTAGAAGTAAAAGTTGTAAGACTATTATTAGAATAGAATAGAATATATTTATTGTAAAACATGAGTAGGTATACATCAAATAATATGTGCAAGGTCTTAAAATAACAGGTAGATCTGCATGTTTTGCCATTTATGGCGTACAAAACAACATATTTTAGGTTTAGAATAAACCATTAAAGAGAGTTGAGTCTACACAACAAACTATGAAGATTGCAAGAATTGTGAAAATGTCGTAATTATAGGAATCTGTTTATTTAATTGCGGTCATTTAAAAATTCCGATATGGTGTAATAGCATTTGGCTATGAGATATTTTTTTAAATGTATTTTAAAGAGAGCAGTGGGCATTTGTCTAATAGGTTTTGGGATTTTATTATAAATAATTGGTGCTAAACAAAAAATACTATTACATATAAACTCTTTTGCAAAAAAAACGGGCACTTTAGATTTTTTTCTCTACTTCAATGAAGAAGAACAAGAAATAGGTTTTGTTAATTTGACGATGTATTGGCATGTTTTTTGAAGCATCCTGGCATGATTCTTTACGTTCCAAATTTAAAATTTGAAATTATTAAAAGAAAAATAATGATTATTGTGAATTATTCTAAAATTGCTTTACTAATGGCGCAAATTGCTGAAACGATTTTTAACTGATTACGATATTTTAAAACTTTTTGGATATTTTCTGCAAATTAAACAATTTAATCTTTCTTTTTACATTAAATACCACTTTTTGATATGAGTGATAAAGCGATAAGGGCGGGTAAAATTATAGCCCTACTTGAAGAAGGTTGTTCGCAAACTTACGTGTCTCAGCGGCTAAATGTGAGTCGTTCAACTGTCCAGAGGACTTGGCAACGGTATCAAGAGACTGGTTCGGTCAAAAGAAGACCCGGTTCGGGAAGAAAACGATGCACAGAACCAAGAGAACCGCTTTTTAGTGAGTCAGGCGTTGCGTAATCGTAAGGCGTCAAGTGTGGACCTGAAGAAGAGCCTTGAAGAAGTAAGAGGAGTAGAAGTTAGCTTGTGGACGGTCAGGAGGAGGCTTTTGGCTGCCAATATCAAGAGTTACCGCCCAGCTCGGGGCCCTAAATTACTCCGTGAGCACCGTGTTTCTCGACTTCAGTTTGCTCGGAACTGTGCTTCATGGATTCTGGAGGACTGGAATAAAGTATTGTTTTCTGATGAAGCTAGAATCTCTTTGTGTGGAGAGGACCGACACCGGCGAGTGCTGCGAAGACCACGGGAACGCTATGCGGAAGTGTGTTTCGAAGAAATCACTCCTTATGGCTGAGGCTCCGTTATGTTTCTGGCAGCAATTAATTTGACGGAGCGTACGGAGTTAGTTTTCATAGAAAATGGAACATTAAATGCACACCGGTACATAATGGAAGTCCTAATTCCATATGCACAACCCACATTGACTGCACTTGGGGAAGATTCCATTTTTATGGACGATAATGCTCGCCCGCACCGTTCTGGCGACGTGGAAGCGTACATGCAAGAAGTTGGGATCCGTCGTTTAGATTGGCCAGCTCGAAGTCCTGACCTCAATCCAATTGAGCATGTGTGGGATGTTCTACAGAGACGGGTAAGATCAGTGCAACCTGCTCCACAAAACATCAGAGAGCTAAAAAGAGTCATTGCAGAAGAGTGGGAACGTATTCCTCAAAACGTTATTAAAAACATCGTGGAAAGCATGCCCAGAAGGATTCAAGCTGTGATTTTGGAAAGAGGAGGTCACACTCGTTATTAGGTTTTTACATTTGTAACTTTATTTAATTAAAAAAAGTAAAGAAAAACTTGTCTTTATTGCCGACCAATTCTTATTGTTTGGGCGTGTACATCGATTTTAAAGAATCCATCGTTTTTTTTTCTTTTAATTGCTCGAATTCACTTCACGCGCATTAATTTACACGATTATAAGTATACAGACTACGTCAAAAAAATAAATTTCATTTAATTAACTAAAATCGACCTTAGAACATAAATTTCCTTAGGTGCCCGTTTTTTTTGCAAAAGAGTGTATATACAAAAAATATTTTGTCTATCGCCTTCTTCCCCCGGGGGTAGATAGAAACTATAGAACGCCACCTACTACGATCCTTACATACTCTCTATTGTAAAATGTGTGATGTGCATGAGAGCAAAAAAAAACAAAAAAAAAACCAGGTAAGAGGTACCTACTTGAACTGTATGCGTAAATACCTGGGTGTCTGACGTAATTCCTTAGATTTAGCCTTACATCATTAATTTAAAAAACATTTGTTTGATAACATCAATGGAATTATTTTATTATGACATAGAAATAAAGGTTAACAAAATAAAAAACATTCGATGTTGAACATAATATATTATGACAGACTCTGACTGTCTCGCTGGTCTAGTGGTCGCTCCTGCTGAGCATATGATCCTGGGTTCATTTCCCGGGTCGGGCAAAGTGTTATTCGGTTTTAGGCTCGACTTTACATAGGTCTTAATTAACTCTCGAAATATGTGTGTACCAATTAAAGGTTACCTCTGCCTAAACCTTGGGGGATTAGAGGCGTGATGCTATGTTATGTTGACAGACATTTGCCAAAGTAAAGACTTATAAAGCTATAACTTAAGAGTACTTACCTACGTGAAGGGACTTACATCACTCACAAATCCAAATTAATGGTCCATTTGCAAGCGGCTAATAAAGAAAGAAAGAAAAATATTTTATTTGAGACACGCACAGAAAATACAAAAAGTAAAAAAGGAGCATGTAAAACTAACAAAATTAACAATATATCAAAAAATACGAAAAGAAAAAAAATATAAACAAAAATATATTTATAAAAAAATTAAAATAAATTACGAACTGTGTGAGGCTAAAAAGGTTCGGTTACTTGTGGCCGTGGGTGCCTAAATTCATGGAAGGTGGTGAATTTTATCATTACGTCTGTTTTTAAAATTCGACCAAATATTCGAGTGTGACAGATGTATCAAGTCATTGCCACCATAAATTATTTAGCAGTTAGGTCGCTTCCTCCCTTAATCCATCCAAAGGTTGTCTTTAAAAGATCGCTTCTATGTAAAATTGTTACAATTATATGTGTATTTTTTATGGTGTGCACAATAATGAGTATTCTATATAATATTTATTTACATAAAAATGATAATGAAAATGTTATGTATAAGAACTGAAAAACTATTCCCAGAAACTCAAACTCAAAGCATTTATTTCAATTACAGGCACTTTTGAATTGTCAAGCGGTCGGTCAGTCAGAAAGATGAAGCTAGTTGCCCATTCCAAAGCGTAGTAGGATCCTATGGAGAAGAACAGGCAAGAAACTCCACGGATACTCTTTTTCTCAAAGTTTACCCGACTCGCATAACCAAAATATTATTCCATGTCTACCAAGAATGGTCTGTATTTTTCCAATTCCCCTCACTAGAAGCGCTTGAAACTACTTGTGGTTTATTTATATTTACCATCGGGTTCTCAAAGGCCCCATAAAAGCTCTTCCATAAAACGATTATCTTTATCCGAACCGGGTAAATAGAACCGGGTAAATAGGGCAAGTACCACAAAAGTACCGTTTGGGCCCGTTTGCCTAAATATTACGGTAAAATCGTACCATTTTTTGTAGTGGCAGAAATAGTATTCAGCTGGAAAATGTAGGGTAACTTTGGTAATGCATTAGTATACGTTCAGCCTATGGTGGCAATAAACCCTTTTTCGAATTCGGGTGTCAGGGTTTTTTATTTAACGTTTTATTCAGGCAATTGGAGAAGTAAGTTCATTGAACCATTTTTGCGTTTCTGATAAAAGGTTATTGTTCATTGGAAAGCGAAGAAAGTATTATAAATGATTTATGTATTATTATTATGACAATTCAGCAAAAGTGCTCCAAAGTTCAAACCGACACACTAACATTTTTATGCAGGTTTTTTTCTTTGGAAGTAACGTTCAAATTACATACTTAAACTTATGTTATATTAACTTTTTCCCCGTGGGGCTCAAACTACAGAACACCTGCTACGATCCTTACATACTCCTGCAAAACATCACCAATAAGGTCTCATTCAAATGATCAAATCAAAATTTAAAGTAATGTTTTGTGCTTATAAGAACCTAAATAAATGACCTGTTTTTACATTGGATTCATTGGATAAGAAAATGTATTGGAATTTAAATAAATCGATCAATCTTTGCTCTATCGCTGCTTGATTGCAAGTTATATCGCTTAAAGCGTCGCTAACGCCATCTGTCAACTGACTAAGTGAACTGCGGCGACATTGATACATCGCCTGCTAAATATTTACTAAATTGACTTAAACTCCATTACGCAACCTTTCTGCTTACCTCGTTATGTTATTGGCTGGACTATGAAGCTAGATTTAAATTTTATTATGATTGACTTTAGGTAAGTGCTCATATACACGAGCGGCACGCGTCACCAGAGGCAATTGCAGTCGTCGGCGCATCGACGGCTGCAGTTGCCTCTGCCGTTGGCGCTTACTGCTCGTGTGCAGGATACAGTTCTTAACTCATTAACAGGCATATGGAGTTAGCAATCGTACCACAATGCCAAATAGTCATAGGTTTTTAGTATTATTAGTAGATACATTTATTTTTTTTCTTTTTAAATCAATTTTGCATGTTTAGTCAGTGATTGATAAGTCTTCAAATAGCCTTTGTAAAACAATAGAATACCTACTAGGAACGCAAATTTTGATTTTTTTTGTTGCAAAATAATGGTGGTAAGAATATTCTCTTTGCCTTATAAAGGTCTAAGTTCGAGAAACTGACGCTAAGTGTCTTCTAAGTATAAATCCTTATAAAAATAGTATTCCCATTCATAGGTCTTCTACTTAAGTATATCACAAACATGATACTGTTGACTAAGTACTTCTAAGACTAAGACTATCTTGACCTTATTGGACTAACTAAGGTAACACAAGGGCACACAATATATGCCTCTAGAAGCGAGTCAACAACATGTTTTCGTTAGATGCAGCCGATCAGTATTCATCTGAGATTCTACTATGTACTTGGGTGTTGTAAAAATTTGTGGTTTGCTGAGTAAATTTAAGAAGATGTTTATTTATTGACGTCAGTGACATCGTCATCCGTTTGCTGAATAAATGCGCGTGCAGTGCATACTGGCGAATCAGACCCGCACCATATTACTGACTTGCATGATCCTGTTCTTATGTGATTCGCGTCAATACGATAGAATATGATTGCTATACTATTTCATGGATGATCATTATTACAACTGCAATAAAATAAATCAACAAAACTTTAGTTACGTCAATCTGCCTAGCCTTTTCCGACTATATTGGGATGGGCTTCCAGTCTAACCAAATGCAGCTGATTACCAGTATTTTATATGGAGCGACTGCCTATCTGACCTCCACAAACCAGTAACTGGGTAATACATATCCCTTGGGAAGACTGGTTTTCGGGCTTCTGTCGACCCGTAACGACTGTCAAAGATCCACGAATGACAGCCGGGACCAACGGCTTAACTTGTTTTCCGAGGCACGGAGGAGTCTTGGAATGTAATCCGTCCACGGACCAACCCCAGCATGCGTAGCATAACCTGATGGATCGACCCTTGCGGATTTTATTACTTAGCCACGAGCTCCTCCTGCTATTTGTTAAAACATGAAATGTTTGTGTATTTTCTGATAGAGGCATCCAATAAAACCCATCCGAAAACCAACATAAAGCAATTCTGCCCATTTTTCATTGTTACTGTGTTCAGAGCGTAGTGAATGACGGTTTTAATAAATTACTGCGCGCCGGCGCCGGGGCACGATTTGTGCTAATATTTGTTTTGTCGCGTACAGTTCGCAGATAAATTCGTAATTAATTTCGTGTTGAAGTTATGTGATGACCTGGGTACACGAGATAAGTAGTTGTTGTGTTTTGCGTATATTTTGTAGATTCAGCTTTATGGGGTGAGATAAAATATAAATTAAGCTTACAAAATCTCATTCAGGCGAAAAAAATAGTCAACCATAGCTATACACAATGTTGCTGCCCACCAAATGGGGTCTGAAACCTTAACGAAGCCTGCTATACCTGTTATTCAGCAACATATTTGCTGGGTATAAAAAGGAAAAAGAAGTCTCCCTAAATAAGTTTGAAACATTAATCTAACTGAATGCAGCTGATTACCGGTATTTTACATGGAGCGACTGACTATCTGACCTCCACAACCCAGTTACTGGGTAACAGGATACCCCTTGGTATAAGACTGGTTGTCAAACTTTTGACTACCCGTAACGACTGTCAAAGTTTATCGAATGACAGCCAGGACCTACGGCTAAACGTGCTTTGATATGTAATGGATGGTCACCCATCCACGTACCGACCGGGGCAAACGTAGCTTAGCCTTCGATCAACCCATGCAGCTGTTATCAGTTAGCCACGAGCCACGAGCCCCTTTATGAGGTTAAATATACCTTCATGGAAGGATGTCGTCAGATTACTACGGTTGAATTGAAGAGGTAAAATAATAAAGTTTACTTAACTCAATGATAAGGTTACAATGCAAGCAAAAGGTTACACAGTTATTATATTTGATGTTCTTCTAAAGTATTTATTTAATTACAAGAATCCGTGATAGCCTTGTGAAGAGCATCGAACTCAAATATTTTGCAATGTGCTCTCGAAAATGCGTTTACAAAATGATGAAGAAAGAATTTTTGTGGTTATACGTTCAGAACACATGTTTTTACATGTTAATTATTATGCTAAATAACTCCATCTTTAAATCTATAAGGCAAATGTGAGAAAACGCCGATGCTCATAACGGCTTGTACACACTGGCGCGATATTGCGGGCACGTTAGGCAGCGCTACCCTTGTCGCGCCCGCGATTTCGCGCCATTGTGTGTGTACGAGCCTTAATTGTTATGACATTACAGTATAGCCTTTAGTCCACTGTCGGTACAGGTTTTAAATGCTGTTGTAGAAAACAACACAATAGGTAACTTATTTTACCAAAAATGTTTTATAAAATCAATTTTTATTAGGTTTATGCAAGAAAAGTCAAAGGTGGCAATAAAAAATCAGTTTACTTACAGCGTGAATGAAAAATTGACCTACATTTCTAGACAAATTAACAAAAAAACTGAAGCAAAAACGTTTAAACACAGATTATTTTTCCGGCGACAGATTCATTTGTCATAATTTTTCTGCAATCAGTACCGCCCTTATTGTTCGGGGCGATAGTGATTTTAAATTAAAAAAGCCGTGGGGCGTTGTCCTTATTTTTTGTACTATTTTCAGTTACGTGAAATAAACGCCTATATATTTTAAATAGCTCGTTTAAAATACGGATGACCATAACTACGTAAATTCAGGGAAATTAAAATTTATTATATTAATATTTTATCAAACTTATGATTCTTTTTCCTCTAATACGATTTCTAAGAAAACTTCACGGTAGAACAATTACCGGTGTCGCATCACACCATCGCGTCGCGCCAGTCTGCGCGAGGCTTAACTTGACTACTTACTTAAATTATCCGTAGGTACATTAAAATCACAACTCGTTTATTCTCATTCTTAGACAGTTTTATGAAATTGCCATATGTTGGAGTGTCCAAAGTCTCCACACACCTGGGGCCTAAGTCTACTAATTTGTAAACGCTCCATACAAACTTTTACCTCATTTTATAATATTAGTATGGATCTCCTCAAAAAGAACGAGACATGGTGCGACTGCCTATCTGACCTCCATAACAACAACCCAGTTACTGGAAAGTGTTCGCGAAACTACCAATAATGAAAATAAATTACGCGTTTTAAATGTAGATGAGTATCTATCTAGGCTTCCGCAGACAGGCGCGACGCGACTTTAATAATAAAATTTCTAAGAAAACTTCATGGTAGAACAATTACCGGTGCCGCGTCGCGCGACAAGTAGCACCAGGTTGCACCAGCTTTTAAACACGTAATTTATTTTCATACCTATTCAATATTTTCGTCCCTGAATCTCCTCAGCCAATAAACAGAT
The DNA here is from genome assembly GCA_914767815.1 of Eupsilia transversa. Taxonomy (NCBI): domain Eukaryota; kingdom Metazoa; phylum Arthropoda; class Insecta; order Lepidoptera; family Noctuidae; genus Eupsilia; species Eupsilia transversa. The sequence continues at coordinate 1,923,968 of OU611880.1, forward strand.
CAAATCAATTTACATTATACATTCCATGTCTAATATAAATCGGAATACTCTCTCTGAAACAAATAGTCTTTTCTCGTATTATAAGGTTTTTTTTTCCTTTTGAACGAAGTAAATACATTTGTATTGGAAACAGCAATTATGATATTGGCTTGAGGGAATCGAATTCTAAGAAATGTTATAAATAGTTATAGTAGTTTACTAGAACAATGTTTTTCTGTAATGAATATTGAAGATACGTTTTCTTTTCGTAAATATTTCTTGGTATTAAACATAATATCTGGTTGCTACCTACTGTGCAGACTGTACCTACCTATTATCTATATAAATAAAAATCAATGTTTGTATGTTTGCTTGTCCTCTATGCCTTCCTAAACCATTGATCTTGATGTAATGAAACTTTGGTAGGGAGTTCTAAGGACGCCCGCGAAGGTTTCTGGCCCAAAAAGACTTCATAAATAAAAATAAAAAGTATCCTTGCAACGCATCAGTCCTATATAAAAAATAATATATATTCAGCACTAGGTTCTACCCGCGACTTCTCCTGCGTTGAAGTCAACTATAAAATAAAACGTCCCCTATAGCACTCAGAAACACTGTACCTTTTTACCAGTTGAAGAATTTTCGAAATAGGATCAATATTCCCAGAGATTACCTCCTACATCTAAACTCACAAACGTGTAGTGTAGATTGATCACTTGCCTCGTACGTGACGTGAATGCTGGCGATTTCAGACCATTTTTGTCCTGGATTTTCTCGGCATTTTTCTTGATCGTAATTCAGTGGTATCTACGATTAACTTAGCACGTATCTATCTACTACATATTTGACACTTTCCTAAATAAATTCTAACATATATGAATACATCTGCGACACCCAAAACAAAAAAAAAAACATATATAAAAAAGTTTCTGGAAAGCAACTCCATTTAAAAACCGCAGAGAGACGGAACCCAAAGTCCTCGGTAACTTAGTCGGCTCATTATTTGCCGAATCTATTAGAAATGCTTTTTATCCAGTTCCGGAGTTCCTTAAACATGGATAATTGAATAAAGGGAAGTTTCTGAGACTTAACGAGTATTGAAAAGTCGTGTTTTAAACTTGGATTCCAACCAATTTCGTTTGAGTTTGTGATAACTTGTTTAGTAGTAGTGAACAGCAGTGGTAGGCCAGTAGGGCAGTTGTAAGCGCCGCGACTTACAAGTTGTGGTTCGTAGGTTCGAACTATGACAGGCGTTTTTACTGTGTGTAATCCATTGCTCTTAAAACGGTGACTGGGAAGAAAAAGTGGCGCAATAAACTCCTTAGCAGATAAACAGGCAGCAAATAAAAGCTCATTTAATAAACATAGTTGTAAAATGTATTCTCAATGTCTAACAACGAAAAACACTCGAGATCAATATAAAACCGTCTCTAACATATTTCATATAACAACTATTACAAGTCTGTCCTATGTAGATACAGCTTGTATAATCTCAATACGGGGGTCGCATCTCGCTGCTGCATTATTCATGGCTGTGACGTGTTGACGGCCAACTGAAGCTGTAATCTTGAAGTGGATGGGAGGCTGTAGTGGGAGCGATTAGCGGGAAGGACAAAATAGCGAACAGTAGAACGTAGGAAGTGGAATTTCAATCAACGAGCTTTGGTTTTAATGTGAGATAAAATTTGAAAGATTTTTAGAGGTATGAGGAACAGGGTGTAAAGATGAAGCATGGAAAAATGTGATTAGGTACAGAGTGGTGGTGTCGAGATTCAAAAAGTGTCGGTATTAGTAAAGAATCTTCGTCCATTTTTGTGCTTTTCAGACGTGCCTACCACCTACTAAATGTGTGCCTCGTTGGTGGAAACGAAACTCAGTCTAATCTTAATTTGATTCGTTATTGTAATTTATACTACTTACTGGTAAAGAACACTAATCCTTTTCACAATATTTTGCACAGCCATCGTCTTTTGGTCGTAACCAGTATAATCGCAGTTTTACATAACCCTTTTTCATCATCAGAATTACCCTAGGACTACAAAACAAAATAATCGCTCACAGTATGACCTGTCTCAAAGGTCCTGTGGCACGAACCACTTACGAAAATATTAAAGCGGGGAGTGTGACAAGATATGGTAAAAATATTATATATTTTTGTCACAGGCTTGCCGACATACGTCTCGTGAAATACAGGGAGGCGGGGATATCGACGCGAAAACGGTTACCACGTATTCAGTATAACATTCTGAGCCCCCCTACATACCATTTTTTCAATAGAAAAACAAAAATCTGCAGTTTCCTACAATGGTGCAATACCTACACGGTCACAATGTATGGAACAGCAGATTTTTTTTCAATAACCGATGAAAAATTCTCAGAATTATGTACTGAATACGTGGTAACCGTTTTCGCGTCGATGTCCCTGCCACCCCGTATATGTAATACAAAATTCAGGAATACATTGACCTTCAGGATTAATTATTTATGGAATTCTCTGTCTCTAGAGAATTTTTCGAGATTTGAAATGTTTTTGTGGAAAAAGTGTAGGTAGTAAATAAATTGATTGAAAGATTCCTATAATAGAAAGAGAATATAATTATACGCTTTAGTTTTTAACACTTCCATCTATAAATATTATAAATTAAAGTCGCTTTTTGAACCTGTCTCTTTGACCTACCAAACTACGTAACGGATTTTGATGTTTATGTGAATTTATTCCGGAAGATTTAAGTGGTTTATAAGTCACAAATAAACTTACATATAGTAAAGAAATCTCGATTTTAGCATCGCTATTGTTTAATAAAATAAGTCTTTACCTTTTCTACTGGATTAAGCCCTCACTTGAGTTAAGGCAAGCAAATAACATAGCTCCAATTTATAATCTCCTTGTACCCATCGATTCGCAGAATCCGATTCTCGTCAAAGATTATTGCATAACCAATCTATTATTCAAAGGTCCATCGTAAACTATATTCAATCTTGAATATTGGTATTAATTTTATTGGATACTAAAATATTCACAATCAATTATGTTTTGTTACAGTGGCCACCAAGACTGCTCCGGTGGACAGTCACTGTCCTATTGATAGTCGCTGTCATCGTACCTACATCAGATTCTACTAGTAAGTATATGATTTTGAAATATTATTGAATATTCCATATCATCCTGCCTTTCAATCTGCTTAGCCTTTTCCCAACTATGTGGGGGTTGGCTTCCAGTCTAACCGGATGCAGCTGAATACCAGTATTTTACATGGAGCGACTGCCTATCTGACCTCCACAACCCAGTAATTGGGTAATACGATACGATAAGACTAGTTGTCAGACTTTCGGGCTCGTGACGACTCGTAACGACTGTCAAAGATCCACGAATGACAGCTGGGACCAACGGCTTAACGTGCTTTCCGAGGCACGGAGAAGTCTCGGTATGTAAAGATGGTCACCCATCCACGGACGAACCTCGGCAAGCGTAGCTTAACCCGATGGATCGACCCGTGCGGCTGTTATTACTTTGCCACGAGCTCCTCTCAATATCATCCTGCCTTTACCCCAGTTTATTTGGGTTCAGCGTAGGTTATATGTATTTTCCAGCGTATGATATTTGTCATCCATAGATATCTCACCCGTCCCCTCTATCAGCTTTATCATTTTTTACGCGATTACATACATCGTTTCCTACGTCTTCTTCAAGTATTTCTCGTTAAAAAAAATACTAAGTATTTAAAACAATGCGACCTGCAACTGCGCTAATAAAATAGCACATTTAATACAAATATTTATTTAGAGTACCTACGTAATTGACAAGTAGGCAATGTCACAAGTATGGTGATAATTAGGTACTGACCATAGTAATGATCCCCAACCTCCACTACGCGAAAATAATTTTAAGTGCAGCTAAACTTTGCAACAACTAAAACAAAATTGAGTGCTCCGCGCTTTCGCAAGGGGATTCTACGCTGGATTTCAATTCGATTTGAATTTGAGTTCTATCCATCCCAGAAGGTTCTGATCGCACTATGATACGAATATCAATGACAGTCGACGTTTGCAGTTAAAAGCAAACGTCCAACATTCATAACCCAACTTTATTGTAGCCAATAGCATATGCATTTTGATGCATCAATAGTTAAAATACATGTTTTTCAGAAAGGGGAAAATAAACTTAAAAGAATTCCCGAATTTTGTCAGTTATTGTAAAAGTCCCATGTAATAGGGTGGGCTTATTGTCACAAATCCAGGGGCCTAAGTCTACTAATTTATAAACAATGGTCTCTCAATGGTGAGTTTTTGACAGTTTTTGTATGGCGAATCTGTCAAAAACTCACCATTGAGATACCATTGTAACGTTTATAAATTAGTAGACTTAGGCCCCAGACACCTTGAGAAAACCTGGATGGAAAAAAACCCAATGACTACCTAGACCAACGAGGCAAATAAAGGTAAAACGACAAATATAGTCTGCGCAGGAGTTTCCCAGCTCATCAATCCATTTTCTAGACCAAAACTCATAGAGACGAAGCCATAAACTAATAAAGCAATTTCTAGAATATGTTTGAACAGTTAAATTAGGATCTAAGACCAAAAACTATTCAAGAATGCTCTTTGCATGACCTCCCATCTAGTGTTTAGCATACTAGGCCACATCGTATGTAAATTAGTAGCAAAACTGTTCACAGATATGGTCAAATATATGTAAATGTTTATTTATTTATCTGTGGTCACCTGTTGGTAGTCTATGTTGAAGTGTTTCGTGGGACGTTAATGTCAAAGGGTAGACATCGATTATTTATACATAATTATTTCCAGTATCTATAATATTGAGCAGTGTTGGCCCAGTGGGAACGGCTCCGATTTACGTGGGTTCGAACCCGCTTTACTTTATGTAAATAATTTCATCACCACTGGTCTCAAACGGTGAAGGAAACCATCAAGACAAAATCGACATATCCTAAAAAAAATACTGAAGACATAATTATGATATCTACCAACCCACACCGGGCCTGCATGGTAGATTACAGCCCGCTCCCTCTCGAAGACAGAAGGCCCGTGACCCAGCAGTGGGTACATTAAAGGCTGATTATGAGTCAAAGTGATCCATAGATACCTATTCAAATTAGGGTATGGCGGACGCTACTGACTTATGTTACTTACCGCTTCTTTCTTCTTCGCTGTGCTAACATTTACGGCATTATTATTAAAAAGTACTTTTGCAATGATAATTATAAGTATACTATGTAGTAATTACAAATAATTGGTACCTAATTGTGTTCCAAACAGTTGCTTGTTTCTGCAGATGGAACACAGAATAGTAGAAGTATGGGTATTTGCGATAAAGATATAAATAAGCCATAAAATATAAATACCGATGAAAAGAGCTTTTTCAAGAGAAGAACCTTTGCTACTGACATGAATTTTGCCAATTGTTAGTCAGCTCCGGTTTAAAGTACTGTCCAGCCTTTTACATTGCAACTTACAATACAATGGTGCCAATTCCCTTGTTCACAAACTAAACTAAATTTAAGTTCAGTGCATCTTTTTCTTTCTATTTCATTCAGAAAAGGACCGAAGATAAATTTGAGTTTAGTCCTGTCAAATTAATCAGCGCCTGACGTAAATTGTCGTAATTTTGAGTAGGCAAGTTTTTAATCAATTCTAAACTTGTATGGAGTAGTGACAGGCGCTGATTAATTTGACAGGACTAAACTAAAACTTATCTTCTGTCTTTTTCTTAATGAAATAGAAAGAAAAAGATGCAATGAATTTTAGGTTAGTTTGTGAACAAGAGAATCGGCACCATTGAGTTACGTCTCTATTCCTCATTTAATTCAGAATAAAACACGATCTGTCTCCTTGTGACGGGGTGGCTAGTAACCTTGTCTCAAGCGGGTTACGGATCTCTACTGCACGTAGTGTCAATTTGCCAACTTTTCGTTTACTCCTTACGGAACCACTACCTGCGTGGAATGATAAACAGTACAGTCATAAGGAAGGATTACTCTTAGAATGAATTGTACCTATTATTAGTTTGGAAATGCTTAATATCAGCCTCTATATTGCAGTAGGTGTTGCATTTCATGTTTAAAGTTTTCCATAGTACGTTTCAATGATTTCCCCCTTACTTTTAGGTAAATCCACGTTGTTTGAATCAAATCCAGTCAGACGAATACATAGATTTTAATAGAATATCCGCGTTTTTATACGTAATAGTAGTAGATCGAATATCAAAATTTCAATAAATTAGTCTGCAAGGTTTCGTTTTAATCTATACTTATAATAAATCTGTAGAAGTGAAAATTCTGTACATTGAAAATATCAAAAAAATAAATGGCAGGGGGTGTTACTAGACCGACACCGAACCCAAAAGTGTGATTAAATTTTTTTTTGTCTGTCTGTCTGTCTGTTTGTTCAAGTATCACGCAAAAACTACCGGTTCGATTACGATGAAACTTGGTATAATTATTCTTTAATATCCTGGGCACCACACTGGGTACTTTTTATCCCGGAAAAGTATCCTATCCTACGGTTGGGGGGTGTCAAAGTTTGTATGGAAGAATTTTAACGCGCTGTCCGATTAACTCGAAACTCAATATTTATACTTAAACCCAAAAATTAAGAATAACGTGTATCAGGATTTTTCGAAATTCAGCCCCTAAGGGGGTAAAATAAGGGATGAAAGTTTGTATGAAAAATCTTATTCCTTGAGGTAATAAACACGAAACTTCGCACGAATAGTTATCTAAATAAATTATGAAGTTTGTAGTTTTTTGTTTTTCTAAATTACCCCCTTTTTTTTTTTTTTTTTTTTTGGGTGGGAAATCATCCAATGACTTCTCCCGCTCTGGGCGGAGCGGGAGGGCGTGTCAGACTTTTACTGACTAAAACCCACCCGTGTTCCTTCCCTTGCCTTGCCAGGGGCCACGGTTTCCCCTTAGGACTACCCGCAACCCCGGCGGGCAACGGTCCTAGCGGACCCCGTCAGTTTTGCTGACATCTCTTTGAGGCGCGCGTGGAACACGACGCGCCGTCGACCCGGGCCTGGTCCTTATCGGGGGCGAGCTACCCATTGCTCACCGCCCGCAAGCCCGCGCCTACGGTGGCCGGGAATCCTCCAAGGAGTCCCGACGCCCAGGGCGTCTCCTACGGCGGCTAGGCGCGTGAGGGCGCGAACTTTGCCTCTCCCTCACGCGCTCCGCCTCCTCCTTCGTCTAAATTACCCCCTAAAGGGGGATTGGGGGGTGTCAGTGTTTGTATGGAAGAATTTTAACGCGCTGTCCGATTAACTCGAAACTCAATATTTATACTTAAAACCCATGGGGATGTATGGGGTAATTTCCAACACTCACGCGGGCGAAGCCGCGGGCAGCAGCTAGTTCAATAATAAAAATAAAAAAACGAGCATTACTGACTCATAATATACTTACACAAAATACTCACACAGTCACATTACATCAACACTACTACTAATTCAATGGCATAGCGTATATTTTTAGATTTATCAATATCTAACTAGACTAATAATTAATTCTGCCGAAGGAACATTTACATCTCAGGACCTTTCTAAACATGATAAAAAAATAATGAAAGTTACTACTATACCTATAGAGTTCCATACTTTTGTTTAGATGTAACAACGGATTCTGAAATTCTATAAGTACATTCTTTTTTTTTTTCATTTCTTTTTTACATTAGCGTTGTGGGCTACAATATTATTCAAGTGTTATGTGTATTTCTTTTTCTATACTGTATATTGTAGCTGTTTGTTGTTCCTTTGAATAAAAAATAAAATATTTATAATTATTTATTTTATTATATAGAAGGTTTGCAGACTAACAAACCAATAACATAAAGATTATAATATTTGTCAAATCTAATTGGTGATTATTATTTTGGTCAGCCAGTACCAAAATCTGGCATTTGAAATCAGATTCATTGATTGTGCTTCGACATGACAAAATAGTATTCTATACTTAAATAAATATTTTCAACTGTAGGCCCGCATGCAATGGAATTTATTCGACACACAGAACAGATAATAAAATTAAATAAAATCAAACACACGATAAAAATGTAGTTAAACACACATCAATATTTTCCGGGAACAGACCTCACGCCAAATACCAATTAAAAATACGCAGAAATATTTTTCCGAAACAGAGAAACAGGAAAGCAAAAATATTTTGTGCAGAGGCTTCCAAACATTCCGCCCGGCCATTTTTTTTTCAAAATAACTTTGATAGACAGTATGCCATCCGCATTTTTTACTGGATTGTGAGGCCAAACTGACATTTTGACAAATAGAAAAACGAGGTTACAGAAACCACAGACTCGATTGGAGAACACGCGTTTTTTGTTTATTTGTTTGCCACTGCACAAAACAGACTTGTAACTTGTATTTTTGGGTATTGAATAATAAATCATTTTGATTTATTATTCAATACCCAAAAATACAAGTTCGTTTATTTACATAAAAAAAGACACGTAAATGTTATACCTAAACATTAGTTCCTTGGTTCTTAAAAAAGATATCCCTAGGTCAGATGAATGTTATAAACATGAGTTTCCTGACCCCTAAGCAATCCTGTTTTCGTAAAAAACTCGTGAACAGAACAACAGGTAAGAATTTCAACGGCTTCAATATAATTAGCCTAATAACGATCTTACTGTTGGGACACCCTGGGAGGAGCGGGCTATAATCCACCACGCGGGCCCAGTGCTGGTTGGTGGATCTCACATGTATTCGAGTTTTAGGACATACTAGTTTCCTCAAGATGTTTTCTTTCACTGTTTTGAGAGCAGTGGTGATGAACTAAATCACACAAAGTCAACTATCAAAAGGGTAGTTTCAGTTTAGCCCTGCAATCCCCTATCAGAAATTCTCTCTATGTATTCTGCCAGACACACAACTAGCCTAGATAAGGTAGGTACTAGATACGCACATATCCTGGCCAGCTATTTGTCAGCAGCGCAAAGTTATGGTCATGCGGCTGTGTCCTGACATGGCCTGACTGGACACGGTTAAAGATATATTGCTGATAATCCGGCAATTTATTTACCTAAAAACACGGGTTTTTTATCGGCAGTCGGCTTTAGGGAGGACCTGACTGATGAACCAATTTTTTTTCCAAGCTTCTATTCTAAAAGAGCATTATTTAAATACTTCTTCGTAATGAGTGCAGTGCCTTATCGATATTTCTAACAGGATTATAAGCATGCTCTTATTAGTACATGAGCAGCCTGAGTTCGATTCCCACGTCAGGCAAATGTTATTAGGTTTTTCTCATTAGAAATTTCTCTGAAGCACCCCGGAGTCTGGATTTGTCCTGAGTCGATGGCAATAGGCTCGCCCCCTATTACATGAAATATAGGTGTATTATTGGTACACCTCTGCGTATCTCATCGAGGATTACAGGCGTTATGTGTCTTCTTAGGACATTTCGTAACTTAACATTTTCTAAAACAAAATTAATAAATATCTATTGTTAAGTTACTCCTGGGAATCACACGTAAAGATACAGATTAGGTGCGCTGCTAGTATTCTTATCGAAATTACACATTTCTCTGCTCATTTTTAATTACCACCAATAAACATTAACCCTGAAAATTAACTCATAAAACTAAGCAAATTCAAATATACGACTACGTATGCAGATTGTTGCTACAGCCCATATTAATTACTGACGTTAATTGATTTAATAGCCCCGGTGTGCCTTGAAAATGAACAAGAAAGGAAGCAGTGCGTTTATGATCATCAGTGCGTTATTAGTTAGGTTTTAGAGGCATGAGGAACAGGGTGTAAAGTTCACTCATCCTCTATAGAAATGGGAGAATCCTCCGACTAGTCGGGTGTTGTGTCTGGCGGGCAACTGCCCAACGATTGATGTCAAATAGTCTTATAAATGTTAATCGCTGGGTAAACTCTAATTGCGCGATGCAGGATTTGTGTGACGGCAGGTTTTTGATGCGTAGTTAGTCTGCTGGGTAGATCGAAACTATCCATTGCAATTGTCAATTTCTACTTGACGAGATCTTTCACATAATCCATTCATAGTTTCTTTGGTTTTCCAAGCAAATTCATCATTCATCTAAAAAAAAAAACATTTTAAAACCAGAAGCTTATCCATACATTTCTCTCTTTCGATTTATGTATTTCATGAAAGAGCCGACGTATTTACCGTCTGATTTGTCTAAAATGTGCGCGTGATAGCTTTGAAATGCGGACGCGCACAGAATTCATTCTGTGCTGTTTTTTATGCAAATCCTTTCGTGTTTACTGCGGGGTAGACAGCTGGGTTTATTAATTGGATCACGGCGACGTATTTGTTAAAGGTTACGTGGGGAGTTTATTGAAATTACATAAAAAATATGTTTTTTTTGGTTTGATTTTGAGTAATTTATGATCAGCGTCATAACGTCACACACGTGCTAATGTCAGTTCTAATTCACATTATTTCTAGACTTTAAACGATTAGATAACATAATAACATAACATAATTGTGTTTCCCCGAAGGGTAGGGCAGAGGTGTACCTGAAGTGTTTACACCCATATTTCGACGGTTATGTTTTAAGTTCTACGTTACAGGGGGCGAGCCTTTTGCCATTAAGCGGGTACAAATCCAGACTTCAGGATGCTGCTGAAAAAATCCTGTTTGAAAAACCCAATAATAGTTTGCCTGACATGGGCATCGAACCCAATAATGGCTCAGCAGTAGGGCTCGCGACCATTAGACCAACGAGTCAGTCTAAACGATTAGATATAACTGTAAATAAATGCATAAAAACCTTACCACGTTCATAAACATCTATAATTTTTTTTTTTTTGGCATTATGTCCGTCTCTGTACATTTGTGTGCTTGAAGTATTAAATAAATAAAATTTAGCAAATTCCATTTATATTTGTACTGCTGGTATTCCTCTGTATTTCTCTCACCGCACTGTAGGTACTTATCTTTGGGGGTTCAAGTAATTTTAAATAGATTATTAAACCTATTTATTACTGAATTAGAATAATTCTGTCTAGATAATCAGAAATGTAGTTAACTTTATAACTCTTGTAACACTAATAAGATTGTTCATTGAAAACCACGGAGTGATTTTTTATAAATTCTCGCTAACAAGCGAAGAAAAACTGTGGACTTAGTTCAGCACCGCATTATAAAGTTCTACTTTTATTTTTTCTGTTTGCTATTCTAGTTGGAAAATGTTTATTTAACTGTTTTTTTTACACGAAAATGCGGGTTTACCGTTGAATAGACTATAGGTAGGTACTCTGAATCTCAAAATCCACTTTTTTAGTCACGATTATTTTATGAATGCAGTTTATAAATGATTAAATCACGGAATTGTAAATCGCAATTACTTTGTAGATCACGGAATCTTACAAATCTCAGATTGATCACTGTAGATTGTAAAATTCACGATGCTGTCTACGTACCCAATATTAATACCTAGGCCTTAAACTATTTGCGATTGAAAAAAAAAACCGAAAAACTTTTTGGACAAGGACATCTACAACTATTCAACCGCCTCCACGATTTTAAAGAAAAAACAAAAACTGCTACATAAAAACTGAAATTAACGTTCCTTTTCACTCATCCACCATCCTATGTCTACGGATACATCATTCAAAATAAAATTCTCATCCTGTCCCTAGACAAAGCTAGCGTTTCCAAAACAAACACCCTGGCTAAACTCATACATTAAAACAGTTTCTTTTGTAGGGAAAAATATATTTACTTGCCACACAACTTTCTACCTTCACCTTAAAAGTTGAAGGTGGATATTACAGTGTCGAAGCGCTTGCCATCAGTTACAGGGTGTCCCATAAGGGCGTTTGGAATTCAAAGTGTAGAGCAAGTTTATTGCTCGGAACATATTGGAGGAATGGCTCCGTAAAAATGTTGGTAAAACACCTCTTGTTTCTAAATTCTACTTGTTTTAAAAGCACTTATTTGTTGCAAAATGCGTCGCACATGAGAGCGATATACTACTATATTTATAGGCGGAAAAAAAACAGGTGTGAAATAAAATAATAGGTAATAGGGAAGCTTTTATTAAACACATTCGCATTTCCATTTAGGATTCCTCGAAAATTTATTTATTTATTTATTTATTCATCTTTGAATCAGGCACATTACCCATAATTTGTTAGTATTACTTGCAACTATGTTAGTACAATTAAATAGGACAAACATAAACAAGAGAGAGAGAGAGTTCGTTTTTTTCAAAGTTTACAATAATCCTGCAGTAAATAAAATACACAAAAATGTCACTTGCACATTATAAATTAAAAATGTGACTGCTGCTAAATTCCAAAGTAAACCCCTCAAAAATCAAATAATTATCTCCGCACCTTCTGTTAACCCTCCTTCTCTACAACAAGCCTGAAGTTCTCAGCTCTCAAGTTAACGCACCCTGTAATAAGTTACAGCTTGCGCAAACCTAAATGTGCGCATGTAAATCGTTACGTGTGCCTACCATTACTCTGTAGGATATTTTTTAATGTAATAAAAAACGGAGTCAAACGGAGTTTCGGAGTCGACGCATATATTCTTTTTTTTTATTATTTGATAGTTTATAGTAGTTATTTTTGAAAAACCAACTACCTCACTTGCGGAACTATCTTCACAGAGTATGAAAAAAAAGTTACTGAATAATGAACTAAATGATATCGGTTCAATTAAAACTTTAATTATTTCTGCTAGTTATATTGCAAGACCATAGAAATATAATATTAGACTTGCCTTGTTCCTCTTTTGTCTAATCTTTTGCAATGACAGCTAGTTGATATGTTTCTAATTTGATGTGTCACGCTTTGCACATAAAGGGGTCAGTAGAACTCTAAATAGCGCTGAAATTAGGTCTTACTCTACATTATACGGCTTTAGAGACCTTGTGGTGCCTAACTAAGGAGGCTCCCCATCTCTTTATCTATGGATGTTGCAAGACCCGGCTCAGGAATTTAATTGTAACTATTTCTAACGAAATTTTGTATAATGGTGCTGATTCCCTTGTTCACAAACTAAACTAAATTTAAGTTCAGTGCATCTTTTTCTTTCTATTTCATTAAGAAAAGGACAGAAGGTCAAATTAATCAGCCTGTCGTAAATTGACGTAATTTTAGTAGGCAAGTTTTTAATCACGTCTAAACTTGTATGGAGTAGTGACAGGTTTGACAGGACTAAACTAAAATGTATCTTCTGTCCTCTTCTTATTGAAATACAAAGAAAAAGATGCACTGAACTTAAATTTAGTTGAGTTTGTGAACAAGGGAATCGGCACCATTAATGACATTTAGCTTCAGCATTAGTTTCAGTCGAAAGACGTCTGCCTGCTGGATGTAGGCCCCCTTGGCCTAGTAGCCAAGCATTGTTCTCGTGTTTATGCGTACAAAATCCTAATTTAAAATATCATGTAACATTCTTCAAACCAGCATCTAAAACCATCTATTTCTCTTCCACAGCTGTTCGCAGAAGACTCCGCAAGCCTAGCAAAGTTTCAACTTCAGTCACAACCAGCGTATCCAGATCTGCAGACCAGGTTATATCAGCCAGCGTCAACAGGCCCAAGATTCGTGGACGACCTAACATTGCCAGCAGAAAGTCTTCTGCAGTCCTTGATAATTCCGTCGGTACAGATCTTCATAAAGACAAAGATGGATATAAGGCAAGGAATTTATATTTTTATTAGTAGTTCTTGAATAAGTCACAGATTGGCGATGATTTTTACCACGACATGAATAGTTTATATTTTAACGAGAAAATAATTAACAATAAAAATCCCCAACTTGAACTAACACCTACCTGCGATTGGAAAACCACAGCTCCTAACTAATAATATAAACGCGAAAGTCAGTTTTGTTTGTATGTTACGCTTACACGCTAAAACGGCTAAACGGATGTGAATGAAATTTGGCACATAGGTAGACCATGACCTAGGTTAGAACATAGGATACTTTATATCCCGATATTGCTACAGGATCGCGACTTATGCAGGTGAAACCGCGGGGCGCAGCTAGTATTTTAATCATTTCAAAATTGAGTCTTAACATTTGTCTTGACATTTCAATTAATATTATTGCAGCATGCATACTAAAAATGTGCTCGTCAGTAAAAACAGTTACATAGAAAAGTATTAATAAATGTTATTATAGTTCCCTATTATCACCTGGCGTTTTAAAATCCAATTAAAAACGAGAAAACCCTTAAAATCAAATTATAACAGTTAGGTATTAAAAATATATCTACCTATCGATTTCGAAAGGTTTTATTTCCTTCTAATAAATATGGCAGGAAAAGACAGCGGGCCGAGAGTTGAGCCTTGCAGGAACCCTGATACAAACTGACCGTTACACTCATTTTAGCCCCTAACCCCTTGAAATACAAGCGTTAGTATCAGTTTTCGACGTGTTAATGTAATATTGTAAAATAATGGTACAACACGGATATGAGTGAACTTTTCGAACGTAAAAGTAAAGTTGTTAGCCTTCAAAATAAGTATTTGCCTACTTGAAGATTTTTATTCAATATTAGTGAACTTTATTCCTTTAAGAATAAAGGTCATACGCATAGTTTATACCCGTTTCAGATGTTTAATGTTTCGCGAATGTCCTCAAAATAGGTTTTAAATTTTGAAAATATCAGAAGTCTTCTGAAAGGAACCCTATTTTGATTGAGTAGAGTTCAAAATTGAATGGGAAACTCAGGAAATTTTTCATGTTAAATGAGCTGGTATTTTTAAGCAGTAGACGGGAGTGGGTTATAAAACTGAGTTCCTGAACGCAAAGTTTACTTAGAATATGAATCTAGAAATATATACGTATAATATTATTTGCGAAAGGAGCACTAAATCCTTGAAGATAATTGAATGCTTTAAAAATGCAGTTAGATCTGCATTTTCTTGGAATCGCTCACAAACCATAATAAAATGTATTCAAAGCGTTCATGTTATATAGAATTCTATGCAGGGAATTTAACTAAATGAGTCAGAAAATTTGCAATAAATCAGTTAACCTTTTGAGAGCTAAGTATAATTATCATTATGATATCGTAGGGTATACTTACTGATTGACAATAATACATTGATGGTCTATCTAAAAGTCTCAGTACATGTACAATAAATTAACGGGGACAGCGTACGGGAACAACGGGAAGTAATTTTAATTATTTTATTAAATTCCCTTTGTCCCCTTTAACGGCGACATGTCCTACGGGGACAATGGGAATACAGACCTGTAAAACTTACGATTTCAATATAAATATCTTTTATGAGTTTATAAAGAGCTTGATCTTTATAACAATCTCTACGACAACGTCATGACATTGAAAAAGGTTGCCCACGAAACTGCTGTAATTCTTACGAATTATGTATGCTTTATTATTAACTTTCCGTTTCTCATATTTCGTTACCTGAAAGGGAAGAAAGATATAACTCTCTCTGTCTCTCACACTAAATCTCTCTTAATTTTTTTTTTTATGTTCTCCTTCTAGCACGGGTGTATTTTTTGTATTAAAAACAAAATACGAAAAATCAGCCAAATAATGTTCCCACCAACATACAAGCCTCCTCTCTGTGAGATAGAGTATTTTTAAATAAATATATTTCCAGCTTCTGCATCATCATCTCACTATCACGCTTGTCCTAATTGACATTCTTCTCCTCCACCAGATTGTCTGCTACTACACCAACTGGTCCCAATACCGTACGAAGATCGGCAAGTTTACCCCCGAAGACATCTCGCCCGATCTCTGCACCCACATCATCTTCGCTTTCGGTTGGCTGAAGAAGGGCAAGCTCAGTTCCTTCGAGTCAAATGATGAGACCAAGGATGGGAAGACTGGATTGTACGACAGAATCAATGCGTTGAAGAAGGCTAATCCTAAATTGAAGACTCTTTTGGCTATTGGTATGTATTTTTTTTTTTTTTTGAATTCCAAAGAATTAATAAAGATTTTAAATTAAATTCCTTCCTTCATGTGATAGACAGTTGTTCTTATAATCAATCAATCAATTACCATAGCAAATATGTCATGAAGCAGATTACCTACTTTGGTACTTGGGACAAGTTTTGTACTTATGGTTTTCATTTCAAGTTTCTATCATAAATTAATTGTAATACTTTATAGTCATCATAGAAATAAACAGATTTAGTTGAATCATAATTAATTTTAATAGAATACTAACATATAAATTAATTATGCATGCCTCCATATTATGCAAAACATGACACTAAATGCATCAAGTTTTCCTAAACAAGTTACATCGTTATGTTTATTGCGGAAATGGACAATAAAATAAATCAATTATCTAATGATACAGGGAATACTTAATAGTATTGTTTTGACCTATTGACCCACACACAATAGTTTAATTATGTAAGTTCAATAGTTCACAATATCATCAACAAATTTAGCATTAGAAAAAGCTTTCACCAAATACACCAAACCAATTTGCATTATTTAACACAAAAAAACTGACTGCCTCGTTGATCTAGTAGTCGCAACTGTTGATAATGAGGTCCTGAGTTCGATTCCCGGGTCGGGTAAAGTGTTTATTGAGTTTTTCCATCCGGAATTTCTCGTCCCGGAGTCTGGATTTATGCCCGGTTGGTGGCAATAGTCTCGCCCCCTATTACATTACTAAACATAATTGGTGAAATGTGGGTGTACGATAGGTACACTTCTGCCTAACCCTTCGGGGTATACAAGCGTGATGCTATGGTTAAAAAAAAACACAAATAATTTAAAGACTCATTTTGTTTTAACATGAAAATCATCAGCCACAAAGGAAAATCACATAAAAAATATGAATAAAGCTTTCATATTTTACCAAGAACACTTTGATTATTCATTCGAATAAATAGGCTATTCAGAACACACGAGATATCGCGTTCGACAGACAGAGAGTTTTAAAATCGATACCATTTGTGATGTCCAATTAAATATCGATATTTATTCAGATTTAATTTTCATTTAAGCGACAGCTTGATTAATAATTTTAAAGGTGATCCAATTAACCTTAATATACTAATTAAATTCAAGTTATTCTGAGGAATAACTTTAATATAATTAGTTTCATCTCATCTTAGAATTTCTGCAATGAAGCTTGTCAATAATAAATAAAAATTATATAAAACCATTTAGTATTTTCATTACAGATTAAATTACTAGCAACTTTTTATCACAAAGGAAACCATCAAAATTTATCTACATTTTATATAAACACGTTCGTTTATTACGTTGCAAATACAACAATACCACACCTCACTTTCATACACACTCGATAGCTTATATAACGATTGGTTCAATCAATCATTAGCCGTTCAATCAACCAGTTGAAGCAATCAATATATAAATATTATGACTCAGGTTTTTATGGTAACACAACTTTCTAATAGCTAAATGTTTATGGTTTCTATGTGTTATAATGGCAAGTTGAAATGTGTAAACATGATGACTTTTATGATTCGAAGAGACTGAGGTGTGAGATATGATTTCTACATAAAAGTAAATTGTGGTTTCAATTAAGTAATTTAAACAAAACCTGTCGTGAATGGAGAATCGGCAAACATAAGACAGCCCTCAGTTGAGCGACGATCTTCGCCCCTCGAAGATCGTCGCTCAACTGGGGGACATCTAGATGAGAGCTTCCGAAAATCGAGTCGAATGGCGTACCATTATTTACTCTAATACAAAGTAAAGAAATGCTCTTCTATCAAATGTTTTTGTAAACCAACACAAAAAAAAAATCAATATCGACAAAACTGTCCCCCTCACTAGCCATGTGCGAACACACCGCGGCGCCTTTCCCACGGCACAAAGCGCATTCGCGCCACATTTTCACCTTTTTCCCGGGAATGCCTACAAAAAACCGCGCCTATTTTCATGAGAGCTACGTGTTGTGTGGTGTAACGCATTATGAGTTCTTAAACAAATCGACACACCACTTTTTTGCCATTTCACTTCACTATTCGGTTGCGAAAATTCGCTCGTGTTAAGTAGTAATTAGTGCGAATTGATTTATTAGTGATTGTGTGAGATATTTCTGATTGAGATAATAGATCTTGAACGTTGGCTTGGGCCTTTATAAAAAAAAAATGCCATGTTTTATCTAGATTATATTTAAACAAATACTAGGGAGCCATTTTTAGACCCGACTAATAGAGAAGTATGGAAGAAAAAGACATGTTGCAGCGATCGCAAATAAATTGGAATAAGTGCAAGAGAATGATGATGACTAGGTAGCATTTATTTTTACGGTTTCGTGCTGAAGGGTGCCAAACGGAACCCTATCACTAAGCCTCCGCTGTCAGTATGTCTGTCATCGGGCTGTATCTCATGAACCGTAATAGGCAGACAGTTGAAATTTTCACAAATTGTGTATTTCTATTGCCGCTATAAGAACACATAATAAAAATAAAATAAAGTAAAAAGGTTAAAGGGGGGGGGGGGGGGGGCTGGGAAACATGCTTTTTTCGGAGTTTTTCCTCCATATTGTGGTATGGAATCCTTTTATCTTAATAGTTTTCAGACACACAAGTGCTATAATGATATGAATATTGTTTTATCTCTATAATATATAATTTGGCCTATTTATTTTAACTTTATTTTACGACGTAAACTACGTGAACTTTAGCTATTGCCTTACTTTATAAATTACTCCCCAAGCTAACATTTTGTGTAAGAAATAACGGAAACAAGTTTTAGATGCACAAAGAAGTTCTGTAATAAATTTTACTGAATTATGACTACTAAACAACATATATTAACAAAAAATGATGAAACTCCAGCAGTTTTTTTTTTTGTTAATAAATTTTGCAAGTCTTTTCTCACACAGTAAAGGAATTGAGACCTATTCCTGATTACGCCATTGGTATTAAAAATGAACTGAGAAAGTTAAGTCAGGGAAATAAGTTTTAATTGACTATTAACTACAAACTTAAATAGTCCGTATATTCAAACCACAATTCTCATTCTTTGTCAGTAGTATGAAATAGCTACAACAGGACCAAGTGACGTAGCGTGTCTTTTAATAAACAATCAATTTCCCTGTACATTGTAACAGCGAATCAATTTTCACGCATCCCCTTTAAGACCTAGGCCAAATATTTTTTTATTCAGATCGCTCATGACCTAAAGAGGTGAGGGAGGCATAAAGAATATGAAATAGAAATATAAAATATACATTATAAAATCCGCGAAATTTCGTGGGTTATAGCTAATTATTATACATTTAAATGCACTCGAAACTGTCGTATTAGTATCAACATTAACACCTGCAATTAAATAAATAGTTTGATTCTAAAACAACCTTCCTTCTCCAGGTGGTTGGTCTTTCGGAACCCAGAAGTTCAAGGAGATGTCAGCAACCCGCTACGCGCGCCAGACCTTCATCTACTCCGCGATCCCATACCTTCGCGACAGGAACTTCGACGGTCTGGATATAGACTGGGAGTACCCTAAGGGTGGAGAGGACAAGAAAAACTACGTACTGCTGTTGAAAGGTAAGAGCTTAAGTTTAGAGGATTTAATTGGGGTCTGAGAGGCAATTCCAGCTATTCATCATCATTTGCAATCTGTAGAAAATACAATCAATTTAACGTTCGCATTCTCATCTCGTTCGCAATCTGTGAAAATTACAATCAATTTACCAACATTTTTGACAGATTGCGACTTGAATGTGAACGTTTTTTAAGTACGAGAATTGACCTTCTGTTTATCTAAAATACAGATTTTGATGCCCATTCCCTTGGTCACAATTAATTAATTTAAGATATTTCCATCATTTTCTCACAAATAAAACAAGAAAAGGACGGAATTGAAAAAAGGATGCTGAAGGCATAAACTAATTTGACGTGTCTAACTAGTTCTTATCCGTCACCGTCCTATTCTCGAACTGTCTGTCAGTAAGATGTCAATTCTATTATTTTAATTTAGTTTGTGGACAAGGGAATCGGTACTATTGTTTGCGAAATTATAGCTGCACAGATTTACCAAAATGTTTTTGCCATTTTAGGCAATAAGGTACAAATCTTGGAGGTGTGCACAGAATGGTGGAAGAATCACATTTATTACACTGTAACTTACAATAAACATAACTAACGACTCTAAATTACCAGGGAAACACCGTTAACATTTCCGTAATTAACTAATAGCACCCCGTACCGTAGCTCTTCTACGTGATACTCTTAATAGGTAGTAAATTGATCGTCCTTACCACCTTAAACACCCAAAACAAACTCAGAAACAGTAGCGCTACAAAGTTCTTTTTTATCGCGTGGTCAAAATCGGAAAGAACGCCGCTATCTTGATTTTCAATACATTTCCCAAAATTATTGCACAAATCTTACTAAAAGCGCGTCTTGTCAACGTTATTTGGAATGCCAGAGATCCTTGCACCAGTGTATGTAGTAAGACTGTATCAACTACTAGCTTCCGCTAGCGGCTTCGCCCACGTAATATCTTTATAAATTATAGCCTATGTTACTCAATGATGATATAGCATTCTAGTGGTGATAGAATTGTTAAAATCGGTCCAGTAGTTTTTGAGTTTATTCATTACAAACAAAAATACAAAATATTTTCTCATCATAATATTAGTATAGTTAGCTCATCAAAAGGCAATATTCAACCCATTCGAGAAGAACAAAACCCGATAACAATACTCGATACTTCACAACACTTTATTCTACATTTCAGTGTAACTGAAAGCGGTAGTTTTCCGGTATTTTACGGCTATACCGGGATTCATTTTAAATGTAATCTGACCGGGATTGCAATATCTGTGTCCGCGCTGCGGATCTTCTAAATATTGGCAAATATCGGACTGTGGTCGGCGCACTCAGGTGCCTGTTGTTACCGACGACTGAAGAAGGTTTAGATAAGGCGGTCAAGTTTGTATTTCATGTTTCGTACGAATTTAAACTGATATAATGTAGTTTAGGAGCTCAGAAAACAAAATAAATAATGGAAAAGCCCGTTTTTGTACCTGTACTGAATTGCGCGTCCATGTCCCTGCTACCATGTATAAATACACATAAAGTGAATTATATAAAGTTAAAATCTCCAAATAATTCAGTTTACAACAAAGTTTCCAAAGGTGATAGCATGCGATATCAATTAAGTTAAATATTGAATGATGGTCCAACCCATTGCGTCCCATGTGGCATACATAAGAGATGACGATGGCAAGCCGGAGAGGGTTGACTTGTATGAATAAAGTATTCACACTATAATCAATATTATATCATTGTATTTCATGCGTGAGGGCTTCGAGGCTAAATTACAGTTTCTGAAGGGTTAAGTTAGGGTAATTTTGTGGATGGGTCACCATTTCTAACATATTGAGGCCTCTCTCTGAGGGCACGTTTATACAAAATCTGCTATTCTATGAAAGTAGGTAAATCACTAATTATTATAAAACAAAGTGCCCTCGCCGCGTCTGTCTGCCTGTCTGAACGCGATAGAATCAAAAACTACCGAACGGATATTCATACCCTTTTCCCCAATGGGTGGAGTGATTCATGAGTAAGGTTATATGCTATTTAACATCACGCTACGACCTTTAGTAGCCAAGCAAAAAGACATAAAGTCGGCGCGGGCGACCATGCAACGCGGAGGGTCGGGGGCCGAGGGAGTTTTATAAAATGTTCCACGCGAATGAAGTCGCGGGCATAAGCTAATAAATATCTAAAGCAGGGTTTGATTTGGATGTGCATTAAAATATTACTACTTACAGGATCTAAACCTTCAATAAACATAATCACTGGAACAAATCTGATTACAAAATTGAACACAAAAAGCCGCGTCTAGTTTCAGTCGAAGGGCTGTGCGCTATCAAAAAACAATTTATCGATATATCGATAGACCGCGTCGCTACCGCCGCTCGGCTGCACCTGTCGCCGGCAACGGCAGAGTAGTGCCATAAAAACAGTTTATCGATAAAGTTTTTTGGTTTTTGTAACTACTATTTATAGCTATCCAGCGCGAAGCTTAATTGAGTTTTATTAAAATGGAGCACAGATTTTGGGGATATTTTATCGCTTTATATTCGTCATAATTCCCAAGTCCAAACATTGAAAAGTTTTAATAAATTGTGAGCACGTTTATTCCTTTAATGCATTTGTTATGTAAACAATAAAAACGAAATAAATCAAAAATAGGCACTTATAATTTTATAATCCAAAATTTCCATATATTAAAAACTACCTAATTATACTAAAACGGTGTTCGAATACTAGGATTTTATTACTATGTCAATCAATTTACGAAATAAGGTCATAATTATAATAAATTATAGACAAATCGGTTGTCATAAATTTTATTAAAAAAAAATAACATTCTTGTGATTTATTCAAGGCAATGCGTTCCGAAGTATTGACTTATTAATGAAAAAGTCAACCTTCGACAGACGACGCAGTAACATAATGCTAATGTAGTAAATATGAAATGCAGGAACGATGTTAATTTTAGCTGTTAATGAGTTACCCGATAGTCCTGTAGGTTTTGTATGGACAACCCCCCACAGAGATTGCAGTAAACTAAGGTCAAGGGAGCATTAATTTGACACCTTAATTGAAACTACCAGCCACTCTGTACCATGCAGCTGATTACTAGTATAATTATACATTGTAACATCCAATCAATTTTCACGCCTCCCCCTAAGAGCTAGGCCAAATATATTTTGTTATTCGGATAACTCGTAACCTAAAGAGGTGCAATATATAGAGGTGAAATATGAATTAAAACTCTTAAAGAAAAATCCGCAAAATTTCGCGGGTTTACGCTAGTTTTACATAAAACGACTGCGTATCTGGCTACTGGGTAATACGATACCCTTGGTGGATGAGTAAGTACGTAATATAATCGCATTCGCACAACACTTAAAGGACCCAATTCTTTAGAACGTCGTAAACAAGGCAATCAGCCTCGCTACCAACTTTGCTGAATGTTTTATGTTTTAACACAGTATGAGCTAATTCTAGTAAAGCTGTCTCGGTAACAAGAGGAGTATTTGTGACGGTAAAGTAAATAAATGAGCAGACGATAAATCTTAAAACCAATAAAACTACTTTCTATTGAATACTAGATCCATAAGTCTGCATGTTCTAGAAACATAAATTAAATGGCGCTTTTTTCTAGCCACAGAAATCTACATAATATTAATATTCTTAGGTAATAAATACGACTATTAACACGAACTAAAACACCTTGATAACACGAATGTTTTTTTTTTAATGTATATGCGTCAACTTCACTAGACACTATGTTATTATTTTATTCCTTACTAGGCAACGAGAACTTCCTTTGACTTACACACCTTTGCTCAAAATCTAATTAACTAAGCTCAACTGTTCATATAAGTAATTTGATTAAGTAAATTTTTACCGCAAAACTATCGAACACCAACCTCATTATCGATAAAATCCTTCTAAAATATCCCATCCCTAAAATCCTTTGTAACATCAAAACTCGCGGCACGTTTCGTCACAGCTTCGTCACGACAACACTTAGTCGTGTCCCAGTCATAACGAACAGCTTAGAACTAAATTATCAACCTTTCGAAATGCTGAAGATGGACAAAAGATTGTAGGCTTTGGTTTCAAACACAAATTAGGGTAAATTGTTGAGAGATCACGAAGATTTTTGTTTCAAGAGGCTGGTGGGTATCGTGAAGCGTGGTTATTAGCAAGGTACTTATCACTTAGAGGCACGGATCATTTGGGGTCTAATTATCAATATTGCAACGTGTTCATATAGCCCCCATATATTCACTTCCGTTAATCTGGATGGCGAATGTAAGCTTTTTAGCCAGGGCGTAAATTGGATTGGTAATCTATACTTATAATAAATCTGTAGAAGTGAAAATTCTGTACATTGAAAATATCAAAAAAATAAATGGCAGGGGGTGTTACTAGACCGACACCGAACCCAAAAGTGTGATTAAATTTTTTTTTGTCTGTCTGTCTGTCTGTCTGTCTGTCTGTCGGACGGATTGTAAATTACGGTGTGTATCCCTTGGGATAGTTTCCGACCTCCACGCGGGCTAAGCCACTGGCAAAAGCAGTCATTATAGCCTAGCCTTTTCCTAACTATGTTGGGGTCGGCTGACAGTCTAACCGGATTCAGCTGAATACCAGTATTTTACTTGAAGCAACTGCCTATGTGACCGTCACAACCCCATTTACTGGGCAATACCCAATGGTATAATGCTAAGCTGGGCAATAATGGTAAGACTGGCTGTCAGACTTTCGGGTTCTGACAACCAGTCAAACCAGAGCAAAGCAGTCTACCATAATAGGTACCATTTATATTTTTCTAATTTATGACCGGAATACGTTACGATCATTTTCTCTTCTATACTTATAATAAATCTGTAGAAGTGAAAATTCTGTACATTGAAAATATCAAAAAAATAAATGGCAGGGGGTGTTACTAGACCGACACCGAACCCAAAAATGTTATTAAAATTTTTTTTGTCTGTCTGTCTGTCTGTCTGTCTGTCTGTCTGTCTGTCTGTCTGTTTGTTCAAGTATCACGCAAAAACTACCGGTTCGATTACGATGAAACTTGGTATAATTATTCTTTAATATCCTGGGCACTACACTGGGTACTTTTTATCCCGGAAAAGTATCCTATCCTACGGTTGGGGGGTGTCAAAGTTTGTATGGAAGAATTTTAACGCGCTGTCCGATTAACTCGAAACTCAATATTTATACTTAAACCCAAAAATTAAGAATAACGTGTATCAGGATTTTTCGAATTTCAACCCCTAAGGGGGTAAAATAAGGGATGAAAGTTTGTATGAAAAATCTTATTCCTTGAGGTAATAAACACGAAACTTCGCACGAATAGTTATGTAAATAAATTAAAAAGTTTGTAGTTTTTTGTTTTTCTAAATTACCCCCTTTTTTTTTTTTTTTTTTTGGGTGGGAAATCATCCTATGACTTCTCCCGCTCTGGGCGGAGCGGGAGGGCGTGTCAGACTTTTACTGACTAAAACCCACCCGTGTTCCTTCCCTTGCCATGCCAGGGGCCACGGTTTCCCCTTAGGACTACCCGCAACCCCGGCGGGCAACGGTCCTGGCGGACCCCGTCAGTTTTGCTGACATCTCTTTGAGGCGCGCGTGGAACACGACGCGCCGTCGACCCGGGCCTGGTCCTTATCGGGGGCGAGCTACCCATTGCTCACCGCCCGCAAGCCCGCGCCTACGGTGGCCGGGAATCCTCCAAGGAGTCCCGACGCCCAGGGCGTCTCCTACGGCGGCTAGGCGCGTGAGGGCGCGAACTTTGCCTCTCCCTCACGCGCTCCGCCTCCTCCTTCGTCTAAATTACCCCCTAAAGGGGGATTGGGGGGTGTCAGTGTTTGTATGGAAGAATTTTAACGCGCTGTTCGATTAACTCGAAACTCAATATTTATACTTAAAACCCATGGGGATGTATGGGGTCATTTCCGACACTCACGCGGGCAAAGCCGCGGGCAGCAGCTAGTTAGTAATAAAATGCTATCAAGTCAGATGATGGTGATTGCATCTTGATATAATCCCTCTATAACTGTAATATTATAAAAACCAACCCTGTGAATAAGTTAGACCATCTAGATTTAATCCATATTCTGTGAGTGTGGAACCTAAGATTGTAACACGCTTGTACGATACGACTATATACAAAAAGCTAGCTAGCAGAGCTAATAAAAATCTCTATTCCTAGACAGCACGTTTCGCCGAAAAGTTTGTTGATTGAAAACATTGTTCGTAGCTGTAACTACACTTTTCAATAGGTACCCTTTTTGATAATTTTGTGACAGCTGCGCGCACAGATTGCTATAAGCGGCGCGTGAGTCGCCGACGGAACGGAATGTTGCCATTTTAAACAAACTAAGGATTATCTTTATTTAATTTTTTATTTCTTATTTTGTTATTTCATTATACGCTGCGCCGGTTGACGACATCACGTCAGCGCTGGGGCTGTGTTTCGCATAGGGTCGCAGCATTATGCTGAGTAATGGCCGTTTCGCGTGGATATGACGTATATTTTCCCTCATCTTGTTGTTTTATTGTATGTGTTCTTTCTTTGCGTCATTTTACCGCAAGTTAACGTATTTTCTTTGTTTCTTTTCATTAAAATAGGCTGCCCTGTCGGCCTGTTTGCCTACCCATAGCATTAACTGAATAAAACCTTTCCAGTCCAACTATTAGACTTAATCCCTTGGCAGCCTTATCCTACAATTACCGAAGCTATTCAAACACACTCTTAATATCGTCATTACCTCCTTGCTAATCCACAGACCCTTGTAAGTGCCACCTCATTACCTCTAAGACAAAGCTGAACATCAAGTTACATATATAATATATATAGATTGTTGTATCAAGCCGTAACTTAGTAAGTCTCAAGTTTAGTACTACTTTAATTACGAGATTCGGAAGAACTCACTTAGGCCTACGTCATTAGAAGGATTGTAACTTAGTAATGAGAGAAGCGATTTTTGAAAAAATGAGACGGTATTTTTTTCTTTTCTGGAAGTGTTCCTTCCCTAAACATAAAAGTTATAAAATAACATTACGTCACGCCTGAAATCCCTGAAGGGTTTGGCAGAGGTGTACCTTATAGGTACACCCACATTCGCCAGTATGTAAGTCCCATGTATAATAGAAGGCAACCATCAAGGAGGCGTGAAAATTGATTCGCTGTTACATAAACAATGTTTATATAGAAGTATAAATTGTGGCACCTGAAAATTACCAAAAAA
The DNA here is from genome assembly GCA_914767815.1 of Eupsilia transversa. NCBI lineage: Eukaryota > Metazoa > Arthropoda > Insecta > Lepidoptera > Noctuidae > Eupsilia > Eupsilia transversa. The sequence goes on from OU611880.1 coordinate 1,950,689, forward strand.
AAAAACTCAATACCTTTATAATATTTTTTATTTATTTTCAAGATATGCAAACTTTTTTCTTGCCATTGACATGGTCCTGACACTTGAAGCATCCATGAAAATTGCCGATACCTAAATGCACCAAACAAAAAAATAAAAACTACCTCGTAAATAACGGTTACCAAGGGGTATCGTGTTACTGGGTTGTGTAGGTCTGATAGGCCTTATGTATACTGTTGGTATTCAGCTGCATCTGGTAAGACTGGAAGCCAACCCTAACATAGTTGGGAAAAGGCGAGGCAGCTGATGACTCCACCTCCTCCACCTCGTAAATGAACGGTAGCCCATGATTCAACCATAATACCATGGCTCATTAAGAAGAAACATTGGGGGTCTTAATTACATCCACAATGATAAATAGTTGGTGTTCAGTTGCTATATGTTTTGGCTTGCCTTACTAAATGAAGTTAGAACTAGGTCATTAGTTTAATTTAATTAAATTGCGAAGATTGATAGTTTAATTTTCTGTTTTCTTCCTGAAAGAATTTTAACCGCCTCTGTGGTCTAATGGTTAGACCACCTGTCTCAGATCCAGAGGTCCCGGGTTCGATTCCCAGTGGGGGCAAAATTTTCTGCTCGGTTTGTTTGGAGGTAGGGCTTGTTTTAAGTCCGCCTGGCTAGCTACCACCATAACAACAAAGTTACCAGCATTGTTATGTTTCGGCAGTAAGAGGTAAGAGGATTCCGGGTGTAGCTCACTTCCACCTTCGGCCAGATCATCACTTACCATCAGGTGGGATTCAGGCCAAGAGCTTCCCCGTAGTGGTTAAAAAAAAAAGAATTTATAGGTTTTATAGGTACGCAATTTTTTACCTGTTTCTTGTCCCGACAATGGACAAATGCGTTAAAATGATTTGGTATCTATAATCACCTATAACCATTCAGTTAATGAAACGTACGTAGTGATAACGATTTTATGAATGCACATTTAAGCTGTGAAGGAATGTTTTCATTTCGTAACCAAACCAAATTCGCGAAAATCTATCTATCAACGTAATAATTCCTGTGTAGGTCAAATAGTTTCATATACATACGATTATTATATAAAACAAAAAGCTATTGACATAATAACAGTAACTAAATTATCACATTATTTATTTTGACTTTGAATTATGATTGTCACTGTGAAGATGAAAATTATATGTTTTACAACATCATCTTGCTATAGTTACAAAGGTAAATTTTTTACTTTTAGCCTTTTAAATCTCAATTATATTTTTATGCCAGGATTAACATGAAATTAAAAAAACAGCAATCATTTTTTTGTTTTACATTTTGATCACTCAAACCCTCATTAAACCCAACGTGAAATAACGGAAACGAAATGGTTACAATGGATGATTTATCCATTTCCACAAAAATTCCTTTGATGACGTAACTAGACGCCAGCCATTTTGGAAACTCCTATGGGAACATACAAAAACTGTCGGCAACCGGCCGACTTTTATCGCACACAAAGACGCGGAGCATCTTGTAGTTTATAACTCTGTTTGCATAATTATATCATACCTCTTTGGCCTTTTAAAACCCATATAATTATGTGAAATGAAAAGGTTTATTATGTAAATAGGATATCGGAATCACTTTTACACGTCTTATGTTATCCTTATCATCATGCCTTTATTTATGATTCATTAATTATAGTTTTATAACTGGTCGTTGCTAAATGCGCAATTTAAAATATAGCAATACAAAAATTAAAATTGTATTTTAAAAAGGTTTTTAGAAAAGAAATCATATGTCTTTTCCTTGACAGGTCAAATAACAAGGGGAATGGGTCATTTATGCAATAAAACGATAAAAAAACTAGATGTTGATAAATCTATAAAATAATGGATCAGATATGGCCAGAAAATAAAAGAGATCATATAGATATCTCCAATTCAAATTAATTTATTTGTAAATATGTGTAAACAATATGTTTTACTATCGGTCGCGTACTTCCATTATTTTAACATTGCTAGCTAATTTAATTACTCCAGCCTGTCACTTTTCTATTTCTATCTATAAAGAATGAATAGTATACAACAAAGCCACGTTTCGGATCTGTTTCCGCGATGGGATCTTCTAAAGTAGACAATAGATTTTGAAGCAGCTTCTACCACAAGGTAAAGAATTTATTCCGGAAAGTTTATGTGTATAATACATTCATTACACTCGACTCCTAAATCGAGCCACCCTTTTTTTTTTTTTTTTTTGGTTGGGAAATCATCAAATAACTTCTCCCGCTCTGGGCGGAGCGGGAGGGCGTGTCAGACTCTTACTGACTAAAACCCACCCGTGTTCCTTCAGTTGCCTGTGTTGCCAGGGGCCACGGTATCAAATCGAGCCACCCTGTCTTTTTTATTTTATATTAGCCTACACTGTCCCACGGCTAAGCAAACGCCTCCCCCAATATCTTCCAAGCATCCTTTTCCAGGGCCACCTCGATCCAACCCTTACGGCGCGCGTCTAGGTCATCTTGCCACCTGTTCCTGGGCACCCTATATCGTTTTAAATGGACGAGACTTCAAATCATGGCCAGTATGTCCAAGCTCCATGAAAAAATGTTCTTTGTCTCATCAGTCTTTCATGTTTTAGATCTTGTATACTTACATGGAAATGCACGGTGGCTCGATTTAGGACTACAGGAATGTATAATAAAGAAATGTTAATGTTTTTAAAAGTCATAAGAACCGTGCAAAGCAGGGGCAGGCCGCTAGTAACAAATAAACAGAAAAGCTGGAGTAATCTAGTGTTCAACTTGATCATTCACGGCAATGGACTCCAATCAAAAGTCAATCATGTAATAAAGTCTCTAATAGCTTCCAAATTCGATTCCTAACCTATCCAACAATATTATTTTAGTTTGGACTTCTTTATTTCCCACTTTTGGACATAATAAATCGTCTGAGATAGCTACAGTAATATGTTTTTACTATAAAAAGGATTCTGACTCAGTCCATCCTCACCTCGACATTTAGTGAAGGTCAATCGTTAGAGTTGTTTTCTATGTAAATTATATCATTTTGAGTGTTCCTTATTTATTTCTTCGACTTCGAATGTTTTTTTTTTGTTTTGAATGGTATTTCTGATGCTTCAAGTGTTTAAAAATTCAAACATTTAAGTTTAATTTTGTTATCTCTTTCTTAAAGATTTTGATTCAAGAGCGAAAAGTTTTTCTTGTCTATTATAGTATGTATATTTTGTAGAGAAAAAATTATAGGTACTTATAGTTTTTTAATGCTCTGCTTTGAAAGTCGATTTTCTTTTTCACGAGCATGTGATTCTAGACTAAAATCGGAGCCCGTAAAAAAAGTGGTAGCGGGCTGTCAGGGCAAATCAATGCTTTAGCTTTGCTTACTATCGGCCAAGAATAGTCATGCCAGCGCTAAACCTACGTCATTAAGTCTCACTTTATAGGTACGTAAATCTTCATTCTTCAGTCCAATTAAGGAATGTTAAGCCTTGTAGACATGCCAATAACGGTGTGTGATCACACGTAGCTCGTCGACACACTGAACAATTGCGCAGACTTCAATCAGGGGCATGCTCAAACATTGACGGAGTATGGCGGGTGTGGAGCGAGTGATAGAGGGTAGAAATAAGTAATAAGTAGTATAAAGTTTATTCATCAAAAACTAACAATACAGTGTGACCTATTCGGTGAGCCACAAACTATGCGTCGCTTGTATCTTGTGGCTCTGGAGTGCGAATTTTACAAAGTTATAAATGTTACATTAAAGTTTGACGATTTGAAAATAATTATTACACATTTTTATAAATAAAAGATGAGTGAAAATAAAATAAAACATTTACAACACGACAAATTATATTCAAATAGCTGTGTCCGTGGCTTCGCTCACGAGAGACTGTACCTAATTAATTGGTATTATATTTCACATTAATGAGGACGTGAAGTAATATTGTCATTAAGTTATTTAGGATATTGTGTAGCTTATAAACTCGCGGTAGCCAGCCACCATTTTTGGAAAAGTATTTTCAAACTTACGTGTATTAAATTTTTCCGGTACCTACCTAACGAAAAACATTTTTTCATCGTTCTAACTATGTCATAATTACATTTTCAATTTCTTAACTTTTACTTCATTGTATCCATATGGATTAGCAGAGCCGTCACAGCTTGGACTATTCGAGCTAAATAGCGGCCATTCCATCACAATGAAAGTAAAATGTAACGGAAAAAAAAACTTTAGCAGAATTTCTTCTCAAAATGTATTTCCTTATTTCAGTTTTAAAACTCTTTGCTCTCAACCACGCTGCACCCTTAGCTTTTACATTGATTACTATGTGGAATTACTGACAAGCGAACACGGAGAGATTGGGAACGCGATGTCAGGTCAATTTCACGCAGTTTTAACTTCTTTAGACGTGTTCATGGTGGAAAATGTTCCGAGCGAACGTTTTAGCTTTTAAGGTTATAACTGAAGAAGAAATTTTTTGAAGGTAGCTTTTAGGGGGTTGTCTTTGTATCCAGACTAATATTATTTATGTGAAAGTATCAGGTTTTGATTAAATATGGCACAGGTAACTAACTAAGCCATGACCTGGGTTAGGAGATTTTATGCGAATAGTACTTTCCCTTGGGATACTTTCCGACCTCCACGCGAGCTAAGCCACTAGCAAAAGCAGTATCATAGCCTACCCTTTTCCCAACTATGTTGGGGTCGGCTGACAGTCTAACCGGATTCAGCTGAATACCAGTATTTTACATGAAGCGACTGCCTATGTGACCGTCACAACCCCATTTACTGGGCAATACCCAATGGTAAGCTGGGCAATAATGGTAAGACTGGCTGTCAGACTTTCGGGTTTTGACAACCAGTCAAACCAGAGCAAAGCAGTCTACCATAATAGGTACCATTTATATTTTTTCTAATTTATGACCGGAATACGTTACGATCATTTTCTCTTTTTAAATAATAACTTAAAGCCAATTAACGCTTAACCAACAGAATAATTACATATTGAATAAAAGGCTCCACAAAAAATACAGAGGAAGTTCCGTACGGAAATGGTAGTATATAAGGAAATTGGGTTACGTCTGTATGTATGTAAGTAACATTTAAATATAGCTATGTACGACGTAAGAGTCAAAAATCTATCTGCCTAGCCTTTTCCGAACTATGTTGGGGTCGGCGTCCAGTCTAACCGGATGCAGCTGAATACCAGTATTTTACATGGAGCGACGGCCTATCTTACCTAGGTAAGACTGGTTGTCAGACTTTCGGGCTTCTGACGACCCGTAACGACTGTCATAGATCCACGAATGACAGCCGGGACCACTTGCGTGCTTTCCGAGGTACGGAGGAGTCTCGATAAGTAAAGATGGTCACCCATTCGCGGAGCAACCCCGGCAAGGGTAGCTTAACCTGATGGATCGACTCGTACGGCTGATAACGTAGTAACCTAGTAAGTTCGACGGTCGAACAAATGATTAAAAAAAAATCTCAGTGGTTCGACGATCGAACTAATGAGAACAATTCTAAAATTGGCTTCTCAAAAAAACAATTTAATAAATGCTAATGGTATGGCTATAAGCTGATTTAAATCTAGGTTTAAACATTATCTCATCTTGATTAATTACGTTTTTATTATTATTATCGCCTCGGTATCTTTAACTGCCTCAACTACTTAACGTTGATCGTTTAATTTAAAATCCAGATTAAAATCATTTTTTGTATGGCTTTTCAAAGTTTATTACAGTTTAATGGGAGTTGAAACTCTATGAAGCAGAAATAAAAATCTTTTTACAGAATTTTTAATGCTCGTGCCTTCTCTATATAAGAAGAGGCATTTGCATATGAGAAGAACATTTGGAATATAGAGTTAATATAACTCTGAAATCACCAACCCGTCTTGAGCAAACATGGTGATCAATGCTCGTGCTTTCTCTATTTGAGAAGAGGCATTTGCTCTGCAGTGGGACAGTAATAGGCTGGTAGTATTGAACGTCAAAACATGACCATGAATTATTATTATTAAATTTTATTGCAAGGTATAAATATAATGATTGATTGACTACTATCGCGTGTAGGCCACTAAACAAAAACTTGGCTAATAAAAAACTGGCATAGCGTGGCGCACTGTTCTCTTGTGCAACCATCCTATTAGCCATAAGTGCGTTTAATTTTCGTAATCACGCTATTTTACTTGCAGAGTTAAAAAAATATATGACCAATTACAAAATCGCAACCATTTCATTGCCTGGAAGCGCAGCTATTTGAGTGACCACACTATCGACGCGGCATCGGTTTGAGCTGATCATGGTATCACCACACTGTTCGATGTGGTGTCCAGTTACATCGTCCGAACCGGAACCAAGCGAATGATGGCTCTTTCACTTTTATTGCATGGACATAAAGCTCTTTTTGGCCAGCTAAAGCCGATCCCACGTCGATAAATGAGGTCACTCCCTCAGTAAAATTGTCTCAGGTCGCTGTCAGGTTGTAGAATACTTTTGATTTATTTTTCCAGTGATAATCAGTAATTGAGTGTATACCTACTACTCTTTGAGACGGTCATAATAATGATTACAAAAAAAAAAGACAACAATTAGGTACCAGAATACCCGCGAATTTTCGCGCTTTTTTAAAATTTATTCATAATAAATTATTCTTTTGGTAATCTTTTCAAAGCTTTCCTTTTTAGGTAATGAGCTTTCCGAATATCAAAAAATATTTGGCCAAGGTCTTATCCCCTATAAGACCTTGGCCAAATATTTTTGGGCTTGATTTTTTTTTTTTTAATCAACGAAACCGTTTCTGTCCTCTTGAAAGAAATCAGTCGTGAAGATACTATTATCATAACCTCATAATACCTTACGTCCTTAAAAACACGATCCAAACAGCGAGTTTAACGAATTTGACCTTAAGGCTTTTGACCTTAGAGTTTAATATTAAATTTCACGATATCGTCGGGTATATCGGACATGCAACAACAACTTGTTTGACCTCTAGTTCCGGTTATAGATATGAACATGTACCTCCTTGTTTTAAGTCGGAAAAATGTGGCTTTAAGACTTCCTATTTCATTCATTCTGCCTAGCCTTTTCCCAATCATGTTGGGGTCGGCTTCCAGTCTAACCGGATGTGTCGTTTACAAATCGAACCCAAATGTAGTTTACGAGTAACTAACATAAAGCCTCGTGCAGACTCGCGCGCAACGACTGCGCGATACAAATTCTAAGAAAACTCCACGGTAGAAAAATTACCGGTGTGGCTTCGCGCCATGGCGTTGCGCCAGTCTGCCCTCTAATTCGCTCTCTTAAATGGTTTTCAAACTCTTTTATTCTAATAAAGCCTATAAGTAAGAAATCAGTACCTATTAAATAATTTGAATCTGACAAACAGTCTTACCGTATTACCCAGTAACTGAGTTGTGGAAGTCAGATAGGCAGTCGCTCCATGTAAAATACTGGTATTCAGTTGCATCCGGTTGGACTGGAAGCGGACCCCAACATATTTGGGAAAAGATGATGATCCACTTCCAGTATTGTTAATATAACCTGTACAGCACAGTACCTAAATGTGTCTTGAACACCCTGGCTTCACTACCAACCTTGTAACTCTAATGTCTAGCAAATTTTTCACCAATTCATGGCATATAAGTAATTCCCACACAACCTGTGCTAAACAAAAACAAAATAATCCTATGCTATACTTTTTCCCTCCATGCTAACTGTACAAAGTTCACGACATGACCACTGGGGGCCACATAATGTGGGCCACGGTCGTCTCAGTGTGAATTATGGATGTAAAGAAAGAATTTAACTAATTGCGACACCGCCACTTATCATGTTTCTGCTGACCGTACCGTGGTAGGGCGTTTATATAATTTTCCCTTTTTTTGTTGACTGTTTATGTAATGTTTAAGATGTGTTATGGTTATGATTTTGAGGTTGTTGTCGTAGTGAGGTGAGCAGAGGTTAAGCTAAATATGATGAACATTACTTTTTTGCCTTGTATTAGGATTTTGGTGATGTATTTGTGGTGAAATTAAGTATATGTATAGCACAGTCCAGTGTTCGAGATCTCATCCTACGTGGGTTTATTGTAAAACCTACAAGGACAAGGATTCAAATAACTGTAACTTATAATTTTAAGTGATAGATTTTATTATAATTATGAATAGTGTAAATATGCACTTTTACACAATTCCGTAGCACTTTCTTATTTTTAGTATTTTTAATCACTTACTGGGGCTGTCTCAACTCATGACTCATGTATATTGTGTAACTTTTGAGACTCAATAAACACCTTTTTTTTTCTCTTATTGTCTCATAATAATTAATAAAAACACTTCGTTCTTGTGTTACATGTATAGTTACTAAATGAATAATTTCATTCACTATTTCTACACAAAACTAACTCAAATGGTTGATTTCTCTTTAGACTACAAAATCTGTAGCAACAGCAAATACTACGAGTTCCTTCTATATTAAAACAGTAAAGATGTATCACGTTAGAAAGGTTCCTTTTCCGGGCGAATAAATAAATAAAATTATTCGCAATCCCGAATAAATATTATGGTACGACTGTATTTATTGTGTACCATAAATTGTGTTAAGTGATATTGGTGTCTTGATATATTGTTTGGTGACTTACGAAATTGTTAGAAAGAAGACCGTTTTTAAATAAATTGGTCTTTTTGTACGGGACTGATAGAGAAAAGGTAGGTAAAGCCTTTTCATAGAAATGAATAGTCAGCAATAAAGATAGTCTGAAACTAAATGAGGGTTAGAGATAAGTTATTTATCAGCACGCGTAGCATGAACACCGTAAAAACGCGTTTTGTCGACGGATGAATAGACAAAATGACAGATAAACAATCACAATCTGTCACTTTGTCTATTCTCCCGTCGACAAAACCCGTTTCGACCGTGGTCATGAATGTCATGATACGTATGCAGAGCAGACTGAAGTGATAAACATGCTTGCAGATTTAGATGATGATAATTATTATGACAATGAGTTGTTTTATAAGAGCGCATTAAAATAGAATTTCAATGATAGTTTCTAAATTGGAAACAAGATTCTTAACGGTCTTCACAAACAAAAGTTTACACAGTAACCATGGCTCCTCCTCGTCGTCATCGCCGATAAAAATCTAATCAGACTTTCAAAATACCAAATTACGAAACTATGATTCATACATGATCTATTGTAGAATTTAACAGCCAAACTTTTGCATGCACTGTGTTCCAAGCATAAAATATTAGTGCCAAAATAACATGAAATATGTATTTGTAAGACGTACCCAGTGTTAGTCTTACAGTTACTGTGGCACATAGCCAGTTTGCTTTTAGATATTTAAATGAGCTTAAACACAGTTATACGTTGGCATGTTCTAGGATTCCGAATCTGTCCTAATGTGTGAACCAAAATTTTAATACAGTTTTTTTTACTGTCATTCTCTGTATAATGTTTATCTGCTTTGCCTTAATTAATTCTATAAGATTCGTAAGTGGCCCGATATAATTCGTTTATTTATTTATTTTAACTTCAAGAACAGACAGTAGTGGTAAGGCGGACTTAATGCCACAAGGCTTTCTCTACCAGTTTAAATTCTGTTTCACATTTATCTGACAATAATGCTATTAATTCGTCGATCGATAATATCAATTTTAGAAGATTTATTGCTTTGGCAACATCACATTAAATAATCCTTTAAGTAACGCTAGAAACTTCTACGCAAACTACACAGTTGCGTCTACTTTAGTCATGAGATCTTCAATAAACACATTAAATTTTTTATTGCTTTAACAAAATCAAACAAAAGACTTCTTAATTAAAGACTCCATCTAACGCTAGACACTTTTACGCAAACTAAAAAGTTAAGATAGTTAATTGATTCGGGCGTGACTTGGCGGAAATCCATTATAAAATACAATAGACATAGATATATTTAGTAACCTACGCGTTGGCGTAGAAACTTGTCGTGTTCGGGTTCGCGACAAGTCAATCGTTATCCTGAGGATGCCTCGTTGAGAGGTGAAACACGAGTCAACTTCTTACAGGGTTTTTTATGACTCTTTAGGAATAATTAAGCGGAATAGGTTACTAAATACAGGTTGGCAGGGACACCGACGCGAAAACGGTTACCACGTATTCAGAGTATCATTCAAAAATGTATTTAAAGGGGGCTCCCTTTAAATACATTTTTCATCGGTTATTGAAAAAAAATCAGCTACCTATTCCATAGATTTTGACCGTGTAGGTATTGCACTATTATAAGAAACTGCAGATTTTTGTTTTAATAACTCAGAATGATGTATCGAATACGTGGTAACCGTTTTCGCGTCGATGTCCCTGCCACCCCGTATATCTACGTCTATTGTAACTACTTATAGTCTATACCTTAAATCCTTTAATACGTGCTCTCTTAACGCTCAAAGGACTTATGACTCCTGCTAAGCTAAACCGTGTCTATCAGACAGAGTAGAATCGAGGTTAACAAGTTCATCGGACGTTCACTGAGAATCCTTTCACAATCATGGCCGACAAAGCCTTCGTACGATATCAAAACTATTTTGTATTCCTTTAATGTTAAATGTCTAGACTTAGGTTTGTGATTCATTTAGTCATGTTGGCATGACATTTTGATGTGCTTTTAATAAGATTGGTGACGTTTCGTTAACCGATTATTATTGTACCTACTTCTATCAAATAAATAATTATTTATTCCTCCACGTGTGTCTTAAGAGAACTCGAACTAATATACAAAGGCAGCATTTGGACCTACACATACAAAACATGGGACCCCCATCATCTTCCTGACCGTTTCCCAAATATGTTGGGGACCACACAGATCCCTCAAAAGACTTACATTATTGCAAAGATCTCTTATAAATATGCAAAGAGAAGCACATAGTGAATAATTAAAAACTGTGTGCATGTGCTTTAGTCGATTAAAATCTTCCAAAATCCAATGATAAAAAGAGAGCAAAACTTAGGCAAGGCATAGAATTTATAGACGAAACTTAAACTTATAGGCATAGTATTTAAAAACAAAACGCAGTTTCTACTTCTGTATAAGACGTATAACCCTGAAGTGAAGTAACAGAGGAATCATTCACGATTCTTTCATTGAAAACATTCCACGACCAAAAACAATTGAATCTCGTAGTTCCAATAAAACAATCGAGACTTTAAATAAGCAATCGAGACTTTAATATAGACAAGTGTACATTGTATAATCAACCACACGTAGTTGTAACTTTTGAACAGCGAAAACTACCCTTACTGCCACGCTGTCAAAGTCAAACTGCTACCTTAGATGTACGGTTGACTGTACCACATCACTCATTGTCCTTGCTACATTTAGAGAGGAAACCTTTCGAAAATTCCTTCAATACCTGGCTATATTAACGCCAGACTATCTTACTAGTATCAGCTGTTTGCCTAGTCAGTTTTTGTCTAGTAACCTTTAAGTTAAATTTTGCATTAATGTTGGAATTCCTTGGGAAGATAATCGAATGTCTGTCATAGTTGGAAGTCAGTTAGCTGTTTTCGTAATGGTTTATAGCATGTTTAAGAGCACGCACTCGATCTTTGTCGTAACCACATTTGATTGATGATCTTACTAAGATATTTCTGCTACAACTAAAGTTCATTGTTTTCATTAACCATTCCATATACTATACGAGTATTCATGTGTAAAATGAAAAGTTTCCGTACGAGCAACACCATTTTTTCTCATTTTTAGGGCATAGGTAACAAAAGGATTCAACCATCACCAGTAGCATATTTCTTCGTAATTGCTTCTTCTTTTGTATCATTCTGCCTTGGGAAGATTAAACCGGTCAGCAAAGTCGTAGCTGCGCTGATATTTAGGCCCCAGGCCTCTCGTAAAGGTTACGTTAAGTTTAAAAACGTTTTTAAAATAAATGACTCACCATAAATATCTATTGTTGCAGAATTACGGGAAGCCTTTGAAGCTGAAGCTCAAGATTTAAAGAAACCTCGTCTGCTCCTCACTGCCGCTGTGCCAGTAGGTCCTGACAACATCAAGAGTGGATACGATGTACCTGCTGTTGCTAGGTTGGTACCTGTGCCTTATATTGAAGAAAGGGATATATTGACACTTGACACTGAAAGGAAGGCGCTATTACGACTAGTAGTGCTTTTAATTTTATTATATACTTGCTTAAAAGTTAAGAAATGTTTTTAATTATAAACAGACGTTAATTATTGCTTAAGTTTAAGCAGCATTTATGAAAAACACACAACAAAATTTATAACCTTTGTTTGTAGTTAATGTTACTATAATTATCGATCAAGGAGCGCAACACAATTATTGTTTTTTGCTGTCACTGGACAAGTGATGATGAGCCTTCGTTCTTATTTATAGTCACTTGCTGAAAATATATTCAACCAAACATAATGTGCTCTATAAAATATAGAACCAAAAAACTTCAACACAAATGCTATTATTAATTCAGAAGAGTAAGTCCATTCACTGCAAGGACCCTGGAATTTAATTTCGTAAAACATCCACTTTCTACAGCTATAATTTACCAAAAAGTTTTTCTACCCCGAACCCGAGATATTAACTTCCTGAGTCCATTTGTATTTAAATACTGACCCAAATAATTTTTATTGGACAGAAAAACCAGTGTCGCACGAACCTTGCGAAATTTTCTCTTATTAATAAATTTTTAACAATGTTCAATGTTCCACTCACTCCATGCGTTTTCCCACATTCAAATACATTGTACGGGTTACAACTTTACCAAAAACATTGATTGAGAAAAGGCCATTCAAACTTCCTTTCTAACTCTCCGGAATAAGAACCAAACAATTTGGTCCTAATATTCGGAAACTGATAATTAAATTTTGTTAAACTAGGCACGTATATTTTGATGTGTTCTTATCGCTCTTTTGGCATGTCTATCAGAAACATTTAAATTTTGCCTTTTACGAAGATACGCTGTCACTTGTAAAGCTCTTTGTGTTAAGTTTTGATTTGGTGATGATTTGTTTTGATATGAACGTCACTTTTGGTTGAATACGTGTCAATGATGTGTCTATTACTTATAATAACACTGGGTTTCTTTGGAAAAAGCTGAATATATAGGATGTACGTATTCACCGTCTTATATAAAATCAATCAAGAGGATTGACATTGGCTTTCTCCCGTTCTGCTACATCCTACAGTATCAACATTGAAAGTTTTAATTCTATCGTTCTTATGTTGAATCTTTCCTGTATTGCTAAAATACATAATGATTATATTTTTCTTTCAATTAGCTACCTGGACTTCATCAACGTCATGGCGTACGATTTCCACGGCAAATGGGAGAAACAAGCCGGCCACAACGCTCCTCTGTACTCGCCCTCTTCTGACTCTGAATGGAGGAAGCAACTGTCTGTAGACCATGCTGCTCATCTGTGGGTTAAACTCGGAGCTCCGAAGGAAAAACTTATCATCGGTGAGTTTTGTGTTCTTTATGAAAAAGTAGGACTTCACACTTTATTACTAATTAAAAGACTTAAAGTAGAAAAGATAAATAAGTCTAAGCAAAAAAAAAATGATCTTTGCAAAAAAAAAACTGGTCCTATGATACGTAAAAATAAGGCACCAAAAATCGATATCCGTTATAATGACGGAATATTAACACAACAAATCCATTTATTATCCCTATTAAAATCCATCTTCTTGTTAAAATCCGGCGTAAACGACATACCCTTAAACTTTATCTCTCAAAGCTTCCCACGCCTCATCAAATCTCCAAGATTTCTCAAGAAACATTTTGATAACGTACATAATTTTCAGGTATGCCAACATACGGACGCACATTCACCCTCTCAGACGCTAATAACTACAAAGTGAATTCTCCAGCCAGTGGGGGAGGGAAAGCCGGCGAGTACACAAAGGAAGGAGGCTTTCTGGCCTATTACGAGGTTATTATAATTAAAAAATATTACTCCAATCACAGTGTAACTACTAACAGTGGTTCAACGAGAGTGTTTTCGCAGAGCAATCGTGCTGGGCAAGTGAGCGGAGTTTATGTCCCAAATTGTCATACTGCATTATGGGACATTGGTAGGATGTATACATGACCTTATAATTATTGCTGTTGACAAATACTCCCTTGTAAACTGAAACATGACTACGGTTGAAACTATATAACTGACACATTGGTCCTACACTACACCCGATGAGAGAATGCGTTCCTGACACCTGTCAGCAGAGTACAACAGAATACGTGTTTTTTACGAATTTAAACTGTATTAGTTCCTAATCTTGTCCAACTGACAGGTGTCAGAAACACATTCTCTCGGTGGCCAGAATGTAAGCAAAAATTAATAAACCTTGGCATTCAAATAGTAAGTTCAATATTCATTCAGATGGTAAAGCAAAAAAATGGTCGACTATACTTTTTGACAAAATATTTGACATTTCTCAGGTCCTATCACAAGTATTACCATGAGCAACTGTAATTAGTTACACTGTGCCCCAAGTATGCGGTGATTTATGCCTGTTTAGATGGTGTTTATGAGGCTGTATTTTCAGAGTTACAAAGTGAGGAGATTTATTTGGTAGATGAGGTCGATTAAAAAGATGTTGTGCTCAGACTTTGGTGGGTCACGTTAATTATTGTTTCGTTAGTTAGTGACATTGAGTAAGGAAATGTATGAATAAAATGATAACAGGATAAGATTGATAATCATCATAGTTTATTACATAAAGTTGATGAAACTGCATGCAATATGAAATAAATGAAAATACTCGGGTCAAAAAGAAAGATCGATGATGATGTAGGCACCTATTAACTTGAATGAAAAATTCCCCAGATATGTGACATCCTCCGAAATGGTGGAACTTACATATGGGATGAGGAAATGAAGGTACCTTACGCCATCAATGGAGACCAGTGGGTCGGATTTGACGACGAGAAGTCCATCAGAAACAAAATGAGGTAAGATTCCATATTTATTTAATAACAAAATATTGGTCCTACAAATTCGATTTTTGTTGTGGTTTCTGCGTAAAAAATAGACTCACTCAACACTCTTTAATGGCTATAAAAAAGATTTATTTGATGAATTAAAACTGTTCCACAGAGAGCTCGCAAATGGGATTTTATGTTGTTGTCAGAGTCACATTAATATGTAAAGCTACTTTCGACATTATACTTTTGACCTGTTTCCAAATTATTTGAAGCCTGCGTGAATAAATATTATGGCTGTTATTACATCTCTTTTATTAACAGCGACTTACTTCTAACTTAGCGATATCATGTTTCTCATATTCTATTCGTCTTTTCTTTGGCCTGCCTCATCTGTTAAGTTCAGTCAATTATCTTTATTAACTGTTTATATTTGTATGTAAAAGTGCATGTATATACCTGGATTCAACACAATGTAAATTGTTTATGAATAAATAAAATGAAATGAAAATTAACCAACGAAAAAAAGGAGTAGGTTCTCAAATCGACGCGTATATAAATATATATATATGTATGTATGACACGCATTGATTTTTAAATAGTAGTCCAATTTGAACGATTTTTTGTAAATAAAATTCTCTTCATTTTTGTCTGTTACATGCTTGCTATTCTTTAACAAAATATATACGAATGAAACTGGTTAAAAACGATGAATAACGATTATAACGTAACGTTTGTTTGCAGATGGATCAAGGACAATGGTTTCGGCGGCGCTATGGTGTGGACAGTTGACATGGATGACTTCAGCGGAAGCGCGTGCGGCAGTGACGTCAAATACCCTCTGATTGGAGCTATGAGGTAATCACAGTTTCTTTGAACTTTAGCTTATTAAGATGTGAAATCAAAGACATGTTTTATGTTTTTTATTTTGGTATCCCACCACAAAGGCCTTAAAATTTAGCTTTAAACTTAACTTTAAACTTTTAAAAGTTTTTATCATTACTTCTGTTACTTAAATGATTGTGGAAGATACTCGTGACGTGACCCGATTTTTATAACTGTGCGCCTGTCAACGTCAAAATATTACAGTGGTACAACTAGCTACCGCCGCGGATTCGCCCGCGTTGTATGTCGATAAAAAGTACCCTATATCCTTCTCCAGGGTTCAAAGTATTCCCGTTCCAAATTTAAACACAATCGATTCAGCCGTTTTTAACGTGTTGCGCGATCAAATCAACAGATATACAGACAAATAGACAAAAATTCTAAAAACTATTGTAACGTGTTCTGTTATCGATTCTAAGTACCTATCCCCAGCCAACTTTTTTTCGAATATCTTCCATGTACAGACTTTCGAACCTCTTCAGCTTTATTATATGTATAGATAACAATTTAACGAATAATATGACAGAACTGTGGAGACGATACGAGTTCTGTAGACCGTATTAAGAGTCGAGTCGTCGGGTCACTGAGGAGGTAACTGTGCGGGTGAATTCAACACTAACAACCTACGACTTTGACAGCTCAAGCGCCCAGCTATAAAAATCGAGTTATACAAGCATAATTAAGTATTCATAAAGTAACAAAACTTCAACTAGTACAGCTTTAAAAGATAATTCATCTTTTTCAGAGAGGAACTCCGAGGTATCTCTCGTGGTAAGGACGCTAAGGACATAGACTGGTCCGTGGTTGCGTCTAACGCCCTCGTTGAAATTACCGAAAAACCTGAACCCATCAAGATCAGTCTCTCTGAAGTCATGAAGAGGGTCAAGAAGCCAACGAAGAGCGTCATCGTCAAGAATAATAATAATGGTGCATCCGATAAAAACAGTAAGTTTATCTTTCTTTTTTATTAGGGTTCCGTACAAAGGGTGCCAACTAAACTCTCACCACTCCGCTGAACTAAACCTCCGCTGTCCGTCTGTCTGTAAGCGGGCTGTATTGCTCATGAACCGAAATTTTCATAATTTGTGTATTTTTAACAACAACAAAAAACCGGTTTAAAAACAAAAAGTAATAGTTAAATAAACGTAATTAGTGTATTGCTCATGAACCGAAATTTTCATAATTTGTGTATTTTTAACAACAACAAAAAACCGGTTTAAAAACAAAAAGTAATAGTTAAATAAACGTGATTAGAGTGTTTTTAAGGCGTTTTTTGCTCGATCTTAATACGGTACGGATCATTCGTGTTCGAGTCCTACTCGCACTTGTCCGGTTTTTATTTATATTCTTGTGGTCTATAGAAGCAAAGTTTTATACTTGCGAATATTCAGAGTTTTTCAACCGTATTTATGGTATTATTGAATATAATCAGTTATAAATTTCGTTGAGACCATCCTGATCTTATTCACTATTGTAGAGTTAGTCTCATAGTAGATTGAGACCTTTCGGACCCGCTTTTTCAAAAAATCGGGGAAACCAAGAAAATCTCTATTAATTGTTTACATAATATATCTACTTTAACACTGTAAACTTTTGTTTTCTCTTACTTATGAGAATGCTGAGAAAATGACGACATAATATTTTGGTTTTACTTTCGTTATACAAAAGTAACACTAATGCAGAACAAAATAAAAGACAGAATTAAATCGGAAAAAATTACTAAACTTAAATTTATTATATCTCGATTCTCCCATAAGGGATAAAAATGCGCTTCATGCTAGCATAACTACATAGCCAAACCTTCA
This sequence comes from Eupsilia transversa, assembly GCA_914767815.1. Classification (NCBI taxonomy): domain Eukaryota; kingdom Metazoa; phylum Arthropoda; class Insecta; order Lepidoptera; family Noctuidae; genus Eupsilia; species Eupsilia transversa. Next base: position 1,968,311 of record OU611880.1, read on the forward strand.
AAATAATGTATGATTCGGCTTTGTACGTCGTGGGTATATATTCCATAGTAAAGGTCCCAATGTATGTTATGCTGTGTCTTTTGTGTGCACCAAATATACGATTTATCTATCTATCTATCAATGTTCTTTTGTTTATACCTAATGATACGCTGCTTACACTAAGGTTTTCAGTTCACAGCCAATGTAAATATTTCATAATTATAATAATATATTGAAGAACTACTTAGGCCTACTTGTACCGGAACTGCCTATATCCTATTATCAACTTTGGCATCACCTATGTAATTTGTCGTCAACAAAACATTCAAATATTATTTAATAGCATCTTGAAATACTTTCACATGTTGTTAATTGGCACCGTTTACCAAATCCACAATGGCTATCTATAATTTTAGTTTAAACTGTTTAACTTTCTAAAATTCTTAAATTATGTTTTTATCTAACGTCGAAAATTTTGATTGGTGTTATATAATTTTTGATTGTGTCAACAGCAGATTTTAATAGGCAATATACTTATGAGGAATATTAAGTTATATTTTCGATTATTCGCAAAATAAGACTTATTCACAAAATTTTACCTAATCAAAGCTCCATTATAATAACAACAATTAGGTACTCCAAAAGTTTCAAAGAATTTCCAATCCAGAATTTCCCATATTTAGCTTCAAAGGCGTTCTTTTATTTAACGCCCGAAGACAACCAAAATCAGAACAAAATAGCTTTGAACAAAGATTATCTTCGAAAAACTTCAAAAGCGTATAAAGTTACGATTTCGTTTAGCAAAACCCTTTTAGGCACGTCAAGCACAAAGATCCGATGTAAACATGTTTGAGAAATTCCATTTTCTAACATCGAGAAAAATAAACAATGTCTGAAAGCAAATGGAAGATATTTTTGAGTCTTTAACGCTTCACTTGGCACCTGTATCGACAGTCTGCTGTTTGGAGTTCCCAAAGAAATATTTTAAGGATTTTAATAGAAGGTATACATTTTAGTATCGGGTTCGTGACTTCCAACCCAGATTGTGAGGGTTAGCAGGAGAAAACGTGTTACGAAAAAGTTATAATACTTATGAACAGTTCTGATGTTCATAGCCAAGAGCTTGTTAGTAGTACCATAGGGCATAAAACAGACACTTTATGTCGAGAAAAGAGAAAGCGCCCGAAGTAATACCGATACAAGTCTGAAGTCCATTCAATAACACCCAAAAAATTAAGGTCGCAAACTTTGACCCTATAACTTCCGCCAGCAAACATTCTTAGTCGAAATCTCGTAACAGATGGAACAAAAACAACTGAAAGTGTATTTGACACTAAAAGCTCGACATCCCACGGAGTACCGCAAGGGTCACTCTTAGGCCCTCTGTTGTTGCCAAGAATGGCTTAGGAAAGTCGACAATTCGTGACATAGTTGCTAAAAGTTTGAAACATCGAGTGCTTTCACGTTCAAGTAGTATCAACGACCAGAATCAAAAGATCTCTGAAAATGAGTTCTCACATACTTTGGTGCTACATTTTGGGGTACTTGGGAGGGTAGAGGAAGGTCTGTCTGAATTGGTAAGGTGCCCCAAATGGGGTTTGTGATTTAATGCCGTCAAGTTTATGACATTGCCAACCGACATCTTAACAAGTAAGTAGGAGTTTTACGGCGTCTCAAGTGGGGAGTTTGTAATAAATAACATATTTTCAATGTAAAGCATTATATTATACTTCCCTAAGTATTTTTGTAGACGGAAACTTTTTATTTGGGATGCGAAACATTGGTTTGGAACGGTTTCAGATGTTTTTATTTTTTTGTTGAAGAGAATATTAATGTTACCTTTTAGTGTGATTATGAGTGTTTTAGTGAAAAGCTAAAGGAACAGACTTATTTTTCTAATTGCTTAATTATTTCAAAATAATAATAACAACAAGAAAATAAATTTAAAAAAAGACCAAGCCATTTAAAAAATAATAAAGAAGAAAAAAAAATATCCAAAATAATGAACAAACAATTTTGCTGTAAAATCAAAATCTACTTTCCATACTTTGATTAAAGTTTGATTACTGTCCTTTGCATGACGGACGGATTTTTCATTAAAAAAATTCTAACGTATATCTACTAAATTGCAAAATGATAGTGATAATGGATTTCTAACTAATGATGTAAGTTATGAGCTGGGTGATTCAAAAGCAATATTTTAATGCGGAAAAAGAAAATTATTTTCTTTTGAAAGGTGAATGTTCAAATAGATATTTAATTTTGATTCTAATCATTTCTGCTGTACTGGCAATTACATACATGGAACTCAAACATAACTGGTGAAATGTCGGTGTACTATAGGTATTCCTCTGCACAACCTTTCGGAGAATACAGGCGTAATGTTATGTTATGTAATTTTAGTAATCTTATTTATTATGTTGTAAACTCTGTTTGTAATTTTAAACGCATTTATTAGAGCGAAGGTGTTATGTTAAGCGTTTTGTAGACTCGCTTGGTGAAAGTCAAACATGGCATGATAATGATCTTACAAAAGACCGTTTGTAAAGATCACTTTCGACACTTACATTTTAATTTTACTCAGATTATTGAACAAAAATTGAACATAATTTGTAACCAACAACATCAAAAAAAAACAAAAAACACAAAACAACACAACACAATTGATGAAAAAACTGTTAAATATACCAATTTCATTTCGTCAACAGAACGTGAACCACAAATCCTCTGCTACCTGACCTCTTGGTCTTCGAAGAGACCGTCAGCTGGTCGCTTCCTCCCCGAGAGCGTGGACCCCAACCTCTGCACCCACATCATCTATGCCTTCGCTACCCTCAAGGACCACAAACTGTCTGAAGGAGACGAGAAAGACGCTGAAATGTACGACAAAGTTGTGGCTTTGAGAGAGAAGAACCCGAATTTGAAGGTGAATTTTCAGCTGTTTTATATTGATGACATTAGTAGGTTTCCATTATAGGTATACCTATTTATTTCCTCTTAGATTTGTTAAACCTTATAGACGGGTTCATCAAATTCAATCATGTATTGTTTCATGTGCTAATCATCACTAGTGAAACACGAGCTTCTACTCGCTAGATAGGTCAATTAGTTTTGCGGAGTTTTAAGCACTAGGTACGTGTATTTCAGAATTCAAAGTTACTGATTTGTCTATTACTTTATTTGGGCAACGCGTTGCATCTTCTGTCCAGATTTTATCAGCTTCTTCGGGTTTTGTAATAACTACATAATTTATTTCTACCACCAGATCCTCCTTGCCATCGGTGGCTGGGCTTTCGGCTCCACCCCCTTCAAAGAGCTGACCTCCAACGTCTTCCGTATGAACCAGTTCGTGTATGAAGCCATCGAATTCCTCAGGGACTACCAATTTAACGGATTGGATGTCGACTGGGAGTACCCTAGGTAAGAAAATACTAAATTATCAAAAAACTTGTTTCAGGCTTATAAACTATATCCGGAGAAAGTGAACTATTATGAGTCAATTAATAAACTAATATAGTGTGTGTTTGTGTTTCAAATTCCAATTAAATATGTCAGAACTTTCGTAAAAAAGCTCGCATACGCAATTATATTGTATTCAGTACCATTGCTGCTTGACGGGTCTTGCAAACTAAGCCTTACATAATACATTTTATAATTAATGAAGTTTTTTTTACCACACCAACTTCATTGTTACTTAATTTTACTTTAAAATAAACACAAATGTTGCATTAGCAGAAATTATTATATAACCTGACTAGGCCAAGCTTTTTCAAACCCGTAGTTAATTCTATTCAAGGTTGAAAAATTACCATAGGTTTCGTCAAAAGATTTAGAAGTTTAAGGAAATTAAGAACAGCTTAAGAAATTGTTAACTTTAGTCAAGGTCCTTTAGCCAACAGGCCAATGTTTGTAAATAATGTGTGCGTCAATGTTTGTGAACTATGATGGCATAATATCGCAATCTTCAAGCACACTTATCATTAGAAGCTATCTTCGTTGGGTTAACTTGAATGTCCCATTTTTCGATTGCTAAACCGTAACTAACAAGAATATTAATATTAATCTAAGGACCACATTGTTTTCTAACGAGCGCTGGTTAAGAATTTATGAAGATATACAATACATATCTACTAAAAACTGTCTTCAATCTTGAAATTACAGAGCCTTGTTAAATTGAGTCATTTTTAAACCGGGTTAGATAAAGCGAGCTTACCAATACCGATCTTAATTTTCAGAGGAGCTGACGACCGTGCAGCTTTCGTTTCCCTACTGAAGGAGCTCCGCTTAGCATTCGAAGGTGAAGCCAAGACATCAGGACAACCAAGACTTCTGCTATCTGCCGCTGTACCGGCCTCTTTCGAAGCAATCGCTGCTGGATATGATGTGCCTGAGATTTCTAAATACTTGGTAAGTTGCTTCGTTTACCCATTGAATTAGACCCCGGTTCCCACTTAAAAATTACGAAGCGGAAAAAAGTTTAATAAAGCGCCTACGACAACGAGATAGCAAAGTTATCATTTGTGCGTTCTTTCAACTCTTGATTGAAATGCGATTAGATGTTAAAGCCCCACTCGCCATAATACTTTTAAAATTGGGTCAAGGTCAAGTGTAACTCGCTCGAATTCAGACAGTTCCTGTCCAATTTAGACATTTTTTTTAAAGTATTTACATTATTTTATTCAAGCAGACAGACAGAGGCTTAACATTGCCATACAACGTGGCAATGCCGCCAGTCTCTTTGGTACATTACCAGTCGACAACGATGCGGAGGAATTTTTCGACGCCATTATATTAGTTAGTTTGTTATTAGTTTTAGTTAGATTAGGAGATTATATTATTTTGTGTACTACTGAATAATGAATACTAATAGTATAATAATAAACAAAAAGAAGAAAAAATTAAGCAGACCTACCAAACATAAATCTAACTCCGTTGTTTTCTTTCGCAGGACTTCATCAACGTAATGACATACGATTTCCACGGCCAATGGGAGCGCCAGGTCGGACATAACAGCCCTCTCTTCCCTCTTGAGAGTACTACAAGCTACCAGAAGAAACTTACTGTGGTACGTACACATTATTCTGGCCTAGGCAAAATATTCCATACAGAAATTAATAAACCTTGCGATATAAAAAAGTATAAAAATTAGACACTGTTGTAATGAAAGTTAATATTTGTATAGGATTGTATCAACCTTCCAAAAAATATATTTTCGTCTACAATATACCCGCTTAATTATTTTTGTTGATCCTATTGTACCGAAGGACCAAAAATAAACTTTATCGCTTCAATTAAAATATTATGCTTATCTTTCAGGATTACTCTGCCCGGGAATGGGTCCGCCAGGGTGCTCCTAAAGAGAAGCTTATGATCGGTATGCCGACATACGGCAGATCTTTCACTTTGATCAACGATACGCAGTTTGATATTGGAGCTCCAGCGTCTGGTGGCGGTAAGTTTATTGGTTTACTCATATCATTATCACTGATTTTATTGTTGTTAGCTCATCAAGTTCAGTGCCAATGTTGAAACAGTAAAATATACTGTACAAAACCAGATGAATTTATAACATGAATGCAATTGAATAGTCTTATGTCCAGAACTAAGACTTCTGCTGATGAAGATGATGTAAAGGGCATAGGTACCTACGAAGTAGAATACTTATGCAGTTTATAATAAAACCTGAAATGCTGAGTTTATTATAAAAAAATAGTCCAAAAATTAGGTAAAAAAAACCATTCTTTAAGTTCCATCCATTTCCAAAATTTTTGCTTGTAAATAAATATCAGAAACAGTAAATAATTTTTTTCACCCCAGGTGCCGCTGGACGCTTCACCAACGAGGCTGGTTTCATGTCATACTATGAAATCTGTGAGTTCCTCCGTGAAGATAACACCACTCTAGTCTGGGACAACGAGCAGATGGTGCCCTTCGCATACAGAGATGACCAGTGGGTCGGATTTGATGATGAGAGATCGTTGAAGACAAAGGTGAGATTTGGCATTTGGTGAAAATTACTTTTATGAAAAACTACATAAGTTATAAAATCCATTCATGTCCTTGGTAACTTAAAACCCAAAACAAAAATTGGTTATTCCAAAGGGAAAAAGGCGTATATGGCCAACTACGTAAATATGTCTACCGCGTTCATCATTCATCATTATGACTTCTTCAAACTTATCTAATCAAACCTCGTTCAATTTTTCAGATGGCCTGGTTGAAGGAAGAAGGTTTCGGAGGTATCATGGTCTGGTCCGTGGACATGGATGACTTCAGAGGATCCTGCGGCACTGGAAAGTACCCTCTGATCACTGCTATGAAGCAAGAACTTGGAGACTACAAAGTCAGATTAGAATACGATGGACCTTACGAATCATATAACCCCAATGGACAATACACTACTAAAAATCGTGAGTATTTTGTATCTGATTTAATAGAGTATTTTGGATCTCAAAAACAATAAAAAAATTATAATAATGCTAGACGTTTCGATCAAGTAAAACTTCTAATGACCTATAAAATCATTTCATTTCATGAAATTCTAACAAAACAATTATTTTTTACAGCCAACGAAGTGGTCTGCGAAGAAGAAGACGGTCACATATCCTACCACCCTGACAAAGCTGACTGCACCATGTACTACATGTGCGAAGGAGAAAGAAAACATCACATGCCTTGCCCACAAAACCTGGTCTTCAACTACAATGAAAATGTATGTGATTGGCCAGAAAATGTAGAAGGATGCACCCATCACACTCAAGCACCCCCCGCTCGACGATAGATCAGCTTATCATCAAATAGATATAAACAACTGTAAACTATTCAATTCACGTTTGCTTATAAAAATAACATTTTTAAAATCATTTGTTGACGTATTTAGGTAATATTCGGTGTTTTTAGGTACTGTTGTAGCTATGTAAATCGCAATAATTATAAATACATAGTGTTCAAAATTAGGTTTATCTAGATGATGTCTTGATTTCTCAGAGAACTCTTCGTGAACTTTTGCAAACTTCAAAGGGTGTGTAAGATTGTTTTTGTATTTTTATATTGAAATTGGAGTTTTTTTAAGAAGGGTATACGCGCCATTTTAGAAAGTGCCACTGTGACGGCCGACGAAAATATAATACAGATATGATTGAGAAAATAGACAGTCTTTACAGGAAAATAAAATAATTTTAATCGCCAACCACAGTAGTGCACTGGAAAAAAACATAAAATTTTAACCAAATTGGAATTCATTTTTAACAAATTACAATTGTAGGTTTGGCATTCTATGGAGGATTCAAATAGAAGTAGAAAATAAAGAATCTTCATAGAATGATTCTCTAACTTCGTGAAAAGCATGGAAGACCACCAATATTTTAGTTACTTACGTATTACATTATTTATTGGCGTTAGTTGGCTTCATGGATAGTGGATGAAAGGAATTGTGTGATAAACAAATGTAAATTTCTTTAACATTATTATTGAAACTTCTTAGCTGTATCTATTGTTAAATTATATTTCTTAGACTGTAAGTAATTTACTCTCCCAAAGGTACATAATTACGAACTATTTCTATGAAGACGATACCATCTTTCAGATGCCTTGGCCATTCTGATTTAGTTAAACATTAGATATTGTAACAAGTAAAAATGTTTATGTGCTTTTTGACAGTAAAAAGTATTTATAATAGTGACACAAGATAAACAAGTTTATGAAAGAAAACCCCACCTTTAAATCTGACGAAAGATCAGTGCCTAGTCTTCATCATCGAAAAATTAACAGAAAATGAGAAATGCATAAAATAAACCAAAATAATGTATCTTTGGGACCGTATCATCTTAATAATAATTGTAAGTAGCAAACCGAAGCTTTTTGTACTTTTATTAATATGAAATACTCAAGAACAGCTGTTTCACTGCCTGACACACTGCCACCCATAGTTAATGGGCCACAAACACTGATAGAGTTAATCAGTGACAAAATTGGGATAGTACGTGAGTTTATTATAATTATTATTGTAGTTAGTTAAGTGATTAAGCTTGTAAATATTGTATTTAGATACAAAAGAGATGTAAGAGTATTATTATACATTTTTTAAAGATTTATTTGTGTTATTTATGATTTTGTCCATTTTCAGCTCGTTACGTACCTACAATTTTACCTACTCATAAGTTAAGAAGCATTGAGTCCGATCTCTGTATTAACCTAACCTTATGTAATCACACATCTTTCATTAGAGATTTATGCTTACCTTCACCGCCAAAGTTTTACTTATAAATACTGAAAGATTAGAATTAAATATAATTCTACCGAATATTTTCTGGCTTGATACCAAATTATCCCAAAAAAAAAGACTAGAACATAGTCAAAGGATGTGTTAACAGAATTCAAACAACGTACTCAGTTGCAATTTCAGCAGGGAGCACATACTCCAATCTACCTAGATATTGAAGTGCAGGGCTGGTTAAAATTCAGACCGTGTGCGAAGTCAGTACAGCGTTAGGTATCCAATGCAGATGTGAGCTGTAAACAGTCTGCTGCACTTTTAAAAGAAAAATAGGATATTTTGTATAGGGACATAATATGGTTTTAAAAGAGGACGAAATATATGTAACTTTTTGAAGGAAAAGAATGGTGCAATAGCCAAAATGATTTATTTTTATAATATACACATATTTTGCTTTATTTTTTGCATACAAAGCTTTTTTGAATCATGATCTACTTCAGAATTTGATAAAAACAATTCCTACATTGAAAAACTTCCACGGCAAAATAAATACTCAATATTTTTTAAATCTCTTCAGTGCACTCAATAACACCAAAAATATTTCCATTACTGTAGCTCTTTTCCAGGTAGGCACCTAATTAATAGGTACGGAGGGGTTAAAAGCAGTATAAATCAGATATTAAATTCGATTTAACATAAAATTCAGTGTTCATGTCGACTGATTCGAGTGCAGTTGATCCCCGAATCAATGTGATTGCGGGATCCGGCTGAATTTCAATATAACTTGCAACGGTATTTAATTTTGAATTGCAATTCCCACATTTTATGCTTGGAAAGCGTTTCGTATCAATTATAGTTTTCGTATAATTATATTTATGTACTTGATTCATAAAAGATTTATTGAAGTCATACTAATACAAAAAATCTTGTATAAAAAGACACAAATCTGGCAAAAGGCTTAGAAAGAGGGTAGACAGCAGAAGGTCTGAATCTACATTTTATTAAATACCCGAAAACGCCATTCTGTATAGCGGGAAGCTTTGCAGGGTGCAGAATGGGTTTTTCCCTGCTTCGAAATATCGGAAACTTAAGTGCGTGTTGACGCGTGCTGCCCGTGCATTCATAAGCACGAGCAGCACGCGTCAACACGATCATCGGTCTATAAGATTTGAAAGTTAAAATAGTAGACATGAGCGGTACGCGCCAACGGCAGAGGCAATTGCAGCCATCGACACCTGTCGATGACGGCAGCCGCCGACGCAACGACATGTCGTCAGAGGCAACTGCCACACGTCGGCGGCTGCAGTTGCAGTCGCCGACGGGTGGCAGTTGCCTTTACCATTGGCGCGTGCCGCTCATGTCTATTATTTAACTAGCACTTATTTAAAAAATCTTATAGACCGATGATCGTGTCTATGACGTGTCGTGTATATTAACAAATTCTGTAGTTGTAAGTGTAGTTCAAAACCATGTTCAAATCAAGATATTTGTGTTTTTCACTAGAGATTCATAAGATAATTCCTACTAACATAGCCAACGAAGGCCTCGTAATAAAAAATCATGACACTAGAAAGATTGCTATCAAAACCAACCAGACGGGTACTCTGAATCATCAGATAACTTTAGCAAAAGTGGCTACCGATAGAGAAGTGCTTTGTAGAAACTTTTATTGGAAATTTCGCACCATTCGCAAAGAGAATGAACTTTCAAAATAGATTTAGTAGTTTACGTTACACGGACTGAAGTTTTATTTGTTAGAATTGGTCTGGAATCTAAAGTGCTACTTTGATCTGAGAAAAAGATGTTACCGAAGCAACCATCTTCATCACCTCAGCGGAAACACGTCTACTGCTGGTCTTAAACGTCGTCACAATGCCCGGTCCTGTGCTACTCGCGTCCAGCGGATTCATCAGTTCTACGCTTCCCATTCCTTATGGATTTCTGCGACCTTCACTAGGTCGTCGGTCCACCTTGCGATAGGTAGGTACGTGGAACTTTTTAATCTTATGGCCGTCCGTTTACCGTTTAAGAGATCGAAATCTTAGGTCAAATCTTTGAGCCATGTTATAGCTTATATCGTATTACTGTTTATCAGTTCTCATGTGTAATCCAAATATTCAATTATTTGTCGAACGGGATTCTAATGCAGATACGCATGAATACGCATGTTGAACTAATACGTGAAATCGTTCACAAGTCTTCCATCAAAACTGTTCTAAGAGAAACAAAATTGTTTTGTTTTTGCTCGCAATGCTACTTCCTCACCATTCTTGTCCTGAAGATATCAGCAAAGTGTTGGCATTTTCTAGTTTTTGAATCAATAATTCTCCTCAACCTCTCCTAAAATGCGGAAAAATTTTCCGTTACAAAAAAAACAGCTGCTACATATATTTTTATGATCGCATAAAGCCTTGTGCATGCGCGACGCGACACCGGTAATTGTACTGCTTAGAAATTGTATTGTTAGATTTGCGTCACGCCGTCGCGTCGCCCTAGTCTGCACGAGGCTTAACTCGTCAAAATGTAGGAACAGCTAATTTTCTTTACGCTTTTCGCGATTTCAGGGTTGATCCCTTATTAAAAGTGGTTCACGAGTATACGAGTATATTACCAATCTACACTATTTATTATTGTAAAGAGCAACGATTTGTAATTTTGTTTGTAATGAATAAACTCAAAAACTTCACGACCGATTTAAAAAATTATTTCCCCTGTAGTATGCTATATTATCAGTATTATCACTGAGTAACTTTTATGCTATAAGTAATTAATATAAAAATATCACTCAAGCAAACCCGCTGGCTGAAGCTATTATCAATAAACCGACATGTTAGTGAAAATCAAATCAACAAAATGAATCATTTCTTTGTTGTCCAAAGACGTTAAAACTTTCTTGGAGCCATCGGCTTTTCCTCGATATTGTTTCGTAGATAGACCCCGAGATTGCTTCGGCGTATCGACTTGTTTTGAGCTTATTCATGAGAACGACGGAGGCAGAGCGTATACTTAAAGAATCTATTAACTAAACATTGGACAGCGAATCAATTTTCACGCCTCCCCCTTAAGACCTAGGTCAAATATTTTTTGATATTCGGGTAGCTGATGGCCCAAAGAGGTGCCTTATGAAAGTAAATGAAAAATATTTAAAAAAAAAAAACTTAATTTCGCGGAGTTTTTAAAGCTAGTAATAGACAATAATGTAAGTAGTAGCATTAGCAGTAATCAATAAAGCTGAATAGTTTGTTTGTTTGAACGCTCTAACTTCAGGAATTACCAGTCGAATTTGAAAAATGGTTTTTATTTGATAGACCAATTCTTGAGGAACATCACGATACAAGCCTTAGGAGCCGAGCAAAAAGAAAGAGTCAGAAATAAAGCTATGCTAAAACAAAGTAAAAGCTCGTGTGGGCGATGCGATGCGAGGCGGACTTGTGTGTGTGGTCTGCGGTTCTTGGTCTCAGAATGGTGATTGCGATAAATACTACTATGATAATAAGCCAATAACATCTCTCGATAGCCAATTCAACAGCTAAATATCAATACATCATAGCCTTCCTATAGAAATCTCCAATACACACATAGACTGTTAAATTTACTCCCACAAGAAGAAAACCGTACGATAGCCTATTTTCAATTCCCATATATTTACTTAGGTACAGTCACGGAAATTAATTGTTAAGAAAATCGAACACCCTACGTAAATTTTCCGCGTTATAGCCATTTCATTTATGAATGTTAAACAATGACATACACATACACATAATATATAAACTCACGCCTTTTTCCCATGGGAGTTGCTACCTGCTACGATCTTTATTACATACCTATTCATTTTGCCTCGTTAACGTTCCTACATCAGAAGGCCAATTCTCGTACATAAAAAAGATTCACATTCTAGTCGCAATCTGTCAAACTTGCCAAAAATTTTGGTAAATTGATTGTATTTTTGACAGATCGCGAATGAGATTAGAATGCGAACAGTCTTAAAAAAACGGGAATTGCCCCTCTGGTCAATAAACAGACAATTTAAGTTCATAGTCAATTTGCTTAAGAATTAATTTCTCTAACGTTACATCCATAATCTTGAGTGTAATCTAGGAACAGTGCAAATCAGAAACACATCCTTCTATGCATTTTCGATGAACTTGCCTACCACTGAAAATTGGATCATAAAACTTCAAAGTCAAGGTAGATTTTCGAATGGGTGATGTGTTTTGAATATAAAGGATGCATAGCTGAACCAAGATTCTATTAGCAGAAATAATATGAGTGTAAACAGATATAAGGATATCATTAAATGTAAATTCCCTTATTGTATCTACAGTGCGGAATTGTATAATATTTTATTAAAGGTTTTGTTTAGTATAGTAATTATACAAAGCGAGTGGTATTATAATAGGTATTGTATGCGTTGAGGAAGTAGTTGGCTTGTGCTTTATAGTATCGGTCGACAAATTGTTTTAGTTTCTGAGCGGCCTATTAATTTTCGTTTTGTTGTCTATCTACTTTAAGGTGGAAGGTGGTGGCTCAAAGGTAGCCCGCGAAATTCAAATTTTCTTAAGTTTTTTTGCAATTTGCAGGTCAGTATCAGGTTGGATGTTGATCTAAATATGATTCGCGGCCATAACAGATATTTATTTATAGAATTATAGTCATAAAAATAATCAATTCAACTCTCTAAGTTCATATAATCCTATTGAATGACTATTTCATGAATTCATAACATTTGAGGATTGTTTTAAGTTAAGGAGTTGTATTGCTGATTCTAATGATTATAATTCTGTAAAGCCATATTTCTTACGGTCGCGAATTCTATTTTAATCAACATACAACCTGACACTGGCCTGCAAATTGTAAAAAACGTAAGAAAATTTGAATTTCGCGGGCTACCTTGGAGCATCCACCTTAATGATCTTAGATTATCAGAATCCTTTTTTTTTGTTAGATCTTTAGAAATTGACCCCTTAGAAATAACACTTGTCAATTTTTTTTTTTTTTTTAGATATACTTTGCGCCATTTAGTCTGTTGTATTTCTGTTTTCCCAAAGTTCCAGTCTGAAAGATCAGGGAAAAGTGTTTACTTTTTAAGAGGTAAAATTGTCAACCCATACTTAACACAAAAAGTTACGTTTTCCATTAATTACTTCCGTTGCCATCGCGAAGCTTCCTTATTCACGAAGCGCTCACCACTAAGATGAAGAGTAAAAACCACGCAAACATTCCATAAATAATGACTAGCCGGATAGCTCTGAATCCATCAGTATTAAGTAAACTTGTTTCAGTTTACTGAGAGGATTGCAGACGAGCGACTTTTTGCTGTCCTGGCAATAAGGTCCTGCGCCTACTGGCGGCACGAAATATAGCTTAATAGTATGACAATTAAAATTGATGTTTCAATGATAATCATTGTAGGTACAATAACAAAGCTGGCGGTATGCTTCGGCAAAAGAGTTACGACTGTTGTGCAAAGATGCGATATCGAGTCGCGCGTCGGTACGCTTCGTCGTACTCGTAACTAAGGATACCTCGGCATCGTTGCCACCAGTATGCGCTTGCGTGTCGTGATTCTTAAAGATGCCGTGCCGTGTCGTGCTGCCAGAGGGCGCCAGCCCCAATTGTCCAACAGCAGATAATTTAAAAAAATCACCGATTTTTTCTTCGGTAAAGGCTCCCGCAAACAGGCGCCTTGCGACAGCGCGACGCGACTTTATTATTACAATTTCTAAAAAAACTTCACGGTCATGCACGAGCCATAAGGCTGTTTGCATTGTAGATATGTAGGTATTATTACGTAGGTTTACACAAAGGCTCCCAACCACCGCTGCATGCAAAATCATGTAATTGAAAAACCGTAAATGTCAAAATTATCACACTTGCTGTCCAAGCCCAAAAAAAACACAGTCTGTTTCTATCCTTAGTTGCTTTTATATTAAACACACATAATACAATCAGGCACCCTCATGGCCTATTTTTTGCCTAAATCCCACGGTCGCGGACAAAATTGTTGTCTAGCAATATTGTCGCTCGTCTGCTCCCGACCTAAGCCCGGACGATAAACATAGTTCTTCATTGCACTCCCTGTGTGAAATAAACAGCAATTTGTTAAGCTTGACTTCTACTTCGCTCAAGAAATAAAATGGAGCATAATTATTCTTCGGTATTTCGATTGAAGAATCTCACAACCAATCTATCTTTGGTTTCAGAAACAAAGTGTATACTAGCAAGTTCGAAAAGAATCAAAATTGAGTAGCATTTGTTTTTGTTACCCTCATTATGTTTTAACCTTGTTATGTTAATAAAAAACACCCAGCCATGGAAAATCTGTCCAGATTCAGCACCCTCACGACGATTGCGACGATTGCGACGATTGCGACGATTGCGACGATTGTGTCGTATGCAATGGCATACGACACGAATTTCACAATCTGAATCGTTTTGAAACAGATTGTTAATCCATTGCTTCATAAGTTCGAAAAATAAACTGCTCAACAATGTAACTAACGCAATGAATGTTGTTGAATTGTCAAAATGAAACAGATTTGTCATAATCGTTTACGAAAATGTGTAACGCAATTAGTTATCAGTTCACCATATAAAACACACTAATATTTTTCTCTACTAAAATCGAAACCGCAACGCACAGTGCAGGAACCAATCAATCAACCACTGCGACAACATCAAATTAAAAATGAATTTACTATTTCTAAGCCAAATGCTGGAGAGTAGCCAACTTTTTTTCATCTCTAACAACAGCTAACCTACCTACGATCGACTGGTAAAGAATTCTACATTATTAATTCTACTTTAACTTCACAAAGAACCACACTTGCTAAGTCGTGGCTGAAATTATCAAAGCAAACAATCAGGCCAAAATCTCATAAAGTATAGGTAGGTATCTCAGCACAAACTTGGTCACATACTTTATAAGTAAAACAACTCGTGAAGGTTTAAATTAGTTCTTATTAGTTGCTGCTAGTTTTGTTGTGGTACAAGGGATAAACTTTTATTATTTATTTATTTATATAATACTTCAAGTAGGTACACAAATGTACATGCGTTCAACTGTCACTAACGTGACACAATAGGTTTTTAATTGTTATCCTACTTATTAAGTAGATGCGACGCAGCAAGGGATTTATATAAATACACATTAATATACTAAAACAAATAAGATAAACAATAGGAAAACAGTACCGTCTTGCGAATGTGCTCGCGAACTTTAACTTTAAAGGATAATCGGTTGGTAAAACTTACCACAAAAGTTGCTGGGAATTTATGGTCCTTCACAAATCATAAACAAATATCTAAAATATAAAAAGAAAATACATTTACTTAGCACAGAATAAAAGGCACACAACACAACATAATTATTATACTACAAGTAAAAAGAAAAAAAGAAAAAAGCCTCTCAAGAAAGGTTACTATTAAAGCGTAATCGTTGATAGTTCCAAATGGGTGTGGCAGAAGAAATATTGAAGAAATGTTGATGCACAAAAATGGTTTTCTAGGTAGTAGCTAGCAGAAGGTCAATTCCCGTAATTTAAATGTTCAAAATCTAGTCTCAATATCATCTCTGTGACAATCTGTGTCAAAACTGTAGGTAAATTAGAGGTATTTGTAACAGATTCAGGCTGAGATTTCATTAGTATGATAGAGTTCTTAAAATTACGGGAATTTGCCCTCACAATCTTTAGCTAGTGCCACAAAAAAAAAAAGTGATCAAATAGCTGCCGCCTTAAACTTAAACCTCACACATAGTAGGTACGCTAATTACCGTTAGTTAACAAGGATACGCCAGGGTGCCGGCACACTCTTCGAGGGCACTGGACCAGCGCCTTTACAGGCTCTTGGATTTATCTATGTTTGTTTCTAAGATACCTTCTGCTTGGGAGATTCTGTTGGCATGGGAGGGGAATGATAAGTTTGATAATTTATAGTTGGTTTAATAATCATCTATGTTATTTAAATGTTTTTTTTGCACTTTCATTATTTTTTGGATATTCATAGTAACTGGTCATTCTGCCAGGGTTGGAGACTCTGCGTGCCGGGGTTGCGGGAAAGTCTGAAAGGGATACCCTGGCCCCTGGCAACACAGGCAACTGAAGGAATATGGGTGGGTTTTAGTCAGTAAGAGTCTGACACGCCCACCCGCTCAAAAAAAAAAAAAGGGTTGGAGACGCAGGATGGATGTCGACTACTAGAAGTGGTGCATTCGCAGACGGCGTACGATCGGAAGCCGGTTTTTTGTAGGAGAAAAAAGAAAAAAAAGAAAATTAAAATTTTATTTATTGTGGCCAGTTAATACATTCACCTTATCTTAGAGTATCTAACATACGCATCGTATTAATGTAATGCACAAAATGTACTGCTACATATATCCAAACTAAGGTTGAGCTTGTATTTTGGAAAACGGTGTTCAGCCACAGGAAGTTTCAAATAACAAAATACGAATACATTGGTTTGAATATCGCTGCAGCAATATTTACAATATTTACAATAGCGCTGATTTACAATATTCTTAGGATAACTTTCGGTAATTCTTATTCTAACCTAACTTTTAATTTTATTTAAGTATAACAGATGTGTGTGTGTGTGTGTGTGAGGAGCTCGTGGCTAAGTAATAACAGCCGCACGGGTCGATCCATCAGGTTAAGCTGCGCTTGCCGGGGTTGGTCCGTGGATGGGTGACCATGTTTACATACCGAGACTCCTCCGTGCATCGGAAAGCACGTTAAGCCGTTGGTCCCGGCTGTCATTCGTGGATCTTTGACAGTCGTTACGAGTCGTCAGAAGCCCGAAAGTCTGACAACCAGTCTTACCAAGGGGTATCGTATTACCCAGTTACTGGGTTGTGGAGGTCAGACAGGCAGTCGCTTCATGTAAAATACTGGTATTCAGCTGCATCCGGTTAGACTGGAAGCCGACCCCAACATGATTGGGAAAAGGCTGGGCAGATTGATTTTTGAGATGTGTGTGTGTGTCTAAGTGAGAATTTGTTTAGAAGCATTGTATGATATTTGTTACGCAATATACACCAGCAGGTCTACCGTCTTCTGATAGTCAACAGTAGATAACACAAGTATCAACGCACACGTCCAAACAAAACGATTCTAATAATCTGACCGATTGTAGGACCTACAAAAAGTATGCTGTGTACGAGCGCGCTTGTTGTGAATTAAAAAAAAGAAAAGACAGAAAAAATGTTTATTCTGCATAAACAATGATAAATAACATATATAAATGTTTATGTCTATTGCTTGCTGTCAGGAACTCAGGACCAGGGAACAAAGACAATTTATTTACATTACGTAAGCGTAAATAAATCTGTGATACGACACTTGCAATTAACAGCAAACAAACAATCAAAACAAAAACAAAATACCGATTGCAAAGTAGACAAATAACTACTTGTAACAAACAATTAACAATTACAATGAACCGTGCGTCGCATCTGTGCAAGAACAGGGGCCTAAGTCTACTAATTTATAAACGTTACAATGGTGTCTCAGTGGTGAGTTTTTGACATATTTGCCATACAAAAACTGTCAAAAACTTACCATTGAGAGACCATTGTAACGTTTATAAATTAGTAGACTTAGGCCCCTGGTGCTTACACAGCAAAATGCTGCGACTTCGTCAACAGCGCTGATTTTCATCAACCACCTCAATACAGAATATCGCCAGTAGAAGGCCCCGATGATTTATACGGGTGAAACCGCGGGTCGCAGCTAGTTAATCATAATAACAATAGCATGATACAGCTAGAATGAAATGTCACAAGAAATATTGTTATTTCCATTTAAATAAAAGATTAATTTACCTAATAGGTGGTTTCCATAAAACACAATCATGAATTTCTAAGATGGAATAAAAAAATTACCAGTTGGTAACTTTTATTCCATCTTTCATTATGATGGTATTTCACCTAATATATATATTAATTGAGCATATATAATATGACTAGCTGTAGCCCGCGACTTCGTCTGCGATCCAGGATGAAAAATAGCCTATGTCCTTCTCCAGGTCATGGTCTACCCAAGTGCAAAATCTCATCCAAATCCGTTCAGCCGTTTTAGCGTGAAGTGCAACAAACAAATAAATAAACACTTTCGCGTTTATAATATTAGTTAGGATTATTTATTATATTATTTATGTTAGGATAATTGCATGAGTAAAATTCTTTACAGAACGAGACGCATTTAGATTTCTACGTTTATTTTTCTCTAGCATTGCTTTCGAATGTCTTAAGGCAAAGGAATATTGTTAAAAAAATACGTCGTACGTGACGCAGTAAAAACTACGAGTAATTTGATCGCCATAGCGGTTGAGCTATTGGTTTTCTGCGCTACTTGCTACGATTTCTTGCAATTCTGTCTGGTAGATTTAATAACATACCCGGTCTTTAACTCACTCGTCGTTGCCATCTTTAGACATTAACAAACTGTACATGTGGGATAGATACTTATTAAAAAAAATAAAAAATAAACTTACCCAACTCTACGACAAAAACGCCAGCTAAAAAGGTATTAAAAAAGACATCACAGACAATCGGATATAAAATCCGGAATTTATGTTCGATTTATGCCCTAACACGACGTTTACGATACATACACACAACGATACCTCATTGATCAAATTATGATAAGTAGTTTAGAAGTTATGAGGGAACAGATGAACATACATGCATGCCGGTCAAAATCATAACCCTCCTTTTTGATTCACCGTAGTCGGATAACAAGATAAGCATGGTAATAAGCATCACCTTTGTACGTATTTTTCTGTTCTTTTCTGTTTTTATGTGTGCATAAATGGTTAAATAAATAAATAAAACAAACAAGGTTTATAAAAAATATTAAAACTTTTTATTATCTGGCTTTGTAGGCACATCATAAATTAGGCACACATACCCAATCATGTGAATACCAGCGGATTTATCCATTATGTTCAAACCAGATTAAGAGGGTGCATCCTAAAAGTTGGCAACGTCGTAAATAGCTGTCAAATATTTACCTGTTTCGATTAATTTGGAAATAATACTGTATGGAAATAAGAAATGTGGCTAACCAATTGACTAGAATATTAATAATGAATTGCAATTATAACATTGAACTTGATGTTGTACCCGTTTTAGGTGAAAAAAAAGCATTTGGAAAGTTACCAAATACTTTTTTTACATCTAAAACTAACTATTCGGTGTTACGATATTAATTATTGCATTTCATAATCAATATTCTAGTCAATTGGTTAGCCACATTTCTTATTTCCATACAGAAATATTATCAAATTAATCAAGACAGCGAAATATTTGACATCTATTTGCGACGTTGCCAACTTTCAGGATAAACCCTCT
Source organism: Eupsilia transversa (assembly GCA_914767815.1). Taxonomy (NCBI): domain Eukaryota; kingdom Metazoa; phylum Arthropoda; class Insecta; order Lepidoptera; family Noctuidae; genus Eupsilia; species Eupsilia transversa. The sequence goes on from OU611880.1 coordinate 1,987,855, forward strand.
TAAATACTATCGAGCGTTTTTTGAATTTCGAACGCTATTCCGAGAAATTTTAAGTTCTAATTACAAAAACTGTAGTTTTGTATTAAGAACTATACCGTGCTCTGAGCAAAGTTTTTATTACGACATCGTAAACGTCAATCGTCAACGTCATCGTTTACACTTGACCAATTTGAACTCGTTTTTTTTAATAAGACGGTTTTGATTTTAAATTATCTGCTGCTCCATTCACCTAGAGTTTATCAGGAGATTTATGGAACTCAAAAATGTTATTGATCTGAAATCGATTCCTTATTGTCATAAGATTTCTTGAAGCGACAATATGTAGTTGATTAAAACATCTGCGTACTACAAAAAAGGTGTAAAAATACGCTACGTGATCTCCGATCACAAACCGGCAACTCGATCATTAGCACAATAAAAAATCTTTGACACGTAAAAAAATGCCTCATTTAAATTTCAAATAGGTATTACAGTTATGAATAAAGCATAAGTGGTAGTTTTATGAAATAAATCAATTACAATGTGTTAATTGTTTACATCGGCGTGCGGCCGGTAGAAACTCGTGCGCAGTCTTCTGCTTAGCGGTTAGAGGAAAATTGTATGAGGAACGGTGAGAGTTGATACTTGATGTAATTTCTCCGCATGCACGAGGGATTTGTGGCTGGCTCTGTGGACAGGACAGGAAAAAACCTTTTAAAGGAGGTTATATGCTCTTCTATATATATTTTTTTTTCTTTTCTTATTATTTATTTCTTTCTTCCAAAAATCACTTTACAGTGAAAAACTTTAATTTCGGAAGTCGGTGGCAAAAAACGAAAATACAGATCCAATAACACCGACTTCCGAAATTAAAGTTATTTTTGACTTTGTAGTGTTTTATTTTTCAAGCCTTAGTTTTAACCGAAAATAATATAAGTCCTATTATGAAATCAAGAATAGTTTCTTAATGACAGACTTAACTAACGCGAAATTAAAAAAAAAAAATTAAACACTCTTTCCCTAACAAAATATTACTTAAAATAAATTGTATTTTTTTGTGTTATCTGTGGCGGCTGCGGCTGTGGCGCGTACTCTCGGGGTAGAATTTTGGATTTGGCCACGCCATATTTACGATATTTGTTTTTGATGAAATTGCATTAGTTTAGATAAAGTATTGTATGAAATTGCACTTGGTATTAAAACACGAGTGTTTTAATATGTAACAGTTTCTTAAACTACTATTATAAATACCAGACGAATGCAGTAATGACACTTTTATGTCAGTCGTCTGTTTCCTCACAATATAGATACTAACTACAGTTGACTATGGAATAAACTAAATTTCTTAATATCATGTTTGGGGTCTTGTAGATATTCTTTGACATTCAACAGTATCAATGATATCGTCACTGCACCACGACCGCAACAAATCTAAATTATCAAGACCTCTCTATCCGTCTTCAAACCGAGTTTTCGAATGCTGAGCGCCGCCTGCGCACCACTCGCCAGTATCTCTAGGTCACTCGCGGTAGCTCGTCTTTCACTCAATCGTGAATGAACGAAGTGACAACGAAAACAGTCGATTTAAAATTCGAATTGAATGAACTTTTTGGGGTGGGCTCTTGAGGATTTGTGTCACTAAATAATTATTGTGGTGAAAAGTGTTTTTTTTTTTTGTTAATTGTAAGTGAAGTGTTTTGTGATTAATATTGGTGATAATTTGACATTATTTACGGAAAAACTTTTTACAGTAAAAGGTATGGTCTTATTTTGAATATTATATTTTAAGACATCTCTTATTCTAAGTCGAAGTAATAATTAGTCGAATCACAAGTCAATTAATAATGTTTTCGATGTTATTTAAGCCAACCACTCAGAGTCACAACAGCTAACATGAAATTAGACAGAAGATTTATTGTTTAGAGATTTTATCAGGCTTTCAGTAACCTCCCCCAGATTTCTACTTGATTCTAATTTATGTCGCTGCAATATTTTACGCAATTCATTAAATCTCAGTAATTTTTTATCTTCAATTTTTTTTTATTGAAGAAATCTCTCTGCTCGTATTATAGGCACATTTTATTCTCACAACATCATACTTATTTTTGTCTTCCAGTATTTTCATTCTTACAACTAGGTTTATCCCGATTTTTTCGTCGTCAAAATATTACAGTGTGTGGTAATATTAACACTAACATCTTAACGAATAATATGACAGAACTGTGGAGACGACACGAGTTTGTAGACCATATTAATAAGAGTCGTCGGGGCAATGAGGAGGTAACCGTGCGGGTGAATTCAATACTAACTGACAGCTTTAAGCACACGGTAAAAAAAATCGAGATATACTTCTAATTATAACAAGCATGAGCAAAAAAAAACACTTAAAAAATAATCTTCAATTTTTTTTTCTTCTCGCTTAAAAAAATAATGTCTGTGGGTCATAAGATAGGTCTAATTGATGCAACATTTTATCTTATCATATCCTCACCTGTGCTACTTACATTTTAATAGAGTCAGCATTCCTTATCTAAGTTTCCACCTCACAGCATCAGGACCCTATCTGCCGAGGAACCTTGCATGACTGAACTTATTACAAACTGTGTTACAAAGAGTTTCTTACTTCAGAGGTTCAATTCCCGTATTTTTTAAGAACGTTCGCATTCACATCTCATTCGCAATCTGTCAAATATACTATCAATTTACAAATATTTTTGACAAGTTTGACAGATTGCGACTTGAATGTGATAGCACCTACTTATATTGACTGACTCTTTATAATTAGTAGTAATTATTACTGAAATAAGGTCATTCACTTTTTTTTTTCTTTTTGCTTGTTTTTATGGCTTCAGCCTGTAACATCAGCACAATTAATTAAACCTACAAGAATGTTTTCATTCTAACTTACCGTTATTTCTATTTTAAAACAAAAAATGTCAATTTGTAGAGTAGCCTAGCTTGTTCCGATATAGGACACACCAGGATTAGGGCATGCTCTAAAGAAAGATAATGCACATTATATTTTTAAAGCTGTTTTTAGCAACGTCCTTTGCATATTACTCATATTCTCGGCGATCTTGCCAAATATGCATGTAAACAGATGTGACTGGAAGAGGCTAGACTAGAGAATGGAATGGAATTTGAACCTACAGCCCCATGGGTTAAAATTCTGTTTTGCCCCGGATATTTCTAGAAGGGTTAAACATGTGGATGGTACAGTAGGTCGTGCGTTAGTGGTAACAATACAGACTGAAGGGGGTGTTCTACCCATCAGTATGTCGACCGACCGAATCGACCTTATACAAAATGGTTCTAATCGGGTATACTTTTATACAGAAAAGTCGTTTTTTTTTGCGAATTCTTATTTGGTCCCATAGTAAAAGTTGTTCATATTGATGAGTAGAACACCCCCTTAAATTGTGTTGCATGTTTTCAAAATCAGCCTGTATAAGCTGCTGCTAGAGCAGCTCAAGGTCACAGTGACGTTCGAATTACTGTACATCCGCCATATTCGTTCGTCATTTTCATTATTAAAACTAATTGCCATATACCGGGTCAAATCCAGACTATGACTGCTTTTGACAATTTATTTAGAATCTGCGATTCTCAAGCCTATTGCAGCTTAAAAAATAACTTATGTTTTATATCAATCTGCAGTCATATTTCTATTTAACACCATAAAAGAAAATTGCCATGACAGAAAAGATTTATCGAGCATTTTATTGGTTACAAGCTTTTTTATAACACGTCTTCTGAGAAATAAATATGTTTCCATTTACGTTAGATATTTATCCATATACTGCAATAGACACTTACACTTACACTTGATGTAAAGTTATATTTATAGTTATAAAAAATATGTTCCTAGAGACATCAGAAATGCTGACGGTTTCGATTTGTGAGGAGTATTAATCATTTTTGTAGTTTCTGTGTAAAACAATAGAGATAGAAGTTATAAAGAAAGAATTTGGTTTAAGAGGCAGTTATGTGGCGGCATCTACAACGCCTCATGCGAACTACGCATCAAAAGACGTGACGTCACAAAATCCTGCATCGCGCTATTAAAGTTTACCGCGCGATTAAAATATATAAGACTATCCGACATCAATCCTTGGGCAATTGCCCGCCAGGCACAACACCCGTCTGGTCGGAGGATCCTCCTTTTTCTATAGAGGATGAGTGAACTTTACACACTGTTCCTCATGCCTCTAATGTTACATACAATAAAATAAACTTAGCGAATATATTTTAGTGCATAACATAACATAACATCACGCCTATTTTCCCGAAGGTATGGACAGAGGTGGACCTACAGTATACCCACATTTCGCCAGTTATGTTCAAGTGCCATGTAATAAGGGTTGAGCCTATTACCATCAAACGACCACAAATCCAAACTCCGGGCTGCCACTGAGAAATTCTAGATGAAAATCCCAATAACTCTTTGCCCGACCTGGGAATCGAAAATAGGACCTCATGCTTAGCAGTAGCGCGACCACTAGACCAACGAAACAGTGTATGACTATGTCATTAAAAAGGTATGAAGGAATAATAACACAATTTATACACAACTAATCTAAAAAGGTTATGTATACCTACCTTAGTTAACATTAAAAAAAACGAATAACCCCCGACACAATTCCAGGTGATGCTGCAGTATCGGTTCAAGGTTACTATGTTCTTGTAATATCATTGAAGTAATAGAATACCTACTAAATTTCGAATAGATCAGACCTGTGGAAGATGCGCACATCCAATCATCAACTAGAAAAGAGCTGATAATCTTCAAACGGCTGAACCGATTTTCTTGAATTATAGCTAAGAATACTCTCGATCAAGACACCTTTCAAATGAAAAAATAATAATCAAAATCGGTTCAGCCGTTTGGGAGCTACGGGTGAACAGACAAATACACAGATACACACGTTAAACTTAAAACACCCCTCTTTTTCCGTCGGGGGTTAATAAATTGTGCCTTCAGATAAGTTTCATTAAACATTTTAATGGTTGTATTCTATCAGTTATTTAAAGCTGAAGAAGAACGATGTTACAAGTATTAAAATTATCTAGATAATTATATCTGTGCACCTCGTTCGTAGAAAGTGTTAATAACGTTGATATAAATTACACCCATCGGTCGGTTAATGTGTCTTAGGCCAGTTCTAATAAATCACACTCAACATAGCACTTAGGCTGTGCACAGACTGTGTCAAGTATATCTATTATACAGACTATCCTTCAAAAAATCTGCCCAGCCTTCTCCCAATTATGTTCGGGTTGGTCCAGTCTATTTAGTATTTTTACCCGACTACGGCGAAGCAAAAAGGAGGGTTATGATTTTGACCGGTATGTATGTATGTATGTATGTAAGTATGTATGTATGTATGTATGTTCATTTGTTCCCTCATAACTTCTAATCTTCTCAACATATTTTGACAAATGGGGTATCGTTGGAAGCGTCTCGGCCGTCCGATGGTTATAGGCTACGTGACGACATTAAATTGAAAATGGCGCCCTCTAGAAGACAAAAACTCATGAACTAAAAATTTTTTTATGGTGCCATGTTGGGTATCAAATGAAAGGGCTTAATTAGCACATTTCAAATATATATATATCTATTATTACCCCAAAATAATTTAAATAAAAATAAAAGTATAAAAACTAAAACCCAACTATGGCAAAAAAGTCAACTAAAAAGGTATAAACAAGTCATCACAGACAGACAAATTAAAAATCCGGAGTCACACGTAATCTATTCGATTATTCCCTAAGCACGTGTGACCCCGGATTTTTAATTTGTTTTTTTTATGAAGTACGATGTCGTCACGTCACAAAAAAAAACACTATCGACTGAAAATATAACAAAAACTACAAAACTGTTTAGATTCAGTATACACACAGCCTTAGCAGTATAATTTCTAGTTACATTCAAATCGTTAGCGTCATATTAATTTATGTTTATCAATCAAATCATTTAACTGTTTAAAATAACTCGTTTCACTCTTAAAGTACTTATGCATGGAAAATATTTATCAAACTGGATTTTAAGCAGTTTATTATTGTTACTTTGCCTATCACCTGAATAACAAACGTGTTTCTAAGAGGTTTGACACTTATTTTAAATCTAAGTTAGATCAAAACCGGTCAGCGGGTCAGACGCGACAGTATTTGTATACTAAGCTTAATAATCGTACCTATGTAGGCAATATAATGTTGGGTCTGATAGTTTTAGTACCATAATGCATTTAGTTTACTGATAGGTACTTGCTTACATGAATAATATGTAAGTATGTATTTATGTTTTTGAAAGTTGTATTTAAGAAATTCGAATTCGAAATTTAAATCTTACGTTTTTTGCAATTTGCAGGTCAGTATCAGGTTGTATGGTAATATAAATTTATGATTTGCGGCTGTATCAGATATTTATTTATAGAATTATAGTCATAAAAATCATCAATACAATTCATCCGTTATTTCATGATAAATACAAAGCAATGTAATCTATTTACCATTTACATTGTTTTTTAACTCTAAAGTGCAGTTATTTCAACCATATTACACAATAACTGTCATTATTTTGCCGTTGTTTATCTACTTAATGTTATAAAAAATGGAGTATAGCAACAAATAAAAACTACAACATTGTTTTTAAATCGTTATTTTTCTTTCCCACGTTTCCTAACTAAGCTAATCCAGTTTCAGCCAATCAAGAATACTCGGATATCAATGGTAAAGACAATCCACAACACACACAACTTCCTGACCAAAACATCAATACAACATCATTGTTGAAATCAATGCAGGAGTTTCCGAGAACGCCGCAAAAACCTAACACATACATACATACATAGGAAGTAACACGTAACCGTTTCGCTTCGACGCGGTCGGGTAATAACTCTATCCATCATATGATTTGTGACGTCACTAAGGAAGGAGGGTAGGAAACTGTCTGTCCATCATCATTACCAGCATATAGATAACCACTGTTAAACTTTCAAACTGAACGTTAGAAATAACTTTTAAAGTTATAGACGTAAATATTTTTTTCGTACTTACTCTACTGACCGATGCGCTATCGCGAGTCCTCCCGTTGTGATTCAGTGATAGATCTAGTCGGGTGGCGCGGGGTAGGGGATAGCCTTAGCGAAGCCAGCGCGTGTATGTGAGTACAATAGATACAGAGTTTTAACAAAATGATTCACTGTTCCCCGTGATCCACTGATTCACGTGTTCCCCTACATTTTTGAAAACATTGTAAAACCCTTTCATTTTTTAAAGAGTAACCGTGGAGTTTCTTGCCGGCTCTTCTCCATAGGAAACGACCAATTGGAACTGTGCACCTAGCTTCTGACGTTTAATAAGTGCCCATGTAGGTTTATGTGAAATAAAATATTTTGATTTTGAGCTGATGGATTGGTGCATAATCAGCCAGTAATGTTCCAACTGCTAAGACACAGGTCTTCTCTCTAAGAGCGATTTAGTAGATGTCACACATGTGTTCGAATTTTTGGTTCTTCTACATGGATAGGTTAGTTTCATCACGATATTTTCCTTCACCGTTTTGGGAGGTAACGAAATAATTTGCATAAAATAAAGTCCCTGCCTGGATCTAACAGACGTTTCCACTGGGCCATCACTGCTCTCTTGCAGCTTTGTCTTCGGCAAGCGTCGTTTAACCTCGAAGATCAACCCGTGTGGCTGTTATTACTTAGCCACGTGTCCTTTATCTTAAATGCTTGCTTGATAAAATTCCATATTCACTTTTACGAGGGAGCTGGGATATCCTTTGAATAATGCAATATTTTAATCTCAAGTCAGTCAAATGCGATTTATCTGTGACGAGACAAATCATTATATATCTTAGAAAATTAATTTCATTTCTCTCGCCAATTATACATCATGTTATTCATATTCACAAAGTGGACTAAGCTGTGGCCCAAAAACTATTTATAAACAAGTATCATCACTACCGGTTTTATAAAAAGTTACGAATAAATCACGCTTTTGAACTAGTGAATTTTAAACATAGAATGTTTGGTAACGGTACCAAGCATCTAAGTTTAAAATCCACCAGTTGTAACTCGGGACATTTTACGTAGGTTAAATAGAGCAGGTAAAACCTGGAAGAGGCTGGCACAGGACCGTGGGGCACAAGGAAAGAGAGGCCTATGCCCAGCAGTGGGTGAAGTCGGGTTGTGGATGATGATGATGAAAAAGAGCTTGATTTTGAGGTTGACCTAATTTAAATAAGAGTAAAGTAGCATTATTTGAAGATCGAAAAGATCGTCAGTTCCAAATAATTTGTGAGTGCATTTAAAATTAAGAGTCGCATTTTTTTACATTTCAAAGGTCACTCTACCAATTCCCACAACATAGGTACGTCTCACTTAAAATACAATCTGAAAGACACTCCGTCTAATTGATAAAACAACTGTCAATAAAGTCCACTCGCCCTTCAGAATCGCAGTTGCCATCGCATCGTGACCAGACAGCGACCGCCCGGGTCGGCTGTCAAATGCCAACAACCGTTGGGCGATTTGAAATTCAAATTCCGTATGGCATGGTCATGTCGAAAGGACGGGTAAAGATGGCGGCCGGATGGATCAAAAGGATCAGAGTTATTCTTTTAATGCGGGATGTGTTTAATGGGTGTGGTACTGATTGATTTTGATTCTGCTTATTGTTCTCATTGGCTGGCTTGTGCCCGCGGCTTCGCCCGCGTGGATGTCAGAAAATATCCCACGGAAAAAGTACCATATGTGTTAATCCAGATTATAAACTTTCTGTCTGCCAAATTTCATCCAAATCCGTTCAGCCGTTTTTACGCCAATCCGGAATATACATCCAGAAGGGTGGGCGTTTATGGGGACTGTCTTATGTAATTTTGACGTTCGAAAAGTGCTGATTCTCAGCCTTATTTGAATTAATGACTTTTGATTTTGATTTTCAGACAAACAGACAACCGGCCAAAAAATCTTCGTTACTATTTTTATTATAATAATGCATAAATAAGGAAGAATTCGTCTGACTCATTTATGACTGGAGATATGGCACAAAATATTTTATTCATGCGTGGGCAACCTCGAGAAACATCTAACATTGACCTGCCCGTAATTTAGAAAACAGTCTCAATCTAATCTCAGTCAAATCCTCTAATTTTCCTAAATTTTTGGCATTGATTACCGCTGAGATAATGAGATTGTGGCGGCATCTACATCGCCACATGCGAACTACGCATCAAAGACCTGACGTCACAAATCCTGCATCGCGCTATTTAAGTTTACCGCGCGATTAACATATATAAGACTATCCGACATCAATCCTTGGGAAAATGCCCGCCAGACACAACACCCGTCTGGTCGGAGGATCCTCCCTTTTCTATAGAGGATGAGTGAACTTTACACCCTGTTACCCATACCCCTAAAAGATTGCCATCGATGTTTTTCGGCCGCCGAGGCGTCCCCTTGCTCTGAGGGCCAACGGGAAACAAACCTCATACCTACCGCAAAGATAAGATTCGGGGTATAAACTACTCAACTATTAAAAAAACTTTACCTTCACAAGTTCGAACTAATTTACTTTATAAACATTAACCATGACCTCACAAAGTCATGGCCACCACTTAATAACTCTACCGTTTCGAATCCATAACTTTAACAGAACATTAACCTAACTTTGTGTACTCGAACTTTAATTAAAACTAACTTCAGGAGGTTTAAATTAACAGTGGATCTAATTAAACTTAGGAAATTAGTATCATCGTATTTTAGAAATTAAAGTTTAAAGGCCGTCGTCTACGACGCTTCACAAAGGTAACCAGTTACAAAATCCAATCACCAACCAGTAGCGAGACGGTGACCAGACCAATCAAAAACTAGTTAATAACGCGTTAGTAAGTCACTAGGCATCGTTTGTCTAGTGGTCGCATGAGCATGTGCATTTAGCAATCAGAAGCGGAGATGAGAAAAACAACACGACACACAAAATCAAATATAATCAATCCATTCCAACACACATGTTTTTAAATCATTATTCAACCGCCATTTAACCCAAGGAACTAAGTTATAACCACTAAAACAAACATAAATCACCACTCATAAAAACTAATAGGATTAACCACTAATTATCTCGTTTTTATATCAAACATAACAATAATTGGAAATTAGGTAAGTCCCAACGCCCTTTGAGGTCCTGGGTTCGAATTCCGGGTGGGGCAAAATGTTATTGGGTTTTGGCCTATTGGCTGTTGGTTGGCACTTCTCTTCGCCTATCTCGAAGTGCACTTAGGTCTTTGAAGGTCTACAAGCAGTGCGTCCTGCCTGAAGGTCGCTCAGCGCGCTTTGGAGCGGGCTATGCTCGGAGTCTCTTTGAAGGATATAATCAGGAATTTAATTATTATATTATCCGCAAAAGAACCGTAGTTACCGACATAGCTTGCAGAGTAAGCAAAATGAAGTGGTGGTGAACTGACTATGTTTGTCGAAGAACCGATGGCCGGTGAAGCAGACGATTCCTGGAGTGGAAACCACGTATCAGCGTAGTGTGAGACGCCCCCAAGCTAGATGAACTGACGACCTTAAGAAGGTGGCTGGAACAGACTGGCCACTGCTGGACAGGCCTATGTCCAACAGTGGACTGTGATAGGCTGAGTTGATTTTAGTCGCACCGTGTACAGACCGCCATTGAAATACTAGTGCTGAGGCATTCTGAATACTCATCAGTAATTTGACACGTTACTTTAGAGTAGTGTCGTGGACGATGGGCTTTAAAGTGGTAACAAAAAGTTCAAATCATGGTTCAAACCTTGATCCGAGCGGTATACGCATCGATAACCAAGACTGGTGCAAAAAACCGACCATTTTAACGATTTGCTGACGTTGAACTGGTTTAGAAGAAACAATAACATTTGAAATTCCGTGACGGATCGTCAAAAAAACAATTGAATGAATAAATCGTTTGTTTGTGGGGTTCAGTTTTTAATAGGATTTCCTCTTGGTAACATTTTTATTGCACAAGTTGTCTTCCGATAGTTGACACTTTCACAGAGTCGGTGAAACATAGAACTTGCAGCAAGTAGACTTAGTTAACGGTTAAATAAACTTTGAAACATTACATCATATAATGAATAAGCATAATTATTATCACCATTCCCCCTGAGAAAAAAAATAAAAATCACCAATACAACTCTCTAAGTTCATAATTATAATCCTATTGAATGACTATTTCATGTTATCATGATATTTGAGGATTATTCTACCTAAAGGAGTTGTATTGGTGATTTTAATTTTTTCACCACTGCAAGTGCAGTGCCCGTGAAAGAAAACATCGTGAGGAAACCGGCGTGTCCTAGAAACAAAAATTCGGAGACATGTGACATCCACCAACCAGCACTGGGACCGTGTGGTGGCCCAGTCCCTCTCACTAAGAGGAAGCCTGTGTCCTATAGTGGGAACATTAAAAGCTGCGCACACGCGATACGTCACTTTGTTTGTACACATTTTGTATGCCAATAAAGAATTTATTTATTTAACAACTAACTAATTGAGAGTCAATATGTGTCATAGACGATCTAGGTACCAAAAAAAAAAAAATTTTTTTCAAATTCAAATTCATTTATTTTGTGCACATAGGTTAGAAGATGTTAAAATATAGATATTACAGAGTCCGTCTATGTCCCGCCGATAGGCATACAAAAATTCACAATTTTCAAATAAAACTAAATCATGTCATTTATGTAGGTATTCACAATTAATTAGGTCTACAATTTATAATAATAACATGTCAATTTTCAAATCAAAATCATACAGCAAATTCACAATTAATTAGATAAGTATACAATTTCTAATGATAACATGTCAAATTTCCAAATTTTTCTTTCTTTCTTTCTTTCTACCAATCTATAACATTTCGCACACTATTGAAATTTGACCTGCGTTTACAAATAAAGCATTCTGATTCTGATTCTGATTCAACATGTTCTTCCCCGCGTAGTTTTTGCTGTAGCTTTAAATAGTACATTTAAAGAAAATATAATTAACACTTTTTGTTAGCTAACTGGCCGAAATTAGAACTAGCCTGTTCAGAAATTGGCCATCATTACTTGCTAAGCGAGATCAAAGGTACTTTGAAGATACAGCAATTCGTTTCAGAATCCCAAAATAATAACGGATGCATTTACGAGTATTCGACATTTCAATAACGTGACGTGCATTTATAAATGCACTTAGAATTAAATGTCGAAACATAAAAGGATGTACATTTTTTTATCGATTACGATTATGGCAAATGTCGTCGGGTTTTTGAGGTGAAAGTAATAAAAGTGGCCTCACTAAGTCCCATCTGCCTAGCCTTGTCAGCTCCCAGATCAACCGGATGCAGCTGAACACCAGTATTTGACATGGAGCGACTGCCTATCTGACTTCCATAATCCAGTAACTGGGTAACACGGTACCCTTAAGACTGGTTGTCATTTAAACCATTTGTGTGCCATTGTGCCTAGACAAAGTGACATTGACATTCTATCAGTGTTATCTATAAAAAAACGTCAAAAATTTATGGGACTGACATATGCTACCGGAAAGCATAATGCCAGTCCTGTTGAAGAAATATGAAACGCTTTGAAAGGGATTGCCAACTTGTCTAGGCAGATAAACAATCACAATCTGTCATTTTATCTATTCTTCCGTCGACAAAACCCGTCTCTTCGGAAATCATGCTATGTGTACTGGTAGGTGACATAATAAATTAGGTAGTATGTCTATGAATTAAAATTTTATTCACGTAAATCGGTTACGTGGTTCCTGAGTTATAATCACACAAACGGGCATGTGTCCGTTACATCATCGTTTTATAAGGACGTCGTCGGCAAATATGGTTAATGAACTTAATGTTTATTTTTATTGTTATTTAAATACACATGAAACTTAGAATCAGCTTAATATTAAATTAAATAAAAAATTAAATATGAACTTAATTGATTAGTAAGGAAGAATAGAAATAAAATACATTTACTTAATAAAGCCTAAAAGGCATGACATCTTATTCTGCAAAATAAAAACAAAATAAAAATGTAATTCGTTGTAAAAAAAATAAGAATGTGTTAGAACAACATTTATTAAGCCTGTTAAGGTGTCTAAATTTTACACCATCAAAATTATTTCAAATTTTTTCATGATGACTTCGGCAAAAGTGCTTAGCTAAATTATTTGAGATCATATCTAATTATCTACAACTTTAATAAAATGATTTATTCCGTTCTATTACCAACAACTAATACCACTGGTATTTGTTATAACAGTTTTTTTTTTTCAATTAAAGTTCTTAAAAAAACATTACATTTTTTTCTGACTGTACCTACCATATTATATCTTTGAACTTGTTTTGGTATTCGTTTAAACAATGGTATCCGTTCGGAATAGAAAATAAATATGAGTTGAAACAAATACCAGTGGTATTAGTTGTTGATATTAGAACGGAATAAATCGCAAAAATCTTGTAACGAGGTGCTTTTATGTTAACGAACAAAAAATCCCACATCAGCCTACCTCGCTTTCCTTCGTTTTTACTTAGTTTCTTCGCAACATTAACAAAAAGTAAACAAAAGTAATTACGCTCAACATTGAGGTTATCAAACTTATCGGTTCGCGCATGCGCGGTGCAGCCCGTTATCGATCGCACGCGGATGCGTTCGCGCAACGCTGTGAATATCCATCGACTTTCCAAGCTTGCAGGACAAGTTATGAGCGAGTAGAGAGATTTGATGGAGTTTGTCAATTATCAAAAATTATCGTGCGTACTTTAAAATATTTCATGTTTATTTTTTAGCTATTAAAGGTACTTTCTTTCGTTTTCGACTTTACTCGTGTTAATCATCGCCTGCATCCATTTTTTGTTATACCTATGAGTTTTAGAAACACGACATATATAATATTCATTGGATTTAAAGGCTCGTTCACACCGGCGCGACTTGTCGCGCGACGCGACACCGGCAATTGTTCAATCGTGAAGTCGCGCCGGTGTGAACGAGCCTTAACGATTTCACATCGATTGTATGATCTGCACCCTAATACACGATCAATCACAATCTGAATCGTTTTGAAACAGATTGCTAATCTATTGCTTCATAAGCACGAAAAAAAACTGCTCAACAACGTTAATAACACAATGAATGCTGTTGAATCGGCAGAATGAAACAGATTAGTCTTAATCGTTTGCGAAAATGTGTTCCGCAATAAGATAGCAGGGTTGAGGGTATCATAATTAAAACTGATTTTGTCGAGAATGCTATTTATTAAGCGTTTAGTTTACTGTTTTCTGTTTACTGACAGGTAATGATCATATACAACAGTAAGTAAATTATTATACAACTAACTGTTTATAGGTACTAAATTGATGATATTAAATTAATAATGGGTACTTTTTATTCTCGGGTTTAGTCCTGCCACGAAGAAGAAATTTGAATCTATGGTGGAACCACTGCAATGGCCTGACCAAAGCACTTTATATGCACCTTTTGTAACTAACCAACGAACCAAACGACGTAAAATAATTATTATTCAAATAATAAATCTTAAAACTATTTATTTGATAAATAGGGTATTATAAAACAAGCAACGAATTTTTCAGACGTAGGTAACCCGCTACCGCTCATCCCTTGCCCGCGCCACCTTATGAAGCGTGTGCACCGTGCACATAAAACTGTCACAAGTTATAACAAACGGAAGGAAACAATGTGTGTTCAATAAAATCCGGTCAAGCGTGAGTGTGCTGTATATTAGCACCGTTTCTACTACTGAAAATGTTTATTGAAATCGCTTACAGAATATTGGTTTTATGAGAATTTAGGGTATTTTCAGGCTTTGAAAAAGAAAGATTTTCATTACTAAAAGTTAAGGCTCCCGCAGATAGGCGCTACGCGACGGCTCGACGCAACACCGGTAGAACAATTGCCGTGAAGTTTTCATAGAAATTGTTCCACCAGAGCCGCGTCGCGTCTGTTTGCGGGAGCCTTAAAACAAACCGTGATTTGGCAGAACGTTATAGTTTAATTTTATAGTATAACAACTTAATCTGCCTAGCCTTTTCCAAACTATGTTGGAGTCGGCTTCCAGTCTAACCGAATACCAGCCATCTCTACTCCAATCTTCGTAACTGGTCGATAAGCCAAACACAATATATCTGCAGAGTTTTCTAACAACACTGAGGTTAACCGCCTCTGTGGTCTAGTGGTCAGACCACCTGTCTTAGACCCAGAGGTCCCGGGTTCGATTCCTAGTGGGGGGCAAATTTTCTGCTCGGTTTGGTTGGTGGTAGGGCTTGTTTTAAGTCCGCCTGGCTAGCTACCACCATCTTATCTAACTCTGTCGCCATAACAACAAGTTTAACAGCATTGTTGTGTTCCGGCAGTTAAAGGTAAGATAGCCAGTTCCTCTGTGGTTGAGGATTCCGGGTAAAGCTCGCTTCCACCTTCGGCCTGATCATCACTTACCATCACCATAGCATAACCATTAGGTCTCTATAAACTGAGGGCCCCCCAATGGTAACAACTCAGTACATGAAGAAAATCCACTTTTAATTTTCTCTCTGTGTGATGGCTGTATAGAGTTATTACACGTGCTAAGCACTGTGTCTATGAAAAAAACCTCTTACCCAGCATTGCTTGCCGGCCGGCACGTTCATGCGATGAGATTGCAGTTTCTTGCACGTGTCATGTGCCGATCAGTAATGATTAGGTTTTTGTCATCATTAGCCATAAATCAATGGAAATTCCATGTTGTTTAATGTGTATCGTGGAGCAATGGACAGGTATTTGTTGATTAAATTTATAATGGAAAATATGTCAAGTTTCTTTATAATGTAATTTCTTGTTCGAATTTTCAATCACGTTTGATTTTATACTGTTTTTCACCAGGACGACGTTCTTCCTTATTTTTTTCAATAAACAAGTTCTTTTTTTTAAACCGTGCCGTTTTATCATGATAATCTTTATGAAAAGAAGCAAAAACAATTTTGAAAAAAAAAACAGGCATTTTTTAACGTTCTTGTGCTCACTTTCATTTTATCCATGCATATATTTTTTCCATGAATTTATAGTCATCTCCTTTAATTAAATATTTAAACTGATTCGACCATGAGGTCCTGGTTTCGTTTCCCGGGTCGAGCAAAGTGTTATCGGGTTTTTCCATCTGGGATTTCTCAGTAGCAGCCCGGAGTCTGGATTTGTACCCGGTTGATGGCAATAGGCTCGCCTCCTATTACATGGGACTTAAGGCTCGTTCACACTGGCGCGACTTGTCCCGCGACGCGACTTCAACAATACAATTTCTAATAAAACTTCACGATCGAACAATTGCCGGTGTCGCGTCGCGCGACAAGTCGCGCCAGTGTGAACGAGCCTTTAAACATAACTGGTGAAATATGGGAGTAGGTAGGTACCTACTATAGGTGCCTCTGTGTAACCCTTCGGGGAATACAGGCGTGATGTTACGTTAAACTGATTAGACTGTCTTTTCATGATTTAATTGCCTTTTACCTTTCTGTTAATGAATTGAAAATATTATAATAGTACCACCTTCGTGTATGCCCAGAATATTTATGAAGCAGAAGGAGTAAGCCAGGATCATAGCACGTAGCGTTCTGTAGTGAAACCCATAGATCATAAGAACTTATTTTAGCTAGGTACCTATATTCTTGCAAATAAATATATCATTCATTCATTCATTTATTCTGCATATATGGGAAGACGGCGTGAGTTTATGTTTATATTATGTTTATCGCAATCTTTCGATAGAAAAAGTCATCATCATTGCTTTGGCAATAAAAGACATTTGCATAGTAATAACGTTCTTAGTTTACAAACCAAGGTACAGTGATCATGTAGGATAATTTACATGTCTGTATGTATGAGTGAGCGAGCACTAATGTACCGTACATAATAGACCAGTTGTAATTGCTTAGTTTCTTCAAGTGTATACGTTTCTAACAGGTTGGTAGAGATAAATGTATAGCTGTCATTTTGACAGTTCATTAAAATGTTTTCTTTTTACGCCGCTTGTTAGTAAATGGCATTTTATGAACATGTTACTAAGGTCTACAATACAAGTATATAAATAATTTTAGGAATAGTTAAGCGGAATAGGTTACTAAATATATCAACGTCTATTGTATTTTATAATGGATTTCCAACAAGTCATTTCTTAATGAATTAACTTATCTATATAGTGTAGTGTCCCACGACACCTCTCGACATTTTACAGTTAGATTCTTCTTGTCCCACACCAATTTGCATAACCTTCATTTTTCTTATCACCGTCACAAAAAACTTTCCCTTAACATCAAACATCTTCATCAAGACACAATAGTACCACTCTCACGACAACAATTATATTTAATACTCTATTATTTCAACTGTTTACTTAACGATCACGAAGATTTTTTATTTCTCACAGTTGCTGTCACTTTCTTTCATATTTGTAGGCTGGGATGCAAATAAACTAGCCCATAGTGTATTACGTTTTTTTATAATGGAAAATTCACTAATTGTGAATCAAAAAAGATGTATATTATGTAAACTTCATCCATACTAATACTATAAAACGACCCGTGTGGCTAGTTAATTGATTCAGGCGTGACTTGGCGGAAATCCATTATAAAATACAATAGATAAATATATGTACGTCTATTGTACCCGTGTGGCTGTTATTTTTAGTCCCAATATGTCCCAGATATTTCACAAGCGAGCTCCAAATTATTAATTATAATACAAGTTAAAATTACAAGTAACCCCCGACACAATTCCAGGTGATGCTGCAGTATCGGTTCAAGGTTACTATGTTCTTCTAATATCATTGAATTAACAGAATACTACATTTCGAATCGATCAGACCTGTGGAAGTTGCGCACATCTATCAACTAGAAAAGAGTTGATAATCTTCAAACGGCTGAACCGATTTTCTTGAATTGTTGCTAAGAACACTCTAGATCAAGACACCTTTCAAACAAAAAAATAATAATCAAAATTGGTTCAGCCGTTTGGGAGCTACGAGGGAACAGACAGATACACAGATACACAGCCCGTCTTATTCCGTCGGGGGTTAAAAAAATAAAAACATCCAAGAATAGATCACATAAATCAGCAACAAAGAGGACGTTACGATTTAAAAATACACCAACTTATGACATTGCCATCGTAAAAATGTTTGTTTTATGTTAATCTCGGTATAAAACTTTGAATATCCGTTATCGTTAAGCTATCAATATAGTTAACAGTTATAACGTTATTAATAAAATACATGCTAAGATATTTATGAGAGGTCAGTTTTGTTATTAGAATTTTAAAATGTTTTTACTTAAAGGTTAAATGGCATCGCTGACAATTTTACGTCACATCCCAAAGACTGGATGATGATTGATGTTTTTTAGTGAAATCTTCTCTTTGTCTGTAAAAGCTCCCGCAGACAGCCGTGACGCTATACCGCTAGAACAATTTCAGTGAAGTTTTCATAGAAATTGTGCCACCAGAGTTGCGTCGCACATTTTCTATCTCTAGTACATAATTATATTGTAAAACATATTATATTTATCTTTATCATAACATAACATCACGCCTGTAATCCACGAAGGGTTAGGCAGAGGTATAGGTACCTATATAGCACACGCACACACTCATTTTGCCACTTATGTTTCAATCCAATGTAATAGGGGGCGAGCCTGTTGCCATCAACCAGGCACGACTCCAGACTCCGGGCCGCTACTGAGAAATTCTTGTTGCAAAAACACAACAACTCTTTTTCCAACCTGGGAATCAAACCCAGGACCTCATGCTCAGCAATAGCGCAAAAGACCTCTAGCCCAACAAGGCAGACTCTATCTATCTCAGTCTGTATTTTTTTATTTTTTTCCGATACATACAGGATTTCAATTAAATGTTATACATACTATGTCACTAATTAAATTATACTACTAGCAACATTATCCAAAATGTAATACTGCGTATATTTCTTTATTTTTTTCCAAACATGACATTCCACACACCAAAAGTAATATTATCACACTATACGCTACCAACGTGTCAATGGAATGCATGAACGATTAACCTAACGGGTTGAACAACCATTAACGACCGATTAGCTCTGATGAACCGACAAATAACTGCAGATAATGCTATAAACACCAGTTAACTTAATTGAAGAGTGTGTAACTATTAATTGCTGACTAACTAATAAAACGGATGTTCAGTTCCTGGTGCAGACCACCCATAATTGGGTATCGTTAAAGATAGCAAGAAATTGGGTCACGAAAATTCGTTCTACCCAGTAACCCATCATGCTACCCAGTAACTGGGCTGTGGACGTCAGATAGGCAGTCCAACTGGACGCAGCTTCCAGTCCAACCGAATATCAGTATTTACATGGAGCAACTGCCTATCTGACACAACCCAGTTACTGAGTAACACGATGGTAAGACTAGTTGTGAGACATTTGGTCATCTGACTACCCGTAAGTACTGAACTGACAGCGGAAACCAACGGCTTAACGTGCTTTCCGAGGCACGGAGGAGTCAAGATATGTAATGGATGGTCACCCATCCACAAATCTCATATAACTCACTACAAATCTCATTTATCTCGCACCCCTAATACTGTTAGACACGAAAATTAGTTTTTTGATGGCAGAATGAAAACGCGACCTAATTGTTTGTTTAGTGAATCCCGACTTCTTAAGAAATCGGTACACATTAAGCCTCGTGCAGACTGGCGCGACGCGACTCTAACATTACAATTTCTAAGAAAACTTCACCGTAGATAGATTACCGGTGTCGCAACGCGCCTGTCTACACGAGGCAGTAAAGCTTTAGACAATCTGACTCAGGCTGTCGTTACAATTCATCTTAAAGAGACTTTAAGATGTCATTAAACAGCGTCTTTTACCGCTTAAACCAAACGAAACCAATCTACCTAATACCACTTATCCGTCTAATCTAGGCTTAAGCACATACCCCCAGTAAGAAATGCACTGCGCTTTTCAATCTCCGTGTAACTCCCGCGGTGATCTAGAATCGGGAACATTGCCAAAGCATACACCTTCATTACTTAGACTGATAGCACTGCAGATGAAATGTTTTTATATTGCGTGGTGCATTCAGTTTTATTAACTTGGTACCTAGTCCGATAATGGAGCAGGCAAATTTTATTTTGGTAAGTAACATAACATAACAAAACATCCCGCCTTGTTTCCCCGAAGGGTGAGGCAGAGGTGTACCCGTAGTAGGTACACTCACATTTCGCCAGTTATGTTTAAGTCCCATTTAATAGGGGGCGAGCCTATTTCCTGGCTGCTACTGAGAAATTCCAGATGGAAAAGCCCAATAACACTTTGCCCGCGCTGGGAATGGAACCGAAAACCTCATGCGCCGCATGTTTGAGTGGGTTCCTTGTAGAAATAGTCTTGTTATAAGAAAAGTGATTTTTTTGTTGATAGGTGTTTTTTTAGTTAGTTTTTTTTTTCACATACACATGCATAAACTCACGCCTTTTTTCCATGGAGGTAGGCAGAAACTACATTACGCCACCTGCTACGTTCCTTACAAACTCCTTTTGCCTCGTTAACACGCATGCTGCACGCTGCATGCACACACGCTGGTTATACACGCACGCCGGTGGCGAGTACTACGCACCTGACCTTTATGAAGAACATTAACAATAAGGTCACTATGTCCTCCTAGGGTATCCCCTCCCGGCGTTTCCACTCACATTTGTCTTGCTCTTAAATGATTTTTAAATTTATTTATAAGGCAGCAAGCGACATCAAGCTTGCTTCCTTTTAATAAAAAAAATAAAAAATGCAATCAATTCCCATTCCTTCCCTGTTGGTGAGAAAGCAATGGTTCAATAAACTAGGATGGAATGATATTATTTCTTTAATATATTTCCTTGTGTGGTGATGAAGTCGTTATGATAATGATAAATTTTATCCAGTAATGATCGAGATCAAAGAAAGTCATTACGTACGTGCAGTATTTTCCTCCACTTCATTATAATTTGTGACTTTTACTATCTGATGACATGTGGTTGATGTACTTGATGTACTCTTTTTCCCTTTCACTCACTCGCACTCTCAAATAGCATAAGATTACTGTTTACTGCTGCCTTGGCATATTGAGAGCAACTGATGTTGGGCTTCGGGTTCAATTATAAGTTTCGATATTCTTTCAGATTCTGGACGTAAGTTCACAGTAACTGTAAGATATACTACACTAATATATTATCCTTTTGGGCACTTTTCCTTTTGACAGCGATGTGGACGCCCCTCCTTTTTAACATACTTGTACATAATAATAATTCAACTCTGTACCTAAGTTTTTAAATTATGTAAATATTATGTTAAATTTTACTTATTAGCTGAAGAGTTTGTTTTTTTGTTTGAAGGCGCTGATCTCCAAATAATTTAAAAAAAAAATGGTAACTCTATAAAAACCAATAGCCACATCTGCCATCCATCATCAAAGATCTTAACCACCAAAATTGACCTTTCAAAAACATACTATACCTCCACCAAAATACGGTATAATTTCAGTTATAAGTAGCCCATAATGCGATAATAAATTAATACGAAACCTCCAGAACAATGGTGGGTGTAAATCTTTGGACAACAATGCACCATAAATCGTCAATTGAATGGTATTAGCATGTCGGAACGGAAATTAGCGGGGATGGAACAGGCCAGTAATATATGGTGTACACCCGATGGGCTGGAAAGAGGAACAGGAAGAATGGGGCCATGATGCTTGTGTTAAATGAAAAAGTAGATGGATTGATCTTGGAGGTTAAACTCCTAGATGAGCGGTGGCCGCTACAAAGCGTTCGCAAGTTACGGGCGAATGACGTCACTGGAACGTTAAGTAAGTTGGTGTGTATTCCTAGAGAACGTTTTTTGACAACGTAAAGTCAAACCCCGCCATCGCTTTCATTCAGTCGTCACTGCGGCCGTTATTGTGGCGGCCACCGCTCTTAGAGGAAACCATAGCTTTATCATGGTTTGTTCTTGAATGAATAACTGTTTTGAAACTAAACATCCAAGTACCTTATATTTATTTATTTTATTTATTTATTTCTGACAATTCTAGTCCATATTTAAGGGGAATTTAAAACTAACTGTCCCAACTAGACAGACTCTACGGATGACAGAAATCTGACTGAAACTATAACAAAAAATCTCGGAATTTTAAACTATTACTTAACATTTTTTTTTTATTTATTGCTGTTGTCATGTTCCAATTTGGAACACGATGGATGCAGCCAATTTACCTTGCCTTTCTTGCATTACGGAGATACAAAATTGTTGCAGATTATACCTAAATAAAATACTGATATTCAACTGAACTTGGTAAGGTTATCCTCAAACCCTGATGGAATCACACCCAGTGGCTTAATAAAACAGTACCCTAAATAATATTGCATCCCCGAGTGCTCAGGGATGGTCGTAAAAGCTGGTCAGGTCAATCCGCATCCCAAATGTAGCTGATGTCATGTTATTGGGGAGCGATGGCGCGAGAATGATGCATGTTTGTAGAATGGCGACGAATCGCTGTGTATTTGTTATTTATCGTTGTTGGCATCTGTGCCGAGTTTCATAAAATCTGGCTTAAACTTACTGTATGTACTTACTTAGGTACTACTTGACATGTAGTTTCATTATTTGACATGTATGCCTACAATTCAAATTTCAACTTACAGTAGAGACTTGTGGAATACGGGGTTCTCATTCGGATTGGTTAAAGTTGTAGTGACAACCATTTGGGATAAATAGGTTTTTATTATTTTGTTCGACCTTTATATAGATTCCTTTATATTTTGTGAATGTGAGAACGTTGTAGGCACAACAGACTGTCGATTTGCAGACTATTTTCTATTTTTTTTTTTTTTTTAAGTATCTTGTTGACAGGCCTACGCTGTCCTCTCATACCTATTCAAACTGTACATTTAAAGCATTGTTAAACCCATTTATTTCTAAAAGAGTAACCGTGGAGTTTCTTGCCGGCTCTTCTCCATAGGAAACGACCAATTGGAACCGTGCACCTAGATTCTGACGTTTCATAAGTGCCCTTGTAGGTTTATGTGAAATAAAATATTTTGATTTTGATTTTATGTCTATGCAGTATCGTAGATTTGTGAGAGTTACAATATTTGTTTCATAGTCGCCAAAAAAAACAGACTGTATTTTCTTTCTTTCTTTTTCTTTTTATTGTGTTTTTGTGTCTCTAATAATAACCTTTTTTTTCTACCCATGGGTAATATCAAAAGTCCGTAAGGGATTATAATAATTAAGTAGCAGAATTTTGAAGCTCATCTACTGAGAAAACGTGGACTTAACTTATTAATATTGCTGTGTTATTTATTATATAATACATTTATATTATATATTTAATATAATTATAATCATTTTATTTAATAATAATTATTAGTAATAATATACTTATACAGTTAACAAAACTGCCAACAGTAAGCGGAGGTCCGTAGATACTTCGTCCATCATTTTATAAGAATAGGATATATCACTAGACTCACACTAGGTCAATTGCTATTATTATCATCACTATTCCTTCTAACAAACACGGATTCCTTAAGTAAACATTAGCACCTGCAGCGCTGCCCACCTCATTACCGCTTAATAAGGCAGCACACGACGTATTTGTACTTTCTAACAGGTTACTTCCCCAGTTACTGTCCAGCTCACTTTCCCCGAGCTTACAAGTTAGCTTAACTAGTTACTTTTCTTGGATTGGTATGTGGTAAAGCTGCGGTTCCATAGAATTAATAGTATTAGAAGATTCGATTTCGGGAATCCTATTCTAACTAATATTATACATGTGAAAGTGTTTGTTTGTTTGTTACGATTTCACGCTAAAATGACTGAACGGATTTGGCACATGTACAGACCATGACATCGGTTAGGAGATAGGATACTTTTTATCCCGATATTCACACGGGATCGGGATATAAGCGGGTAAACTGCGGGGCATAGTAAGTTCGAAGATAAATCGTGGCTAGCTCTTAGGTTAATAAAACTATAATTCCATAACATTACAACTTTTCCTTGTCGTGCGAAAATTCAAATGGATTGATAGTGTGGCGGCATCTATATCGCCACATGCGAACTACGCACAAAGACCTGACGTCAAAAATCCTATATCGCGCTATTTAAGTTTACTGCGCGATTAACATATATAAGACTATCCGACAACAATCCTGGGGCAATTGCCCGCCAGACAAAACACCCGTCTGTTCGGAGGATCCTCCCCTTTCAATAGAGGATGAGTGAACTTTACACCCTGTTCCTCATACCTCCAAAAAACCTAAATACTCTAAAATAACCTTTATCCTCCTAAATAACCTAAAACTACCCAAATAATATGTACTGTTTGACTTTTACTCACTGAAACCTTTTAAATGATACTCCTGATCTCTTCTGAAGGCTCGTGTACCTTGTAGTTGATGAAATAATTCTCCTGAAGTTTTAAATTCCACTGTTTACTTATGATTAAAAGAAATAGAGCGCATTAAGGCCAGGCAATTCTATAAGGTTTATAATGCGGTAACATGAAAGAAAAATCATACAGAAACAATACGTCTAAAAGCATCTTTGTAATACAAAATCCGACGCACGACCTCATCCTTTAAGTGAAGCAGCTTGCCCCAATTGGCACACACCCAAACAGAGCACGAAGCAAATATTCCTACAGACAGGCTGAACCATAACATAACATCACGCCTGTATTCCCCGAAGGGGTGAACAGATATTACTGTATACAGCAAAAATATTTCACCGTTTAAGTTCCATGTAAAGTCAGGGAAGTGAATTGTTTAGCAAATTGGCTACCAACAAAATTGTCAGTATATTCAAATCAAAATTACTGTCTTTGACGGTTGTAGTTACTAAATGGCTATAACTCAGGAAAATGGTGTTGAATTTGACATACAATTAATTTCCATGGCTGTAATAGGAGGCTATATTCTATGTGGTGGCGAGCCCATTGCCATGAACCGGGCACAAATCCAGGCTCCGGGCTGCTACTAAGAAATTCCTAATGGAGGCACCTGGGGATGGAACCCAGCACACGACACACCAGTATGACTAGAAACGGGTTATGTCGACGAAACAATAGATAAAATGACAGATAAACAATCAGAATCTGCCATTTTGTCTATTCTCCGAGGTGCAGGTAGAACCCATGTTCAGCAGACAGATAGACACACTGAATTTTCTTCATATATCGTGTGTCCCGTGTGAGTTATGAGAAAATTATTGTTAGTATTACTATAACGGTCTAAAATTGACATGGCTTCAATTGCTAGGTCAGTAGAAAAACAGTATATAAATTATGGTAGTGTATATTATACAGCTAATGATTTAAGTTTATTGATAGCTGAAATCAAATTAACCATACTGAGTGTAGGATTAAATTAAAATACCTATTATTTTAAGATTACCAGCAATGTGGGTTGCTCTTTACTGGCACCTATTCCTGTTAACCATTATCAATCTGCATGCCTAGCCTTTTCCCGGATGCAGCTATCTGACCTCCACAACCCAGTTACTGAGTAACCATCCTTAGCAAGATTGGTTGTCTGATGACCCCTAAAGACTGTCAAAGATCTACGAATGACAGCCGGGACCAACTAATTACCCTAGTTTCCGAGACGTAGAGGGGTCTCGATATGTTATGGATGGTCACCCTCACCCTCGCCGACCTCGGCAAGCGTTGATTTTGAAGATCGACCGGTGCGGCTGTTATTATTTAGTCACGAAAATCGCCGGTTAGCGCGGTTTGACAGAGGTGCACCTACACTTCGCCAGTTATGTTTAAAACCCATATAACAGGTGGTGGCGCAGCAGTACAGCTTGCGACCACTTACCAGACCAACGAGGCAGGCCTTAAAGGTTAACAATAATACTACTTCTACCAATATTCTAGCTTGTAATTAGAGGCTTAGTGTAGGTAACTACATTGTTATCGAGAACGATGATCATTAAATTGTACATAGTATTAGGTACAAGCATTAAACTGTAACTACATCATAAGATCTGGGGCCTAAGTCTACTAATTTATAAACGTTACAATGGTCTCTCAATGGTGAGTTTTTGACAGTTTTTGTATGGAAGATCTGTCAAAAACTCACCATTGTAACATTTATAAATTAGTAAGGGCCCTGGGGCCTAACAACATTATGAAGAAGATACAGGTATACCTCACGCTTTATAGATTATTCATGATTATCTAGTAGAATCGTTTGCAGTATTTCAAAGAGTAACTAGACTTGAATTGAATTAACTTGATAAGGACATTTTGCATGGCTATTTTAGATCAATGAATGTCAAATTGCCAAATTAGCTAGTGTCATAAATATAATTGTTACCTATTTATTAAATTCAAAAGGTGAAAAGTACCACAACACACACACACACGCACACACACTTTACGGGGAAAATATTCTTAATTACCAGCTGATATTATTATTGCAAAACAAAAGGAGAATAAAACGGTGAAAACCACAATAAACAAGCCCAAACAATTATAGGAAAATTCAATTTGTTTTGAAAACCCAAAATCAATCCTCATCCAAAATCAATCAAATCAATTCCTCAATTTATTTTGAAAACACTATTGTTCGCCAATCCATTTAAAAAGATTCCCATTCATCAAAAAAAACCGCATCAAGCTGACATTTCCGTGAAAAAGCAATATTGGTCCAATAAAATAGCATTTTCATTGACATTTTAATTAAAAGCAAAGGCTTGAAATAAAAGCGATTTAAAATGAAACCGGCATTTTAAAATGCGTGGAGTTACATTAACAAAAACTTCACCCCATTATTTTGCAATGGGACATAATTAATGCGGTGGACGTTCACGACATGTGGACATAGTTGGGGATGAGCAGAGAGATAAACAATGTCTTAACGTACCAAATATTATGTACACATTATGGAATGCAATAAAGTATTTGAGTATTAAGTATTATAGAATATTTCAATTGATAATTTATACCTCGTTATTTTACCTTTTATGTTGTTGATGAGTTCTTTATGGCAAGACAGAACGGAGACGGGATATCTTTATGCGTTTGGGGTAACTGACGGCAGATAGTTTATTACGATAAACTTCTTACGTTCAATATTTTCCTAAAGGATATTTCCAATCGCACACTAGATCGATTTCAACTGAATTCGCAGAACAGTTTAACTCACAGACTGCACTTTGACGTTTTGGTTTGAATCAATTTCGGAAAAGCCTGTGATGAGACTTTGATAGACTTAACGGAATTGGTTCGCTTTGAACATTGCAATCAAGCGTTCTCTGAATATGTTTCAATGTTCATGTTCAACCTACTGATCCTTCATGGTTTTAATTAACTCATTGAATCTATGACTCGTTGCAGATTCAATGTCAAAATTAATCACTTTAACCATCTAGAGAAGTTACTAACCATGTATTTTCATTAAAAAATCCCAAAGAATACGTATACGTTCACAAATTCGTGTTTACGGTTTGGGTCACTTTTACTGTTGCTGAGTGTATTTATAACAGTGTTCTTAATTCCTCATCTACACATCTAAACATACAAATAAATGTATGTTTGTATGACACTATAAACGGTACATAATTATAACAAATAATCATTGTTTTAAAAAAAAAACTGTCTTTCTGTTTATACCGGCTAATCTCCGAAACGGCTGGAGCGAATTTGACGCAATTTTCACTGGCAGATAACTGATGTTATAAGGAGTAGTAAGTTAAGCTGTTATTTAAGCAAATAATTAGGGTTCACGCGAGTGAAGCTGCGGGCGGCAACTAGTTGTTTTTAATAAAAAAGAACAACAAGTATTATAAATCTGGTGGATAATACTTTGGTTTTAATAAATCCTAATCGTTACATTTGTAGATTCTCTGGCAAGAACAAACTGTGACTTTATTATTTTATCTCCATTCTGTTCTACTACGAATAAATTATGGACAATAATTATCAATATTTGTGTTTATGTCTGTGTAAATTATTTCACCACCCACCACTGCTCTGAAAACAGTGAAGGAAAACATAGTGAAAAATTCGAAAAATTGTGGCCACTAAAAAACCGCACTGGGCCCGTGTGGTGGATTACGGCCCACTCCCTCTCACAGGGAGGAGGCCTGTGGTCCAGCAGCGGGAACATTATAGGCTGATTATGTTATGTAAGGTAATATCGGGAGTGACTTTGACCAAGCAGCCTTCATGTGGTAAGCAAACCCAGAACCACAATAGTAGTCGACATATTATCACACCACAGAAAAAGAAAAACAACATGTTTATTATTACTTCTTCAATTTCGAAAGTTAAACCAACTTTCATTACCGTCAACAATATCACTACATCCACAGAGTAATAAAAATCCAGATTATACAAACGGGTGCAGATAAATTCCAGTTTATTACAATCCTCGTATAAATAAGCGAGTTTCCTAGTTATAAACATTTTTCATAAAGGAGGAACGAACAGATCGCTTTATTTCCTTTCTAATGAAATTCTTCGAACAAATTGTAAAGTTTTCAAGCCTTTAAACAAGTTGAAATAGTTGTTTTCAAAGTTACGTTGAGTTGGTTATTGTTTCTGAGGTTTAAGGTATGTTGCTTCTGGTTTTTAGTGGATTTTACTTAGACCCATGCAAAGAAAGCAAGATAATACTTTGGTATATGAATTTAGTGGATTGCTAACAATATTATGGCTCGTGGCTAATAACAGGTGCGGCTGTTGATCGAAGGTTAAGCTACGCTTGCCGCGATCGGTTCGTGGATGGGTGACCATCCATTACATATATCGATACCCCTGTGCCTTGGAAAACGCGTTAACCCTTTATCAGGAATAAAGAGTTAGCAATGCCAAATAGTCATAGGCTATAAGTATTATTGGTAGAAAACAAAATTCAATTTTTTTTATACCATTCTGATTTTTTTTTTATGAGTTGAATATTTAAATTTAATTAACCACAATTTTATTTTGGATTTTTATCTCTTTCAATTGAAAATAGTTTATAATTTAAATGTATATGTGTAAAAAATATGGACTAGAATTATAATATAATCTTGTTTGAACTAAATACCTAAATAGGTAAGTATTTTATTACTTTACGAGCTCTCCAACAAAAAGCTCTACTTCTACAAGATATTTCCAATATCCCATTTTTAATATTATCATATATCATTTACCAAATATAATAAAAATATACAGTAGATATACTCTCACATATATTTCTAAGGAAATGATATCATGATTGATGACCTGGAAACCCTCACGCGCGAGTAGATCACATTTGTCTAGGATATTTCTTTTGACCAGTTGATACAGAGAATTATGTTGATGAATTACGTGTGGAGCTATTTCTTTATTCGATTTTATTTGGAGATCAAACGGCTATTCGGAATAGAATGAGGATTCGGCAGTAGAAAAGTATCGATTTTGACATAGTGTTTTTTTTTTAAATGAAGCTTCTTAGGGCACGCGCACTAGGTAGCCTGGCTGCGGCAACCAGGCTACGGCAGCCAATACAACATTAAGGGCAGGCGCGCACTAGGCAGCCAGGCTGCGGCAGCCAGAATATAGACACAATTCTTGGCTGCCTCGTGCGCGGGCTCCAATTAGACATTATGGCCTCCCGCGCACTAGGCAGCCAGGCTGCGGCAGCCAGTAAAACATATGATGTTGTATAGGAGCCCACGCACTAGACAGCCAAGAATTTTCTCAATATTCCGGGTGCCGCAGCCTGGCTGCCTAGTGCGCGCCTGCCCTTAATGTTGTATTGGCTGCCGTAGCCTGGTTGCCGCAGCCAGCCTGCCTAGTGCGCGCTTCGCCTTAGGCAGCTATTCAATAATAAAAAGTGATATTCCAGAGACGTGTCACGTTCAGGCACATTTCGTTACATGACAGTGAAGAAAGATATAACTCTCTCTGTCCCTCAGGTTTAGACAAAGGTGTACCTACAACCACATTTCGCCAGTTACGTTTAAAGGCTCGTACACACTGGCGCGATATCGTGGGCGCGATAAGGGTAGCGCCGCCTGTCGCGCCCGCGATATCGCGCCTGTGTGTACCGTGTAGCCGTAAGTCCCATGCAAAAGGGGGCGAGCCATAGATATAAGAAGCGAGCAAATCAACAACCGGGCACAAATCTATACTCTGGGCTGCTACTGAGCAATTTCAGATGGAAAAACCCAGTAACACTTTTCCCGACTCGGGAATCGAACCCAGGACCTGAAGTTCAGCAATAGCACTTGGGACCACTAGACCAATGAGGCAGTCAAAATGTTGCATCCTGTTATTACTTAGCCACGAGCTACTCTCCTACTTGAGTTATTCTAAGTACTATTTTTAAAGTATCTAATAGTAATAATCTTCTCAATTCCAGAATACATTTAAACTGAACACATGCTCGTCAGAAGATGAAGTGACTACAACTTCAACATGGGCAGCGGTGCCAGTACAGCCACCAGCCGCAAGTGGCCAGGTCGTAAGCGGGAGGCACCTCCTCCCCCCCCTAATGCTGAATCGTCAAGAGTGCTCTTCCTCCTGTACCTGATACACAGGACCTGGAATGTGGTCGTGGAACATGTTGATACGAAAAGTGCAAGGTATACAATAACTTGTATAGAACCCTTCTATCACATAAGTTGAACTTTTCTTCTACTGGAGCTGGACTTTTCTAGCTTAAAACTAGAACTGAGTTGGAAGAATCATCGCAGGTCTTTGCTTAGAAAAGATAACCTCTTCTTTACCAATGAGTATCGTAGTCAATGTCTTATCGATTTCTTCAAGAGGATGACCATCAGCAGGCTTTTCTTCTTCTAATACGTAAAAACGATCCGTCTGGCAATCTTGAAGTACTTGACGAAGTCGCCTTTAACTAAACACTAGCTTCTGCCCGCGACTTCGTCCGCGTTAATCAACTATTTCCTATAAGGGCCGAGTCACATCGGAATGGCAGCGGCCGGCAGCGGCTGGCAGCGGCCCGCGGCGTCGCCGCTGGCAGCCGCGGTGGTTCTGCCCGCGGCTGCCAGCGGCGTCGCGAAACCGCTCGCGGCACCGCGGACGGCCACGCGACCTTTTCAGGCTTTTCAAGCAATACTGGTCTTTTAAGTATGTAGATAAAGTGTAAAATTATTTTACACTGAAAGTGCTCGCCGCGTCGCTGCCGGCCGCTGCCATTCCGGTGTGACTCGGCCCTAAAACATACCTATGGCAACCGGCAAAGTAGCATTCTGCCAGTGAAAGAATTTTCGAAATCGGATCAGTATTGCCAGAGATTACTGCAAACTTACAAACTATTTCTCTATGTACTATTTGTGTATAATCTATGTTCAACAATGGACATTTCCAGACTATGAAAAATCAAGAATAATGAGTAATTGGAGCCTAGTAGTAGATTCCAAAATACAACTATGTAGAATTTCAAAGTATTAGCTTCAATAGCTATTGACTATTGTAGACATCATCGCATTATTAGTTTTCTAAATACCTACATAAGGCAATAATGATCCCTTTGACGGAACCACAAATACAGTTTCAATTCGAAGCATGTCTGGTATTTGCGGCTCGAATACATTGTAGGTATATCGTACGGTAATGAACAAATAGTGAGCGATGTATGTCATTAGTTAGGAGTATCATAAAATATCTATTCTGAGATAATCCTGTTTTGTGATCTAGACATTGTATTTGGCTCATTATATTGACGTTTTAGATCTAGAATAATACCTAATACAATATAAATTATGGTATTTATAGCACAATATTAATTATAATTTTATTTTTCCAGTAACTTTTATCTGAGACATAAGAATGTTTGTTTGTTTTTGCTCGACTTGGCACTACCGTGCCCCCCCCCCCCCCATTGCGATACGGTTTTTTTTTTCCCCAAAAATATGTCTAACCGCCATATTATTTATTCTTCAGCTAAAAAATAGCTCATGATTTAAAAATCGGTCCCTAATGTTTGTAATTATAATGAAAGATGTCAGCATAATATTGTAATCTACTATTTTAGACTCAAATAGGGGTCAAATGAATAATTTTTTATTTATTTATTTATTTGTTAACATAGGTAAAGAAATACAGACTTTATGTTTGATGTACAGAGCGCTATGTTTTTATCTCCATAAACCTCCTGTAAAATAATATGTTAAAAATACTAAAGACTGTTTACTTACAATTACGTATATATATATATTATATTGGTATATATTGTAGTAAATATGTATGTATGTGTATTATAAGTCCAACCCTACCTTTTTTATTTATATAATGCATTTAGATATATTGTTAATAATTATAAATATTATCTTTTTTCTCTTTGTTCCTCTGTAACAGAGCACCTGCCATCTAATCTCTTCACCACCCTTGGTTGACTGGTAGAGAATGCCTAAGGCATTAAGTCCGCCTTTGTACCTTTTTTGTGTGCGAGAAGATTAAATAAATAAATAAATTACGACACACGAAGAAACTATTATGTACACAAAAAAAAAATGTGCCTATTTTAAATGCAGTTCTCAATAATTCCAGATGGCGCGGCTCCCACACGGTGCCGAGTTCAGGCGAGGGTCTTGCGCAGCGATTCGACTCCGTCAGCCTGGCTGATTCAGACCTTGGATCCTGTTACTCCACCTGCAGCTGCAGCTACTGCAGGCTGAGAGAGTGCGCCCATGATTGTGTCAGGTGGGTTTCAAACCTTCGATCGTCTATTAGTCATAGATATAATGCAGTTTGAATTATCTCAACTGCACATGTCTTGTCATTCAATCCTAAATCTTAAATAATTAGTTATGAGTTGTAAGATAATTACTTAACTATGTGGTAATTTGGTCACTTATTTATGGTATATAATAGTCACTTGAACAGTGCAAGAGAGCACACTGAATAACATTTATTAATGTGTATACTTTCAATCATTTTCAAAAGAAAATAGGCACATCAATCATCTCAGGAAAATTGTATTAAAATCTCATGAACGTTGTTCATAAATCGATTTATACAAACAACGAAGTAATCTTTATTTTTTCCTTTAATTCCAGGTAACAAAATTATCACAAGCATCTCTTAAAAATTCTGCGAAGAATATTTCGACGACTGACCACGACTTCTAAGTTGGCGATCAAAACAATAGGTATCAACAGCCCTATAAGACCCCATTTTCCCAGAGGCTACAGAAAACCAACAATATTTGATGTACCTGAAATCATAATTTTAAGATTCAAAGCACGCGCACTTAAAAAGTAGAACAAATAATATATGATTCACTTAACCCATGCATAAACTAGTAAGATAAATCTTCAGAAAGAGGAAAAGAATGTTTCAGACCCTCAGATTTAAGTGATGCAAAGCCTCCAAGCTTTATAGTATCCCATTTTTTCTTATAAAAACATGCGGGAAAAGGCCAGCTGATGCATTTTACATCAGACATTTTTCTACCAGTTTTAAGATAGTTAATTGATTCAGGCGTAAAACCATTATACCCGGTGAAATTTTAATTGCCGTTTTCCTCTTAAGGGGTCATTGTACTCATCATTATGAACAACGTCATAAAAAACCCTGTAATAAATCGACACGTGTTTCACCTCTCAACGAGACACCCTCAGGAATACGACGTGTTACCACGCCGAGCGCTGGTCGCTTGAGTCTGCGTCAAGCGCTCGGCGAATCGGTGCCGTAACTTTAGTAATCGCCTATTAGTTGCTTAAATGATTTTGTGCTAAGTTACTGTTTAATGTTTATGCAATTTTAGGTATCGTGTAGTTAGTGAACACAGGTATTTATTTTTCAAACCTTAGGCACAAAAAAAAAATCGTAGAAACTAGTTAAAGTTTTAAATTAGTTCCACGTTAAAATAGAAGAATCTATTTTAACATGTACAAAAAACGCCACAGAAAACTTTTATAACATTATAAACTACATCTACCGTTTCAAATGCTTTTGCAAAAACCGAAAATCCCTTTTCTCTACTTTTGCTATATTCCGTAGCGTCATTGGTAGAGCTTACTATTAAAGCTATTATGTAATGTAATGAACGCCCGTACTCTAGAATGTTAGAAGAATTCTATTTCTTCCTTCTAGCCTCGCAAAAGTTTTGGGGTTCAGTGTTATTTATAGGGGCTAAAATATATTTATGGGTATACGTAAGAAAAGATTTTAGGAGAAAAATATACTTAGTTTTTTGTTGACGGTATTTTTAAAAGTAAAGAAAATATATCGTGCCCAGAAATTAATATTAAAATATGGGTGTACTGCAATCCCCCATGATAAAATGTGCTGCTATGGACTAAGACAAAAAAAATAATTATCATGTTATTTATTTCTGTAATTTCACAGCGGTTCGATGCGTATTTCGCATGTGGCGTTGTAGATGCCACTACAGTTATAAATAAATAAATAAAAACAATCAACCGCTTCTGTGGTCTAGTGGTTAGACCACTGTCTCAGACCCAGAGGTCGGTTGATTCCCAGTGGGGGCAAAATTTTCTGCTCGGTTTGGTTAGTGGTAGAGCTTGTTTTAAGTCCGCCTGGTTAGCTACCACCATCTTATCTAAGTCTGTCGCCATAACAATAATGTTACCAGCATTGTTGTGTTCAGTAAGAGGTAAGATAGCCAGTTCCTCTATGGTAGAGGATTCCGGGTGAAGCTCTCTTCCATCTTCGGCTTGATCATCACTTACCATCAGGTGAGATTCAGTCCAAGAGCTTCCTCGTTGTGATTAAAAAAAAAACAATTACTAGACAAACTAGTTTCCGCCGTAAATGAAACCACACCTCGTTCTAAACACACAAAACAATTAAATTCCAGGGTTGAGAGCAGCTGAAGTAAAATTGCGGTTATCTGCACACACTCGTCTGTTTGTGGTTGGATTGCTTTCTTTGCTTTTAATTCCTTCCTAACGTTGTTAGTAACAAACCTTACATTGTTGGTGTTAGCTCTGTCTGTTTCTATCTTTGTTTGAAGCTATGATTGAATTCTGGTTTTCAAAAGAGTAGCTGATTTAGTACAGTCGATGTGAACAGAGAGAGATTTAAAAATAAATAAAAGTTTTATTGGTTCATAGACAAATGTTACAGTATTTGGGTATGACACTGGATCCCGCACTAAGATACCTTGTGTCGCAGGATCCAGTCTCTTTCGACAGATAGGTAATAAATATGAAATTATAAAAGGCAGTTTAACAAATGCAACGGTTTCAGCAGTATTGCATCAACCGGGCTAAAAGCCAGAAGTATTCCTGTTGGGAAAACCCAATAATAGTTTGCCCAACCTGGGAATCGAACCCAAGACCTCATGCTCAGCAGTAGCGCTTAGGAGCACTAGATCTACGAGGCAGTTTGTTTTATTTTTATCTCTTTTGTCTGCTATTTTATAATTCTGTGCCTTTTAGTCTGTGTCAAATAAATGTATTTTCTTTCTTTCTTTCCTTCTTTCAGTCCAATAATTATGCTTGTTGTAGAAGTATTCTCGTAAATCAATAGTGCACCGGGTGAGTTAGGAGTTACTGCGATTTCTTTATAACCATATTTCATGCTTTGACAATTCTGGCGGTTTATTGGTGATAGGTACGCCCGAATTTAATACAATATAATATATTTATTCGGCAAACCGACAACTCCAGAAATAGTTAATTTCGTTCGAATCGCCTCAAGAAAAAATAAAAAATAATTGTCGATTCGCCCGTTTCGGGCGAGTAAATTCGGGCAAATCACCCTTAAGCCATTAGGGCGTTGGGCTCTCCTCCTTGCTCTTATGTACTTTAAAGGTAAATTCTTTACGTTTAAATACATCCATCAAAGCTGATTTTTGGTTACTTGCTTTTAATCTCAGAAACCACATTGTGAGCCGCAAAAATAAAGACACATCAGCGAAATTGTTTAACAACTGCCTAAATCACAAACAGTTTTTTTTTTATTATTAAATCTCTGAACAAACGCCTACTCTCCTGCCATTCGCAGACATGGCACAAAGTAAACAGTTAATATCTTTTGAGAAAGCATCTCAGGATTTCAAAGCAACATGTTCTATAATCTACGGGAAGACGTATCAAAGGGATTCTTCGGTTGAAACGTTTTCTAATAAATATTAACAAATACGAAGCACTCGCGTTATTTTAATAATTCCCTTTCATTCATACAAAAGGTATTGTAAAAGTTGAGGGATTTTTATTAAAAAAAGTGGCCAAATACGAGTCGATCTCGCACAGAACGGGTTCCGTACCACCGTCTAATATTGAACAATACATATTTTTATAAATATATTTAGCTTTTATTAAATGCTTTCCCCTTAAATGATTATCTTTTTTATTTTTATTATTTTTTGTTACAGCGGCCATAGTAGTACCTACACACTCTGTGAAAATTTCAAGTGTCTACCTATTACGGTTCAAAAGATACAGCCCTGTGACAGACGGACGAACGGCGTAGCCTTAGTAATAGGGTCCCGTTGGCACCCTTTGGGTACGGAAGCCTAAAAAGTACCTATAGGTAATAAAAAAAACGTGTTTTTGTAAACTTTATACATTATCATTATGTTAGGAACGAGGAGGAGGTCAAGGTCTTTTTATAAAATATTCAGCGTCCCGAACTTTGATTCGTGAAGAGGTTTTTTTGTGTAAACTTGTGATAAGTTGTTATAGCCAATAGGCGTTTCCAATATTAATGAATAACGAACAAAAATGTTGGTGAAGTTTGAGTTTGAAGTTGAAATATGCATGTCACATACTTAT
The DNA here is from genome assembly GCA_914767815.1 of Eupsilia transversa. Lineage (NCBI taxonomy): Eukaryota > Metazoa > Arthropoda > Insecta > Lepidoptera > Noctuidae > Eupsilia > Eupsilia transversa. Next base: position 2,024,613 of record OU611880.1, read on the forward strand.
AGCTCGTGGCTGCACGGGTCGATCCATCAGGTTAAGCTAAGGGGTATCGTGTTACCCAGTTACTGGGTTGTGGAGGTCAGATAGGCAGTCGTTCCATGTAAAATGCTGGTATTCAGCTGCACCCGGTTAGACTGGAAGCCGATCCCAACATAGTTGGGGAAAAGACTAGGCAGATACATTATACAGCACGTTCCTATAAGTTTTAATTTACTTACCCTTATGTCTAATATCTTAGTAAAATCGTTTTAAAAAGAGTTCTATTACGCTGGAGAGATTGAAATAGGCGTTCTATATTTATTTATTAGTCTAAAGCCCAATTTCCAATATTAATTTTTTAATCTTAATCGTAAGACATTTAAATATTATCACAAACGAAGTGAATATGTAGGTACAATGCAAGTTCCAAATAATACTAAAAACCTATTTCACATTTTATATTACCACCTTACCTGGCTACCTACCTACCTTTGGTATAAGCGCCCTCGAAATAGAGGCATCTTATATCGCCTCTAACGCCATCTAGTGGCTACTAGTAAAACTAACTCAAGTTTTTATGCACATACTTGTTAAAGTCTACCACAGAACTTTCACTTTGTTCAATTTGTGCAAAGCTAAGTAAGGAAATAGTTCTTTGTTGCTTGCATAGATGGCGCTTGACAACTTAAGGTGCTAGTACGGTGCTGGTTCATTCTTGAAAATGTAATGTTAATACTAGATAAAATTATTATTGGAGGGCAGAATAGCACACAGATTGTCTGGCATTGAGAAATCACCACCGATCATAAATTATCTGCAACACTAATGTATCTCACGATACCTAGATGCGTTGATAATGGAAAGATTTAGGGAAAGAGTGATTTCGGCCATCTGGCAGCTTATACTATGAGACTCTCACAAACCAGCACCCTAATTACGTAATACACGATCAATAACAATCTGAATCGTTTTGAAACAGATTGCTAATCCATTCCTCCATACGTTCGAAAATGAAAATCTAGGTACTCAACAACATAAATAACGCAATGAATGTTGTTGAACTGTCAAAATTAAACAGAATAGTCTTAATCGTTTACGAAAATGTGTTACGCAATTAGATAGCAGGGAAGCATTTTCACAAAAGGGATGAGGGTCTATTCAGCAATGGATGGAACAAGGCTGCCAAAAATGAAAAAGATAAAAGTAAGTATAAGTTTGTATGTGAACGAAGTAATGTGTACATTTAGAGGTATGAGGATCAAGGTGTAAAGTTCACTAATGCTCTATTGAAATTGTCTAGCGTTGTTGTCTAGCGGGCAACTGCCCAACGAGTGATGTCGGATAGTCTTATATTATATACTAGCTGCTGCCCGCGGCTTCGCCCGCGTGAGTGTCGGAAAATACCCCATATATCCCCATAGGTTTTAAGTATAAATATTGAGTTTCGAGTTAATCGGACAGCGCGTTAAAATTCTTCCATACAAATTTTGACACCGGAACCGTAGGATAGGATACTTTTCCGGGATAAAAAGTACCCAGTGTGGTGCCCAGGATATCAAAGAATAATTATACTAAGTTTCATCGTAATCGAACCGGTAGTTTTTGCGTGATGCCTGAACAAACAGACAGACAGACAGAAAGACAATTTTTTTTTAAATCAAATTTTTGGGTTCGGTGTCGGTTTTCCATTTATTTTTTTGATATTTTCAATGTACAGAATTTTCACTTCTACAGATTTATTATAAGTATAGATGTTGATCGCGCGGTAAACTATAATTGCGCGCTGCAGGATTTGTGTGACGTCAGGTCTTTTGATGCGTAGTTCGCATGTAGCGTTGTAGATGCCGCCACATACTTACATTCTATCTATAGGTATGTGGAGCTATAAACTTAGAAAACGTAAAATTATTGCCTTGAACTCTTCCACAACAATAGGGCATCATTTATCAGCATTCTGCGGAATGAAGCTATTTCTTGAACGGCATAATGTGGTGAACTTTCCCTGAAAGTGTTATTGTCAACCTGCAAGTTATTCAGCGAAGCCATATTGCTTTTGTTCGATAGTCTGAATGGTTTTGTGGTTCAATATGTTTTGTAAACAGAGATCTTCTACTTTCACGCTAGTCACCTTTTTCCTCATTATCAACCTGTAAACATTCAATAAAAAAAGGCTTCTCATTATAGCGTAGGTATCAATAGTATTCTTTTTAGTACTGCTATTTAAAAAATCGATTTATTCTTCGTTCGTCCTAAAGTTTTGTCCTGCATCCCAAAAATTTCTTAGTTTGTCCCATATATCACGATTGAAGCTATTGTGCTTTGTAAAAGGTATAAACAAGTCATCTCAGACAGACAAATTAAAAATCCGGAGTCACACTTAATCTATTCGATTTGTCCGTTATGACGTGTGACTCCGGATTTTTAATTTGTCTGTCTAAGATGACTTGTTTATAACCTTTTTAGTTGACTTTTTCGCCGTAGTTGGGATTTAGTTTTTATACTTTTAAAATTCTTATTAAACAAAAATACAAGACCACAAACCGTTTGTCCGATAGGATTACCAATCGACACAAAGAAGAACTTCCATACAAACTTTCACCACGGAAGAAATTTTGAAAAATTATTGTTAAATAGGGGATTTGACAATAATTTTTCAAAATTTCTTCCGTTGGTTTTGTCAGTTGGTGGTGGGTGTAAAATTGTATGCTTGAGCATGGTTAGGCTATGTGTTGCCTGTCAGTAAATTTCAGATTTTTATTAAGTAGATGGTGTCTCATAATATCGATTGTGATTAGCATACAAAAGGGAGAAGTGCCTGAAATAGGCACTTCTCCAATAAGAAACTGTATATTTTTATTGGTGACACCAAAAAGGACACAGGTCTCCTGTGACCTAGCCTTCGAGATTATCAAGTCCTATCCAAATATGCATTTATAGTGGAATATATTCCTCCATCCCCAATACCTATCTACCAGATGTGATAGCAATAAAATGCGTAAAATTACATGAAATTGTTAAGATTCCAGTAGCCGTTAGCGATGGCAGCGATGGTTCAGATAAACACAACGGTATAGCGTGATTGGAAGCCGCTGTTCAGTGGCTATTGGTTTTATAATGATTGGTTAGGTAGGATGAGGTGCTAGGAGTAGCGAACCGGATCTCTAACGCCATAAAACACTATAAAAATACAATCAATAAAATTAGCATGTAGGCATCTACATCACCACATGGTAACTACGCATCAAAGACTCGACGTCACAAATCCTGCATCGCGCTATTTAAGTTTACCGAGCGATTAACATATTATATAAGACTATTCGACGTCAATCCTTGGGCAATTGCCCGCCAGACATAACACCCGTCTGGTCGGAGGATCCTCCCTTTTCTATAGAGAAATGAATGAACTTTACACCCTGTTCCTCATACCCCTAAAAGCATACGTAACGGTATAAATATATATTATATACTATGGTAATACCCGTATTTTTAAATTCCACGTAATAGGGTGCAAGCCTATTGCCATCAAGCGGGCACCAATCCAGACTGGAGTCTGGTGGCTGGAGGCTGGAATGGAATATATGATATGATATGGAATTAAATTGGTAAAAGCTAAACCTGAAATAAATAAAGTAATAAATAATTTCGATTTACATCCTTAAATACATGAATATCAAGTAGTGTGGAAATATAAATAAGGTTTTAATTAATATTTTGTTTAAAGAAAGGATATCATAATTGGTTGTTACAACAATCAGTGAGCCAAATGTTTCTCAATAGTTGTTGCTATTGCAAAATTTTGAAAAGTAGTTTTGGTTTATTGCTGCACTAGCTTTCGCCCCCGGCTTCGCCCGCGTGGAGGTCGCAAATTATCCCACGGAAATGTATTACTAGGAAACAAGGATCCTATGTGTTAATCCAAGTTATAAACTATCTGTGTGCCAAATTTCATCCAAATCCGTTCAGCCGTTTTTGCGTGAAAGAGTAACAAACATCCATCTTCACAAACTTTAGTGTTTATAGTATTGGTAGGATTATAAAATCAAACGTACATAAATATACAAATATAGCATTGGCCTTACGTTCAATATAAATGAATCCTTAGGATATCCTTCGCTTATCCTGTATTTTATCGCCACGGCACGATAATTCAGCGCGTCTGATCACGTTTCTGCCCTGTGAAAATAATATACATGGTAAACTTTCGCAGTAACATACATCGCAGTAAAGAACTTTCGCGACAACGTACATCGCAATGGTAAACTTTCGCAGTCAGAAATTGTCCTTTTTTTTTTTTTACCACAACGGTGAAGCTCTTGGTCTGAATCTCACCTGATGGTAAGTGATGATCAGGCCGAAGTTGGAAGCGAGCTTCACCCGGAATCCTCAACCACAGGGGAACTGGCTATCTTACCTCTAACTGCCGGAATACAACAATGCTGTTAACATTGTTGTTATGGCGACAGACTTAGATAAGATGGTGGTTACGTAGCTAGCCAGGCGGACTTAAAACAAGCCCTACCACCAACCAAACCGAGCAGAAAATTTTGCCCCCACTGGGAATCGAACCCGGGACCCCGGGTCTGAGACAGGTGGTCTAACCACTATACCACAGAGGTCCAAAAAGATGAGACGGTATTTCCTCAGCCCTTAGGAAAGTTCCACACAGTAGAAAATACCACCAAAACCAAAAACGTTATCGCCCCCGCTTACAGTCACACCTCGACCGCATACCACTGTCATGTGTCGCCCCCCGGTGAGGCGATGATTTCATGTTTACAAGCTTTCCACATGTTCAGTTTTACTTAGCGACATAAACACGCAAGAAAACCCGGATTGCAAATTGTGTTTATCTATATTAATAAAAAGAAAAGTCCTGACTGACTGACTGACTGACTCATCAACGCCCAGCCCAAATCCTTGGACCTAGGAAGCTGAAATTTTGCACAGAGGTTCCCTTTATAATTTAGGCAAGGAATAAGGCAACATTTTTCGACAAATTCAACCCCAAAAGGGGTCAAATAGGGGACGAAAGTTTGTATGAAAAATCTTATTCCTTGAGGTAATAAACATGAAACTTCGCACGAATAGTTATTTAGATAAATTATAAAGTTTGTAATTTTTTGTTTTTCTAAATTACCCCCTAAATTGGTTGGGGGTGTCAATGTTTGTATGGAAGAATTATATTATGGGGTACTTTCAATCCCGGTAGTACGTTCCCGTGAGACATTTTCCTACAACCACGCGGGCGAAGCCGCCGGCAAAAGCTAGTTATTTATAATATTGTAATGAAATTGGTTTTCTTTATTGACACATTTAATTTTCATATTTATTTATTTACAAACTGCGTCCTGCGGTTTCACCCACATAGTCTAGGTCCCCTAAGAATATCGGGATAAAAAGTATGCTATATCCTAACCCAGCTCATAGTCTACCCATGTGCCAAATTTCATACAAATCCGTTCAGCCGTTTTAGCGTGAAAGCGTAAGAAACAAACAAGCAAACTCACTTTCGCATTTATAATATTAAGTTAGGATTTGAGATCTCCAACAAAGGATACACATATACAATAGAAATCACAATAATACAAAAGGTCCTTCAATTACATGAGACCACAGCATGCACATATAACTACGGGTGAAAAGGAAAAAATAAAAATCTCTACATTTTATAATAAGGGTCGAAAGTCTGTACATGGAAGATATTCGAAAAAAAGTTGGCTGGGGATACTTAGAATCCATAACAGAACACGATCCAACAGTTTAAAAAAAAATTGTCTGTTTATCTGTATGTCTGTTTATTTGATCGCGCATCACGTTAAAACGGCTGAGCCGAGTTTGATGAAATTTGGTACGGGAATACTTTGAACCCTGGGGAAGGACATATACTTTTTATCCCCTCCGGAGCAACTGAACAGATTCGCAACTGGGCAGATTCTCAGCTGGACAGATTAATTAGGAATTAGGAAGCCGCGGGCGAAAGCTACTAGAGAATAATTAATTATAAATATTGAAATTAGAAAAATATAACATTAATTCAAGACTGAGTATTCGCAATTGTTATTAAGTTGTATTTCTGACATCGGAAAGTTGTAATAAATTAGCTCGCACAGACAACCACCAGTCTTTAGATAGTTATTTGAGATAGATTCATTTATTATTCTTAGATAAATGAGAGCATACTTAGAAACTGATTACTGTTGCCAGCCTTTTAGCCGGATCTAGTGGACTTAAAGTTGACCCCAGTAAAGGCCAAGCAGATGATAGAATAGATTTGTCGGTACAGACTTGGAATTCTGCCAAAAAATGCTACACTCATACAAGACTTACTCAGAATTTGACCATCAGATGCTGGCATTCCTAATCTTAACTACCAAGAACTATGTTATTCTATAGAAACAAAAGAACATCATCAAAAAAACTGGTTCTATACTCCACATAAAATTACCTAACCGTATAACAGAGGTCTTGTGCGTGACAAAATTTTCATCTTTTTTTAAAATGCCCCTTTTTCCGTCATCAAGAATGAATGTTATTATTACTGTAATTCTGTTCGTCGTTAGTTCTATGAATTTGCGAAAATTATGTCAAACTGTTTGTCATTCCGTTTGTAACGGCTTTAACATACACGCAACGTGTTTGTCAGGCCTACTTACACGACCATTACTTCAGAGTTACAAAACTTGATGACCAATGTCACGATGCTCATTATTTTTCATGCAGCAAGTATCATCAGCTGCAGAAATAAAGCCTCGTGCAGACTGGCGCGACGCAACGCCGGTAATTATTGCTCTACCGTGAAATTTTCTTAGAAATTGTATTTTTAGTCAGTCTGCACGAGGCTTGATGCCGTAAAAGGCAGTTTTATTTATTAGTGTTGTTTGTTTTAAAAGAGGAGCTCGTGGCTAAGTAATAACAGCCGCACGGGTCGGTCCATCAGGTTAAACTGCGCTTGCCGGGGTTGGTCCGTGGATGGGTGACCATCTTTACATACCGAGACTCCTCCGTGCTTCGGAAAGCACGTTAAGCCGTTGGTCCCGGCTGTCATTCGTGGATCTTTGACAGTCGTTACAAGTCGTCAGAAGCCCGAAAGTCTGACAACCAGTCTTACCAAGGGGTATCGTATTACCCAGTTACTGGGTTGTGGAAGTCAAAGTCAAAGTTTTTTTAATGCGATTTTTGGTGATACAACAGGGTCTTAAAAATATTTCAAGTAGCTCAAAAATCTACCTTATAAGGCATGCATTGTTAGGTGACGATATTACAAATTAAGTTAAACACTACTCGAAACATAATAAAATAATTATTATCTATAGAAATTAAAATACAAGATATAGGAGGCAGTCGCTCCATGTAAAATACTGGTATTCAGCTGCATCCGGTTAGACTGGAAGCCGACCCCAACATGATTGGGAAAAAGGCTAGGCAGAATGAAATGATGTTTGTTTTAAAAAAGCCTCAGTACCGTCAAAGAGCCTCCACAAGTTAAGGTGTTTAAGTACTTCCAGCCGAAACTGGGCATTCAGATCCAATATCATCATTGCCAACTGGAAAATTTTACATCAATCGGAGGAGACTAGTATTTCAGAATTCGAAGAACTTTTTTCCGCTTCAGCTGCTTCCTAAACATTAGTTAATACCTCTGAAATAGATGATCACCCCTTTATTGACGTCATAAATGTTCTCTCCACGTGAGCTAAGGGCGTCTAAAAAACTTATGAACTTATTATCACGAATTTATTATTTTTATCCTCTAAATATTTGTTTTGTATAGCAGGTATATAATGCCTGAAGACGTAAAACCTCAAAATATTGATTACTTTCTTGAATCATTAGATAATAAGAAGTAATAATGAACAAGAAACTAAAACCACAGGAACAAAAACAATAAACAAAATGAACAATAAATAAAGCCGTGATATTGAACATCCTACCGAGGTCAAAGCTACCGGTTATAGGGAGGGTCCGCTTCCTAAATCATCAACATTAGTCAGGGTCAAAGGTGCATTGATGTGAAACCTTATTCCGGCTTTGAGGTTCACTAGGTTCATTACTTACTGAACCAGAATTGAATTGGTTTTATTTTGCTTTAATTTTATTCTTCTTCATTTACCTACATCTGATTATCAAATAAATATGAAGTCCAATTCCAATATTCGACCTTATTTAAGAATAAGTGCAAATATATTCACTAGCTATAGTTATGAGTTCGTCTCCCTCATCAGAAATTACAGGCAAAAAGGCACCTTAATGTAGATTCAATAGAGGTGGAAATCACCCGCACATTTCTGGTAGCCAACAGTGCGTATAATCAATGAGAATAGTAGCTAGTTCAACGTCGAAGTTCGTCATTGTAGCGTCTTGAAAAGAAAGTACGTCTTTAACATTGCTTTTATAAATACTATCTTTGGAAGCCGGATTCTTCGGATGTGGGATGTTTGCCAAAGTCTTCTTCGCGTTTAATTCTTGTTAATTTTGCTTGTACATGTGCATCCGAAGTAACTTAATTGTTGGCTTTCAATGGTCCAACTTCAGCAATTTTTGAATCTTTATTATTTCTCTCTTTTTTATCACCTTATTTTCTTTTTATTTAATCATCATCTTGATTGTTGACTGATTGATTATGTTTTCTTATAATGAAACTCATTGACTATCCCTTGCATGTTTTGTAATATCATAATGAGAGTACAATTCTTAGTTCTCTCACATTCCAAGGCTTTCATGACTAAGCCCTATTATTGCTAAGAACTAAAATGTTTATAAACAAAATCATTACATGCCATGCACTGCACTATTATATTTCCTGACATAACACTCCAACATAATATACCAACGACACAGAAGCGACATAACCCGAATAGCTTCGTAAACTTGACATCGAACCAGTCGCTAAGTTGCAACGCGCGCGGGCGCACGTCAGTCGAAAGTTTCGAAGTCGGTAAAATATGGTGTGCGTGTTTGTGTAGTGAATAGTGTTTTAGTGAATTGGGATATTTATCTATTCTGCTTTGGGTGATTTTTATTACGGTAAGTTTTCTGTTAATTTTTTAACTTTTTTTTGTTATACTTGCGTGAAGTTTAAACGGTTAGCCGGTCGTTCGAAACTGCAGTGACATCTTTAGTTAAAAGAAAAGTGGTTGGCTTTACCACTGACGGTTCCTACTTCGGTTTAAGGAAAAGAGTCGCTTTATTAGAATTCACGGAATTAATTCCAGGAATAGGATCTTTTTCTTTTGAAAGTTTTGTGTTTTTTCTTTCCTCTGTTTTTTTAACACATTCTGAACCAATGAGGTCTCGTTCTAAGATGCCCATGTGTTCGTTCAGCTTTTGTTTCTCTTCAGAATTGTTGCCATGGTGTGTGCGTGCAGTTAGCTGTTACTTTACTGAAGATTTCTGTAATAAAACTATTTTCTAAGCTCTACTTACTGTGGTGGAGAAATTTGTGGTTCATGATTGAGAATTTTGCGAATTGAATTATGATTCTTTTTTTTATTTCAGGCTCTGTTTCAATTGGTATATATTTATGAATTTAGTTTGTTCTGTGACTTTCCATAAATAGCTCTATAAGTATTTTTTTATTCCAAATTGGTCTAAGGGGTGGTGAATAGAACTTTTTAGTCCCACTCAGAAAACTTTTGCGAACTTGCCAGCTTATTTAAAATGCCAATTATAAAAAGAAAAATATGTTTTCAAAACGATTTCATCTTTGATCATCATCAACTAAATTGAGATTTTTGCTGCAGTTTGCTGTTACGGAATAAATTAATTGGAAAACGTTTAACTGCTTGCTCTTATAACGTCTAGTAAAACCACAAACATTTACACCCAGTTTAAATAGTAAATTGAATTGAATGTACCGAACTTGTAACCTAAATCTACTAGCGTGGTCGTTGACTTTTCTTCATTGATAACGGGAGTTATTGCCCAACTGTGGGACGCAATAAATTACTCAGTAATGAGATGAATTTTTATGATGTTATTATGGGAAAATGTAAATGAGATTTTTATTTAATTAGATACTTTTGTCTCTCGTCTTTGTTCATCTATCATATTTTACAGTAAGATTTTATGAGATAATATTTTTGGGGATCGAGTGTTGTGGCAAAACGTGGGTATGGATGGCATTTGATGAAATGAGTATGGTAGTGCGCTGTTATAATATGTAACGAGTTATTATCATAACTTTAGAAATTATAGAAGCGTACATTGGCTGAATGGTATAATCGTCAGGTCATCATGATTTTTGTTCATGACTTAGTGCGAATTTCACCAATGAAACTGAACGCGATCACCACATCTTAACCGAGTTCAAGAGCTGTCAGTGTCAATATTCCAAAGAAAATAATGACACTCACAGCCCTTAAACTTGGTTTATGTGTTGATCGCGTTCAGTTTGTATTGGTGAAATTGGCCCTGAACCACTTGTATTTGCAAGGTTATGGGGAAGGTATTATTGCTAGTAAAATTTTGAATAATGTAATATTAAAACTTTCGTATGGTGAATGATGTAGGTACAATGGAAGACATCTGTCCACAACCATGGGGCAATCCAAGCAATGAAGATCTTAAGGAACGAACCCAGGACCTCAATTTGTTTATTGCTATTTCGTCAAAGAAGTTTGCCAATTAAGAAGTTCATGTCCAAAGCTATAAAGAGCGACTTAGTGATTGAAACTGTCTTAATGTCTGTATCGAGGTTTTTATTACTTATTGCTAAAGCTTTTGGCACGCGACGCCTATTTTAAATCGCAAAGTTACGTATGAAAAAAACTAGAGCCAATTGCTTCCTCTAGTTGTTTACGGTACTTCCTTAAATTGCGTATGTTTTCTGCTGGTTAGGGTCTCCCAAATACCCTAATACAGTCGAATCTGCCTAGCCTTTTCCCAACTATGTTGGGGTCGGCTTCCAGTCTAACCAGATGCAGCTGAATAACAGTATTTTACATGAAGCAACTGCCTATCTGACCTCCACAACTCAGTAACTGGGTAATACGATACCCTTTGGTAAGACTGGTTGTCAGACTTTCGGGCTTCTGGTGACCCGTAATGACTGTCAAAGATCCACGAATGACAGCCGGGACCAATGGCTTAATGTGCTTTCCTAGGCACGGAGGAGTCTCGGTATGTAAAGATGATTAAAAAATTAAAATTGCTTTTTTTTGGCACAGAAACATGTGCATATAAAAAGATAAGTAATAATATACCAAAGTAGATACCCGAGGATGTAAGGCACATAAGTAAGTGGTAGTAGCATTTAGCTATCTATTACACAGTATTTAGACAAGTTATATTCTGGCCAAGAGCTTCCCCGTTGTGGATAAAAAAAAAAAAAAAAAAAAAAAGTTACCATAATCCTCACTATGATTAGGAATCTAGGTAGATTGGAGCTGCCTTGACAAAACCTTTGGTATTTTGATAATAATACAAACAGTACATATGAAAACAACATTTTGCCCTGTTATTAATCAACTTCTCAAAAGTTTTCATAGACTTTCTGCAGGAAAGTTGGAAATCAAACCGTTCGTAAAACACATATTCCGGCAGGATAGAGGTAGGCTAATCTTTTTCTCTCGTGATAATATATCTATATAAAAAAGGAAGAAAAAAAAATTGGCACATGTTATTAGTACAGTATACAATGACACAATAATAAAATACAAAAAAACACAAAGCTCATGAGCTCAGTTCATATGGAAAAGAATAAGGGCGAATTTCACCAACAAAAACTGAACGTGATCAGCACATAAACCAAGTTTAAGGGCTGTCAGTGTCATTATTTTCATTGGAATATTGGTAAAAACTCTTAAATATCGGTTTAAATGTGCTAATTGCGCGTAAATGTGAGATTGGTGAAATTAGCACTAACTGATCAGCAAGGTTTGTTGATGTGCTTACTGCCCAGGGTACGCCGGACGAACGCTCGTCAATGGCGGTTAATTATGATTACGTGCAAATTCTAAGCGATAGTTCCTATCCTGCTTGAGACTTGTATGCAAATTCTACAGCCATGTTTTTTCCTGCGATCTATGTCATAACATTGTGGCCTGTAAGTAGTAAATCTAAAGAGGCAGATTTTCACATAATTAATTAATAGATGACGGAATACTACTTACACCATTGGAGAAAGCGCTTTATTAATAAATCTTAACAAACATTTTACATAAAATTATAATTTTTACATAAATCTAATTTCTTATGTATTGGATGTCAATTACATAATTTGTTTAGTATGTGATCGGAATTCACATAATTTTCGATTTATGCTAATATTGTTTTATAACTTTATGAGGAGATTAAAACTGCGTTACGTGTGTTTATGTTTCCGTTATGTTTGAATGAAAACAGCCCATTTTTGAAAAAGTTAGCGATGAAATGGGTTCCTACTTAAAATTACCTTTTTTCTTGTTTGGGAAATTATCAAATAACTCCTCCCGCTCTGGGTGGAGCGGGAGGGCGTGTCAGACTCTTACTGACTAAACCCCACCCGTGTTCCTTTAGTTGCCTGTGTTTCCAGGAGCCACGGTATCCCTTTCGGACTTTCCCGAAACTTACAATGTACTTGGCGTTTTATAAAACTGATTTTAATCCGTCACCTCACACTTTCAGTTCCAGTTGAAAACCAGCGTCAGGCACTTATAGTTGTCTGGCATTTTTGCTGAACTGGACCTTTTCAGCCCTCACAGTACTACTAGCATATTAAAAAAAAAGATCTTCACCAAATTATCCCAATAAACACTTAACTAACGCATACATTAACGTTTACCATAAGTTACGCGTGTAACCTTGGTTAGCTTAGCAATAGGTTAGAAACGGTGATATCTATCCTTCACGCTTTTTTTTTTGTTTAATTGGTAGGGCTTTATAGCAGTAATTAAGTACTGAAATGAACTAGCCATGTCTAATTGGGCTTGATGTGTTAAAAGGTGGTGTTATAAGCGAAGCTATACCCGAATCACTTTAGCGTGTCAATAGCGGTCAATGACCCACTTTCATTTTCTAGCATTCTTTATTTCATTCAACAAGTTAAAATTTAAAAAATAAATAACCCCCGACACAATTCCAGGTTATGCTGCAGTATCGGTTCGAGGTTATTATGTTCTTCTAATATCATTGAAGTAACAGAATACTAAATTTGGAATCGATCAGACCCGTGGAAGATGCGCACATCCAATCTTCAACTAGAAAAGAGCTGATAATCTTCAAACGGCTGAACCGATTTTCTTGAATTGTAGCTAAGAACACTCTCGATCAAGACACCTTTCAAACAAAAAAAAAAAAACAAAATCGGTTCAGCCGTTTGGGAGCTACGAGGGAACAGACAGATACACAGATACACACGTTAAACGGATAACACCTTTTTTCCGTCGGGGGTTAAAAACTGAAATAGAGATCGTTACCGTCCTGAATCAATATGTATAGTGATCTTCAACATGTTCCTATAATGAAAAGCCATGCATAGTTTATTGTTTGGGTTTTTACGGAGAGATATTAGAGAAAGAAAGGGCAATGACCGCAATTGCCACGCTGAAGCGATTTGGGTATAGTGCGTTTGGCAAACAATTGACAGTCAGCCCGGCATGGTTACAATCTTTGTCTGACTTACCTTCTCACTGAGACCTGAGCAGTTATAGCCAGTAGCCTCACGAGAGATGAAGAACCCAAGTCAGTTAAACTCAAAGAAGGTGCTTTCAATCTATGGGATATGCTGTTATTAACTGTGGTGATTGGTTATAATCCTCAAGCAAAATTAACTATATGAAAGGATAGTGGGCATTTTCGGGATGATACCAGTGGAACTAACTAAATATTATTGTGAGGAGCTCAAACTCAAACTCAACTCAAAGCATTTATTTCAAATAAACCAATTACAGGCACTTTTGAATTGTCAAGGGGTCGGTCAGTCAGAAAGATGAAGCTAGTTGCCCATTCCAAAGCGTAGTAGGTACCTATGGAGAAGAACGGGCAAGAAACTCCACGGACACTCTTTTAAATCAAAAATATATGATACAAAATATTTGTTACATCATTCATGTTGAAATTATACATGTGAGAACAATGTAGAAAGACGTGCACGTTAAAAGCGTCCGTAATAAAGATAACAATTCAAAAATTAAAATAAGCCGTGGCAGCTAAGAGATGACCAGTCCCTACTGACGGCGCCCGTTCACGAACATGACGCATGGATCAGCACCATTTAGCTCAACCATTTTGAAGGGAGCTAAATGATCCAACACACACGCCACCACCAGCGAGACATTTGAGTGAGCGTGACATACTCTCAGCAGCCAGGGCACATTCAAGTCAATGAAAGACGAGCCATTAAAATACTTATTTTTTAAGAACTTTTCCTTATGGCATCGTAGAATACTCAAAGGTGCATCGATAACACTTACTTAGCATCAGATACTTACATACAAAAATTCCATATGTGCAGCTATTGAAACGGTATGGAGTTCCGGATCTGGGGTCTAGGCGATTATTACTTGATGTCATAACCCTGCACGGTATATGTAATAACAAATTTGATTGTATCGAACTTACAAGTAAGTTGTGTTACAAGGTGCCCCGTAGTGTTATTTTAAGGGGGGTGCGCGTGCCTCAACTGTTCCACACGGATATATGTCGGACTAATGCTGGGGAACGAGCACCTCTTCGCCGTCTTGTTGATGCATACAACGCGCGTTTCATGGACCTTGATATATTTTATCTATCTAAGCAAGTATTTAAGAAAATGGCTCTGGATATTTTGTCCGCAGAGTAAATTGAGTAACATTAGGCAATCTCAGCGCTAATATGACAATGATTCTTTTGTTTTGTTTTGTTTATCACTTTATATTATCACTTCTTTTAATTTTTAGTTAATTCGTGGACAATGGTGTGGGTTGCATGTTTGTCAATTCCTAGCTTAAGTAATTTTCTGTATTTTTTAACATGTAACTGTTTTTTGTCCCTAATAAATAAATAAATAAATAAATACTTGTTAGTGATAGTAACGTGTTGAGCTTAACAATCAAAACAGAGGCAAAGAATTTAGATCTAAAATGTCTTTATTCAAAAAAGTTTGAAATTTATGAATGTAAAGACAAACAAATAGCACAGCTCTATATAGCAGAATGCGTAGCATGACTACTGTAGAAACGGGCTTCGTCGACGGAAGAATAGACAAAATGACAGATAAAGAATCACAATCTGTAATTTTGTCTATTCTTCCGTCGACTGACAGTCTACAAAGTGGTCCCACAATGATGATCAGTTGTTTACATTCCGAGGTACGGAAGTGAAAGATTTAAACACTATCTCCACAAAGCAGACCGCCAGCCATGAATAATACATAACTAATCTATTCCAAGTTGCGTAACACGTTTCCATAATTTGATAATTTCCAGTCGCTATAATGATATTTTATGTAAAAATTCTAACGACTTCCGGTCTTAAAACTCGTGTAATAATGTCGCTTTAAACTGCTTGCTAATTAATGTTATTAAAAGTAAAACATAACAACTGCGCCCGCGACTTTTTTTCTAGTTCATGGGTACCTCCAGAGTGAAGAAAAAAGAGAGGTAGAGGTTACGATGAGAGAAGTGGCTAAATGTTGATGCAAATGCTATGCACCTTTGCAAACCTCTTAAGGCAATTTCATTCATTGATAATAATATTACATAGAGGTTAATAGATGAGAACAAAGACTAGGGGCCTTATTATGAAGTATTAATGCCATCATTATTCTACTCCGAATAAAGGATGGTGCTATCGGCCTTGTATAGCTCCGTCTCTCTATCACACTGGAAAAATGGTGACATTTAATACGTCATAATACGGCCTCAGATGTTTAAAGTCAATTTCTAAGCAGGATCAATGTTTACGTTCGTATATGAACGAAGTCTCAGGTAACAGCCTAGTTATATAATAATTGACAGACGTCAGATCACGTCGCAGTTCATAACTATGATTTCGCTGACACCGTCAGGCACTTGGAGCATTTTAATATGTGATGCCAGGCTTAGAACGTGTCGCTATTCAGTATGGACCTATAACTGTTTCGTATGGTATTTTCTATGGCTATCATGCGCCAAGCTTGCGATTATCGAGGAAAAATATTTATGTGCATTGAAGGTCCTCATCACGCCAGTATGCCCTGAGGGGTTAGGCAGAGATGCACCTATAGTACACCCACATTTCGCCAGTCATGTAGCCTAATGCCATCAACCGGATACAAATGGAAAAACCCATTAACACTTGGCCCGACTCGGAAATCGAAGCCAGGACGTCCTGCTCAGCAGTGTAGAAGAATAGAAGGTATTTGTAGCTATACAAAGAATTTGTTGATTTCAATATTTATAAACAGTGAGATACCTACATCAACTATTTAGTGCGGATTTCACCAATGAAATTGAACGCGATCAGCACATCTAAACCGAGTTCAAGAGCTGTCAGTGTCGATATTCCAAAGAAAATATGACAGCTCTTAAACGTGGTTTATATCCTGACCGCGATCAGTTTTATTCGGGAAATTCCCCCATCATCCTTCACAAATCTTTAATGAAGAAATAATTAAACGATGATAATCTTAACGCAAATTAATAATATTAACCTTTACTAACATATTCATAAGATTTCTGCATACTAATCAACAAAAAACTAGTAAAAATATCAAAAAATATCAAAAAACTAGTCAGATACGGTTGACATAAATAGTATTATTGAGTGTTCTGGTAGCTATACCATACAAAGAATTTAAATGACGTTTTCTAAACAGTGAGATACATCGACGAATCTTCCATCACAAATAATTGGTTTGTTTAGTCACTCGCCATAAAAATTTGGAAATATTTTAAGCTCTGAAATAAAACATGAAATTAACAAATCTGGCTTTCATTAATTAATTTTGTTATTTTTTATAATTTAACATTTACCAATAATTTCAACCATCGATTCGAGACTGTTGACATAATGTCAATCAACAGCCGATTGCACCGCATTTCATCAGTTTAACTACCGGTAAATACCGTGTTTAACGTTCCGGTTACGTCATTTTAACGATTGATTGGTTGTAAATAAATAATCGGCCTATTGATGTCTTTGTCCTTGAATCTCATGTGAATAATGTTGCTACAGTACTCGTAAGTATGGACATGATTGATTAGTTCGCTCGTAATGTGATGTCAGCCAGGTGAAAGTATCGTCCCCAGTAAGTATAGTGTCGTCGTGGAGCGCCAAGTACAGTTATTTAGTCGTAACTTATGGATATGTAGCAGTTACTGTTACGTTGAGAAATTGGTTTATCTTGAGGCGTACTTCTTTTGTAAATATTTGATAACTTTATTCGATAGTGATTTATCAACTTTTAATGTTTTAATGGAAGCGATCTTAAACAACTAAAACGCAGTTTAAATAATATTATTGTTCAATGATAAATATTTAAACAGTTTTCGTGGTCCTCCACACGAGGCATGCCTAACCTATGGAGTTCTCTTAAGAAATCTTTTTTTAATACACAATTTCCAAGTATCCCAGGAATTTTATTTGAATTCTTAATTTGTAGTTTTAAAAAACACGATATTTTTTGTACCAAAAATTCACTAAAACATCTTTACAATGTTTCGGGTCATAATTTTAATTTTGATAATTGTAACGACTCATCTTCACATTCTAGTGTTGTGTAAAGTGGGCTGTGGGAATCGTGATATGCAGAAAAACAATAACCATTTGTAACTAATGTCTTCTCTCTTTCACGCTCGTTTCACTATGAGGACAGAGTTCAAACTGGTATAGAGTATTTTTAATAGTTTACTTTGTATCTTCTTTCTAATCATAATCTTAGAACTAGTGTTAATGACATTTACGGCGATAATTTCTATGCCATTCTCGTTTCAACTCTCGCTCGAAACAGAACAGTTTGCTGTATTGTTCGAAAAACTTTTTGTTTTTTTCCGCACATTGTCTGAAACTAACACTATCCGTCCAATGATATTTTTACTTTTACTTCAATTTAGAAAACCTATCTATGTAGTTATTAAGGCTCCTAGTTATTAATGTAACCTTTCTAAGATGAGCAGCTAACATAATACTGTATTTTCTCGTTCCCAGAATCACGTACAGAATCAAATCAAAATAATAAGCATGTTTCCATCAAATCATTATGATGTTTATTATTATCTCGAAATGAATCGCGTGTGAAAGTAATTAATGTTAAAACATAGTTTATTGTTATAATATACCCACTAACGTTATTTGTTTTAGACCAAATAATCGTTAAAAATAACGAAACAATATCACTAATCTTTATTTGAACGGTTATTTATACAATTTCCGTTTAGAAAACAAACATAATTCCGAATGGTAAAGATATAGACAGAGTATTTGTCTATTATTTTTAACCGACTTCCAAAAAGGAGGAGGTTATATGTTCGTAGCGTATGTATGTTTTTTTTTTTTTTTTTTATGGGTATGTACTTGTATAGACAATATTGTTAAACTTTTTGTAATTACTCATATGGTCGAATACGTGGCTATGTTTACTTTATAATTATGTTTGTTTCATTTGTGCCGAATTTTTTTTTTCTTTATTTCTCATGCTTGAGTTTAGTTTTCGATGTTTTTGTTGTTGTTATATTGGCGTGTGCTAACTGACATAATTATGTTCGAATGTCCGTACTTTCGAAAAGCGCTGATTCTCAGCCTAGTTTGGAATGACTTTTGTTTTTTTTTGTAATTCTAACTACTTTAATTAAATACTCAAATACATTTACAATAATTTAAACTCTTGCAAACAATTTTTCATTACCCATGACTTCTTATTCAAAACCAGTTACAAATAAACCTAATTCAAGCTTACTTGTACCATGATAAATAAGTTACATTTACTAACACACGCCGATAACGAGTTGACGTTGATTCCGCTTATATCCGCCGAAGCAAAAAGAAGCGTAAAGATACTATAGCTACTTCTAACATCAAAGGAAGCTGATGGAATGCGGTTGATCGTGGTTAAGAATAAAAAGTTTAACCGTAGTTTAAGGGTTTGGTGATGGCACCTGGCTAATAGGACGTTGGTAGGATAGATGGTTGATAGTCTTTTGTAAGTTTATTTTTCTTGGAATAAATTAAAAGTGTTCATTTAGGCAGAAGATTCAGGGCTCGTTTCACAGCAAAATAAACTTTGGTTTGTATATTTTATAGTACATCTTCATTTTGCCAGTTAGGCGTTTGAGTCCCATGTAATAGGGGGCGAGCCTATTGCCACCGGGCAAAAATCTAGACTCCAGACTGCTACTGAGAAATTCGAGATGAAAAAACCCAAAATAAAAAATTACCCGACGCGGGAATCGAACCCTGGACCTCATGCTCAGAAGTAGCGCTTGCGCGCAGACCAACGACGCAGTTTTTATTTTATAATTTATTTAAAGCACTTCCTACCAGTTCAATTAAATAATGGTACTGAATTTGTATGAAAATATTTGGCAATAGGTAAATAGGTCATTATTGAATAAAGCCTCACACAGACAGGCGTGACGCGACTCTGGTGGAACAATTTTTATGAAAACTTCAAGAAAATTGTTCTACCGGTGTCGCGTCGCGCTGGTCTGCGGGGGCCCATTTTAGCTACCGATATTAGCTATAGCAAAACAACAGTCTGACAACCAGTCTTACCAAGGGGTATCGTGTTACCAAGTAACTGGGTTGTGGAAGTCAGATAGGCAGTCGCAGTGTAAAATATTGGTATTCAGCTGCATGGTTAGACTGGAAGCCGACCCCAACATACTTGGGTAAAGGCATTTGATACACGTCTCCATATTGCCAGCCAATCCTTGAATCATTTACTAAATAGGTCAATATATTCAAACTAATTTCGTAGTATATCCACGAGCATATCAACGGGTAATAGGTACCATTCTTATTCATTTCATAAGCACGCCTCGTGCTTTGGCAACTGGTTGATATGGTGAGCACGTGACGAGCATAGGAGTGCTCGAGATTGTTCGGAGAAATGCATTTTACTGCATGTCATAAAATTCTGTCACAAAGGTACTTACACGTTTGTAGGTTCAGACGAAATACTTTCATTCAGTCTTTAAAAGACTGATTGATCTAAACAAAACTAAAACAAACTACGACAAAAACGCCAACTAAAAAGGTATAAACAGGACATCACAGACAGACAAATTAAAAATCCGGAGTTAAGGCTCGTTCACACCGGCGCGACTTGTCGCGCGACGCGACACCGGCAATTGTTCAATCGTGAAGTTTTATTAGAAATTGTATTGTTAAAGTCGCGTCGCGCGACAAGTCGCGCCGGTGTGAACGAGCCTTCACACGTCGGTCGTGTTAATAAATCGAACATTTTTAATTTGTCCGTCTGTGATGTTGTAGTTGTTGTTTTTTAATTTCATGACTTTCCTCTAGAGGGCGCCATATTCAATTTAATTTGAGACCAAATAGCTTATAACCAGCTGACAATCAAGACGCTTCCAACGATACCTCATTCGTCAATTATGATAAGGAGTTTAGAAGTTATGAGGGAACAGATGTACATAAAAAGCCACATACATACATACAAATTGGTCAAAATCATAACCCCTTTTCTTCGCCGTAGTCGGTATTTTTTGTTTTATACCTTAATAAAAAATAAAAAAATAAAATAAAAAATAAACTTACTGCATAATCCCTTGTATGCATACCTTCAGTAACTATAACTGACTAGCTATATATATTTATTTAATCAACCTTTGGGTAATGCAATAAAAATTGATTGCTTGAAATGTGGTTTACATGCTCAATTAATTACCCAAAACATCATAATAGTGTCTTACAATGACACGTTAAAACGAAATCCACCGCGATAGTCTTCGAATAAAAATTCCTCACTTTTTTTAAAGTGACAGTGACTTTCACTAGCTTCGCATAATTCGGATAAAAGTGTTCATTAATTTTCGCATACACACGTCGAATGTTTGTTTTTGTGCACATTTGTGAATTAGTGGCTTGTTTAAATGAGTTTTTTTTAATGTGCTATTAGACAGATTCACGCGATATTTTAAGATAATATTCATTGGATAAAAGAAATGCTGTGACGTAGTATTTGAATAGTCTTGGGTGTTAACAGTTTAACACTTTCTGTCTACTGTGTGTGCTTTGGATAAAGTTAATTAATAGATAAAATTATAAAACCTAAATCATTTAAAATAGGGATTAAAATCTAAATGCGTATAATATTAGATTTCTCGTTGGAAATTCTATTTCAAACTAGAAAATAGTTTTTAAAACAACATCATTACTTATTCTTTTAAAATTAAATCTTCATAATCTGTTAATTAGAATGTATTTGAATTTTGCACCTGCAAAAAATAATATGCATAATATTGTGATGCATCTACTTTCTCTAAAAATTTATTATTTCCGTACATTTCTCATTCATTTCTCTTCAAAATAGCTATTTGCTTCATAACACTTACATTACGTTGCACATTACATTTCTTACAAAGTTCATAATTTCATATCATAATACAATATGGTGTCAGTCTTTTGGAAAGTTTTCAACATTTTTCTTTAACGCATAATATTTCGATATCCTATGAGATAACCCCTCTTTTCTATGCATGAAAGATATTTATAAATTAATAGACTTTTTGCATATAATATCATACATTCAGTGTAAATAAACATTCCTAATTTATTAGGAAAACATCCAAGACAAAAAAAAACATCAATAACTTGTAAAAAACACATCTTCACTACGTTTTTTTTTAACCCTCACCTCACCGACACAAAATATGTAGGCTAGTCCATAGTCCAGCGGACCACGGTAGCCAATGGGTACCGTTTTAACAACTGCGCAGACGCCGGTGTTCCGACCAGAGGTAAATAAACCCACAGTAGCTCCGTATGTCGACGGCAATTAGGTATGGGGCCTGCATTGTGGGGTTTTTATAGAAAGAGAGGAAAAAACTTGTAGGTATAATAAAATACAAGAATAATAGTTTTGTTATGGTTCACGGTTTTTTACTTTGAAGTTAACGGGTTGGTTTTTTGGGTTAGAATTGTATTGTGGTTGATGAATTGTTAAAGTTCAAAGGAAGGTTCTATAAAAATATAAAAAGTATATATATTGAGAAAATACTCGATTATACATAGAAAAGGAAGTACATTAGGTACAGGAGCATAAACGTATAAAGGCTCGAACAGACTGGCGCGACAAGGGTCGCGCTGCCTGTCACGCCAGCGATAACGCGCCGGTCTGCACGAGCCGTAATGTTACTAAGTTTCTGAACTTTTTATTCTCTACATAATAATGAAACCTCTGGAGGACATGGGTTTTTACATGTAGGTACCATATTAATAACCCTAGTTTAATATTAAAATAGGTAATCATAACGGTTTGGTGATTGTAAATAAAACCGAATTGAATCAGCCCAGATAACACTAAAATATTCAAACTTTACATAACTACTTACATAACTTTACACAGTTTCCTATTTTAAGGGCAATAACGACATTAACAGAGTAAAGTACTTTATTTCATAATCAATCTCACTAATAAACCAATATTTTTCTAGCGCATTAACCAGACATGACACCGTTTCCCATTTCCACTCATAAATATTTAAAAAACCCTTCAATAATGTAGATCATTACATAATCCCCAGTGAGAAAGTTAGCAGTGACAGCCTAGTGGTGTGACCATCAGACTGCCAAGTCATTGGTCTCGAGTTCAAACCCAAGCCACGCACCTCTGACTTTTTGGATTCATGTGCGTATTGTACAATTATCACGTGCTTCAAAAACGGTGAAGGAAAACATCGTGAGGAAACCGGCATGTCTGAGAGATATTTCTCGACGGCATGTGAAGCCAAGTCAGAGGCCCATGGGCGCCTTTAAAACTCTTACACCAGGTGAGTCACTAACCACAGGAAAATAAGTAAAAATAAAAGTTATAAAAACTAAAACCCAACAAAAAATTAACTAAAAAGTTATAAACAGACAAATTCTAATCTGTTCTATTTATTCCCTAAAGGCTCGTTCACACCGGCCCGACTTGTCGCGCGACGCGACTTTAACAATACAATTTCTAATAAAACTTCACGATTGAACAATTGCTGGTGTCGCGTCGCGCGACAAGTCGCGCCGGTGTGAACGAGCCTTAACACGTGTGACTCCAGATATTCCAAACGATACCCTCATTACCATTATCACATACCTCATTTGTCAAATTATGATGAGGAATTTAGAAGTTATAAGGGAACAGATGAACATACATACATACATACAAGTCAAAATCATAACCCTCCTTTTTGCATCGCCGTACTCGGGTAAGAAAAAAAAGTGAGAGATTCAGCTCGGATGCACAGAAGACATATATTTCCTTAACTCAGTAAAAGGTGCTGTCGGCAATTAGCCATCGAACGGAATTGCTTACTTGACATAAATAGAAAACAAATATGTTGTAAGTGACTTCACTGGTCTTTTTCCAGGTGACTTACTATTTCCTTTAAGAGGTAAATTGTAGTTTAAATGGATGAACTGTTAGTGAGACGGTGCTATATCCAGGTTGACTATTGCTTCTTTTTCAAACTAGTGGGTCCAACTTTTACCTTGAGCCACTATAATATAAACATGTGAATTAATTAATGTGTAATTAGCATTAATTATGCAATCATAACATGGAAATATGATTGACAACGACAACCTAAACCGTAAATAGAAAATGATGGACACGCGACATAGAAAATCTATTGTGGATATTTTTTATACAATTTACATAATTATGCGTGCAATTTTAAAGATAGGACAATGCTGTAAACTTTTAATGCTGTAAAATAAAAGAAAATTTTACGAAATTGAAGAAATCAAAATTATCTCCTGTTTTTTTCAGTCAGTATCCGTTTACACGTCCTCAAAAACCTGTCATAAACGATATACATGTATTGACGGTGTTTCAAACATGTATTGTTATGCTAGATTAATTTATTCACCTTTTTGAATTTTTTTACAACTTATTTTAGGTGTAAATTAACAGTAGACACAGTAGTTAATTGATTCAGGCGTGATTTAGCGGAAATCCAAGATAAAATACAATAGACGTGTTGCTGGCACACGACGTGTTACCGGCGCTCAGCGTGGCAACACGTCGTGTTCGGGTTCGCGACAAGTCAATCGCCATCCTGATGATGCCTCGTTAAGTGGTGAAACACGTGTCGAATTCTTACAGGGTTTTTTTGTGACTCTTTAGGAATAGTTAAGCGGAATAGGTTACTATTTTACTAAATATACCTATCTACTTTTATTGTATTTTAGTAGACACAATGTGTAGAATACAATAATGATTTATATCTTGGTGTAAACTCTGGTTAATTAACACGAGAAATGCAGCATTTCCTGTGATTGTGAGGAATATGTGCAGCATTGAATGATCTAGATTCTAGGTACCTTCTTTTTTATAAAGGCCTTATAGGTCAAGCTATGTAATTAGTAATTAGCTATAAAGTGCATTCAATTAATTTTTTTCAAGTGAATAATAATTGTAATTAATTATTTGTAATAGCTTTTTCCGCACTACCGAACATCGCGTGTTTCATACGTTTTTAAAATCTATTATTATTTTTACTTACATTCACTGTCTTTTCACAGTTTTTCTATTTCACTGCAGGGTTATCAACTAACATAACATCACGCCTGTATTCCCCGAAGGGTTCGGCAGAGGTGTACTTATAGTACACCTACATTTCGCCAGTTATGTTTAAGTCCCATGTAATAGGGGGCGAGCCTATTGCCATCAACAGCAATTCCAGATGGAAAAACCCCACTTTATGAATAACACTTGTTTTTTACCTTATCCTCATCTACTATTGCTAATCCATTGCTTCATATGTTCGAAAAATTTGTCTGCTCAACAACGTTAATATCGCAATGAATATTGTTGAACTGTCAAAATGAAACAAATTCATCGGAATCGTTTACGAAAACGTTTTACGCAATTAGATAGCTGGTCCCTTTTCCTTCGAGCCATATCTAGAAGAAATTCCATCTCAATTTTAGAAGACATTTTAGCACCGCGATTGTGATCGTCATTAAAGATAATTAATGTACTCTTAGACATACCAGGCGCGCATGCGTGGCTAGAAAAATACTTCGCGGAAATAATGGCGAAGAAATTGTTGGAAATTATAGAAATTGACGTTTCATTCTCATCATTGTTAACTTGAAAGATGAAGCGGGATCGACAGAGGGTTAGTAGCTGTTCCGGTAAGTTACTAAACAGAAATGAGGGAATAGTGGCAACACGCATGGAGTGCTAAAATTTAAATAGCCATTTCCTCTGTATTTGAGGATTGTGGGTGAAGCTCGCTTCCACCTTCGGCCTGATCATCACTTACCATCAGGTGAGATTCAGGACAAGAGCTTCCCCGTTGTGGTAAAAATAAAAAATATATATAATGCCAGACTTATTTCAAAGAATTCTTGAGTTACTTATTTTTTTCTCAACAAAAAAGAAGAGAAAAAACCAATAAAAATTTGCCCGACCTGGGAATTGAAACCAGGACCTCATGCTCAGCAGTAGCGCTTGGCAATCTTCTAATGAATCCTAACCTAACTTATATTTTAAATTCTAAAGTGAGTTTGTTTGTTTATAACGGTTTCATGCAAAAACGGCTTTGCGGATTTGGATGAAATTTAGTTAGGGATTTTTATTCCGATATTCCCACGGGATCGAGACATATGCTGGTGAACCGCGGGGCGCAACTAGTTTCCTATAATCTCAACAATTTACCGCTCTACATTTTATCGTATAATAATTAGTAAAATATAGAGCGGTAAATTGTAGAGAATTGAGTTGTAACTCAATATTACTAAACGCTTTAGGTAATGGTATAATTATGACCTACCTAGAAATCGATTACTAAAGGCTCCCGGAAATGGGCGCAACGCGACTGGTCAGTTTCTAAAAACTTCATGGAAATTGTCCTCTCGTCGCGCCTGCCTGCGGAAGCCTTAAAGCGTCGTATTCATTGGGAAACAAAGTTGAACTTTGTTTAGCAACTTCTTTTTATGTTTCGGGAACCATACTGCTGGCAACATCTAAAGTTGCAATGATGCGACATGTTGATATTACGTACCGTATTCTGTTGTCACAGCAATGTGGAAGAGTACTAAGTTTGCTTTTCGGTTTTGAATATTGTATGCGCTTCGACAATAATCGTATATCTTCGGAAATACGAACGCGCTTTGATGGAATCTATTAAAGAGCTGTTTTTTTTAATTTTTTTTATTATTATTTAGTACCTAGTGCAAAAAGTTAGTTGTAATAATAGTTAACCATCGTTTAATGTTACCGTAGTTTTGGTAAACAAAAAATTGTCTTCTTAACCAACGATGTTGTGAACAATTATGTTGCACAACAAGTTGTCAACTTTGTTGCCAATGTATCAGGGCTTAGCACATATTTTGCTAATAGCTTGGTTCTATGTAGAGCAATGTAACGACGTTAAACTGTCCATAGTAATTAATGTGCGGATGCATATTACGGTAAAATTGTTATCGGTAAAGTTTTCTCCTCTCCATACGGGAATATGGCGCGATGATTGACTTTAGAATGGCCATAAAATTGATCTATAATTATCTACTTTACGATGCTAGTAATTTAATCAGATTTATCTTCAAGCCATATTTGTATAATCTAATTAATTTGAACAGTTTCCTTCATGGTAGAAATCAAAGATTGTGAAGCAATTCCTGAAAATAAATAAATTAATCAAATGTTTCTTAGGAGCTATAGATATGCAATAAGAATGGAATTCGAATATCAATTCCAAGCTACATCATCTTAGGCAATACGTATTGATATCCGTCATTTCTCAGACGACAAAAAGTGCTGACCAAGGTTGATCGAAAATAAAGAGCAATCGGGAGAGGGTATTTTTTCAGTCAATTTGCATTAGTATCACTTGCAGAATATTTACTAAATTAATCTTTACAGCCAATACTAGTAGTCCTCGCACAGTCGTGAGGCACACAATACTGTTTTAAGTTTTTTCTGTTTTTGTGTGTCTTAACCTGAGTCAAATAAATTTATTCTGTCTTTATTTTTGATAAATTCATGGGCAGCATAGGAAAACTACCCTGAGCGCTGGTAAATAGGGTTAGCGCCAACATACAGAGTGTCTCAAACGCAGTGGTCAAAAGGCAAATGATGTAAAGCGAAGGGGTCCACCTATCAATAAAAAATTTAAAAGCTGAAATTTTCTGAATAGTTCAGAAAATTTCGCTTATCGCTTTCGCTTTAAGTTCAAATCTGGCTGGAAGATGCCTTACCAGGCAGGGCATCTTCCGTTACGTCGAAAATTATGTACGTACAGGGTTGAAAAAACCAAGTGGAAGTGTAAAATTTCTTGAAAATAATAATAGCGAAATTTTCTGAACTGTTCAGAATATCTCAGCTTTTAAATTTTTTAACCACTACATTTGAGACACCCAGCTTACTATGAGCCTTCTGTACTTTCTTACTCTGTGGCACACGCGCCCGCGCAAGGTACTTTTAATAGATCATTCTCGGTTAATGATGACTAATACCACGTTAAATCTATGGGAGTATAAACCATACTTACGAGCTATTAGTCGCCACTGTTTATTAAAGGATATTAATATTTAATTATGGCGCTTGACCCTGTAAATGATGTAATAAAATGGAATAAAGTAATTTTTATGGAGATCTGTGAAAACGGTGTGAAATAATGTATTTTGCTTCCTGTGCCATCAGTTAGATTTCATAGAGTAAATGTGCTGGTACATGAGAAGTTATCTCAGTTCCTGAATCTTAATCTAACCTGACATCTAAGTAAGCATTATAATCAGATTATCTTTAAATCACAATCAATCTGCCTAGCCTTTTCCCAACTTTGCTGGGGTTGGCTTTCAGTCTAAGCGGATGCAGCTCAATACCAGTATTTTACATGGAGCGACTGCCTATCTGACCTCTTAAACCCAGTAACTGGGTAATACGATACCCCTTGGTAAGATTGTTGTCAGACTTTCGGGCTTCTGACGACCCGTAATGATTGTCAAAAATCCACGAATGACAGCCGGGCCCAACGGCTTAACGCGCTTTCCGAGGCACGGAGGTGTCTCGATATGTTCAGATGGTCACCCATCTACGCACCAATCCCGGCAAGCGTAGCTTGACCTGATGGATCGACCCGTGCGGCTGTTATTACTTAGCCACGAGCTCCACCTTATCTTTAAATCACAATGAAAAATAAAAAGTTGTGTAAGCATTTTAAGCAGAAAATCTGCCACTTCTTCTTTCTTATCTATTGAGTACTTCTTAAACATTGTCCGACCAGTAAGAAGCTACCGAGACTACATCTGCCACTATACACTGTGTTTTATTTATACGTTTAGGATGTTTAAATTCAACTCTTCTGAGCCCTAAAATTATCAGCATTGCAGCGCCATAAAAGATCTACTAAATATACAGTACCAAACAGACAAACTATCGAAACCAATTCAAATATGACATTTATGCGTTCTGAATTTGAATATAATAGAAAATGGCGGACAAATATGGCGCTTATAATGCCGCCAATTTATATGCTAAACCGGGCTCTTTCAAGGGTTACATCTGCCTGTATTTATTTATGGTAATAATTGCATCTGGAAGCCTTAGTTGGTTCCATGCGTTCGTGAACATAAGATAAATATGTCGTTTCAAATGGTGATTGCGTGGAAAAAATATAGAATTCTGCACAAGTGGCCTATAAATTCGAAATATTTATGTTGGGTACAATTTAAAAATGCCGCGTTGGTTGGTCGTAGCCATAGCTAATTATAGTACTCTCCACCCTTCATCTTTTATAATTGACTAAAGGTTTATTAATTATGAGCATCGTGAACAGTAGGAATAACGCCCCAGGAATCCACTAGATGCGGGAGGCATTTTAAGCGTAATTAAGACCAGAACCAGCAGGTGGCGTTTTAGATGGCACTATTTTTAAGCAGACTATTGTACGGTAAGGGAAATTATATAATATATATTATTATATAATGTAAAATACGACAAATTGATGTTGTGTGTCAATTTGCCAAATAATTAATTTCTATTTCTTTACAAGTGACAGCCTGTAGATCTCCTTATAACCCTCTGCTCAGATCTCCTTTAGATTAATATTAATTAAAGTACAATCTTTACAATTAACTGCGAATAAAATATAATAAATGTTGCACAGGAAAGGTGCAATTAAATGTTGACATTAAACTCAGTGTGTAAGATTTACAGTAAGTACCTACTTAATGAATATCTGTCAACAGCTTGATCTTAAGATAATTTATTTAATATCTCAGGATTTTCTCTACATCTGTGCGGAGAAATTTCTTGCAGGAATTCTTGAAGCTCAGCTAAGGTATTGGTGAATTCAATATTGATGCAGATAATAATCAGACATACCTATTACTTCTGAATATTTTTGAGGGTTTTTTTAACAGTCGATGCATTTAGGATTTCTTGCAACATAGGAAGAAAAAATATTGATCTCATTTAGGTACTTTTATTAATTTCAGTAAGCTGTATACAGGCTGACTTTGAAAACATGCGACAAAATTTAAAGGGGTTTTGTACCCATGAATGTGAACAACTTTTACTACAGGACCCAACTTGAATTCGCAAAAAAAAAACCACCTTCCTGTATAAAGGTATACCCGATAATATACCCGATTGGACCATTTTGAATAAGAAAGTCGTTTTTTTTTGCGAATTCTTAGTTGGTCTCATAGTAAAAGTTGTTCATATTGATGGGTAGAACACCCCCTTAAATTTTGTTGCATGTTTGCGAAGTCAGCCTGTAGTGTATAGTCGATGAATTGCAGGCCTCATGTGAAACCGTATTTTTCTCCTGAAGTATTCGCTTTATTAAGCCTTTTATCGCTTTAACGCGCTTCAATATATTTAATGTTAGACATTTTCCGTTACATATATGGGTGCAATTATTATTACTATAAATCACGAACGCTCAATTAAATTACATGATTCCATCCACGTGACTTTCTATTGTTGCTCACATATCAATACTACTATTTGCAAATTCATTCATCCTTGTATTGAGAGAAATAGAGTTGAAAGTCGTGATGAAGTTGAGTTGGATGTGCGCAAAAAGTATGTTTGTTTGAAAGTGTGCTGCAATTTTAATAACGGCAAATTAATCTGTAACTGTTGTGGCGCTTGCGATCTTTTTGAACTGGATTAGCGATCGAACGGTATCACACGATGCGTTTGGATAATCTTTATTTTGTCTGTAAAGATTTCAGTATTTCAGTATTATGGCGTATTTTTAACTTAGGTAAATTAATAGTTTATTATATCATAAGATAGGAACTAGATTTTGATGAAGGCATTTTAATGCATAGATTAAAATGATGATGAAAGATGCCCTATACCATAAAACAACAATATTTTCTACGAGAAAGTATTATTAAAACTATTATTA
This sequence comes from Eupsilia transversa, assembly GCA_914767815.1. Taxonomy (NCBI): domain Eukaryota; kingdom Metazoa; phylum Arthropoda; class Insecta; order Lepidoptera; family Noctuidae; genus Eupsilia; species Eupsilia transversa. Next base: position 2,055,056 of record OU611880.1, read on the forward strand.
CGACTATGTGGGCTGATTTTGATCGAAAACTTGGTAATAATATGAGTTTAATCAAAGGTATAGCCAGCCTACACACATGATCATCTTCTGATTAAGCGATAATAGCTATGTTTTCATATCGCCTATCTAAAAAAGCTTTGAACATAATTTATTCCAGATATCAGCCCTAAGCAATTTGTATGATAACCATACAAAAAAGACGCCGCTTTTACGAAAGTTATTTTAGGTATAGGTAAGTTGCGAAAACATCGATAGTGAAAATTATGACTTGTCACTCCTCAGTAGCAGCCCGGAGTCTGGATTAGTGACCTGTTGACGGCAATAGGCTCGCGCTAACAGCATGCTGGCCGCGCTCGCGGTAAGGCCTGATTGCTCCATCATCTCCCACTGTTGTACATTACAGATGGTCAGGTGTGTTTAAATTGTTATTTCAGTAGTTTTGTTTTGTTTTTTTCGTTGTTATAAAATTGGAACATACATCATAGTAAAATTGGAACATAATTATGAATGTTACTTGTACAATTTTTTTTTGTATTTTTTATATTAAGAATACGAATCTCAATCATTTGTCAAATTATAACAGTTAAATGTCAGTGTGATTTTTTAAAGTTTAGGCACTCGTTCACAGAATATAATGATTTTTCTATAAGCCATTTGAATAACGCTGTTCTAGAACAATTGATTGACAGCTCCCTATACGATGTTGGCTAGCACCTAGGTACCTACACCATTTTGATCTTGTACCTACTATCAACATTAAGTAATATTACCAAACTTTCACAAACAAATCATCACAACAATTTCCACCAGCTCAATCATTTCCACTAAATCATTTCACATTACCCTCATCTATAAACAAAATCGGTTTACAATCTTTCACGTTCGATGAAAACCTCAACTATAATAATGAACAAACCACACGCTTTTGATACAGCACCGGTGACCGTATAATGGAACGCGTTTACGAAGCTCTTGCGTTTCTTTTTACGCACTTTGTGGCTCGATGGCTGTGATGTGGAGGAATCTTCAATCGCAGGATCTTATGAAGTTAGGTAGATATAGGAATAGATGTTATTGAATATCAATAAAACGAGTAGATGAAATAGAAATCACATCCGGAACATTTCCCTTTGAAGTAGAAGGTTATAAATTAATAAACACCTTAGGAAACTGTAAATAAGTTTCAAGGCTAGACAACTAGGACTTTTGAATGAAAAAAAATACGTTTGTTTGCGGTAAACGTGAAGCAAAGAAAAAACGCAAAACAAAGTGAGTCTCTCAGCGCGTGTTCAGAGTTACGTTAAGATTTTTAATCTCCCCCTTATATTCTTAGCATTATGATCTATCAGTCAAATTTTAACGAACTAGTTACGTTTTCTCTCTTGCAAACTTACACTAAGGCCTCTGTCCGCCAAGCGAGTGTCGCAACAGTACTCTTTTTGTTAGCACTTGTCGATGTTTCAAACAAATACTCGCCGGGGCGCGGCGGCGGCGGTGTGAATAATCAGCGATCAAATATTAAAATAGAAAGAAAGAAATAAATTTTATTTGCTCGAACATGTGTGTACATACAGAATTAAAATAATACATGATCATTAAATAAGAGTGGCTTACAACATGTCCGCCATTTCTTATGGCGTGCAAATATCTTAGGAATAATTTATTATTATTGAATCACTAATTTTTAACTTAACCGAGAGTAACCGTAGACCTCTCTTACCAAGGGGTATCGTATTACCCAGTTACTGAGTTGTGGTGGTCAGATAGGCAGTCGCTCCATGTAAAATACTGGTATTCAGCTGCATTCGGTTAGACTGGAAGCCGACCCCAACATGATTGGGAAAAGGCTAGACAGAATGAATGACTTTGTAACTTTTATCACTTTTACGTACATAGGTATAATCTTTTGTACGTTTCTTGAGCAAGAAAAATAGTTAATAGCTTGTCGCTTCTTCGTCGGCAGTGGAACAGGTCTTAGTTTTGTAAGCTATCCATACAAAAAATAATAACAAAACCCAGCGTACCATACAATCTTATGCAAAACACCTCATTACTCCACAGTCCAGTTGAAATCATTCACAAAACCAACAGATATGCATAACAATAACCACTTTCTCCGCAAATCGCCAGTCATTGGTGATAAGTAGAAATATTGACGATTCATTCCCATTCAACGAGTGACCTTAAAAGTGTTTTTTTTTAGTAGAGGATAGTTGAATAGAAAGGTTTTTTCGATTTCTATGATAATTGTGTTTAAAGTTCTGCTGTTGCTTCTTTTTAATAAGAAAGTGTTATGTTGAACTTAAGTTACCTAGTGTTGAAGAAGGCAAGGTATTTCAAAATCAATATCAAAAGTCATTGAAACTAGGCTGAGTATCAGCACTTTTCGAACGTCAAAATTACATAAGACAGTCCCCAGTTCTATTTATTTGGTAATTTTATTTTATTTCTCTCGATTAAGGCTTATGTCTAGGACACCATGGTAGCGAAACCATGGTCACGCTGCCATCCAAATATACACAGCTTTATGGTGGGTATCTCACTAAGCATCCAATCGGTTGCGTAAACTACCATATTTTTTTTGCCATCAAAGGTATAAATCCAGACTCGCGATTATATTTTACAGAAACATTTTATTTATTTTTTTGTTTGGTGGTTACCTGCTCAATACGCATCTCACTTACGAGAAAAACTATTAAAGAGAACTCTCTACGTACCTATAATCCTGATAATTAATGATAAAAAAAATCACTGTAGGTATCTCTATTAATAGAAATTCGTTTCATATCATGATAATTATTAATTTATCATTATTCAATAAAAACCTCCAAAGAAGCTAAACAAACATTATTATTATCGTTTGTTTGACTCGTTTACTATCATAACCTATAGTTAGAACCTATTAGCAGCAATTTCTCCAAAATGACCGGCAACTGTGCGCTATGATTTATCTAATTCGTCTGCGCATGCGATGTGAACGATGACTTTATCAAGTCTGTCTTCTAGTGTATAGTTTGGACTTGAGAATTGTTAACGCTTCCGCAGACAGGTGTGACGCGACGGCGCGACGTGACGTTGGTGGAACAATTTCTATGAAATTTTCACGGAAATTGTTTTACCGTCGCGCCAGTCTATACGAGCTTTTACTGTTGTAATGGCAATCATGTCATTTGGTTTATTTAAATAAGTTTTTATTTTTATTATTTTATTTATCTTTTTTATAGATAAATATAAAATAATATTTTGTATGCTTTTTTTTAAGATATACCTAGGCTTAGACTGTAGATTTGTAGACCATTTTCTATTTTGCTACGTACCTGGTACTTGTTCACAGATCTCCCATACCTACACAGTAATTTGAAAACATTGCAAAAGCATTCTATTTTTAAAAGAGTAACCGTGAAGTTTCTTTCCGGCTCTTCTCTATAGGAAATGACCAATTGGAACCGTGCACCTAGCTTCTGACGTTTCATAAGTGCTCATGCAGACCTATGTGAAATAAAATATTTTGATTCAATCAAAATCAAAATCAAAATATTTTATTTCACGTTTATGTGAAATAAAATATTTTGGATTTTCTAACTAGGTAGGACTACATGGATTTTATTATTTGTTCATGATACATGTTAATTACATGGAATTACGCATTTATGCTTGTAATAGGTTTAAGTGAGTTACCGTTTAGGTTTATTTGACAAAACGGTAAAAATATTATAAACCTGCCTCAGGTTGAACACTGTTTTAATTGTATACATTCTTGCTGTGGAAATTCTGGTTCAAGATCCTTGGATTTATGATCTTTTTTTTTTCCTAATAAATAATGTTTATTTTTTTACAGGTAAGTCCTTGCAATATCCATCAAGTGTTGGTGAGTTTATTTTTAGACTTAGGCGAACTTATAATGTAGGGAACAGCAGATTTTTTGTTTGCGATTTCAGGGTTGGTCCCATAATGAAAGTTGTTCATAATGATTAGTACAATGACCCCTTAAGAAATTTCGTATATGAAAAGATAGGATTAACAAAATTTAGCAAAGCCTAGATCTTTTTAGGTGTAAGTACTAACTGAACTTACCATCAAGTTGACTGCAGAATAAATATTATAATAAACTTAATAATTGTTATAAATTAAGTATAAAAACTCGTAAGCTCGCTTTTAAGTATAGAAGTTGAGGAGCTCGTAGCTAAGTAATAACAGTCGCACGGGTCGATCCATCAGACGCTTGCCGGGTGACCATCTTTACATATTGAGACTCCTCCGTACCTCGAAAAGCGAAAAGCGAAAAGCGGTCCCGGCTGTCATTCGTGGAGTTTTGACAGTCGTTAGACGCCCGAAAGTCTGACAACCAGTCTTACCAAAGGGTATCGTATTACCCAGTAACTGGGTTGTGGAGGTCAAATAGGCAGTCGCACCATATAAAATACTGGAATTTAGCTGCATCTGGTTAGACTGGAAGCTGACTCCAACATAGTTGGGAAAAGTCTAGGCAGATTGAATTATTATAAACTCGTTCCTCTTTTAGCTCTAGGAATGTATAGTATCGTTTAATATTCATTGCAAAAATCAACATACAAATTAAAATAAAAAGGATACCACTCCATCAAAAACTTTCTTCACTCAGTTATAAATAATCATTAGTATTAAAATATGTATTCAGATTATTATCAACAATACATAGAATTTATCCGTCATCAACTTTCACGTAAAATTAAATATGCATGTAAATAAACATAATAAAAGTAAATGAGGTATTATCTAATCCTGATTTATTTGATCGATAGGAGAAAACAAATTCACAAACAATTTATTACATAAATAGTTATTTTTATCTTACGATTATCATAAATTAGATTGTTGATTGTCAACAATTAATTCCGGTCTGAACATTCTTACTTCATGATCTACGTCAAAAAAAACTAGATATAATCAGGAAGCAGCTGCTGTTCAATCTTCAATGTGTCAGATTTCTAATGACTTACCTACCGTTATTGTATATTCGTCAATACTGAAGTATAATAATGGTCAGTCACTCACCACAACAAGGTACAGTTACAGTATAAATATGTAACAGTATTATATCTTCATAGAAAACGGCTAAAACAACGCGCTTCGAAATCTCAGTTTAAATCAAGTAGGCAAGAATATGGAGTGCTTGGCAGTTACGCACGGAGGCGGAGGTAGGAATGTTTTTCAAGGTCACTGCCGAGATATACTGCTGCTAGGTACTTTATTATACTGTCATCCAGTGCTTTACATAACCTGATCCCTCTTCCCCTCTTCTTCCTTGGGAGACTAAGGCCCTTTTCTGGTTTGTCGGTACGGCAGCGGTGCGGCATCAGCATGCTCGATATACGCGGTACCAAAAGCTTACCGAGCACCTACCGAGCGCATATATTTCAATTGATCCTTCCTGATTAGGTCGGTATGTGCGGGATTGCGACACATACCGAGTTAATCAGAAAGGCTCAATTGAAATATATCCGCTCGGTAAGCTTTCGGTACCGCGTATACCGAGCATGCTGATGACGCACCGCTGCTGTACCGATAAATCAGAAAAGGGCCTTAGACACTACCTACTATTGATTATTATCACTGCTTACCTCTTTATCTTTTCGTTTCCTTCAGAGTTACTTCAATATTAATGCAATTTTCTCCATCACCTTTGATAAGTTATACTTACCAGGTAATAATGTATTTCAGAACGTTACAACTAATAAGCATGACAAAGATTTTTGATACTTTAAAACCCAGGGTTTATTTGATTACCTTGTCACCTACTGGGAAAAAGTAGGGGTACAGAATAAAATTTACTCTGTTCTTCTGCTTAGTAGGACACCCGACCTCCATAGACCACCTTCAAAAAGGGCAGGAAGTTGAAGCCATCGAATTCTATATCAAGAATGTTCACACTCTTGCTATTTCTTTGAACATTGTAAATGTACACTAGGCATATTTCCCGCTGCGCCTGAGTGGATATTTATCACGTCCCGCTCGAGCAGCCTCGTAATGTATGACAAAACTGTTCACACGAGACACGAGGTGTCTTAAGTTGTGCTAGTTATGTACTTGTTTGATTCTTAGTGTGTGTATTTGCTTAGCAATCTCTCAGTAGCGGCCCGGAGTCCGGATTTTATACCCGGTTGATGGCAATAGGCTTGCCGCCCATTAAAACTTGCGAAATATGGCTGTACTAAAGATACACCTCTGCCCAACCCCTCGGGGTATACAGGCGTGCTGCTGGAGTATTCGCTTAACTTATTGAAAGTCTTTGATAGCTATAATCATCTATCTGCGAAGACTTTAGACCCTTAGATCATAGCGCTTTTAACGTGCAAGTCTTTTTACATTTTTCTCACATGCATAATTTCAACATGAATGATGTAACAAATATTTTGATTTAAAAGAGTGTCCGTGGAGTTTCTTGCCCGTTCTTCTCCATAGGAACCTACTACGCTTTGGAATGGGGAACAAGCTTCATCTTTCTGACTGACCGACCCCTTGACAATTCAAAAGTGCCTGTAATTGGTTTATTTGAAATAAATGCTTTGAGTTTGAGTTTGAGTTTGAGCAGCCAGAGGATGTCCACTGCAGGACATACGCCTCTCACCATCGATCGTTCCAAGTCTTCAATAAAGCATAGGTAGGTACTTTTCTTGTTGGGAAAAACTACCATGGGTTGTAAGTCTTTGATTTTAAGATTTCAGATCGACAATGTAGGCAACGGAACTAAAGCCATCGGTTTACATATTTATAGTCCTTGTAGTTATGTGATTTAAAACAGGGTCTGAAACCGGTATGATTAATACGGTATTTTTTCGGTTACAACATTATTTTCTATTTTTTCAGGTATTTTTAAAGGTTAAATGAAATGAAATTAAATTAAATTAAATTAAATGTATTTGCAAGAATTGTAGTACATTACAGATGGTCGGGTTTTTTAATAGTTTCTAAAACAATTCGCTAAAACTAGCATGCAAAATTACAGTACATAAATAAATCAATGAAGCTAATAAAATTAGAACACAAATCATAGATAATATAAGCTATAATGTTAGCTTAAATTGAATACAACCAGTATTAATACCGGTTACCGAAATAAACATGACCTCTATCTTACACGTGCTGTCGGCATTAGTCAAAGGGTGCGCATCTCCTGTGTGTGAGTAACCGGTATTATAAGGGTAACCTAAATGAACTGATATGTTTCTTCTTCTTGGGTTACACAGAAAGCGGTAACCTTAGTTGTAGAAGTAACCTAAATTGTTCGATACCTGTATCGTAATTTATAAAGGTTATCGGTTCCTGGTTTAGTAAGTAAAATTTTATTTGTTTAAACATGGTGTACATAATAAAGAAATATAGAAGTTCAAACATGTTCAGCCGCATATCGTGGCGTACAAATTGGCAGGAAGAGATGGTACATAAACCGTGATAATATCCATCAAAATTACATTATGCAATTATGTGGGTAGGTACTGATTAAATCATCATTATTCATTAAAGATTAGGTATCATTACAATTTAGCAAGCATATTTTTTTGATAAAATTAAATGTCAAGTAGTCATAAATTAGTCAATAAAAATATGAATTACTATCTTTAAAATACTAACTTCAACAAAAATAATCGGATGTCATGCAAACGAACACTTACACAATTTCTTCCTGCATTCTCAAGTGAATTCAAAATCATAAATATAACATCATTTAAATAATCATGTTTGCATTTCCATCAGATTTGCATTAACAGATAATTTACAACCAAAACAATGTTTCATAATCTTGCGTAACCATTATCAGTGACTACTGTGACAGCTTTAAAGATAACTATTATGGATAGATGGATAGAAATATATAATGGATAGATCGATAGATCCGTTTGGTTATAACAGTAATAATTATGCAATGTTTAATATGTTAATGAAACTGGTTGAGAATAAATAATGACGGATTGATTGATTTGAAGTCGTGTTGAAAACCGAAATTAACATTTTGGGACTAGGGATGGTAGCGTTCAGAAAAAAAAACGTTTTTTTTTATTGAACTGTCATAGTTTTTAAATTACAACTTGGTGAAGTTTATTAAGTTCTGTAAATTATATACACCTTGAAACCCAAGTAGAAAAGTTTAGTTGTCAACAAAATACTTAAAAGCAACGACAATCTTCTCGTTTCCCAAAATGGCGAAAAGCTTGATTCCTATCCACAGACTCTACAATTTTTTTTGCTTTATTTATAGCAATCATTTCAACCTTGTAAAATAAAGGACCGTATTTAAACCCTGTTATAGGATCCAGACGATAAGTATGTGTTATTAAACTTATGTATAATGAATCCGGGTCACCTAAAAAACTAATTTGAACGTTTACCAGACACGTGCTCAAAATCAAAACGATATGGGTATTAACTTTTTTAGATTAATTACTATGCTGAAGGTCAGATGCTTAGAAATAGTTCTATCATTATGATGATTAGTCTGCAACACAAAAACTGTAAATGCAATTTTATATTATATCAAGCTACGTTATAAATAAATAAATAAAAATCTTTATTGCAGACCACATGATCCATAAAAAAACTAAAATAATAACACATAAATTAAAAACTAGAATTAAAAATCACAAATTATATTAATAGATATATAGTATACTCTTTATTATGTACACCATAAAAAATACAGACATATTTCAACACCTAATATTGTCTAAGGGGCCTCTGTGAATTGGTTTCGGGCCCTCGTACGCCTTACGGTAAGGTCCGGGACCCCAGGGTCCTGAGAAATGTCAAAGACACAAATAATAATAAAATTAATAACAATTAATATCAGGCTGTGAGTGTCTTACAACTGAATATTTTTCTTTACAAAATATGTTATGTGCCTTTTATTTTGCCCGGTTGAGTGCAATAGGCTCGCCCCTATTACATGGAACTTAAAAATAACTGGCGAAATGTGCGTGTACTATAAGGTCTACTTAACCCTGCGGGATATACAAGCGTGTGTACATGTTATGTGTTGTTATGTTATGTTTATAATAACTATTAATCTGGAACTACGGCTATTGAAATTACCCACTTTTACCGCTTCATTCTTTTATTAGTAACTATTGGTTTCACAAACTATCGCCCACCTGCTAAATAGGTGATCTCGGCATCCCTGAGTTGACAAGTAATAAAAATCGGAATTTATTACCTCTGGACGAATTTCCATGTTATTTAATTAACAATCTTTATTTATAACTGGTAAGACATGATTTCATGTATCAATAAAATCGATCATTTGATATTATGACTAGTAAAGATTTTGAATAATTTATTTTATGATCATCAAGTTTTATAACTTATGTTTAGCAAGATATTCTCGGTATGGTTGGTAAGGTATCTGGGTTATTACTCATTGTAATCGGTTCTGAGCTGCGTTGAGCTGGTTGCTGGTTACTTGTGCTCAGAGCTGGTTTTTGACTCAAGCACGGTGTTTACTTGGTTCACTTCGGTTCTTGAAAGCCTAGTGAAATTAATCTGTCCTGACTTTTGTACTTCATAAATCGTCAAGTGATCTGATTGGCGGTTGTTTTTCAATAAACCAATCACAGATAATGACATAAGATTTGGCAGAGAATTAGGTAGGTAGGTGTTTCAGAAACTGAGTCGATGCTGAACTTACAGAATTATTATCTGAGTATCGAGGAACGTAACTTTACGATTGACGAGAGATACAGTCACGAAAAATGCAATCTCACATCCTACTAATCCTACAAATATTATAAATGCGAAAGTTTGTGAGGATGTTTGTTACTCTTTCACACAAAAACGACTGAACGGATTTGGATGAGGTTTGGCACACAGTTTATAACTTGGATTAACACATAGGATAATTTTTATCCCGATATTCCCACGGGATCGAGACTTATGCGGGTGAAACCGCGGGGCGCTGCTAGTTCCAAATAAAATATTCCTGTGGTTTACAAAATGTATTTACCATACATTTGTATGTAACCTAGGACAAAAAGATTCATAGTGTATCTTCTACGTGAATCGTCTATTGATTAACTCCATACATTATTATGTTCCATACAAATAATATGATAATCTATGCAAAAGCTTTTCGTCATTGATCACGATCGTGGCATTACTTAATGATTGATGGACATAATAATACATTATGTAATGGCAGAATGTTATGTTTAAACATACCTATCGTCATATTCACGTGAGAACGTTAGCTATATATGTTTAATAAACATTTCTTGGTAGAGTAGATTTTTTTTTCTATTTAAAAACTAAAGTTCTTAGTAATTGATTATAGTCCGAGAGCTGTTAGACATTTTTGGGAGGTATTTGAGGCCCGGGCGTCGTCGTGGCCGGGGCAGGCTAAAAAATGGCGTGACGATTTAGACTCGTTCCTAACCGATTGGCCGAAGAAGGCACAACTCAAGGAGGACTGGAGAAGTATGGGGGAGACCTTTGCCCAGCAGTGGGACAACATAGGTTAATATAAAAATTAAAAATATTGAGGCACGATGAACGCCTGTCTGCGGAAGTATTCACTCCATAAATCATCTTTCACACAGTCCATCCATCGTTTCTTTGGTCTTCCCCTTCTTATCTTTGTAATATTATAAAGAGAACATTGGCACATGGGTAGACTATGACCTGAATTAGGACATAGGATACTTTTTATTCTGATCGAGACTTATGCGGGTGCAACCGCGGGGCTCAGCTAGTTTATATACCATGTTCCTCAAATGACGTAATGCCTTTTTTGTTATCTTCGTGATGTTATCAACTACAAACTGGAGCAAAAACATGATGTATTATTATAAGCACACCGGTATATCAATCAGAGGTAGATCTACTTTTTGTGAAGCTCAAATATTGGCGCAAAAAGTGATCTTGAACCGATTGAGTCATTGAGGCTGTACAGTTAATATAGTATACACTATAGGTACACGTAATATACAGGGATAATGGTATGTCGGCAATTCGTTAAGGGGATGTAGGAGAGGTCATTTGCAACCAAATGACCTCTCATGACCCCTATGCCAATGTCAACCATTTTCGAGTAATTTGACATTTTATATGTATGAAATTCAAATATAAAATGTCAAATGACTCGAAAATTGTTGACATTTTGGGTGAAATTTTGGACACCCGTAATGAATTGACGACTTAAAACGAATAACCAATAACTGGGATATTAATTCGATTTTAATGCTATAGTGTAGGTATCTACATAATAGATAATATAATATGTAAACGGCTTATTCCCAGAAGCTCCAAATAATTTTATTCCCGACGGCTCCAAATTAAAAAAGCAATATAATAATAATTAATAAAAACCTTTCCCATGACGTCCAAAGACTTTAAAGTACAGATTGCACAAAAACAAATTACCAGAGTAATGCGACAATGTCGAACCTCCCGTCCGCCGGAATAAAATTATTTGGAACTCCTGGGAATAAGCCTTATAAATACTATCTCATGCACGTTAGCAGTGTGGTCGCTGTCACTAATGTCAACTGTCAGTTCACCACGAATGGCGGGAAACGGTTGAAAGTGTCGCGTGCCTGTACAAGAGGCTTGGTGTGGTGATGCGCCAGTTTAGTGATGTACTATTCTATTTATATACAGAATCAACAGGATACTACAGTTACAAGAACGCCCGTGAATTAAACAATTTTTTTTTTTTTTTTTTTTAATTAAGAAGGCAAAATTGGTCTAACTTGTTTTTGGGACCATGTTGTAAATCTCTGATTTGCTGTCAAATCTTCTATAGATAAGCTTTTGTGATAACAACAACCCAGTAACTGGGTTGTGAAGGTCAGATAGGCAGTCAATCCATGTAAAATACTGGTATTCAGCTGCATCCGGTTAGATTGGAATCTGACCCAACAAAGTTGGGAAGAGGCTAGGCAGATGATATATTTTGTGATAGGTCCTTAAATACCACAACGCAATGGCCACGCATTGATAAAATGCAGCTTGCATTATTTAAAGTAATGAATTATACTAAAAATACTTTCTAAAACAGTTACACCTACTATCCTGTTTACCCCTAACAAACATGACATTGCATTTTCAGCTACACACACATTTTCACTCATTCCGCATTCTTAAACACACGCGATCGCGAAAACCGCTAATTGGATTATGGAACACGATTAGAAATCGATTAACAGCTGCCTTACTGTATAATATGTACTACATTACCGCATATCTTCACACAACACTACGATAATTCACAGAGAAGTACGCAATGGATTTGAAATAAAGAATAGTGTTGCGAGAATTCGAGTCTCCTGGTATAGGGAAAGCAAAACAGTGTGACATTCGATACCGACTTTCGTTCTATATTTGAAATAGAAGATTTTTAGCGATTAATCTTTTAGCGGAAACAATATGAATTATTTTGTGTCTGAATTTTGTTGGATTATGTTATGTTTTTTGTTTTGTTTGCTATAATTATTTAGGCCTGTATTCTCCCAAGGGGAGAGATGTGTATTATTATTATTACAGCCACATTTCACACATTTGAAATCCAATTATGTAATAAATGGTGAGTTTATTGCCATTAACCAGGCAGGGACCCAGACCACGGACTGCTACTGAGAATTCCCTTATCAAAAAACCAAAAAACACTGATTTTCTCGCAAGTCATGAGACTATCACAGAACGAAAGTTTAAACATCTTTGTAGTTTCTTTCTTAAATCATCTTAGAGCTGCAGCTTGTCTGGCTTGTAGGGAAGAGAAAGATTTATGAAATGAAACCTGCACGAGAGTCCAGGAATAGTCACCACGGGGAACCAAACCGTAATAGAATCCCTACAGCTATGAACCTAACAGACATCGGTTAAAAAGTAAATGTCAGTACCTACCAATGGTTTTTCATTTAGGTTGTAACTTAATTTTTTTACCAAGCTATACATGACAAAAGGGGTCTCAAGTTAAATAAAAAGGAACGTCTTTACACTACGAACTATTTAATCATACTAAAGAAAGAAAACACTACAGGTCACTGCTACTAATCTTAATTTAACAGTTTTGTTTATAATACGCTTAGCTTAACCTACACATAACTACATATAAGTGTGGCTGTATAGCATTGTCCAACATGAAGATCATACATTGTGGAGTGGTGAAATCCCAGTTGAAGCTCTCTTTGTTTTTGTACACGTGACAAAAAAAAAATCTTCTTGTTTAATTGACTTATAATCAGATCCCAGAAACCACTATAATACTATGTACTAAAGCGTATTAAATACTCAGAAAAACCCATCTTAGAAAGTACAATCACGAATGTTTCCGAATTCGATATGAATCAAATTAAAATGACAACTCACGGTGTCGGGAGATCTAAGGAGCCGCCTGCGCCCGCGCACCTGTCACGTACGGTCATATAACTATGTAGTGTCAACCGCACGTCCAGCAACAGCATAGAATAAGTAACAGCCTTTAAGTGGTAGCTGTAAGGGCGCTTTTCGTGGTTTAAAAAAAAATGGTATTCAGCTGCATCCGTTAGGTAAATCAGGTTCCTGGAAACCGACCCCAACATAGTTGAGAAAAGGCTAAGCACATGATGATTAAACTACTAACGTGCGGTTGAATGTACATAAGTAGGTAGGTATAGTCCCGTCGTTCATACTTTTTTTTTTAACCACAACGGGGATGCTCTTGGCCTGAATCGCACCTGATGGTAAGTGATGATCAGGCCGAAGGTGGAAGCGAGCTTCCCCCGGAATCCTCTACCACAGAGGAACAGGCTATCTTACCTCAGACTACAGACTGTCAATCTTGCTGACAGCAGAGTCATATTTTGCTGGCAAAGGCCGTAAAGGCAGAAAAACCTGTATTTTAACTTCATGCATCCTCCCCTATTTTCTTTGTCTTCGTCGTTATCGCTATAATGCCTACATTAAAACAAGAATAACTGCAGCGTTGATCTACTGGTTGCATTACTGCTGAGCATGAAGTCCTAGGTTCGATTCCCGCGTCGGGCTAAGTATTATTGGGTTTTTCCATCTAGGATTTCTCAGTTGCAGCTCGCCTCCTATTACATGGGACTTAAACATAACTGGCGGAATGTGGTTGTACTATAGGTACATTTCTAGGTTCCCTTCGGGGAATACAGGGCGTGATGTTATGTAATGAGGTTATAGATAATCTCGTTGAAAATACTCTTTTTTCATTTAAATAACTGCTTTTCTCCTCATCGTGACGACCGCCGTGGTCACTATAGTGTTGTAAAGGTGCCGATAGCGCGTCTGCACGCACCGCTCGTTATGTCACCAGGACGTGCGTAAGCGCAGGCGGCGCGTTTGATGTGCGATATCCTGCAATACTGTCACATTATTTCTAGAAAATATTTACAAATACTACCTGGGGCATGCTGGTTTCCTAGTACTTGTAATTACTGGTCAGTTTAAATTTTAATTAAGGTTTAATATGGCTTGGCATGTGTAACTTTTATTTAAGCATTATTTATACGCTTGCTGAATTAAATAACAATAATTCATCGTTTATTGCAAACACATTGAATTGAAAAATATAAAAGCACAGACATCTTAATTATCGATACAATTCAAGAAATAATTTATTTACAAAGCTTTTTAAACTTTTTCTATAGTCCGACAATGTTCTTAAAAACTAAATAAAACAACATAAAAAGTTCAGATTGCACGTTCGACACACCATTATGTTGAACCCACAAGAAGCTAACAGCGAGTCAACAGAAGCATTCTACTTTGGACAAACATAACTTTGCCATCAATCCCACTCTCACTACCTCAAAAACTCTCCTTCTATTCATTTTTCAAACTGCACGATCTAACATTGTCAACCAATTTCAAATATGCGGTCAGCACCGAACTTATGACAAAACAAATAAAGGTCAATTTCAATTGCCAAGTTGGTACATCAAACTTGTGCTCGTAACGGTCATCTACCTCCTACGATATTATGTTCGCCTGGTAACGGGTGTAGTTATTTGCTTTAGAAAAAAAAATGTCACGATCTCAGTACTGTTACGATCATTGATTTTTTTTAATAAGTAAATTGGCTTGCCCTTGGTATACGGGGACCGTATATGGCTATCAATTTAATTGAAAAACGGAAAGAAACATTCATGTTCTTGCTGCAAAACTTCTAAGAAGTCTCTATTAACAAGAGCTTTTACCGTTTGAATTTGTAGCAGTAACGTGTTGGATTAATGTCACCATTTGTGGCTACACAATTGTCCATGGTGGTCAAATTCTATGATTATTTAGGCTATGGTTTGAATCGACGAAACTCGCACTGGGTTTCTGAATGACACGATGAACGCAAAAGTAACCAACACGATTTCAAATCTTAAAAGGCCAATTCCCGGTCATATTTTATTTAAATCGTTCTAAATCTAGTCGCAATCTCTTCTCAATGACAACCGATGCCAAAAACTTATTAAAAAAATAAAAATATATATGTAAAAGTAGTAAACTAAAAATATACTTATAAGATAAATTAGAGGCATTATTGACAGATTGAGATTAAGATTAGAATTCGAACGATTGGCTTATTGTCTAGGGGCGAATTTCACCAATGAAAACTGAACGCGATCAGCTCATAAACCACGTTTAGGAGGTGTCAGTGTCATTATTTTCTTTGGAATATTGACACCGATTTAGATGGGTTGATCGCGTTCAGTTTCATTGGTCAAATTCGCCCTAAATGTGTGTTTTATGTAATGCGCGTTTTGGTTTGTGCAGAATAAACAATTTTTCTTTCTTTTTTTCTTCTTTCTTAAAAATACGTAAATTGCCCCTCAGGTTACCAAAAACAAACAACGGATTTAAATTCAATACAGAAACTGGAGGGCTGGCTACTGAGCAATCATCATGGCTGTTGAAGCTCGTCGTCCCTCATGAGAAGAGGCGTTTTCTCTGCCAACATTTTTTAAATTTATTTATTCAAAATCTGTATTAACAATAACATACAAATAAAGTCTGCCAGACTGCATAACCAGGTTGTCGGCAGTTGTTCTCGTCTACAATGGATTACTATTGAAAATTAATGTGCTAAAACTTAATACATTATGATAAGTAAACTTACAAATAATCCATCTACAATCGAGATGTAAAAAAAAAAACTCACTTTTTACAAAAGTGAGTTTTTTTTACATAGTTAGTTACAGATTCATTTTATGATCCAAAAACTTGACCATACTTCGCAGTTCAATTAATTTCTAACTACCACAAAATTAACCCAATTTCTTCAAACTACCAAATTACTAAGTACTTTACCTACTTCTAAATCCGAGTACGGTACTTGCAAATCATATCTTAGCCTTCACCCATAATTCGCCTGATTACTGCAATCGGTTTGTCATTACCTGTACGGAATGTCATTTGGAAAGCATATCTGGGGCAGATTGATGTGGTCTACTTGGATACTTACTTCGAAAGATATAATTGGGTTAGTAAGTAGATACTTCTGTTGAAGTCGAGGCTATGAGAGAACGATTTTAATATAATCTTTATGGTTAATGGTATAATTACTGCTAAGAATATAACATATAACATCGCGCCTGTGCCTTCAGTACACTCACATTTTGCCAGTAATATTACTGGTAATGTGGTAAAATAATGTGTGTCATCATAATTACTATGCTTGTTCAATTAATTGCTCGATAATTCTTATGCTACTGCCCATCGCTTTACGGTTTACTTGCTTTTTTGAAATGACCAAATTATCACTTTTGAGATCTTATCACTTTAGACCACGAAAGAGTAACAAGGCTTGCAAATTCATTTTCGCAGGATACTATTTAACAACTGCCATTAAAAACAACTCAAGGATATCATCTATATTTTACCCATTTATATCTTATATCTATTATAAATTAAATTCGCTTCCTGTCTGTCTGTGTGACCACGTTATTCTTCTAAACTATACAACAGATTTTGATGTGGTTTTCACTATCATTTTTTTTAAATATTCCTTAAGGTTTGTATAATACTTTAAACTTACTTAATATAATAAAGTAAAAATATAATAAAAATATAATCTCGATCTTTTGTCAAGTCATGAAAACCGAGCGAGGCAGGGGCGAGACGCTAGTCGCTATAAAGTACACTCACTGTATCTAAAAGCATCAAATAATATTGACTGCAAGGAAGCACATAATCCTTTACACGTTCTAAAAGTTTACCTTGACATTTTTCATAAATAAATGAAACAAGTACAACCTGCTACAATATCTATGATCTCATACGTTAAGAATACAAATACATTAAAACCTACTAGCTGTTGCCCTCGGCTAAGTCGGTGTGTATTTTGTATTTCATCATATTTTCATACAAATATCCATCTAACACGCGTAGCATGATAGCCATAGGAACGGGTTTTCTACGTATTTTGTCGACGGAAGAATAGACAAAATGACAGATTATGATTATTTTTCTGTCATTTTGTCTATTCTTCCGTCGACAAAACCCGTTTCTATATTGGTCATGCTAAGCGTGCAGCCAGGATGAAATATAGCCTAATATCCCTATCCAGGCCCAGGCTTTGTCATATTTCAGATTGATCTGTTCAGTGGTGCATACATAAACTCACGCCATCTTCCCATGGGGGTAGGCAGAAACTACAGAACGCCTGCTACGCTCCTCCTTACATACCTACTCCTTTTGCGTAGTTAACGTTCATACATCGGTTCTGTGGTTTAAGCGTGTGATGATAAGAGACAGTTAGAGAGACACGAGTGGCATCCACATTTATAACTAGCTTCTGCCCGCGACTTCGTCCGCGTGAAATTTCGGCCCCCGGCCCACCGCGTCGCATCCCATCGCCCGGCCGCGCTAATACTTCGTTTTCAATTAACGTTATTTCTGACTTTTTCGTTTTGCTCGGCTCCTAGGGGCCGTAGCGTGATGGTTTATAGCCTATAACCTTCCTCAAGTATTGGGCTACCCAAAGCAAAAATATTTTTTCAAATCCGACTGGTAGTTCCGGTGATTACCCCCTACATACAAACAAAGAAACAAACCTTTATAATATTAAGGTATAGATTAGTGGATCAGCGAAAAAGAAATCGTTAGCGTCGATCGTGTACTACGCTTTCTGAATTTATGTTTCGACCCTTTTTTTCTAGTGTTTATCAGTGGAAATTGTAAATGACCTTCAACTTATTATTGTTTAATAACACAGTATAAGTTTGCTGTAAGTTTGCTGTAAGTACTGTAAGTTTGCTGTAAGTTTGCTGTAAGTTTGCTGTAAGTTTGCTGTAAGTTTGCTGTAAGTTTGCTGTAAGTTTGCTGTAAGTTTGCTGTAAGTTTGCTGTAAGTTTGCTGTAAGTTTGCCGAATAAAATAATAATAAAATAAAGCACTGTAGACCACTTTTTCTTCTCTTTTGTGTCACCTGAAACTGACAAGAACTTACCTGACACCGTGGTCAGAATACAATCAACAAGTTTCTTAGCAGGATTGACTGCCGAGATTGAGCCGGACGCAGTTAACTATAGTACATCGTGTTAACTCTTTAAATGCACCACAGCTTCTCCCATATTTTCCCGAGATTTATGAAGGAAGTCGCCATTCAGCTAAACAACTAACAACAAGCTATTATGCGTCAGTCCAACACAAATATTTTATTCATACAAGTTTCCTGTACTCATTTAGCCGGAACATTAAATAAATTAATACAATAGCATGCGTCGTGTAACTGAAATGTCGGGAATTGTAAAATGTTCGCAGTTAAATCAAAACTTACGAAGTCCCAATAGCACGGCTTGGTTTCCACTTCTATTGGATTCATTCTCATACAGTCGGTGAGGAAAGTGTTTCTTTATTAATATCAGTAAGTGCCTATATTCTTGAGTCTTGAAACACTGATATTTAGCTGCATCTGGTTAGACTGGAAGGTGGAACGTGATTATTATGTAGATGGGCTTAAAGGGTAAGCATTCTTACGGCTGAAATGGCTCATTTGAAACTAAATCTTATTTTCAAGACTATTGAAAGAAAAAGAAAGAAAATACATTTATTTAACACAGACCAAAAGGCACACAATATAACATACAGCAGATAAAAAAACAAATAAAGTACCTACGATTTAAGAACGAGAGGCAGTGGTGATGGAACGGAATCGTTTCTCGAGTTAAATTCCTACGTTTTGGGTTTGGAACAAGCCAAATCCATCAGTGGGCAACAAATAACTGAATTGATTAATTGAATTGGGTGAGTGACATAAAAAAACATAATTATTTTTAGCAAATTTCCACCAACTTCTTCAATTAACTTATCAAAACTTTCCGTATTACACCCACCTATGAGTTTATCTCCTTCGGATCGTAAATGTTCCAAAGACTTTTACGCCTGTTACATTTTAAGGGCAGGTAAAGGATATCAGACAAGTGTCATTTATTTAAATACCTTCCTACTAAACATGTAGTTAGTACAACTTTGTTCCCGACATTTTATTACACGACCAGCACCGCTCAGAATAAATTAACAGCAATTGACGCGTTTAAGCTGCATTCCGATGTGGAAATTGAAAAAAAAACACTGAATTAGTTACTTAATTAAACTGTTTCTCTTAAATGTGTAGTTAGAAGGTATCCTTATTAGGGTCGACCGGTGATTAAAGATGTAACGGGAAGGAATAACGGATTAAACCTATCCTTTCTATATTTGGAGGCGTCATGGTAAGACGCTTTTAGATACACGGTGATAAGTGTGTCAGTACACAGTGTTGTCATCTGACATTATGTTGAGCTGAGGCCCTTTTGGCATTATAATCATTATTTTCTGTTTTTTTTTTGTTTTAACGTGTATTTTGCCAATAAACGCATTATTCTTTCTTTCTTTCTTTATAAGAAGGCCAATTCCCATAATTAAAAACGTTCAAAGTCTAGTCGCAATCTCATCTCAGCTACAATTAATGTCAAAAACTTGTCAAAAATGTTGGTAAATTCGAAGTATTTTTACAGATTGAAACTGAGATTGGTATGAGAAAAGTACGGGATTGCCTCTCTGATATGAAGATCACGATTGTGATTTATAAGAACCTTCTTCATTCGAATCAGTACGAGCTAAATATGTATAACTCGTTCTGTCGTAAAAAATATGCAGTCAGCTAGGTTTTTAGCGTAGATTATTGACCAGGCACAAAAATTGGCCTGTCCTTTAAGACAACATAGAAAGAAAAGAAAGAAAGAAAGAATAGTGTTTATTTGGACACAGTTCGTGAAACACATATACAAAAAACAAACAAAAAAAAAGTGAAAATAATGCAACAATATTGAGTGCCTCACGGCTGCGCCAAAAAGGTACATTTCACACATGTGAATATAATTATTGGACAATTTGGGCAATGGTGGATTAAAAATAATAAAATTAATGAGAAGAAGAAACGCTAGTTATAAAAGCAACAGGAAATCTTGGAGTAGAAGACGCATCTTTAGTAGAGGATATAAATGACGATCTCTTTTTGCAAGTTTCGATAAAAATCGAAAACTTTCCTTTTAAAAATAAAACTGTTACAACTAGCTCATCTGTTCCCATGTATTTAAAGATTGCAATTAGGTGAACGAGTAAAACTTGTACGTGTTCCCAAGTGATTTCAGAAATTTGCCTAGAAAACTAACAGGACTGGGCGAAAGCTTGTCAAAATTAATGCGTTTCTTTTGTAGCCGAACTAAAGTGGTATTCCTAATTTCCTTGTACTGTTAGTAGATACTTACTACAATGGCATGCTAACCACACAAGTAAGACTTTGAGTGACAATATTTCAAAGTCAAATTACTTCCACTTAATGTATCTTGCCTCTATCTCATTGATGAACAGAGGTCTTAGACAAAGTGTCATTCTACCAACGAGAACGACGATGAAAAAGCCAAAAATGTATTAATATATTAGAAATATTATTAGTATTAATATTTTTATTTATTCATGTATAGGTATGGAATCCCGCTTAAACCAATCCTATTGAAAAGTGCTGTAGAAATACGAAACTACAGTAAAATATTTATTATCGAGTAAAATGGACCCATAGCTTTGGTAACAATTTACTTATAAACTATGTTAGTAGCTTTTTCAACACACTTATTAGCAGGTGCATGTAGCTGGTTTACATAGAGCAAGATAGGACAATCCAGGTTGTTAGCTGATCCAGGGATGTTGCACGCTTGCGTCTGAAGCCGGCCCGAGGTATTTATAGGTGTACCATTTGAAAAGGTTCTTCAATTAAAACGTTTTTAGTAAGTTTTAATTGAAGTTTATATTTCTCCCGAAATCGGCAAAATTGACACAGATTTCTTCTATGTAGAATTCATATCACGTCTGGAGTTAAAGATACTTCTTAGGCAAGTAACCCATATAAAAATCGAATCAGCCATTTGCAACACGTCAATAAACTTATAAAGAATCTTGAAAACCTAATTACGTTCAACTAGAACTAATTTATTTCCATTAAACACTTTTTTACACGCCATTACGAAAACAGTTATACTAATATCGTGTGGGAACATTTGACAAAGAGCCATTGTTGGTTAGCACTGTCTGGTGTACTGCCCTGAGTGGCTGACATTCGTTGACCTTAGAGACACAGCTATTGTTTTGGCAGAGCCTTAGGGCTTATCTTTTATATTGTCCTGAATACGTTTTGTGAACAAGAGGTGGGTGTCAGGATATCTTTCTGCTGGTGAAATGAAATGATTCTAGTTTCTGTAAATAGGTTTCTACAAATACTTTTACACGTCAATAATACTTTAAAAACCGGCCAAGTACGTGTCAGACCACGCACAATGAAGGGTTCCGTAGCTGGGATGAACTTATCCCAAGAACAAACTTAACATTGTAGTTGAAAAACATGTTCTCCCATACACAATGTATGGTATGGCACATATCCAGAACTTACCGTTTAGCTGGCAGATTTACACACACACTTGACTCTAACAAAAATTTGCACATTAAAGCTTAATATTTCGCAAATGGATCTTTCAATCCAAAAATGGTTTGAACAAACTCACAATATTTTTGAACGACCTTTCCAAAGATACCCCACACCATGGGATAGACGGGAAAAAAAAAACAGGTAGGTACTTAATTACCAAAAAAAATTTTTTTTTCATGATTTTATTTTACTACTTTGTCGGCGTAGTTAATATTATATTGTATACTCATGCCAAATTACAGCTTTCTAGTTCTAACAGTCTCAAGGTCGCAGTCTCTTTTAAAGTCCAGACATAATATTGGTCAGATTATGTGAATACCATCTATCTACGACTAAGATTAAAAATCAAAGTAAAACTTCGATTCGAAACTTGCGATCATGCGTGTATGTTAATTTCCAGTATGGGACGTTGCTGGCCTCACCCAAGAACAAAGAAGGGTGTGGTCTGTTTACTAGTCCACATCATGTCATACAACAATGGGCCACTGATAAAAACCGCTGTACAAAAAAGGGCTAGATATCATCACATAACATCACGCCTGTAATCTCGGAAGAGTTAGGCAGAGGTGTACCTATAGTACACCCACATTTCGCCAGATATGTTTGAGTCCCATGTTGTCTTGGCTAGATGCATTTTTAGTATTTGTGGAAGTTTGGCTAGACTTATGATTTCCGTTTTCTCTACAGCTTTAATCAGGCTTTTCTCGGGAAAGTTACCGTCTACTTTACCGTATACTAGTAAATATTTAAAACATCTTTTTCATAAATAATTACTACGTTAAGGTACATAGTAGGTAATGCATGCAATCTTGTGAAAATAACCAATCACAAATATTATTGAAAACCCATTTAGCTAACCATAATTTAAATTGAAAAAGGAGATAAAAATTATGTAAATTCCTAGCAAATCAATTGCATCTATGATAAATTGCTCTCACACATCATAGTGATGGGAAAACCATAATTTGCATCTGGTATCTCGGTACCAACACTCGACATAAACATTATGAATTAATAACTTCCTATCGAGATCGATAAAAAACTGGTTCTAGTGATCGCCCCAGAAAATTGATCTCGATTCATATCGATCAAACCGCGCATGCCTCATGCAACGGTTTTTGAGAGCTCCAGTTATTTTTTAACGTGGGAATGGATTATGTTTGGCTGCTGTAAATAAAAATAAAGCATAATCTTTTGTGGTAGATGCAGAGAAAGGTTATTGGTTAACAATGGGATCATAAGAAGTTACGTAAAGTAAGAAAGAAAAAATAGGTCAACAACTAGCCTTTTGTCTAATATCGATTAAAAAAAACCTTTTGCGTATGCCTCTATATTTTTTTTTTGTGAAATTAGAATTAATTATATCCAGAGGCTTTAAACTATTGTTATGAACTAAAATAAGTAAGTTTAAAGCTACTTTTTCAGTAGACTTTCGAGAACTTTGACTTAAGCACGATTTTTTACGACTGTGTGAGTGTGCCCGCTATCATAGATTTCATAGAACGATACCTATAGTTTGTCTAAGTATTGTGTTTTTGACTCTGGTCTACAGCTTTACAGACTCAGGCGCAACTCCGAAGTCTGAAGGTGTTTATGAATTAAATTATTAGTTTAACGAGGAGATATATTTTATGTGTGTATCAATCACCTCTGTCGGTTCCAATACTAGCATATAACGATGCATTGTCTTTCAGTAGAGATTTATGTCGCAATACTATGATGCATTGCTATAAAAAAAAATTGTACATGTAGGCTAACATTTCTTCCAAATAAAATCACTATAAATTCTGTAGGAGTATATATCGACTGAATACGTGATCAAAGTTGAATTTCATTGAACTACATTTGGTCCGACAAAAGAACTACTGAATTTTTAAGGATTTTTTTAATAAACTAGTGTAATAATTATGTTATGGGTATTACATTATAATTAACTAACAGAATTTTCATTGGAATTATACCGTGTCTTCATAGTTCTACTACTACTTTTGTTTTCAATTTTTTTTAGGGCTGTGTTTTCAATCCTGAGATATTTTTATCTGTGGAATAAAATATATTGTGAGAAAAATAAACATAGCATCCTGCCTGTGATCCCCGAAGGGCAGAGGTGTACCTTAATAGTAACACCCACATTTACCCAGTTATGTTTAAGTCCCATGTAATAGGAATTCTGAGAAATTCCTAATGGAAAAACCCATTATCACTTTGCCCAACCTGGGACTCGATCCTAGAGCCTCATGCTAAGCAGGTTGCGTGGCTACCTACTCTAGTTTTTATAGAGTATTTGCAGTAATTCGATAATAATCTTTATGTACTAAATAATCCGTAATAACTTATAAAATGATGAATGCTCTGTATTTGTGATTACTTTTTGCACGGCAATTGAAGCAACAATGAACAGATCAATCTTTATTACAACTTCAACTGATAGTTTTTATTACGAGATATATTTTATTAATGTTTTTATATCTAGATATAATTTCATTGTAATCTTCATAACGTGTCTAAATAAACTCGGCCCAGAAATCGGCTACGTGTTTGCCACCATCACTAGCATCCAGTAGTTTCTCTAACGTGCAGCTGACAGCAGCGCAGGACATGATATTAAGAGTCCCATCGTTTGTGGAACACCACCACGTCTACCAATCTATCCAAGGTGGATTCGTCTATGAATATCCAACTGAACAGATTTTTCTTGCTTTGGCCAACCAGACTCCGGAGCTAAAGTTAAAGAAATTAGTTGGATAAAAGATATCTGTCATAGTATTATAGAACAGTGTATTTAATAAAAAGTTTCGTCGGTATACGTTTTTGACGACAATAAAAATAAACCAGAGCGCATTATTGGTACCTCTTTATATTTCTCACCTACTATCGCAAAACGAATAACATTTAACAGATCCCAATCAATAATTGATGACCTTTGCACGACTTAAAGCTTCAACCAATCTGCCAAGCCGTCAATCAATCAACCACTGGTGAATCAATCATCTATTATCGTCTATCAACTCATTAGCATACCGATAGAATCAAGCCGTCTTTCATTGTCAATCATCTTAATAATATCATCGGTATCGAAGCCTCTCGGAGGGCTCTAGTTTCAGTAATAACAGCCGCACCGGTCGATCAAGTTAAGCTACGTTTGGCGCGGCCGGTTCGTGGATGGGTGACCATCTGTACATACTAAGAACCCTCCGTGTGTCGGAAAGCACGTTAAGCCGTTGGTCTCGGCTGTCATTCGTTGATCTTTTGCAGTCGTTACGGGTCGTCAGAAGCCCGAAAGTCTGACAGCCAGTCTTACCAAGGGGTATTTATTATGGTATGACTCAGTAACTGGGTTGTGGAGGTCAGTTACGCATCCGCTTCATGTAAAATACTGGTATTCAGCTGCATGCGGTTAGACTGGAAGCCAACCCAAACATAGGAGAAACGGCAAGACACATAATGATCGGTATCGGTGCCGACAGACACCGCGCCCATCACTATGATCCGAATATCCGATACCAGATCTATTTCGGCATCGATTCTCGTCCAACTCGATTCTCAGTACACATTGTTCTGATAATGAATCGGTAACGATCGTCATTGTGGTGTCCCAGGAACCACCCATTGTGTTGGTACCGCGAAACGACACTTCCTACTTTAATTCGCTATTGTTCTATAGAATGGAGGTAGGGTTACCAAACTTTCCTTGTTGAAGCATGAATGAATCTTGTTTTGACGTTGTTAAGAGTATGATTGGTGGTGTTGAAATTGATAATGGGAGTTGATGCGAATTTGTTTTGTGAAGAGAAATGGTCCTTGCTTGATTTCTCAGTTTTCATATACCTACGTAGACGTAGTTTCTCTGTTTTCGTTGAAGCGAGTTTTGTCGACGGGAGAATAGATAAAATGACAGATAAACAATCACGATCTGTCATTTTGTCTATTCTACCGTCGACAAAACCCATTTCCACGTTTTTCAGCCATTTCGACATTTCCATGTCGAATCGAGAGTAGTTTTTTTTTTTTAATTTTGAAAATTTGTTATCCACCAGGTTTAAAATGGTAAATAAATTTTGAATCAAAAAATAATAAAT
Organism: Eupsilia transversa; assembly: GCA_914767815.1. NCBI lineage: Eukaryota > Metazoa > Arthropoda > Insecta > Lepidoptera > Noctuidae > Eupsilia > Eupsilia transversa. The sequence goes on from OU611880.1 coordinate 2,081,056, forward strand.
ATAATAATAAAAGTCCTCTAAATATCGAATGTAAAGCCTGAAATATAAAAAGCTTCTATTTTCACCCTAATTTGGCATAAGCGATTGGCTTTCTGTGAATGGGACGCAGGATCGATATTCGCACGGACCAAATACATAGTATTATGTGCATGGCATACAGAATTAGTTCCGAGTCTGAGTAGGTATTTGTAATGTATGTGACTTGTGTCTGTGTGTCTGTAAACGCACCTACGAGCTATGTTACAATAAAACCAATGAATAATTGTGCATTGTTAACTAAACGTATAGCTTTCCTCTGTTTATTCATGATTATTTATACGACACTTGCTAAATGCTTAGGTATGTGATAGATGTGGCTCATGAAGTATCTAACAATAGACTCAGATCTGCACCCTAATTGCGTAAATCAATCGCAATCTGAATCGTTTTGAAACAGATTGCTAATCCATTGCAACATAAGTTAAAAAACATCTGCTCAAATAGATATCAACGGAAATAACGCAATAAATATTGTTGTACTGTCAAAATAAAACAGATTAGTCTTAATCGTTTACGATAATGTGTTATGTAATTAGATATAGTAAAGAATTCACTACAATGTGTATTTAAAAATCCTTAACATTATTTAGTAATTTCCGTTGCATGGCAACACACTTCGAGAATTATTAATATAAAAAACATAAAAAATATATAAAACAAAATTCCTCACTTTAATACGAACTCCTATACTTAACTAAGAAATGCCTCCATAGGTTAATAAAAAGAATATTCAAGATCTACCAAGTTGATAGTTGTTTTTTAAAGCATTGCCCTTTGATAATAACTGCTTATGCCGCGTCGTGTGCGCATAGCGTGAAGCGTTCCATGAGAACCTCTAGGGATGGGACGTGTTAATTATATATCGAGTTAATTTTTCTTTTTTTTTCTGAAGTATTGAGCGAGGAAAGAGTTTTATTATGTGCTCGGTGTGAAATGAAGGCGTTTATGTTAATCATAGTGAGTAAATTCGGAGTTCTACATTATCATGTCGTGTTCGTCTACTTTGCTGGCATTATCTTAGTTATCATTGTGCTACCTGACATCATTTTATATCATGACATTACGTTATATCTTATGGCCAGGTTTTGAAATCAAATAAAAATATGATGGCCATTGTGTATGCAAGGACGATAACAAATAATGCTATAATAATCATAAGAAAATTACCCAAAGCTGCAGGTAATTTTCTTGTGATAATTACCTAAAAATAGTATATAAGTAGCGTAATAGTACTGTGTGTAGTATTTAGTTATAGTGTTTAGTTAGAAGTAGTAGTTATTTAGTTAGTTGTAGTAGTGTGTAGTAATAGTGTAGTAGTTAGACTATTGTGCTAGTTCCCAAAAAATATTATTAATGATTGTAATTCAATATTCACCCATTTGTGATTGAACCAGAACATCTTAATGGATTATCACATAGGTAAGGTTATTTATATTTCCAGTCCTACTAAAAAAAACAGCTACAGTAGCGGCTACAAAATGAGATATTCATCTCATAAAATATTATCTTGAGAAAAAGACTTCAATAAATTACAATTAAGATCTTAAATCGTGATAACATTTAACAGCCGATTAGCTGGTTAATTAACTATTAAATACTTTTCATGAGACTTATAAAAGGTAGCAGTTTTTGAAAAAGAAAATAGTTCTCTTTGAATTTGCCGTGAAGAGTTTTTTATTTATTTGGTTTTTATAATTTTGCAAGACGATTTTAATATGAGAATAAAATGACCGTCATTTTGTGCACCTATATTTATATTAACACCAGTTTAGACTCTTTTTCTGTTTGAACTTCTACCAACATAATTTCACTTTTCCCTTTTACTCCAGATTCCTAAATCGATGGGTTACTTCATGCCCAATTACTGATTATCTTGAAACAAACCGTAAAATTTTTACTCACTTTTATTTACCACCCAACGCTTCAATCAATAACAATTTTCTACGACACTTTCGCTTCCAAGTAATCAATTAAATATCGGTTTAAAACTAATTGGTATAATCGATACCAAAAGAAAGTTGGGTACATCACTAGTCTTATTAATATGCATGGCAGGGTGCAAAGTCAATGTGTTCTTCTTGATATTTATTCATTATTAATGTTCAAATGCTTGGTACCGATGCATTTTAAATGAAAAATAACATGACGTGATGCTTTTAATTATTTATTTAAATATCAACCTGTCGTGGGATAGCCAGAATCCATTGCAAAGAGCAAGGGTGTGACAAAGTGTGCGATTTTTTATTTGTTATAATATATCTCTAATTTGTTATCCTTTTTTTTGCTATACATAACATAAACTCGCTTTCTCCCCATGGCGGTAGGCAGAAACTATAGAACACCACCAGGGGCCTGAGTCTACTAATTTATAAACGTCACAATGGTGTCATAATGGTTAGTTTTTGACAGATTTGCCATACAAAAACGGTCAAAAACTAAATATTATGACACCATTGTGACGTTTATAAATTAGTAGACTTAGGCCCCTGCTTTGCTCCTTTTACATTTTTGCTATACTCTATACATGTCTTATTATATCTTGTTTCTGTCTAAAAGCAATTTCAAGAAAAAAATAATTGATTAGTACCTAAGCTAAAAGTTTAAGATAGTATTGAAGTGTAATTACCTACCTAATTAATAATGTACACAAGTAATCTGTGGAAACGTTTTGGATTGTATATTTACCCATACGTCATACCATACATTATAATTATTGTAACATAATATTGTACAATTGTTTATTTTCCCAAATAAATTAAATGAAAATGAAAATAATGCTGCTTGATAGAATAGCTGTACAAGGCTCTTCGCCGGAACTAACGCCGCTATTTTTTTTTTTAAACAATATATTGCACAAATGTTAACCAACAGTGCCCCCTAGCACCGCCATTTCAGCTGATACTTGACCCTTGATCCTTGTAACAGTGTACCTAACGAGCCATTTTAAAGAAAAACCTATGAAAATAAACTATATAACATGCTCGTGTCTTGTTGACCAAACAAAAACGGGCCTCAAATAACATAACATAATATCACGCCTTGTTTCCCCGAAGTGCTGGGCAGAGGTGTACCGTCCTATAGTACACCCACACTTCGCCAGTTATGTTTAAGCCATTAAGAGGGTTTATTCTGAAAGTTGGCAACGTCGCAAATAGATGTCAAATATTTCGCTGTTTTGATTAATTTGATAATATTTCTGTATGGAAATAAAAAATGTGGCTAATTAGCGAACTAGAATATTGATTATGAAATGCAATAATTAATATCGTAACACCGAATAGTTAGTTTTAAATGTAAAAAAAGTATTTGGTAACTTTCCAAATGCCTTTTTTTCACCTAAAACGGGTACAACATCAAATTCAATGTTATAATTGCAATTCATTATTAATATTCTAGTCAATATAAAACCCAATAATACGACGACCGAATCGTATCCGATCTCCGTAATCGAACCCAGGACTTCATGCTCAGCAGTAGCCCTTGCGACCGGCCGCAAAGTCATTCTAATTTCTCTTTTAACGAAACTTGCAGACCTTCTAAAGGCAAATCAACAAAATGACGATACAGAAAACCTTAAATATTCAGAATCATTACACCGAACAGTTTAACAGAAGCTTTCTTTCACTTTCTAAAAGTTTCGATATAATTATCTGTTTTCAAGTGTGAATTCTACTTGCCTTTAATATCTTGGGATGATTGTTAATAGAAGTAAAAGTTGAATGGATAAAGTACTGACGATGGATAACGAGCTCAGTGAGATGGAAATTAATTTGTAAGAGTAACGTCTTAATCATCGTACTGAGGCCTTAGTGTAAGTTTCCAAGTGAGTAACCGTTACTATCACGTTTGCGTTAAGATTTTTATTCTCACCTTTATATTCTTAGCATTATGATCTATCAGTCAAATCTTAACGCAAACCCGATAGTTACGTTTACTCACTTGCAAACTTACACTAAGGTTTCTGTACTATCGTCTCGTAATTCGTTCGACTTGCCCATTCATGCTTGGTCAATGAATAACAAAGTTACACTTGCTAAATATGGTTCCGTATTGTATCACAAGGAAACTTGCAATTTATAATCATTATTATTAACATAACTTTATAATATTATCGCGCTTTTATTACCCGAAGGATGAAAGGAGGTTTTCTCCGATATTTGCAAGTTCTGTAACATCCATCATAACTCAAGCCTTAAAAAAATGAGCATCCAAGCATTGCTGCTAAGAATTTTATACAAACACAATTTGCTCTACAGTCCCTTAATCAAGAAAGTTCTTCAATCCATATCCATAACATCACCAATAATATTTTTGATATGCCGGGATCCTTCGAAATTCCTTTAAAGCTTAAGCATTTCTTTCACAAAGTGGTAATAGCCGCGACTTACGTCGTAGTTTCAAGCCCTAACAGGCGCTTTATTTTGTGTAAATAATGTCATCACCACTGCTCTCAAAACTGTGAAAGAAAATGTCGGTAGGAAACCGGCATATCCTAGAACCAAAAATTCGAAGACATGTGACATCGGCCAACCCGCACTGGGCCCGCGTGGTGGATTACGGCTCACTCCCTCTCACTGAGAGGAGGCCTGTCTCCCAGCAGGGGAAACATTATAGGCTGATTGCTATTCATAAAATGTTGCTGACATTATGTTATGTTCATTCAAAGACTTCATTCATCCTCCCACCATCCCCAAATTATATTATTTATTTATTTATTTATTTATTTATTTATTTATTTATTTATTTTTCTTCTTATACATATCTACCATTACAGAGTAACCCAATGCGGTAAATGCGCTTATCCTAACTTAATTATTAAACTTACTCTATAGAGTTTATGACTACATGCTCTCCAAAGTTCTACAAAGTTTGCAACTAAATTCAATTCAAACTATACAACACCTATTTTCTTACCATTAATACAAGTAAAAAACCTATATAATATTCTCAGAACGGCAGGTGGTATAAAAATACTGCGACATTGGACATTAAATAGAGTTATCTACATCAGCTATTTCCTCTGGCTACAGCTGCTTCCACGCCATGATAAACTGTTATTTATTATTCTGTTCGCTTCTTTATAGTTTAATGTTGAACAAAGAGTAATGCGATGTTTGTTTTATAGCAAAATAAATGGCTTATGAGGAGGCTTGTAGATCTTGAAATGTTTTGTTACTTTTTTAAAGTTTTGCAGCTAATTATACCCGTGGTAGGTGTGCCTTCTACAATTATTTGTTTATTTAGATAAGTACCTTTTTAACTGACTGCCCGAGAAGGAGGGTAATGTTTTTCATGAGTATGTATGCTTGTCTATTTCTTTGGAACGCTCTGTATCGTCTTGATGGATTTTAATATAATATATGAGATGTCGTTTGATTCGTCTTAATTGAGGGAGTGACATAGGCTATATAGATATATACATTGCATCTCCAAATACAAAAAAAAAAAAACAGAGGGCAAGGTTTTTTTTTAAAATAAATTACAACAGTATTGGTATCAAATAAAAGCTAGTAAGTAAGCTTGAAATAAAGATAATTAAAAATAAAAAAAAACCGACTGCAAAAACATATAACTGAACAGAAAAAAACAAGCACAGCCTGATACTGACCTGCAAATTGCAAAAAACGTAAGAACATTTGAATTTCGCGGGCTAGGGTAGCCCGCGAAATTCAAATGCCGGTATCGTCTTAAATATTCTCGCATTCTCGCGCAATCATCGCTTTCCTACACGGTAAGAAAAAGCGTGAGATAATTTAAGTTATAAATGACATAAATGTCGCTTATGTCGTTATTACTCCAAGTTTTAATAACTCATGAAGGGAAAAGGGCGTCACAAACCATATACATATAATGTTCTTGCATATTAACTGTATCCTGCACTGATGTCTGGTTGCAAATTGAGTTAGATTACTGATTACCTGCACAGCTACTGTAGAACTTATTCTCAGAGGTGGTCTATGTGGTGGGTAGATGTTTTTATCTCCTAGTTCCTTGAATAGAAGACGTTGTCATCGTAACTATTATCTATCATAAATGCGAAACTGAGTTTTTTTTTTTTTAACTATATCGGGGAAGCTCTTGGCCTGAATCTCACCTAATGATAAGTGATGATCAGGCCGAAGGTGGAAGCGAGCTTCACCCGGAATCCTCAACCACAGGGGAACTGCCCCCACTGGGAATTGAACCCGGGACGACACAGGTAGTCTAACCACTAGACCACAGAGGCGGTTTGGTTTGTTTGTTCCGCTTCCACGTCTAAACCAGGGACCGAAAACCAGGTATCGAAGAATTTTGGTTACATCTACGGGTAACGAACCCAAGAAGAAGAAACATGTTACCTCTTTTAGGTTACCTACCATTTTAATGGCGGTTACGCACACACAGGCGATGCGCGCCCTTTGACTAATGCCGATGGCATGTGTAAGATAGAGGTAAGTTTTATTTCGGTAACCCGTATTAATAGTGGTTGTATTCAATTGAAGGTAACCTTTAACAAGTTAAAATTAAAAAATTAAATAACCCCCGACACAATTGCAGGTGATGCTGCAGTATCGGTTCAAGGTTACTATGTTCTTGTAATATCATTGAAGTATCAGAATACTAAATTTCGAATCGATCAGACCTGTGCAAGATGCGCACATCCAATCATCAACTAGAAAAGAGCTGATAATCTTCAAACGGCTGAACCGATTTTCTTGAATTGTAAGCGCGAGCTAAGAACACTCTCGATCAAGATACCTTTCAAACAAAAAAAAAAAAATCAAAATCGGTTCAATCGTTTGGGAGCTACGAGGGAACAGACAGATATACAGATACACAGACACACAGACACACAGATACACACGTTAAACTTATAACACCCCTCTTTTTCCGTCGGGGGTTAAAAATACCTGTAAAAAATATAAATGTCGTCACCGCGGGCGAAGCCGCTGGTGGAAAGCAAGATACAAAAAACTGACATTTCTATAATTTCTAGATCAAATAACTCCGTGGTTCATTTGTCGTGAGACAGTGCTTGATTGTACTCATCATAGTGATCATATCACGAACCCGATGACACTCGTTAGCATAGATCTACAAATGACAGTATCATAACACAATCGTTAGCATGGCTGAGAATGTTATGATTGCGATAGTGCTGTTCTACAGGGTCACAATAGATTAGCTAGCGAAACTCCGCACACTGATGGATATTGATTTCTAAACACGACAACAAATAAATAAAAAAGATAAGTTTTTTTTTTCGGTAAACGAACGATGGTACCTACTTGACGAATGAGTTGAGAAATCGGTGAAGATATTGAAAGCTATCATGTCTGTGAAGTTTAAACTAAAAACGGATTTTTTAAACTGATATTTCAACTACACTGCGGCAGCGGTTAATGACACAAAATAAAATAATCAAATTAATACATGTTTGCTTTATCATCGTTAGTTTCGCTAGCTAATTTAATTTGACCCTATATACCATGTAGGGACGACAGTCAATACGAAAATAAATGAAAGCACTGGTAATACTACTGCGCAGGAGTATTTTATAACCGTCAAATACTTCCTGTTCTATTGTGGAAAAATCACACTGTGAAAATTTATTTAAAGTGAGCTAGAAATGGACTGTCATTTTACCTGACGCTAAGGAATCTAATGATTGACAGCTTCCAACTCACTTCATCTAAGTTTTTACGGTGACTTTTTACAGAATAGCACTACTAAATCCGTACATCGAAATATTTTTTTCAACCCGGTTAAAAAACTAAACAAACTCATTGAAACAAAAAAAAAACTAAGAAGAATGATAATAAAAACAAAAAGTCCTGTACGAGGCCAAAACACCATCAACAACGAACAACAACAGCAAACAGCAACAACAACAACGTCATACAACTGTCAAAGAATGACGGTTGTGATTTGAATGGACATTTTTTGGCTGTTAATTTGTTAATGCGGCAAGAAATTGGTTACTTTTTATTTTTAAGGATGGCGCTCCTTTCATAATTATACATGACTCAAAATCAAAAAATCTAAAGTCATTTATTCAAACTAGGCTGAGAATCAGTACTTTTCGAACGTCAAAATTACATAAGATAGTCCCCCAAATCGCCCCCCCTTCATAATCAAGGAATCATCATGTACCTATCAGGTTAGTCACAACTCACAAATATGAACTTATAAACGCTCAGATCCTCTAAGTAACATTCCCAAGCAAACTCATTTTCATCTCCACATTCCAACACATCTTAAATTCATTCCTCATTGCCCTCCGAGCCTGTAAAACAATTAATCAAATAAACAATTAACACCATTGAATTACTACATAGTTACAAGCATACTCTCGTTCCCACCCTGAACACCGTTACTCTAAAATGATGGACGATGCTGGGCCAGTGTGGGGCGTAGCTATTAGTCTGCCGACCCATTTATAAGATTTGTGGTGACTGCTTTACTTACCCGACCTATAATGTATGTATAATGTATATGTGGGATGCATATGATGGTTATAAGCCATGAACTAATAAGTTAAGAATGTAATTGTCACAGGAAATTATTTGTAGAGGCAGCGGTTGATAAATTGTTCGATTGCCATTAAGACGATTGTTCGATTGTTTGATTGGTCTGCTACATACAGGAATTGACATTTTTCATTTTGGTCATGAATAGAATTGGGTTTGTTGGAATGCATTTACAACAACAAGCAACTACTACCCTTTATATATCCTTTAAAGTACTTCCAAAGTTTAGTTTAGTTTAGTACTACATACGGCCGTTATAACTTAGCAGTTCCAAAGTTCATGCAGACGGCTACGCAGTAACATTTTTTTAGGGACCAAATTGTGACATGAGGCGAGTGTGAGTGAGAGAACATACGCGAAAGTTTGTAGTGCCTATGGTCAGAACTGCCAAGTTATAACAGCCGTATTGTACCTATCTCATTGACTACATCGTCTCAATATTCACACAAAATAATCCCCTATTTGCACGTCACTTGTTTAATGAAAGTACTGACACTGCATAAAAAAAAGAAATGGTAGTAAACCAGTCGGACCTGTTTCTTAAGATAAATGAAAAATAAATAGGCTGACGGCTGTTTATATTGGTTTTATTCCTGGCGGCCGGTTTTTAACTCCGCAATCGCAATCGTTCCGGTTTTCAAATAACATCTCATTGAGCCTGCGGCGCGTTTGATCCCCGGGAAAAGTGTTATAAATCGATTAAAAACAATAAAAGTTCTAAAACCTAAATAACAGTGGGACAATAATAGGCCGGTATTATGCCCGACCTGGGATATTAAAAGCCCGCACTTAGCTGCAAACGACAGTTTTATCAAGATCTATAGTTATATGTAAATTATAATAAAGCCGAAGAGTATGTTTGTTTTTGTTTGTTGAACGTGCTTATCTCTGGAACTACCTACCAGTTGGATTAGAAAAAATCTTTTAGTATTTGATAGCCCAATTCTTTGAGATTCGAAAACGAAATAAACGCGCGGGTGGGCGATGCGTCGAAATACAAATACAATGTGGAGACGACAATACAACAATAATGTAAAAAATATAAATGGAGTGATATTAATGCAAAGGAGTATTTAGGAACTATCAAATAAATCCTAACATTGAAATAAAAAAAGTAAAAGAAAAAATGTTTTAGTATTTGATAGCCCATTCTTTAAGATTCGAAAACGAAATAAACGCGCGGGTGGGCGATGCGTCGAAATACAAATACAATGTGGAGACGACAATACCTACAACAATAAATGTATAAAACATAAATGGAGTGATATTAATGCAAAGGAGTAATTAGGAACTATCAAATAAATCCTAACTTTGAAATTAAAAAAGTAATTTTTTCTAACAAACTAAATAGTAGTAATGCGCCAACTGTGGGTATTGCCAATCTTTGACTAGCTATAGTGACTAAACAGACTGGGAACGTTATAAATATATTAAGCAGTTTAAATTATTGTTGTAGTGTCGTCTCCACTTTGTATATAATAATAAGATTATGATCTCAAAGTTTCATCGTATAGGGGATGTGGATGCGGTGTTGGAATTTGTACAAGAAAATACAAAATTCACACGAACGAAGTCGCGGGGAAGTGCTAGTAAGCCAATAAAACAGAAACTCTATTCAAAACCGGATCCTTCCAGCAATCTTTGTAAGTAATCGCACTATTTTACCTACATATTTACGTTCCAAGACCATTGACAGTAACTGTTTGTTACTTTCGTTGCTAGATTAACTGGAAGCGATCCATATCTGTGGTCAGTTGAGCGAGCTTTTAAACCCTGGCTCTGACTGGTATCTTCCTTCTTGAGCTAAGATTTACCTATCTTTAAACAAGTGCTACAAAGGTAACCGACTCAGCCCGAAGAATTGCAGTGAGTAGGGCACATTGCTCGTAGAACAGATGGCCGATGGGGCCGTAAGGTTCTGGAGTGGTGGCCGCGTACCGAAAGCCTTAGCGTTGGAAGGCCTCTCACTAGGTGGACTGACGGCCTGGTGAAGGCCGAAATCCGCTGGATGTGACAAGCACAGAACTGATCGTAATGGCGATGCTCAAGAGTGGTGAAGGTTGTGCTTTATGCGGATAGAAACAGTTGACTGTCTAAGTTAAGTATGTTTTTTTTAACCTATGTTGTCCCACTGCTTGGCAAAGGTCTCCGCCATATTTCTCCAGGCCTCCTTATGTTGGGCCTTCTCTGGCCAATCGGTTAGGGACGACTCGTCACGCCGTTTTTTAGTATGTATTAAGGAATATCACCAATGATGATACTCACAGCTCTTGAACGCTGTTTGCATGTGCTGATCGCGTACAATTTAATTGATGTTTTTCGCCCTAAGTTTGCGTACTTAATTTTGCATTTAAACTGAAATGTTTTGATTTTCAATAGGTATTATAATCGCCGTTTCATACCTATAGCTAAACTATCTTCATTTGTTTTAATGATGTCTCTAGTATCTAGTACCTTAGCATGAACTTAATGCTTTGTATAATTAGATTACGCGTCAGTAGGTAAGTATATATTTACTACCGATAAATCCATTTCTTCCCAGCTAAAGCACTGTCGTCGTGGTGAATGCGGTTTTTTTTTGTTTTTTGATGTATTTATGACGTTAAAACGGTGCTGATATAAACGCGTAGGGGAAGAGATGGGAATAAGCCTAGTTTGAATAAATCACTAAACTTTTGAATTTGATTTGATTGACAAATAAAACTAATCTCACAGATTCGTGATTATATTAGACATAATTCAGTGTCTATTTTGTCAATAAAAAGGCTATCGTGGTTATTAAATGGATTCATTATTGACTATGTTATACAACCACAATACCCAAATAACCACAGTTTTTTTCACTATAAGACCCCATACCGTTAATAAACTTACGCGATTTTCATTATCTTTCCAACTCACAAAACTGTGTTCTATGCGATAGGAACAAGGTTAGAATTTGGATGGAATTACGAGATAATATCGTTAAGTAAGTGTCGTACGGGACTAAGCTGTTATCGGGGTTTTTATTATTAGGGATAGGGTTTTAATGGCTTATTAACACGAAGTATCGGCCTTAAGGTACGGTTGATAAGTGGTATTCAAATTTGATTACAATTTGATCATTAATTTGACGTAGGTATACCTATTACTGACATGGGCTATACAACTTCAAATTGTCTACTAAGGTACTGTGTGAGCACAGACACTTCACGTTTTGTTCATTCTTGCCTTTCATTCTCCATTTTTCACATGAAGTGAGACGAGTGAACCATTCACTCGAGTGAAGCATTGACTCGACACAAGCAATCATTCGCAAAACGAACAATCGTGCGCGAGCTGCTTCTGGAGAACTTGTTTGAAGAATTTTGATCATGTACCACACTAAAATATTCAACTCAGGAATTATTGTTCGTTGCATACCTTATGCTTTTGCAACGAATGTTTGCAAAACAAATAATTCGTGAAATTAATGCTCGCGGTGAGCTGAGCTCAAAATAAATCAAGCCTGAGACTTGTATGACAATACTACAGACGTAGATAGGTACATACATAGATAGGCAGTACATACACATCCGGCAGTTAGCCTCACTATACCAACCTTGTTAACTGTCAAATCCTTATCACAAGGCTGGTTTTTGTAGTAAACTTGCATCGACACGATAGTGTTAGAAGTTAACAACATTTTAAGAGCGAATTTGTCGCAAACTTTTATACCCAGTGAGTGTGTACCTGAGTCTATCTAGCGAATCATCATAAATCAGCCTATAATGTTTCCATTGCTGGGAGACAGGCCTCCTCTCAGTGAGAGGGAGTGGGGTGCAATCCACCACTTGGACCTAGTTTGGGTTGATGTCACATGTCTTAGAATTTTTGGTTCGAGGACATGCCGGTTTCCTCACGATGTTTTCCTTCACCGTTTTGCGAATAGGTACATTTTAAATTTTTGTCAGTTTTTCCGTACACAAATTATTAGAAGTCAATTTCATTGAATGCCCTTTGGGCCAATACCAGCCCTAAGGGAAACAACTACTGAGAGCATTAATCACTGTAATAAAAGCTTTTTACAACAAAAAAAAAACAACCGACTTTTTTTGTAAAAAGCTTTTATTACAGTGATTAATGCTCTCAGTAGTTGTTTCCCTTAGGGCTGGTATTGGCCCACGCACTTTTTAGTTGTGGTAATTACCCCCTACAAGTTTGAATATCACGACCTGCTATGTAAATAACAGTGGCAGGAATATGTTAAAATATCGTCCATATAGACTAAGTGGGAAAAGTACGTATTAATGAAGCTAACTCAAAAAGTGCTCAAGCAAAAATAACAAAATTTATATGGGACCACCTCGAAAATCCGTTCACAATTATTGACGAAAATATCGACGGACATACACACAAAAAAAAAACCATACTTACGCTACGAATATATAACCTCCTCCTTTTTGGAAGTCGGTTAAAAATTTGCCATTACAAAATGTCTACCTAATTCACTGATTTTTTTTCGTAATTTAAGTAGTTTGGGAATCATTGTTTACAGTTACAGATGGATTGTCTCGATAAAGACACTGTTCTACTTAAGCGGTAATAAAAGGGAAAATCATAATTGTAAGTAGGTAGTATTGACGAAATTACTCAATCGCTGATTGCTTGGTTTGTGAAATGACTTGTTTTTTTTTTTGGATTATGATGTTGTTCCACCCTTTGGACGAAGCAAAAAATGAAATAAAATGATTTTATTTTCTGTAAGTACTTAAATATGTTTGTAAAAACACTTTTAAAACACGTCTATAATATTTTTTAAGTACTAGATGAGGTCGGCGTTTCCTATCTGACTACTCTGAGAAGAAAGTTCGAAACAAACTCAGAGGTCACAGTCTCTTTTAAAGTCCAGACATAATATTGGTCAGATCATGTGAAGACCATGATCACAGGTCACACACTAGGAGCTTCGCTTGGTGTCTGTGTTTTTTGTGTATGTATTGTCGTATTGACGTCATCCAGTAAAAAATTACTGGATGACGTCAATACGACAATAAATTAAACTTCGTACAACTAATTAATGACGTTCTCAATCTACAAATAAAATTCAATCAAATTACGTACATAAATATATCCACTTAGGGCTGATTTTATCAAAGTAACATATCTTTTATCCGTCGAATTAAATTGTCGTCTGACAGTCTTTGTATGGAGAAACTGTCCAAAATTCAAAATTTATTCGCAGGGACTTATAATACTAGGTACCTATAAAAGTTTAATAGAATTTACAAAAGCTACTCGGCTGATTGGAAAAACCCATAGTAGGTTCATCAAAACTATTTAGATTTTTGGAAAAGATATCGTTTTACGTTCGAAAAGTAATAAATGGTTTCAAATACTCCTTCCTCATTCTCCTGCCCTTATCCCAATTTATTTGGGATCGGTGCAACATGTCTTTTTCTTCCATACTTCTCTATTAGTCGTCATCGTGGCAGTCATTCCCTTTCTAGCCATAATTATAATCTTTCACACAGTCCATCCATCGTTTCTCTGGTCTTCCCCTACTCTAAGAACCATCCACATTCTCAAAACTCAAAACTGTCCTACACACAAGTATTTCCAGTGTTTTCTTCTGCATAATCCACAAATAAATTACGATGTAATAAAAGAGTTATGCGATGTAAATAAATAAGACCCTTACAATGGTACCTTCAGAAGGACAGATAAGTAGCATTCCTTAACGCGATCATCATAAAACTCGATGTGAATAATTTGTGACCATCTCGTGATGCGGCCCTTGATAGGGACTTTATAGTGATGTCAAGAAGTATCGAGTATCGATACAATATCGTTTGTGTTGCCTTATTTTTAGAAAAAATCAAATAGGTAATTAGTTGATAAAAGTCATGGTAGCTTTAAAAAAAATACAAACCATCAATGTTTTATGAATCATGTTAATCTGTTTTAGTAAGCAATTTTCTTACTTCAAACTTTACCCCTATTTATTTGCCTTTTTTTAAACCCCCCGACGGAAAAAGTGTCATAAGTTTAACGTGTGTATCTGTGTATCTGTCGGTTCCCTCGTAGCTCCGAAACGGCTGAACCGATTTTGATTATATTTTTTTTTGTTTGAAAGGTGTCTTAATCGACCGTGTTCTTAGCTACAATTCAAGAAAATCGGTTCAGCCATTTGAAGATTATCAGCTCTTTTCTAGTTGATGATTGGATGTGCGCATTTTCCACAGGTCTGATCGATTCGAAATTTAGTATTCAGTTACTTCAATGATATTAGAAGAACATGAACCTTGAACCTTGACTGCAGCATCACCTGGAATTGTGTTGGGGGTTATTTTAATATATTTTTTCTTTTTTGTCTGCTGTATGTTACATTGTTTGCCTTTTAGTCTGTGTTAAATAAATGTATTTTCTTTCTTTGTCTTTCTTTAAGCATCTACAAGTACAAATTGTAATAATAATGGAATGCTTTTTTAGACACTTGAAAAGACACTGCCTCTCGATATCGATATAGCACATCACTATAAAGTTCATCGTAAACACAATATCAAAACATATAAAAATTCACACACGCTATTTAATATGCCACCGACGAAATTCAAGCGAAACTGCATTTTACTTCGGGTGGTTGTCCCAGTTGTCGACCTATGTATAAAAAGTCAAATAGCAATAAAAAATAAAAATAATGCGTGTTTTGAAATTACAAATTATAAAAATAGAACATACATAATATTTTTGTTTTTGTTTTGTTTTAATATCGTTCGTTTTTAACAGATTCAGACAGATATTCTGTAGCGATATGACATAATATGAAACTGCCAGTAAACTCATACTAGTAAAAGTAGCTCACATTTAGCGAAGAACAAAAGCAATTTTCTCAAGCTGGGCTAAAAATTACATCAGAAAAAGTCACCATATTGCGCAGCCCAATCAGATCCAGTCGATTGCTTGGCAATTTATCAGTCTAGATAGCAATATATAAGCAATTTGTCATTACTTATGAATGATGAAACTTTCTATTTCCATCTCGAACAGTGAATGCGAGAAAACAGAGCGTGTCAACTGCGGAAAATGATTGGCTGTGGTAAATTGAACTAGGTATAGCCCATACTTTACTTTCTTATAAAATATTATGTGCATTGCAAAAACTGTTTTTAATTATTGTAGGTACATTCATTATGTCATGGTCATTATGCGAGATATTTTTGTTTTAGAATGTTAAAATGTCATAAAATTAAATTTTGGTAATAATTTTTTTTACCAACATCTCCATCATTTATTTATTTATAAAACTTTGTGCATAATAGAGGTACAAAGGTGACCAATGCTGAGGATAACCATTTTCATCAAAGTAATTACGACTGCATACGTTTAAGTAGTCTGGGCATAATTATGTCGACCAATGATTGGGCACTTCACCCTTCCCATATTTTTTCATCGCTGCATGAATACATTTCCATACAAAATCAATATCAGTACGTTGTATGAATTTAATGATAAATACAATGTTGTAGTAGGTACCAACTTGACGGAAATTATAATAAAGAATGTCTGGCGTAAAGATTACTCATGGTTAGGTAAAATATATTTATTAATATATTTTTATAATTGTTTATCGTACGCAAAATCAATAGGTGTATGACTTAATTTAAAGCCTCGTGCAGACTGGTGAGACGCGATAATTACCGGTTTCGCGTTGCGCCAGTCTGCGCTAATTCTAGAACCGCCCCTGCTTCTCTTGTAGTTTAACACAATGTGGCATCAATCTGCATCACCACTTGCGAACTACGCATCAAAGACCTGACGTCACAAATCCTGCATCGCGCTATTTAAGTTTACCGAGCGATTAACATATAAGACTATCCGACATCATACTCTGTTTTGCATAGAGTCGCAGCATTATGCTGAGCGATGGCCGTTTTGCGTAGATGTGACGCATTTTTTCCCCCAACTTGTTCTTTTTTGTGTTTTTGTTTTTTCTTTGCGTCATGTTTACCGCAAATAAACATATTTTATTTATTTCTTTGTTCTTTCAAGTGTGCCTACAGTTATATACACTCATATTTCGCCAGTTATGTTTTATCTCCGGTATAACTTGCATGGTTTGTCTCAACAAAAATAAGAAATAAAACGCAGGCAAAGCCAAAGGCAAACATTAGGCCTGGAGTTTGTTTCCGCCTTTCTTCTCAGAGTAGTCAGGTAGGAAACGCCGACCTCATTTGGCTTATTTTTAATAAGACTTGTAAAAGTGATTCTGGTACTTATCCTATTTACAGAATAAACGATTTCATTTCATTTCAGACCTTATTGACAAACAGATGCAAATATATTCAAACAACGTGCCATAAAGAATTTTGTTTTCAATTTATAACTTTGAATTACAATATCAAGGAGTAGAATCATATTTATTACAGCAGCGCCTACATTATGCGCGGGAGCATCAATAAAGTCCTTCATGGGAGTAATAGGATAGGGCTGTCTGCTTAAGAATACTCTTTTCAAAAAGTCATTCAGGATTAATTAGACAATCATTTTTGTTAGGTACATAATAGGCTCGCCTCCTATTACATAAGACTTAAGGCTCGTACATACTGGCGCGACGCGACACTGGTAATTGTTCTTTCTACTGTGAAATTTTCTTAGAAATTGTATTGTTAAAGTCGCGTCGCGCTGTCGCGTCGCTCCTGTTGTGGTACGTGTGGTAAATGTGGCTGAAATACATGTAGGTACACAGGTATGTCCTATTAATTGAATTGAAAAAATATGTGATATCTTTGATTTTACTGTAATATTATTATTTAAATGCATTTGATATAATTTGAAACCTGACCACGCTTCAAATTATTTAAAAAATACAGTTTTTGTCTTCACACTAATCAAGTTTCCTTTCCACCATCTGTTGCACTGCAAATGCATGTTTTCGATATTCCAAATCATTCTAAGTTACGGTTACTAGTAAGTAATTTTATTTTATAAACTAGCTGATCACTTATAAAATTAAGGATCAAAGATATTTTCTCAATTTTAGTTTTGCGTTTCTTAGAATTTTATAACTATATCACTGACCTGCCCTACCTTGTGCTTTCAAGGATGCATTTATCAAACACCTGTATCAACCGTCCCATCTGATTATAAATCATGAAGCGCACCCATCCACTAGTTAAACTGTACCCATTATACTGTCCAACCACTAAACGAGCGTAAACTGCCGCAGAATATAAAATAGATTATAAGACTATCTGGGAATAGGTCACACGGTCGGATGATTTTATTTTCGATTTTGCCGCCCAGCTGTGTAGGATCATGCCGACTGGTGAACATTTGTACAACACTCCTAAGAGAGAATCATGTGTGTATAAATCGATTGGTATTTTAATGGTCTAAATGCAAATATTCGGATCAGAACCTTTTGAGGCGGTAACGTGGCATTCAGTATTCCGGATATGCTGTGACGCACTCTTGGAAGCCCGGTGGTCCCAACACTGTATGAAAAGAGCTTAAAACCTACTTCAGGAGCTCCCAATCGACTAGCTAAACAGTTCGCCACGGTATAAGCCAAGTATTCTGTAAAAGCTTTCATGTTAGGACTAGATTAGATTTATGAACTAAGCACAAAACAAAAAAAAAAATGTAATAACAAAATTATTTACAATTAAATTATGGAACTCTTAAATCCATTCCGAATCCAAAGGATTTTGAAAGAAATTCCTAATCTATTGCTTCATTATATTTGAAACATTAGTCTCCTCAACAACGTAAATAACGCAATAAATGTTGGTGAACTGTCAAAACTCATGTCATTGCCATTGTAAGTTTGTAAGTTTGTTACGCAAATACTCCGCTGTAAAAGCTGAGTATTCTGTAAAAGGTCTTCTTGTAATTTGCAAAATATTAAAATAAAAAAACTATACACTCAAAGACGTTTTAATTTCAATAACCAAATTAATTACAATTACATAATGAAGCTTCAAAATCCACACAGATTAACCAAATATAAATTTTGTACTTGCAACTACAAAGAAAATTCCGTTAATCATAGAAATGCGCAAACTGCACCATTGCCACGGCGAAGGTGGTGAGCAGACCGATCACGCTCAGTATCATGCTTATGTCCACCGTGAACAGCCGCCATATTGTGTACTTGAACGGATGTTGGCGGAAATACATCATGGCGTCATCTATTATGTCACGTGTCGTGTCTCCTGAAAAGTTATGTTATTTTTGCTATCCCAAAACGGTATGCACTTCGGGAATCATCGTCTATCTACGGAAATACGAACTAGGGGTGAGGCGTATTTATCGAAACAGATAGAAATAACAGATATTTAAAAATAACAAATAACAATTGTTCCTACCAATATAACTTATCTGTTACGTAAAATAACAGCCCCTCAAGGACTGTTACCGCGTCTTTGACTGTTATTTCAATAAATCAGTCCCCACCAACAGACCCCGTCATTCCTAGGCAAAACTTCGGATACGATTTTCGACTTTAAACGAAAAGAAACAAATAACATATTCAATTGAGATCTAAATACCGTCCGTATATCGTATAAATATCGTCCGTACAACAATAACAGGCTGTTATTTAATAACAGATATTTGGATCTGTAATTTTTTTGTAACAGTAACAGTGATAATAGATATCGTGTTTAACCTGTTACAACCCATCTCTAATACGAACGCGCGATGATGGGATCTAAAGTCAAGTGCACATTATAGCCGCAACAGGCCGCAGCGCAACGCATTATAATTTAAAAAAGTGCGGTGCGGCTCGCCTGTATTATGATAGGCATAAAAATGTACGAAAGCGATGACGGAGGATTTCTGCAATGCGCCCCAGTCAGCTTAAGCCTTAATAGAGTTGTTACTACCACGGAAGTGCTAGTCTATTGTGTATTGCCGTAATTACAAAATTTTAGATTAACAATTCTACGCAATTCCAAATAAAAAACAACATTTTTGAGTGTCAGATCACAATCTGCGACTGGAGTGCGTAACCCGATAGAGAAAAAACTCACTACAACAAATCATGGCAGTAAAAAACTTAGAAGTTTTGCTGCTATCTGTAGGTAGGTAACTTTGTGGTGCGATGTTCGTGCCATTTTGAAAACACGAAGATTACCGAAGCGCATAATATCTTTGCAGGTGTTGGATACCTGGCATATTTCAGCCAAACAAATGGCATTTTTTTGTTATTTGCTTTTTTTAACTTTACATTAACTTACCTCTACATAAAAGTAACTGCTTTACAACACATAATTTCATTTTGTCTATTTCGCTGTTGACCATCTCGACTAGCAGTGCAGGTGACAACGTAACTATGAATTCCAATAAAGCTTCGTATAAAACAATAGAGGTGGTCTGTAAGTTTAAGAAAACCTTTTTGAAGAGTTATTTAAGCTTGAGCGTCGAAACGAAGAACAAAGCTAGGTTTATGTTAGCACTATTTGGCAAAACTTATACGTACGTAATGTTTGCTTTTGGTGCTAATGAAAAAATAAATAGTGTTCAATATCTTCGGAAATAGAAACATTAAAGACAAAAACATCTGAAACAGCAAATGAATTAATTATGTGAATAAACCTACAAAGTTAAAATATAATGAATTTTCTTGTCCAGTCACAATTTCCATTAGTATCCTGCGTACTATATTTGATTGGTACGTGTCAAGTCCGTTCTACAACTATAATTTACCATAAACTTCATTGGTGCATCAGTCTTATGAGTCGTTTTCAGTAAATTCTTGTAAGAAAACATGCTAGATCTTAATTTTTTCTTCAAGACTTCTTCCCCTTCTTTAAATATACGTGCGATTGACAAGTCCTTTTCGAGTTGTTTGCGAAGCATAGCCATTCGGTGCCAAAGCAATTCAAACATAATTATCTGAGTAAAGTTGCACGAAAGTTGTGACATATTTAAAAAAAATGCTAAAGTGAAGGCAGAAAATATGTTAAATAGATCGATGGACGCTATAATGCCATATGAAACATGACAAATTAGTTTTACTAACAATACAAAAATAAAAAAAACACGAGCTAACGGTATTTCTTCATTAAGTTTCAAACGTGGGGTGATTTTTCTTATTTTTTTCAAGAAATCGAATAAATTTTCGCCACTAAAAAGTAAGTTTATGAAAACACTTGTGACGTACAAACTGACTTGAATCACGTAACGGACCTTCACTGGGAAGGTTAAAAGTAATATGATCACCGAGTAAGCGTGTAAAATGATCATAGTAGCGATAAACACACAATACGCTCTCACTAATACATTAACTAGTTTATTGGCGCTAATTTTGAAGTAAAAACCGAAAAACAACCGAATGGACATAATGGTTTTTATGGATACAACTGATGTTATATCATACATTGTTAGGAATAAAATAAACTGTATTAAGTTCTGAAAGGAGTAGTCAGTAGTGAAAACAATATCACACTGACGTGGGTTCTTTATTCTAGGTTACATTCTATTTCAAAACATCATTAGGTTAATAATGAAATTTCATCTATGATTTTAAATATAATATACAGCTACTTGCTATTTTGAATAGCAATTAGCTGTATCAACAATCAGAAATAGAAATTAAATGTTGTCTTGTACTAGACATTAGGCAACTCTTTAATTTCTCAAAAAATCGTTCCGTGAAGTTAATGATCGTGATACCGCAAAAATGACATTTCGGGACATGGCGAAGGTGAGCTTTCGGGAAATCACCAAGTGATTGGTCGACTCTTCAAGTGACCAGAGGGCTGGGCTATTATTAGGCCAAATAATCATGTTAGGGAATGCTGCCAGTCTTTTGGGCACTTTTGCCATTGTCAATTGACGAATCTTTAGATGCCCAATGAGCTCTGCTCCTTTCTTTTTCTTATAGCTTGTGCTATATTTTGTGTTAGCTTGTATATTGTATTTTTAAGCATAGCTCGAACAAACCAGAACCATAACTAAAGAATGTTTCTTTGACTAATATTTGTTGCGCTATCCATCATACAAATACGCGAACTGCACTATAGCCACATTGCAGGACTACCTGCAATGTGGCTATAGTGCAGTTCGCGTATAGAGCAGAGCGATTACACTCAGTATGAGAACAGCCGCCATATTGTGTACTTAAACGGATGTTGGCGGAAATACATCATGGCGTCCTCTATAGCGTAACGAGTGATTTCTCCTGAAATATCATTGTACAACCCAATAAAATTGAAATTTTTATGTAAATCATTAAATGATTTAAATTTAATTTAAAATTGTGTGATTTAAAGATCTTTCATACTTACTTATTAATTATTATATAGAAGTATGGAAGAAAGGAATACGTTGCGCCGACCCCAAATAAATTCGGATGAGGACAGGAGAATGAAGATGATGATGATTGTTAAAAAAAATACTATAAAAAAATGAATTTAAAATAAACTTTTATGTACGTATTTTATATGAATGTTAAAGTAAAAAGTACTTTTTTTTCTAAAATTATAATAATTAGGGATGGGCCGAAATTCGGTTCACATTCGGCTCAACCGAATTTCAGTAGTATGAACCGAACTTCGGCATTCGGCCGATATTCGGTTCAGATGCCGAACATTCGGCACAAGAAAAATAATACCTACTTGCACTATTTTGACTGAAATTTTATAGAATTAGAATAGCATTACTATAAAATAAAATGATGTATTGCACTTACTCATGGTCATTTATTTTAGTTAGGAATATTGTAAGTAATGTAAGCCTTAAATTAAATCGTGACGCCTGTATCAACCGTCTCATTTTGATTATAAATTATGAAGCGCATCCAATCACTAGTTAAACTATACCCATTATACTGTCCAACCACTAAACGAGCGTAAACTGCCGTAGATTATCAAACAGATTTTATGACTATCTGGGAATAGGTCATACGGTCGGATGATTTGATATTAGATTTTGCCGCCCGGCTGTGTCGGATCATGCCGACTGGTGAACATTTGTACAACACCCCTAAGAGAGAAGTATGTGTACAATCGAAATTCAAGAATTAAATGCAAATAATCGGATCTTTTGAGGCGGCAACGTGGCATTCAGTATTACGGGTATGCTGTGACGCACTGTGACACTGTGTGAAAAGAGCTTAAAACCTATATTCATATTCATTTTATTTGCTTTCTACAAGGTAAAAAGATGTTTACAAAAGGCTAGCTAAGATCCGTTATAGACCCTGTCAGGGCACAGCAAAAATTATTGTTAGTGTAGCTAACATAAAAATAAAAATAAACTCAATAACCTCAAAACACTTATTTATTATACAAAACACCTATTTATTACGAGATCATATTTAAAGTTACAAGTTGTTAACAAACCTACTCCAGGAGCTCCCAATCGACTAGCTAAACAGTTCGCCACGGTATAAGCCAAGTATTCTGTAAAAGCTTTCATGTTCTTAGGAAAAGATTAGATTTAAAAACTGAGCACCTGCCAAAAAAATAGTGCATTAACCAAATTATTTATAATTAAATTATGGAGTTCCTAAATCCATTCCAAATCCAAAGGATTTTGAAAGAAATTCCTAATCTATTGCTTCTTTATATTTGAAACATTAGTCTCCTCAACAACGTAAATAACGCAATAAATGTTGGTGAACTGTCAAAACTCATGTCATTGCCATTGTAAGTTTGTTACGCAAATACTCCGCTGTAAAAGCTGAGTATTCTGTAAAAGGTCTTCTTGTAATTTGCAAAATATTAAAATAAAAAAACTATACACTCAAAGACGTTTTAATTTCAATAACCAAATTAATTACAATTACATTATGAAGCTTCAAAATCCACACAGATTAACCAAATATAAATTTTGTACTTGCAACTAGAAAGAAAATTCCGTTAATCATAGAAATGCGCAAACTGCACCATTGCCACGGCGAAGGTGGTGAGCAGACCGATCACGCTCAGTATCATGCTTATGTCCACCGTGAACAGCCGCCATATTGTGTACTTGAACGGATGTTGGCGGAAATACATCATGGCGTCATCTATTATGTCACGTGTCGTGTCTCCTGAAAAGTTATGTTATTTTTGCTATCCTAAAACGGTATGCACTTCGGGAATCATCGTCTATCTACGGAAATACGAACGCGCGATGATGGGATCTAAAGTCAAGTGCACATTATAGCCGCAACAGGCCGCAGCGCAACGCATTATAATTTAAAAAAGTGCGGTGCGGCTCGCCTGTATTATGATAGGCATAAAAATGTACGAAAGCGATGACGGAGGATTTCTGCAATGCGCCCCAGTCAGCTTAAGCCTAAATAGAGTTGTTACTACCACGGAAGTGCTAGTTTATTGTGTATTGCCGTAATTACAAAATTTTAGATTAACAATTCTACGCAATTCCAAATAAAAAACAACATTTTTGAGTGTCAGATCACAATCTGCGACTGGAGTGCCTAACCCGATAGAGAAAAAACTCCATAAAAATTTGCGATGATAGATGCACTACAACAAATCATGGCAGTAAAAAACTTAGAAGTTTTGCATCTGTAGGTAGGTAACTTTGTGGTGCGATGTTCGTGCCATTTTGAAAACACGAAGATTACCGAAGCGCATAATATCTTTGCTGGTTCAGGTGTTGGATACCTAGCATATTTCAGCCAAACAAATGGCATTTTTTTGTTATTTGCTTTTTTAACATTACATTAACTTACCTCTACATAAAAGTAACTGCTTTACAACACATAATTTCATTTTGTCTATTTCGCTGTTAACCATCTCGACTAGCAGTGCAGGTGTCAACGTAACTATGAATTCCAATAAAGCTTCGTATAAAACAATAGAGGTGGTCTGTAAGTTTAAGAAAACCTTTTTGAAGAGTTATTTAAGCTTGAGCGTCGAAACGAAGAACAAAACTGTGTAAAAGGTTTATGTTAGCACTTTTTGGCAAAACTTATACGTACGTAATATTTGCTTTTGAAAGTAATGGATAAATAAATAGTGTTCAACATCTTAGGCATTAGGAGCATTAGAGACAAAAATATCTGAAACAGCAAATAAACTAATTATGTGTATCGAAGTTAAAATATGATTAATTAATTTCTTGTCCAGTCACAATTTCTATTAGTATCCGGCGTTCCCCTTTGGATTGGTTCGAGTCAAGACCGGTCTACAACCGTACATATAGCAGGTTTGCTTACTTTTTTCGACACCTGATACATCAAACTTGAAACATTTTTGTTTCAATTCACTAGTTTGACAAAAACGAGAGAACACGTTTGATAAACATCAACACAATTTGATTCAGATAATTTAAACGGGTCCGTAGGTTACGCCCCCAGTGTGTTTTGCCCCCGTGGTGGAAGCCCCCGATTTCGTTTTAGTACTATAATATTTATTAGTTAAATATTTTTATCAAAAGTACAGTCAGATAGCAAAGTGTAACCTATTATAAAAAATGTCTAAGTCATGGTTCATTATTAAAATCAAAATCATAGTTTATTATTATAAATCTTTATTAACAATGTCGGTGTAACAAACGTTTGCTTATCTAATAATAGGTACTAATGGGTAATAATAGGTAATACGTAGGTACTTAATATGTAATAAAAATTAAATTAAATGTCTAATAAATAATAATAGGTATCTACGTAAATACAACTTTGATAACAAATAAAACCAAACATTAAAATAAAGCAACAATAACATGCAAAATCACAGATACGAAATTAAAAATCACAGTTTAAAATTAGGATTATTTTAAGTACTTATATACTATTTACGTACTAAGTATATAGGTAGGCATCTACTTAAATATTTAGAAGATTGGTAACAGAATGTTCAAACACTAAAATATAATAAAAACAATTAACATTTAAAATCACAGATAACAAAAGTAACAAAAGAAGAAAAACATAGTAAAAATATTAGGATGATTTGAACTTTGTAATTAAATTATGTAATTTAAGTCATTTATATGCAGTGACTATGGAGGTTACAACATTGATATAGATATAAAATTAAAATGTAGTAATTATGTAACAATAAACATGCAAAATCATTATTTTTAAGCTAAGTAAGTAGGTGATTATTTTTGCTTGACTTGCACATACGGACGGATTTGTTCCAAAAACTCCATAATTGTAATTTGTTTCTTTTCATATTTGTCTGTCAGCTTAGCAATGAGTTTGTCATTGATTATTGAAGATTTTTTCCTTTTACATATAGGACTGTCATTTCTTCGTAATCTGAAAGTATAAGATAAAGATTATTTACTAAGAGTAAAAAAAATGAATTACTGATATATTAAGCGTTATGTAAGTAATCAGCATTTTACCTCACTTGACCTGTGCTATACGTAGAAATATCAGTTGTTATAATTTCCAAAAACGATAATAATGATGGTTTTCGGCCCAGATAGCACTGAAGCCGTTGATTCCAGGCCTCCACTAAATTTGTGGTTCTATGTCGTTCTTTATAGCAACACCACTTTGAGATCATCCCCGGAGGCTCAAGCCATTGTTCAACGAAATAATCGTTGAATTGGGTGACTTTTTCATCGGGAATACTGAAAACAAAAATTATGATATATATGACATGTCGTATATACCTAAGCATTATTTTTATTTTTGCGTACTTATAAAAACAATCTATGAGCTGTTAAAACTTTAAAATAAAATGAAAATTAAAATTACCTGTTTTCCATTACGGAAAGCCAACCATCTTCTATATCTTCTTTAGGAAGAAATGCTAGACAGGTGCACAGTTTCACATACAATGTTGTTTCTTCGTGTGCCAATAAACCTAAAGACTTCGCTTTTCTGTAAATGGCTCTTTGGAAGTGAACATTACAGCCATGTATTGTGACCGCTGGCAATACCTCTTTTATTGCCAGCATTGTAGCTAATTCAAAATCTACAGTGAATTTCATGGGGCTGAAGTCCGGCACAGCTTCTTTAATTTTTTTAAACATGACTTCATATGTACTTTTTTCTTTATTAACTAGTAGCACATAAAATATAGGCACAATATTGGTTGCTTGTGCATCACTTCCCATATCTCCATGAATGGTAAATATTTGGTAAAATGGACCTGGACAACAATCAAATGTACCATCCCCGAAGTAGTGTTGTATATTTTTGATGTGTTTTAAAGCCTGTGCTGATACGAATACTATAATTCTGTTGTCGTTCTCACAGTAATCAACTAATAGATATTTTTGAAAAATCTCAGGTATAATGACTTCAGCTGGATTACGAAACTGTGTCTTTTCTACATTTAAGGCTTTCTTTCGAGAGTTGTATAACTGTTGCTTGATATTATTGAATTTGGGTATGTATTCATCGAAGGCTGTGTCTGTGTTTTTTAACTCGGCAAATTTTGTTTCAAATTTTTGTTGTATAGAGCTCGAGAAACTCGTTTTCACTTCCTTTTTTAATTTTTCCATAACAACTCTAACTTCATTTTTCATTAAGTTAGGTTGACACTCAGCATTATGACACTTTTGGATTTGTACATTGTCACTTTCCTCACTTAATTTTATAGAACCACTACACTTGCCATGTCTTTTATTTACGCATGTCCACACACTCGATTTATTATTTTTCCTATGAAGATTATAAGCAAATCCGACATGTAGTAACGTTCTTCCACCTAGTTTATTTGAAATTATTTTGTAATTGGTTTGTGCTAAACCCCGTGAAGGACCTGGACTTGCCATTTTGAGTTAACATGACCGACTAAACTTTCTTATCAGTAACATATTGCAACTATGTGGGAAAGGGATAGAAATAGTGCCCATCGCTATGTTTGCTATTTTCACTGTCCGTCACCCTGGACTCTATTGTTTTCAACCCTATCTTTCCCTTTCTTTGACTACCTATCTCTTTCTTTTAGAATTCGATCTGGCTATTGTGTAAAACCAGTTTGGCCGGGCACGGGCGCCTCGTTTAGACAAAGTACAAAGTAATGCATCTAAAGTAAATAATTGTAATATAGTAATAAAGTGAATATCCTTGTAGCATGTTTATAGTATCCAATATTGTGTTAGTTAGAATACTTATTTAGTAAGTTTGTCTACGTATTTGGTTCCGAAACACTTTTTTCATCGTCTGTATCTAGTAAAAAATATTTTTATTTCGGCGAAATCAACTATAATAACTTAATTTAAAATCGGGGGCTTCCACCACGGGGGCAAAACACACCGGGGGCGTAACCCACGGACCCATTTAAACAGGTACAGTTATTTCATTATATAATTTACCATAAACTTCATGGGTGCATCAGTCTTACGAGTCGTTTTCAGTAAATTTTTGTAAGAAAACATGCTAGATCTTAATTTTTTCTTCATGACTTCTTCGCCTGCTTCAAATCTACGCGCGACTGACAAGTCTTCCTCGAGTTGTTTGCGAAGCATAGCCATTCGGTGCCAAAGGAATTCAAACATAATTATTCGAGTAAAGTTGCACATAAGTTGTGACACATCAAATGTAAATGCTAACGTGATGGCAGAAAATACATCAAATAGATCGATGGATGTAATTATGCCGTATAAAACATGACAGGTTACTTTTACTAACAGTACAAAAATAAAAAAAACACGAGTTAACGGTATTTCTTCATTTAGTTTCAAACGTGGAGTGATTTTTCTTATTTTTTCCAAGAAATCGAATAAATTTTCGCCACTAAAAAGTAAGCTTATGAAAACACTTGTGGCGTACAAAGTGCTTTGAATCCCGTAACGGACCTTGACCACTAAAGGATAATATATGGACAACGAGTAAACGTGTAAAATCAGCATAGTAGCGATAAACACACAATATGCTCGCACTAAGACATTAACTAGCTTATTGGCGCTAATTTTGTAGTAAAAACCGAATAACAACCGAATGGACATAATGGTTTTTATGGATAAAACTGATTTTATATCATACATTATTACGAATAAAATAAACAGTATTAAGTTCTGAAAGGAGTAGTCAGTAGTGAAAACAATGTCACACTGACGTGGCTTCTTTATTCTAGGTTACATTCTATTTTAAAACGTCATTAGGTTAATACTGAAATTACATCGATGATTTTAAAGATTACAAAATACCAATTAGCTTTGAACTATCAACAATCAAAAATAGAAATTAATTATTGTCATATACTAGATATTCAGTAA
This sequence comes from Eupsilia transversa, assembly GCA_914767815.1. Lineage (NCBI taxonomy): Eukaryota > Metazoa > Arthropoda > Insecta > Lepidoptera > Noctuidae > Eupsilia > Eupsilia transversa. The sequence goes on from OU611880.1 coordinate 2,109,705, forward strand.
TTCTCTTTAATTTCACAAAATCTCATTCCGTGAAGTTACAAATCGTGATACCGAAAAGATGACCTTTCGGAACATAGCGAAGGTGAGCTTTCGGGAAATGACCAGAGGGCTGGGCTATTATTAGGCCAAATATTCATATTAGGGAATGCTGCCAGTCTTTTGTGCACTTTTCCCATTGACAATTGACGAATCTTTCAATGCCCAATGAGCTTTGCTCCTTTCTTTTTCTTATACCTACATACTATATAAATTTTGTGTTAGCTTGTATATTGTATCGCTCATTTTAATCTTCTTAGCTTAGCTTAGCTTAGCTTATCTCGAACAAACCAGTATAATTATAGAATGTTTCTGTGACTAATATTTGTTGTCCAAATCCATCATACAAATACGCGAACTGTACTATAACCACAGTGCAGGTAGTGAGCAGAGCGATTACGCTCAGTATGTGAACAGCCGCCATATTGTGTAGGTACTTAAACGGATATTGGCGGAAGTAGGTAGATCATGGCGTCCTGTGTAGCATATCGAATATCTTCTGAAATATTATTGTACAACCCAATATAACTTTAAATTTTAAGTAAATCTACGATTTAATTAAAAAATTAAAGTTTTGTTGAATTTCAATTTAATTAAAAATTGTGTGATTTAAAGAATATGATGAGATGACGTCTAATAATATTATAGAATATGGAAGAAAGGTACATATTGCGCTGACTCCAAATAAATTGGGATAATGATAGGAGAATGATGATGATGATTGTCACAAAAATACTATAGTTAAATTAATTTAGGATATACTGATATGTATGTACTTATTTATTGGTATAAAAGTAGTATAAAAAAATGTATTTTATAAAGTTATAATAATTACGGCGAGTCAGAATAGACGGCAGCATGGCTCACTGCAAAGGTACACAAGACGCGTATTTTTTCCTACTATTCATAATACGACATGGACATGTACTAGTTTTGACAGGTTTTTTTACATCTTCCTTTGCCACGTTCCACGTTCATTTAGAATCATATTGCCGTATCCGCCCACGTTTTGCATTCCTTGGAATAAATTAGAAACACAAGGGCAGACCAGTGATAGTTCTCTGGCCTGCCCTTCCTTGTGTTTTGAAGGATGCATTTAAAAAACGCCTGTATCAACCGTCCTATTTTGATTATAAATTACGAAGCGCACCCATCCACTAGTTAAAATGTACCCATTATACTGTCCAACCACTAAACGAGCGTAAACTGCCGAAGATTATAAAATAGATTATAAGACTATCTGGGAATAGGTCACACGGTCGGACGATTTGATATTCGATTTTTCCGGCGAGCTGTGTCGGATCATTCCGACTGTCGAACATTAGTACATGACATGTGTAGAAAAATATTGCAATTAAATTATGGAAGTCCTAAATACATTCCAAATCCAAAGGATTTAGAAGGAAATTCCTCATAAATTGCCTAATTTAAAAATATTCGTCTCCTCAACAACGTAAATAACGCAATTAATGTTTTTGAACTGTCAAAATTAATAGCATTGCCATTGTAAGTTTGTTACGCAATTACCCCGCTGTGAAAGCTGAGTATTCTGTAAAAGGTTTCCTTGTAATTTGCAAAATATTAAATTAAAAAAACAATGCACTCAAAGATGTTTTAATTTCAATAGCCAAATTATTTACAATTACATTATGAAGCTCCAAAACCCATACAAGTTAGTCAAATATAAACTTTGTAGTTGCAAATAAAAAAAAAACTGTTAGTCATAGAAATGCGCGAACTGCACCATTGCCACAGCGTAGGTGGTGAGCAGAGCGATCACGCTCAGTATCATGCTTATGTCCACCGTGAACAGGCGCCATATTGTGTACTTGAACGGATGTTGGCGGAAGTACGTCATGGCATCTTCTATTACGTCACGTGTCATGTCTCCTGAAATGTTTTATTTTTTTATCCCAAAAGGTATGCACTTTGGGAATCATCGCCTGTCTTCGGAAATACGAACGCGCGATGATAGGATCTAATGTCAAGCGCACGTTACAGCCGCAACAGGCCGCAGCGTAACGCTTATTACCACTGAAGTATTACTATACAATGTGGAGATGACAATATGACTTTAAATGAAAACACTGGCAATACTGGTTTATAGAAACATTTGTAAACTATCAAATAAATCTGAACACCGAAATTAAAAAAACAATTTTTTCTAACAAACTAAATAGCTTAAAACTACAAACAAAATAAAACACCATTTATAAAATTGGTACACTGACCTGCGATAAGAATGGTAACGCAGCTTGGTTTCATTCATGGTAAAGCTGTGGCCGACGCAGCGACGCCGACGTAATGTTTGGCGCCATTATTCTTATTATTATTAATGCTCAATAAAATTACACAAATCAAATCACAGAATATTAACCAAATAGTCGGGCATCATTCACCCGCGAGTTATTCACCAATCAATTTATTATTCACAATCACTTTTCGATCACATAATTATGTCGCCATTCATTAAATTTTTTTATTTTCAATATGTCCGCCGTGTTCTTGAATACACAAACTACACCGACGTATAATGTTATTTCTCACTCTTGATAATAGGTCACCATTAGCAGCCATTTCTTTCAATTTATTAAAAGATAGTATTATTCTATTTTTTAATTCCTCAACGGTAGTAACTTCTGTTGAGTATACCTCATTCTTTATGTGACCCCACAGAAAGAAATCCAGGGGCGTGAGATCTGGTGACCTCGCTGGCCACCGCACTGGTCCAAAACGGCCAATCCACTGCTGTCTGAACATTTGAGTCAAACGCTCTCTTGCAGACACCACTGAATGAGCTGGTGCTCCATCTAACTGGTACCACATCTGCCTTCGCACGTCCAGCGATAGTTCCTCCGTGTACTCGGAAACGGATCCGTCGAGGAGTTCAATGAACTTTACAGCATTTAAGTTGCCATCAATAAATACCGGACCAATAATGGTATTTCTGTGTATGCCAGCCCACACATTGACCGAAAATCTGTACTGGTGCGAAGACTCCCGTACTAGATGCGGATTCACGCGGCTCCAGTACCGAAGGTTTTGTCGGTTCCATAAACCATTCCTTGTGAATGTACTCTCGTCAGTCCACAGCACATTGTACACGAAGTCAGGATTCTCGAGATGTTTAGTTTCCAACCAGCGACAGAAAGTTTCTCTTATTGGCTTATCTCTCGGTAACAATGCTTGTACTTTCTTGTACTTATAAGGTCTGCGTTTGTCACGTTTCAAAACTTTTTGAATAGTTTTGTGATTTACACGAAAATGTCGACCTGCATTACGCAGACTGGACGTCGGATTGCGATCATAATAATTAATAACACTTTCGTCTGAAATCATATTTGCACGTGGAGGAGCACCATCTACGTGCGGGATCAAGGATTGATTTTCCCGTATCCTCTGGACAGCTTGTATAATAGTGCGCCCGTGGGTCGGACACATACGCGTGTTCCCATACCTCTCCCGGTATGTCCGTACAGCTAAAGCGGCATTACCGTGACACTCCCCATAAATTAAAATCATATCGGCGTACTCCGAAGCGGTATAATTGTAACGAGGCATGATTATTTAATAATAAAACCTTGAAACACCAAGTATTAAGCGTCTAATTTCGCAAAGTTTACTTAGCTATTTAACTAAGTACCTATAATACGTTTATGTGTCCTGTCACTATTAAAACAAAGCGTCAAATTTCGCACAACACAACAACAAAGATACGATAACACTCGCGCGGCGACTTCAAACGGGCGCAGGCGCATTCGAAATTCGAGAGAAAAACTAACTAAGTACCTATAATACGTTTATGTGTCCTGTCACTATTAAAACAAAGCGTCAAATTTCGCACAACACAACAACAAAGATACGATAACACTCGCGCGGCGACTTCAAACGGGCGCAGCCGCATCCGAAATTCCAGAGAAAAACAAAACGCGTCACAGGCAGGAAGGAGGTCCGGTGACACACTGACCGCGTAACCTAGACACGTAGACAAGTAAGCAAAGTAGAAACAAGCAAACTTACCTATCTCTTTCGCACATACATATTTTGCGATTGACATGAGTGCGTAACAGGAAAGTAATAACTTTCGCATGCATTTTTTCTTATCTAGCTGTGATGACACGCTTTATGACTCTTAGGGCTCGGGCATAAAGTATAATTTGCATTGAGAAAATAAATTTGAAAGAAAAGGCGTAGGTTTTTAAAGTAGCGAGCTGCCAACGTGTCGTTAAACTGTCGCGTGCGCTCCTGTTTACAAATACATCATGTAGAAAATACTTAAAATGAAAAATACTGTCCTGTGGCTAAACTACTGGATATATTCATTTGATTTTTTGTGTGACGGTTGGGAATATCATGACTTATACGAAGTTTCATTTATGATCATATTGTCCTCCCCACACTGTATATTGTGTTGCCATAATTACAAAATTATAAAATAACAAGAAAAGGCATTTCTAAAAAAAAAATGTTCGTTCAGGTTTCTGACAGAGAAAAAACTCCATACAAATGCAAAGTGATAGATGCATTAGGTACCACATAACACGGCAGTACATTTCTTAGAAGTTTTGCCTCTGGCATCCTTGTTTTTATTTTTTCTTATTTGCAAAAACTTTAAATTAAGTTACCTCTACACAAAAGTATCTGCTTTACAACACATAATTTCATTTTGTCTATTTCGCTGTTGACCATCTCGACTAGCAGTGCAGGTGTCAACGTAACTATGAATTCCAATAAAGCTTCGTAAAAAACAATAGAGGCGGTCTGTAAGTTTAAGCAAACCATATTAAAGAGTTATCTATGCTTGAGCGTCGAAAAAAATACCAAAACTGTATAAAAAGTTTATGTTAGCACTTTTTAGCAACACTTATACGTACGTAATGTTTGCTTTTCAATGTAATGGTCAAATAAATATTGATCAACATCTTAGGAATTAGGAGCACTATAGACGAAAATATCTGAAACAGCAAATAAACTAATTATGTGTATCGAAGTTAAAATATGATTAATTAATTTCTTGTCCAGTCACAATTTCTATTAGTATCCGGCGTTCCCCTTTGGATTGGTTCGAGTCAAGACCGGTCTACAACCGTAGATATAGCAGGTTTGCTTACTTTTTTCGACACCTGATCCATCAAAATTGAAACATTTTTGTTTCAATTCACAAGTTTGACAAAAACGAGAGAACACGTTTGACAAACCTCAACATAATTTGATTCAGATAATTTAAACAGCTAAAGTTATTTCATTATATAATTTACCGTAAACTTCATTGGTGCATCAGTCTTATTAATAGTTTTCAGTAAATTCTTATAAGAAAACATCCTAGATCTTAATTTTTTCTTCATGACTTCTTCGCCTGCTTCAAATCTACGCGCGATTGACATGTCCTTCTCGAGTTGTTTGCGAAGTAAAGCCATTCGGTGCCAAAGCAATTCAAACATAATTATTCGAGTAAAGTTGGACGTAAGTTGTGACACATCAAATGTAAATGATAACTTGAAGGCAGAAAATACATCAAATAGATCGATGGATGCAACAATGCCGTATATAATATGAAGGATTACTTTAACTAACAGCACAAAAATAAAAAAAAACACGAGATAATGGTATTTCTTCATTTAGTTTCAAACGTGGAGTGAGTTTTCTTATTTTTTTCAAGAAATCGAATAAATTTTCGCCACTAAAAAGTAAGCTTATGAAAACACTTGTGGCGTACAAAGTGCCTTGAATCCCGAAACGCACCTTCACCGGGAAGGGATAAAGTATGGTCACAAAGTACGCGTGTAAAATGAGCATAGTAGCGATAAACACACAATAAGCTCTCACTAAGACGTTAACTAGTTTATTGGCGCTAATATTGTAGTAAAAACCGAAAAACAACCGAATGGACATAATGGTTTTTATGGATAAAACTGATGTTATATCATACATTGTTAAGAATAAAATAAACAGTATTAAGTTCTGAAAGGAGTAGTCAGTAGTGAAAACAATATCACACTGACGTGGCTTCTTTATTCTAGGTTTCATTCTATTTTAAAACATCATTAGGTTAATAATTAAACATCGACGATTTTAAAGATAGTATACAGCTAATTGCTACTTTTAATAGCAACAATATAGCAATAGTATTGTATAGCTATCAACAATCAGAAATAGAAATTCAATGTTGTCTTTTATTACATTAGGCACCTCTTTAATTTCACCAAATATCGTTCCGTGATGCTAAAGATCGAGATACCGCAAAGATGACCTTTCGGGACATGGCGAAGGTGAGCTTTCGGGAAATCGCCAAGCGATTAGTCGTTTCTTGAAGTGGCTACTATTAGGCCAAATAATCATGTTAGGGAATGCTACCAGTCTTTTGTGCAGTTTTCTCATTGACAATTGACGAATGTTTAGATGCCCAATGAGCTAAGCTCCTTTCTTTTTCTTATAGGTACATACTAAAATTTTGTGTTGGCTTGTGTATTGTATTTAAGCATAGCTCGAACAAACCAGTATAATTAAAAAAAAATCTTTGATAAATATTTGTTGCGCTATCCATCATACAAATTTATAAACACAAGTTCAGTCCAGTGATAGTTCACTGGCCTGCCCTACCTTGTGTTTTCAAGGTTGCATTTATCAAACGCCTGTATCAACCGTCCTATTTTGATTATAAATTACGAAGCGCACCCATCCACTAGTTAAAATGTACCCATTATACTGTCCAACCACTAAACGAGCGTAAACTGCCGTACATTAAATAAAATAGATTATAAGACTATCTGGGAATAGGTCACACGGTCGGACGATTTGATATTCGATTTTTCCGGCGAGCTGTGTCGGATCATGCCGACTGTCGAAAAATATTGTTGTCTATGTGTAGAAAAATATTGCAATTAAATTATGGAACTCCTAAATACATTCCGAATCCAAAGGATTTAGAAGGAAATTCCTAATAAATTACCTAATTTAAAAACATTCGTCTCCTCAACAACGTAAATAACGCAATTAATGTTTTTGAACTGTCAAAATTAATAGCATTGCCATTGTAAGTTTGTAACGCAATTACCCCGCTGTAAAAGCTGATTATTCTGTAAAAGTTTTTCTTGTAATTTACAAAATAATTAGATAATTAAAAAAACAATGCACTCAAAGATGTTTTAATTTCAATCGCCAAATTATTTACAATTACATTATGAAGCTTCAAAACCCATACAAGTTAGTCAAATATAAACTTTGTAGTTGCAACTAGAAAAAAAAAACTGTTAGTCATAGAAATGCGCGAACTGCACCATTGCCACAGCGTAGGTGGTGAGCAGAGCGATCACGCTCAGTATCATGCTTATGTCCACCGTGAACAGGCGCCATATTGTGTACTTGAACGGATGTTGTTGGAAGTACGTCATGGCGTCATCTATTACGTCACGTGTCGTGTCTCCTGAAAGGTTTTATTTTTTAAATGTTTTACTTCGGGAATCATCGTCTGTCTTCGGAAATACGAACACACGATGATGGGATCTAAAGTCATGCGCACATCACAGCTTAAAAAATACGGTGCGTCCCACCTATAGCGTGCGTGTGCATAAAAATTTACGAAAGTGATGAAGGAGGATTTTTGCAATGCTTTGCGTTGCTGTGCGCCCTCCCCCCCCCAGTCAACTTAAGCCTTAATAGAGTTGTTGCTACCACGGAAGTACTAGTCTATTTTGTATCGCCATAATTAAAAAATTAACTAAACTTAAATTAACTTACCTCTACATAAAAGTAACTGCTTTACAACACATAATTTCATTTTGTCTATTTCGCTGTTGACCATCTCGACTAGCAGTGCAGGTGACAACGTAACTGTGAACTCCGCTAAAGCTTCGTAAAAAATGATTGAGGTGGTCTGTAAGTTTAAGAAAACGTTATTGAAGAGTTATCTATGCTTGAGCGTCGAAACAAAACCAAAACTGTTAAAAATTATTAAAAATTATTAAATTAAATTATTAAATTATATGTTTAATTAATTTCTTGTCCAGTCACAATTTCTATTAGTATCCTGCGTTCCTCGTACTATATTTGGATTGGTTAGAAAGAAAGAAAGAAAAATGCGTTTATTGGCAAATTTACACCAATACACCACAAAACTAAAAAAAACAGAAAATAATGATTAATAATGCCAAAAGGGCCTCAGCTCAGCATAATGTCAGATGACAACACAAAGTGTACCACCTGACCTGATTTTCAGCTGCAACCCACGAGTGCACTACGCTAGAATAAAGAAAACACAGGGAAGTGTGTGTCCGTTTTAATAAATTAGAGGTACTTTACAGAATTACTTACAAAACAAAAAACTCATACAAAATTAAATAAAAATGTTGTGGCATAAATGAGTGTGTGTATCGTGTTGTGATTTGTGAGAAAACTAAAATAGATATTTAATACAGTAATCAATTAAAAACAAAATAATTATAATATACAATGGCAACATTCGGTTCATTCTGTTCAATGGACTCGCGCGCTGCCGGCTTAATGTAATCTGTGTACGCAGCTGTCAGAAAGACTACATGACGTTTTGACATCTGTGGTTACATACTTTGAGGGTTACTTAAAAAAACAATTATTAGCATGGCGCATAATGGTTCGAGTTAAGACCGTTCTACAACCGTAGAACGGAGAAAACATTTGCACCGTAGATATAGCAGGTTTGCTTACTTTTTTCGACACCTGATCCATCAAAATTGAAACATTATTGTTTCAATTCACAAGTTTGACAAAAACGAGAGAACACGTTTGACAAACTTCAACATAATTTGATTCAGATAATATTTCAACACTGCTAAAGTTATTTTTTTTTAAATATATAATATATTATAATATTTATGTATAATAATATATAATATAAAATATATTTAATTTATAATATACATTATAATATATAATTTACCGTAAACTTCATTGGTGCATCAGTCTTACGAGTCGTTTTCAGTAAATTCTTGTAAGAAAACATGCTAGATCTTAATTTTTTCTTCAAAACTTCTTCCCCTTCTTCAAATCTACGTGCGATTGACAAGTCCTTCTCGAGTTGTTTGCGAAGCATAGCCATTCGGTGCCAAAGCAATTCAAACATAATTATTCGGGTAAAGTGGGACGTATATTGTGACATATCAAAAATCAATGCTACCGTGAAACCAGAAAATATATTGAACAGATCGAGGGATGTAATATTGCCATATAAAACATGACCGGTTACTTTTACTAACAGCACAAAAATAAAAAAAAACACGAGATAATGGTATTTCTTCATTTAGTTTCAAACGTGGAGTGATTTTTCTTATTTTTTCCAAGAAATCGAATAAATTTTCGCCACTAAAAAGTAAGCTTATGAAAACACTTGTGGCGTACAAAGTGCTTTGAATCCCGTAACGGACCTTGACCACTAAAGGATAATATATGGACAACGAGTAAACGTGTAAAATCAGCATAGTAGCGATAAACACACAATATGCTCGCACTAAGACATTAACTAGCTTATTGGCGCTAATTTTGTAGTAAAAACCGAATAACAACCGAACGGACATAATGGTTTTTATGGATAAAACTGACTTTATATCATACATTATTAAGAATAAAATAAACAGTATTAAGTTCTGAAAGGAGTAGTCAGTAGTGAAAACAATATCACACTGACGTGGCTTCTTTATTCTAGGTTACATTCTATTTTAAAACGTCATTAGGTTAATACTGTAATTACATCGATGATTTTAAAGATTACAAATACCAATTAGCTTTGAACTATCAACAATCAAAAATAGAAATTAAATATTGTCATATATTAGATATTCAGTAATTCTCTTTAATTTCACAAAATCTCATTCCGTGAAGTTAAAGATCGTGATACCGAAAAGATGACCTTTCGGAACATGGCGAAGGTGAGCTTTCGGGAAATGACCAGAGGGCTGGGCTATTATTAGGCCAAATATTCATATTAGGGAATGCTGCCAGTCTTTTGTGCACTTTTCCCATTGACAATTGACGAATCTTTCAATGCCCAATGAGCTCTGCTCCTTTCTTTTTCTTATACCTACATACTATATAAATTTTGTGTTAGCTTGTATATTGTATCGCTCATTTTAAGCTTCTTAGTTTAGCTTAGCTTAGCTTAGCTTATCTCGAACAAACCAGTATAATTAAATAATGTTTCTGTGACAAATATTTGTTACGCTATCCATCATACAAATACGTGAACTGCACTATAGCCACAGTGCAGGTAGTGAGCAGAGCGATTACGCTCACTATGTAAACAGCCGCCATATTGTGTACTTAAACGGATATTGGCGGAAGTACATCGTGGCGTCCTGTATAGCGTATCGAATATCTTCTGAAATATTATTATACAACCCAGTATAACTTTAATTTTTAAGTAAATCTACGATTTCATTAAAAATTAAAGTTAAAATAAGTAAATCTACGATTTAATTAAAAATTAAAGTTATATTGGATTTCAATTTAATTAAAAATTGTGTGATTTAAAAAATATGATGAGATTACGTCTAATAATATTATAGAATATGGAAGAAAGGTACATATTGCGCTGACTCCAAATAAATTGGGATAATGATAGGAGAATGATGATGATGATTGTCACAAAAATACTATAGTTAAATTAATTTAGGATATACTGATATGTATGTACTTATTTATTGGTATAAAAGTAGTATAAAAAAATGTATTTTATAAAGTTATAATAATTACGGCGAGTCAGAATAGACGGCAGCATGGCTCACTGCAAAGGTACACAAGACGCGTATTTTTTCCTACTATGCATAATACGACATGGACATGTACTATTTTTGACAGGTTTTTTTACATCTTCCTTTGCCACGTTCCACGTTCATTTAGAATCATATTGCCGTATCCGCCCACGTTTTGCATTTCTTGGAATAAATTAGAAACACAAGGGCAGACCAGTGATAGTTCTCTGGCCTGCCCTTCCTTGTGTTTTGAAGGATGCATTTAAAAAACGCCTGTATCAACCGTCCTATTTTGATTATAAATTACGAAGCGCACCCATCCACTAGTTAAAATGTACCCATTATACTGTCCAACCACTAAACGAGCGTAAACTGCCGAAGATTATAAAATAGATTATAAGACTATCTGGGAATAGGTCACACGGTCGGACGATTTGATATTCGATTTTTCCGGCGAGCTGTGTCGGATCATGCCGACTGTCGAACATTAGTACATGACATGTGTAGAAAAATATTGCAATTAAATTATGGAACTCCTAAATACATTCCGAATCCAAAGGATTTAGAAGGAAATTCCTAATAAATTGCCTAATTTGAAACATTCGTCTCCTCAACAACGTAAATAACGCAATGAATGTTTTTGAACTGTCAAAATTAATAGCATTGCCATTGTAAGTTTGTTACGCAATTACCCCGCTGTGAAAGCTGAGTATTCTGTAAAAGGTTTCCTTGTAATTTGCAAAATATTAAATTAAAAAAACAATGCACTCAAAGATGTTTTAATTTCAATAGCCAAATTATTTACAATTACATTATGAAGCTCCAAAACCCATACAAGTTAGTCAAATATAAACTTTGTAGTTGCAAATAAAAAAAAAAAAACTGTTAGTCATAGAAATGCGCGAACTGCACCATTGCCACAGCGTAGGTGGTGAGCAGAGCGATCACGCTCAGTATCATGCTTATGTCCACCGTGAACAGGCGCCATATTGTGTACTTGAACGGATGTTGGCGGAAGTACGTCATGGCGTCATCTATTGCGTCACGTGTCATGTCTCCTGAAATGTTTTATTTTTTTTACTCCAAAAGGTATGCACTTCGGCAATCATCGTCTGTCTTTGGAAATACGAACGCGCGATGATAGGATCTAAAGTCAAGCGCACGTTACAGCCGCAACAGGCCGCAGCGTAACACAATATCATTCAAAAAAGTGCGGTGCGTACCGCCTGTAGCGTGCGTTGGCATAAAAATGTACGAAAGTGATGAAAAGGGATTTTTGAAATGCTTTGCGTTGCGGTGCATTTTTTTATAGTCAGATTTCTGATAAAGAAAAAACTACATACAAATGCAAAGTGATAGATGCTCTACCACATAACACAGCAGTACAAAACTTAGAAGTTTTGCCTCTGTGCAGGGTAACTTTGTGGTGCGACGTTCGTGCCAATTTGAAAACACGAAAATTACCGAAGCGCAATCTTTGCTGGTTAAGGTGTTGGATACCTGGCATATTTCAGTCAAACAAATGGCATTTCTTTTTTGTTATTTGCAGAAACTTTAAATTAACTTACCTCTACATAAAAGTAACTGCTTTACAACACATAATTTCATTTTGTCTATTTCGCTGTTGACCATCTCGACCAGTAGTGCTGGTGACAACGTAACTATGAATTCCAATAAAGCTTCGTATAAAATAATAGAGGTGTTCTGTAAGTTTAAGAGAACCTTATTGACGAGTTATCTATGCTTGAGCGTCGAAACAAAGACCAAAACTGTATAAAAAGTTTATGTTAGCACTTTTTGGCAAAACTTATACGTACGTAATATTTGCTTTTGAAAGTAATGGATAAATAAATAGTATTCAACATCTTAGGCATCAGGAGCATTAGAGACAAAAATATCTGAAACAGCAAATAAACTAATTATATAAATAAACCTGCAGAGTTAAAATTTATGATGGACTGATCATAAATTTTAACTCTGCAGGTTTATTCATACAATTTCCATTAGTATCCTGCGTTCCTCGTGCGATGTTTGGATTGGTTCGAGTCAAGACCGGTCTACAACCGTACATATAGCAGGTTTGCTTACTTTTTTCGACACCTGATCCATCAAACTTGAAACATTTTTGTTTCAATTCACTAGTTTGACAAAAACGAGAGAACACGTTTGATAAACATCAACACAATTTGATTCAGATAATTTAAACAGGTACAGTTATTTCATTATATAATTTACCATAAACTTCATGGGTGCATCAGTCTTACGAGTCGTTTTCAGTAAATTCTTGTAAGAAAACATGCTAGATCTTAATTTTTTCTTCATGACTTCTTCGCCTGCTTCAAATCTACGCGCGACTGACAAGTCTTTCTCGAGTTGTTTGCGAAGCATAGCCATTCGGTGCCAAAGGAATTCAAACATAATTATTCGAGTAAAGTTGCACATAAGTTGTGACACATCAAATGTAAATGCTAACGTGATGGCAGAAAATACATCAAATAGATCGATGGATGTAATAATGCCGTATAAAACATGACAGGTTACTTTTACTAACAGTACAAAAATAAAAAAAACACGAGTTAACGGTATTTCTTCATTTAGTTTCAAACGTGGAGTGATTTTTCTTATTTTTTCCAAGAAATCGAATAAATTTTCGCCACTAAAAAGTAAGCTTATGAAAACACTTGTGGCGTACAAAGTGCTTTGAATCCCGTAACGGACCTTGACCACGAAAGGATAATATATGGACAACGAGTAAACGTGTAAAATCAGCATAGTAGCGATAAACACACAATAAGCTCTCACTAAGACGTTAACTAGTTTATTGGCGCTAATATTGTAGTAAAAACCGAAAAACAACCGAATGGACATAATGGTTTTTATGGATAAAACTGATGTTATATCATACATTGTTAAGAATAAAATAAACTGTATTAAGTTCTGAAAGGAGTAGTCAGTAGTGAAAACAATATCACACTGACGTGGCTTCTTTATTCTAGGTTTCATTCTATTTTAAAGCATCATTAGGTTAATAATTAAACATCGACGATTTTAAAGATAGTATACAGCTAATTGCTACTTTTAATAGCAACAATATAGCAATAGTATTGTATAGCTATCAACAATCAGAAATAGAAATTCAATGTTGTCTTTTATTACATTAGGCACCTCTTTAATTTCACGAAATATCGTTCCGTGATGCTAAAGATCGAGATACCGCAAAGATGACCTTTCGGGACATGGCGAAGGTGAGCTTTCGGGAAATCGCCAAGCGATTAGTCGTTTCTTGAAGTGGCTACTATTAGGCCAAATAATCATGTTAGGGAATGCTACCAGTCTTTTGTGCAGTTTTCTCATTGACAATTGACGAATGTTTAGATGCCCAATGAGCTAAGCTCCTTTCTTTTTCTTATAGGTACATACTAAAATTTTGTGTTGGCTTGTGTATTGTATTTAAGCATAGCTGGAACAAACAAGTATAATTAAAAAAAAATCTTTGCTAAATATTTGTTGCGCTATCCATCATACAAATTTATAAACACAAGTTCAGTCCAGTGATAGTTCACTGGCCTGCCCTACCTTGTGTTTTCAAGGTTGCATTTATCAAACGCCTGTATCAACCGTCCTATTTTGATTATAAATTACGAAGCGCACCCATCCACTAGTTAAAATGTACCCATTATACTGTCCAACCACTAAACGAGCGTAAACTGCCGTACATTAAATAAAATAGATTATAAGACTATCTGGGAATAGGTCACACGGTCGGACGATTTGATATTCGATTTTTCCGGCGAGCTGTGTCGGATCATGCCGACTGTCGAACATTAGTACATGACATGTGTAGAAAAATATTGCAATTAAATTATGGAACTCCTAAATACATTCCGAATCCAAAGGATTTAGAAGGAAGTAGACTAGAGAGAACTGAGTATTCTGTAAAACTTTTTCTTGTAATTTGCAAAATAATTAGATAATTAAAAAAACAATGCACTCAAAGATGTTTCAATTTCAATCGCCAAATTATTTACAATTACATTATGAAGCTTCAAAACCCATACAAGTTAGTCAAATATAAACTTTGTAGTTGCAACTAGAAAAAAAAAACTGTTAAAAAGCGATCACGCTCAGTATCATGCTTATGTCCACCGTGAACAGGTGCCATATTGTGTACTTGAACGGATGTTGGCGGAAGTACGTCATGGCGTCATCTATTACGTCACGTGTCGTGTCTCCTGAAAGGTTTTATTTTTTAAATGTTTTACTTCGGGAATCATCGTCTATCTTCGGAAATACGAACACACGATGATGGGATCTAAAGTCATGCGCACATCACAGCTTAAAAAATACGGTGCGTCCCACCTATAGCGTGCGTGTGCATAAAAATTTACGAAAGTGATGAAGGAGGATTTTTGCAATGCTTTGCGTTGCTGTGCGCCCTCCCCCCCCCCAGTCAACTTAAGCCTTAATAGAGTTGTTGCTACCACGGAAGTACTAGTTTATTTTGTATCGCCATAATTAAAAAATTAACTAAACTTAAATTAACTTACCTCTACATAAAAGTAACTGCTTTACAACACATAATTTCATTTTGTCTATTTCGCTGTTGACCATCTCGACTAGCAGTGCAGGTGACAACGTAACTGTGAACTCCGCTAAAGCTTCGTAAAAAATGATGGAGGTGGTCTGTAAGTTTAAGAAAACGTTATTGAAGAGTTATCTATGCTTGAGCGTCGAAACAAAACCAAAACTGTTAAAAATTATTAAAAATTATTAAATTAAATTATTAAATTATATGTTTAATTAATTTCTTGTCCAGTCACAATTTCTATTAGTATCCTGCGTTCCTCGTACTATATTTGGATTGGTTAGAAAGAAAGAAAGAAAAATGCGTTTATTGGCAAATTTACACCAATACACCACAAAACTAAAAAAAAACAGAAAATAATGATTAATAATGCCAAAAGGGCCTCAGCTCAGCATAATGTCAGATGACAACACAAAGTGTACCACCTGACCTGATTTTCAGCTGCAACCCACGAGTGCACTACGCTAGAATAAAGAAAACACAGGGAAGTGTGTGTCCGTTTTAATAAATTAGAGGTACTTTACAGAATTACTTACAAAACAAAAAACTCATACAAAATTAAATAAAAATGTTGTGGCATAAATGAGTGTGTGTATCGTGTTGTGATTTGTGAGAAAACTAAAATAGATATTTAATACAGTAATCAATTAAAAACAAAATAATTATAATATACAATGGCAACATTCGGTTCATTCTGTTCAATGGACTCGCGCGCTGCCGGCTTAATGTAATCTGTGTACGCAGCTGTCAGAAAGACTACATGACGTTTTGACATCTGTGGTTACACACTTTGAGGGTTACTTAAAAAAACAATTATTAGCATGGCGCATAATGGTTCGAGTCAAGACCGTTCTACAACCGTAGATATAGCAGGTTTGCTTACTTTTTTCGACACCTGATCCATCAAAATTGAAACATTATTGTTTCAATTCACAAGTTTGACAAAAACGAGAGAACACGTTTGACAAACTTCAACATAATTTGATTCAGATAATATTTCAACACTGCCAAAGTTATTTTTTTTTAAATATATAATATATTATAATATATGTATAATAATATATAATATAAAATATATTTAATTTATAATATACATTATAATATCTAATTTACGGTAAACTAAATTGGTGCATCAGTCTTACGAGTCGTTTTCAGTAAATTCTTGTAAGAAAACATGCTAGATCTTAATTTTTTCTTCAAAACTTCTTCCCCTTCTTCAAATCTACGTGCGATTGACAAGTCCTTCTCGAGTTGTTTGCGAAGCATAGCCATTCGGTGCCAAAGCAATTCAAACATAATTATTCGGGTAAAGTGGGACGTATATTGTGACATATCAAAAATCAATGCTACCGTGAAACCAGAAAATATATTGAACAGATCGAGGGATGTAATATTGCCATATAAAACATGACCGGTTACTTTTACTAACAGTACAAAAATAAAAAAAACACGAGATAATGGTATTTCTTCATTTAGTTTCAAACGTGGAGTGATTTTTCTTATATTTTTCAAGAAATCGAATAAATTTTCGCCACTAAAAAGTAAGCTTATGAAAACATTTGTGGCGTACAAAGTGACTTGAATCACGTAACGGACCTTCACTGGGAAGGGGTTATGTATGGTCACAATGTAAGCGTGTAAAATGAACGTAGTAGCGATAAACACACAATATGCTCTCACTAATACATTAACTAGTTTATTGGCGCTAATTTTGAAGTAAAAACCGAAAAACAACCGAATGAACATAATGGTTTTTATGGACAAAACTGATTTTATATCATACATTGTTAAGAGTAAAATAAACTGTATCTAGTTCTGAAAGGAGTAGTCAGTACTGAAAACAATATCACACTGACGTGGCTTCTTTATTCTAGGTTACAATTTATTTTAAAACATCATTAGGTTAATAACATCGATGATTTTAAAGGTTACAAATAGCAATTAGTTGTACACTATCAACAATCAGAAATAGAAAGTCAATGCTGTCTTATCCCAGACATTAGGTAACTCTTTAATTTCACAAAATTTCCTTCCGTGAAGTTAAAGATCGGGATACCACAAAGATGATCTTTCGGGATATCGCCAAGCGGTTGGTCGACTCTTCACGTGACCAGAGGGCTGGCCACCTGCCTTGCAATGCTGCCAGCCTTTCGGGCACTTTTCCCTTTTAAGATGCCCAATGAGCTCTTCTCCTTTCTTTTTCTTATAAAGGCTATGTATTTGCATAACTCAAACAAACCAGTAAAATGATAGAACGTTTCGTTGACAAATACGATACGTGAGTCCATCAATGCCTGGTTGCGGCCAAGACTTGTATACTTATAACTTTTCTCAAATAATGCGCGGAAATTCAAACTAAGTAATTTTTTTATCACATGTATTCAAAAAGAGCTAGTTTATTCTTCATAAACAGGGACGAAAATAGCTCTAATCCCTAGGGATTCATACTCCGAAATTAAAATGAATGAAATTGTTAATTCGATAAATACGATATCGGAATCACTTTTACTCGTCGTATTCAAAAATATTAAAAATAATCTAGATGAGGTCGGTGTTTCCTATCTGACTACTCTTTGAAGAAAGGCCGAAATAAACTCAAAGTTCGCAGTCTCTTTTAAATTCCAGATATCCATCTTTTTCCTTGTGAGCCTAATTTTTTATGTGTTTCTCTTCCATTCTCCACTATCACGTTTTGTTATGTGACTGTTGATATTTTCTCTTTAATATCTACCTTTAACCAAAGAGTATACACATGTAATTATATAGGGATTAGTATAGTCTCATCATTCTTTTGTTTGATTTCTCTTTCAGAGCGGATTAACTGAGTATTGTTTTCGCGTCATCGAGTAGGTATTTGATAAACATCTGTTATTATTGCTTTTGTTTTGTTTAAAGCTTAAACCCGCGAAATTTCAATTAGTTTTTTTTTAAATTCATATTCTTTATGGCACCTCTTTTCCGTATATCAAAAAATATTTGGCCTAGGTCTTAAGGGGGAGGCGTGAAAATTGATTCGCTGTTTTAATGTATAATAGATGGCTTAAATTTATTCATTGATGATATTGAATTACGTTTAATGTTTGAACATTGACATGAACAACAGATTCTCTATTACGTAAACAAATTTTTATATTGAAACTAATGCGATGTTAAAGCTTAGTTCCTGTTAGTTATCGTTCTTAGTGCTGTACCATAAAAAGCGTCTTCCCCTCTCAGTTACTATTGGTACCCATCTTTCTATGGACCAACGAAAGGAATGTACATAAGGAAAATTGCACTCGAAAAAACAGCATATAATCATCAAAACCGTTGAGCGCTTACAAGGAGCCAGCTTCTTGTAGGCGATCACTTGAAGTGTAGTAGTAAGCATACGGTTATAAGACAAGAATCA
Organism: Eupsilia transversa; assembly: GCA_914767815.1. Lineage (NCBI taxonomy): Eukaryota > Metazoa > Arthropoda > Insecta > Lepidoptera > Noctuidae > Eupsilia > Eupsilia transversa. The sequence goes on from OU611880.1 coordinate 2,128,438, forward strand.
TCTCAACAGTACAGTGATTGAAAAAAGTGTAAGTCTTCGGTCACATCGACCAACCTCGGTTGTAGGATTGACAGTCTTACCACGGTCGATTGACAGCAGCAAACAGTAATATCAATATTTCCAACTCTGTGAAGACAGCGGTAGAACTTGTAATATGTTTTTGCAGTTAAGACTTACCTGGGGAGGCCGGGGGCTTACAAAACCGGTTAGCTGAACCTACATTTTATTTGCCGTTGCGACGACAAACGTTTAAACTGGGGACATTTCATGGCCTCTTTACATTATGGGAGAAGTAGCGATAACATTTACGAGTATTTATTTTATGCAGATTCCTCAACTAAAAGTTTTTACATGAACTATACAGCATTGGTACCATTATTTATAAAGCTGGTTATTCAGTCTATATCATTGTTAAAATTGAAATGATTATACGGAGAAAGGAGATGCTAATTAGAATTCCGCCGATAACAGGAAGTACGCTTTTCCCAATACATAGTTCATACTTAGTTATTGAACTTATTGAGGTAAAGACCATTTCATTTGAAACTGAAATCGTAGCTTAAACATAAGGAAGAGAATCAATGGAAAATTTTGAAGGTGAACGACGAACATGACAAAAAAAAATGATGGTACGAGTTCTGTTCATCCCAACTGAGAAAAAAGTGAAGATAGCTCAATAAAACAAATGAGAATCGGAGCAGTTGCACGACCACATAATTAATAATAACGTAGGTAGGTATTATGTTGTAGAAATTAAATTAAACCAGTGAAAGTCTGACATTAGGCGTACAATTATAACTTTTTACTACCAGCATTGTTTTGGCTATAAACGCTACACGAAATTACGTCAAATGAAAGTCTTCTTCATGTAGGTATGTACATAACTTTAATATGTTTCTGCTTCTTAGCAGTGCCAGCCTGGCTTCCATTTTGTGGTTTCCTTTATATAAATTGTTATAATGCATAATAAAAAAATAAAAATAAAAGGTCTTAATATTACAGGTCTAAAATTCACCGTCTTATCTTTGGGTTTCAAGCCACTAATAAATCCCCACTTTTTTATAATATTTTTGTATTCTGATGTTGACGATACCAGTTAACTGATAGGGATGTAGTCAGTTTTTGAGCACAAGAAGTTTATAAAAGGAGGAAAGGTAAGGAGTTGGTTGTATGGAGAAATTAATATAATTTAGATAGTAAATACATTGAATCCGTCGATAAAAAACGATCAAGTGCCAGTAGGTCAAACGGTCAATCAAGATCCGTCAGTAATTATAATTATATTTCGTTCCCGTCATTGTTAAGGCTTGCAAAAACTGAACATTACAGCAAGCGGAAATTACGTGAAAGTAATATTAGGAACCATTAATTTGTTACAATTTTCGCAATACAGGATAGGAGTTCTAATCGATAAACGTGCACAATTAATTATTAGTATGGCAGCACGAGAAAGGAAGGCGGTTTGATAAGACTGTTCCTTTCTTTAAAGTTTATGATGAAAGGAATCTTTCTTCCGACAGCCTTGACGGTCTAGTGGTCGCAAGTGTGACTGTTGAGGCACGAGGTCTTGGATTCGAACCCCAGGTCGGATATAGTGTTTTATGTTTTCCTATTGGGAATATCGTAGTAGCAGCCCAGAGCCTGATTTGATGTGTGATTGATTGGTATACACCTTGGGGAATGGATATCTACCGATATCGACTTTTTAATAATTGCCTCTTCATGGATATATCCTTCATCTGGATAAAATCTAGGCACAGCCAAGGCGTTGATTTATTAACACGTACGCAGAGTGGTCGCCTAGAGTGGTCGCCTGAGAGAGGAGCTCGTGGCTAAGTCATAACAGCCGCACGGGTCGATCCATCAGGTTAAGCTGCGCTTGCCGGGGTTGGTAAGTGAATGGGTGACCATCTTTACATACCGAGACTCCTCCGTGCTTCGGAAAGCACGTTAAGCCGTTGGTCCCGGCTGTCATTCGTGGATCTTTGACAGTCGTTACGAGTCGTCAGAAGCCCGAAAGTCTGACAACCAGTCTTACCAAGGGGTATCGTATTACCCAGTTACTGGGTTGTGGTGGTCACATAGGCAGTCGCTCCATGTAAAATACTGGTATTCACCTGCATCCGCTTAGATTGGAAGCCGACCCCAACATGATTGGGAAAAGGCTAGGCAGGAAAACGTAGAGTGGTCGCCTCTCGCACGAGGATTTGAACCTTGGCAAGTATCAATGTGACATTTCTTTCTGATTTTATCTTGGATATTACTGACATCTGTGAAGAAAAAACATCGTGAGGAAACGTGGACTTATAGTTAATATAAGTCTGGAATCGCCAATCCGTCTTGAGCAAGCGTGGTGATCAATGCTCATTCCTTCTCTCTATGAGAAGAGGCCTTTGCCCTCCAGTGGAGCAATAATAGGCTTTATTATTATTATTATAAGGTCTTCGATGAAATTTCTGGCTCGCCCAATATTGGAGCTCACCACAGCCTCATGTCCCTTGCAATCGTTTGAATTACACAATCCTAGAATATAATTCCATAGTAATTTTCCTGACAATCGAACAAACCACATGGGCTCAAAGTACCATTAAAGTACCGTAAGTACTCCATAATATTTAATGCTTTAGACGTCGTTTCGTAGAAATTAATGCGGGTACCATTGTCTGGCCATGAATAAAAATGTTAATGGTATTGGTTTCACGAGGCTCAGGGCATGCTCATAAACTGGGCTTGTTAGAAAACAGTGGTTATAATGACCTCATCCTAACGTCATCATTATCAGTTTATAATGTTCCCACTCTTGGCACACAGGTCTCCTCTCTGTTAGAGGGAGTGGGTCGTAACCCACAACGCGGGTCGCGCGTGTTGGTGGATGACACAATTTTCTTCAAATTGGTTCTACTACTCAGTTTCGGATACATAGGTACAGCTACGCGGCTGCTTAAGGCACATGGAATTTAAGATACACACGTTCAGGTAGTTATGGAGACGATACTCTAAAATACAAATTCTCTAGTAGAAAGTATATTTACGTGCTTAATTAACAAACGGAATGAATGTAATGAGGTGTCGTGAGGTCATCCCTCCCTAAATCCTCCATCCATCCCAAGACCAAAGAAAAAATGAATGGACTGGGTGTAAGACGAAATGGCTAGAAAGGGGGTGGCTAGAGAAGTAGGTATGGAAGAAAGGGACATGTTGCGCAGACCCCAAATAAATTAGGATAAGGTCATGAGAAAAGGATATACTGCAGAAATGCGATTATTTAAAACATTGTTAGATTATGGTTATTGGTTTATAATGCTTCAATATGTGGAATCACAACTGGCGAAATATGGGTGTGCCTACTATGGCACACTTCTGCCAACCCTTCGGGGAAACAAGGCGTGATGTTATGTTATGTAGATAAGCATAAAATAGTTTTGATTTATGTAAATGACGCAATAAAAAAAAGCGAGATAACTAGGTCAGTTCTTTTAGCAGGACACTCCCAAATCTACACAAGACTATGATTGTATGGCATTGGCCATTTTCAAAGGCGAAATATTCTAGGCTCCTGAGACTAGCTATAATTATGCCCCACCTCATACAGGATCTGGCAAAGGAGAGAAATGTTTTATACAAGAGCAACTTTGTCAAACGAATCCTGTAAGCTCGTGACAAAAAGGTTCCGCATACTAAGTTAGAAATATGTAGTCGACGGAAATAGTAGCAAGAAATCTTGCTTGGAATTTTTGATGGATGGTGCAATATATAAGAAGCCAGCGGGGATGATAACATGTGGTCCTGAATGTATCTCAGCCTGTTTATTAGTAGTGAAATGGGCTATAGTTATTTTTGAGTCTTTCCAACTGTGATGAAATTCGTTGAGGTAGAATTCCAAGCAAACTAGATTCAAATGAGTCTCATCGTAAACATATTAGAATAAGGCGCCATCTCTACGTACGAGAGAATTGCAAGGATAGTCTCGCACTTCGCAGAGCCATCAAATTCAATAGGAATAAATTATGTGAATCAATCGAACACGGCGATATCAATAACTTATAGGCACGGCGTTGCGGCGGCGGCGCGGTTATCGTTGAGATTCTCCGACAACACCTTACACGTGCGTGTAAAAATATTAAATTGATGATGTTCGACGACTATCGTCAGTATATTGTAGTGAGTGCAATATGCACTACATTTAAATAAAAATAAAATAAGTAAGACTCAAAATCCTGCTTAAATTAGGGTATACAGAATTTAAATAGTTTCCGCGGAGTTGCATGCCCGTTCTTCTCCATAGGTACCCTACTATACGCTTTGGAATGGGCAACTAGCTTCATATTTCTTACTGACCGACTCCTCGACAAAATTCAAAAATGCCTGTAAATGGTTCAATTGAAATATATGCTTTGACATTAAGTTTGAATATATCTTCTTGAATTCTTTCCGCTCCTCACTTGGACCTCAAATTAAAGCTGGAATAGGAATATAATGCATATTATTTTACGTATTGGGATGCTGATTCCTTGTGGCTACCCAGCTTAGGGTACCGTTCCTCTAATGCGATTTGCCTTGCGATCATTCTTGTATTTTTGATTACGGTGCTTACGTTATTGGATTTATCCCATGTTTCTGACTGAATATCTTGTTATGGTAAATTGATTCTTGTGGTGCTATAAATATTGTAATATTCAGAGAAATTACTGAAATTGGGTACTCAGGTGAGTAGAATAGAAGCGATAGTTGGTAGGTGATCAATACGAACTGGGAATGTCACTTGATTGTGGTTTAAAGAGGTTTGAGGAGCAGGGTGTAAAGTTCAGTCATCCCCTATAGAAAAGGAAAGATTCTCCGACCAGACGGGTTCGTTTGGTGATCGACTGATCGCGCAGTAAATTCTGCTTGCGCGACAGTGTGATGCGTAGTTCACATGTGCCGATGTAGATGCCGCCACAGTTTCTTCTGATAAGCTTAACATTAGGGTGGTGGGACTGTCTATTGTAATTTGGGTGTTTAAAAAAAATGGACACTCCTATGACTGTACCAGGATATTTTGGCGCGCCCCCGTCATTGATGTCATTCAGCCGCCAAACGAGCCTTGTTATACGCTACTCTTAAATTACGAAAATGAAAAACAGTATCATTTTAAGTGTGTCATGACATGACTTCCGTTGACCCAAGTTCAGAATCAGCCATGAACGTTGAACCTAAAACGTTAATGGTGCACTTGGCAAATGCCAAGTGCACCATTAACGTTTTAATTTCTCGTTATGACTAACAACTATGTTTGAAAATGCAAGTGTTGAAAATTAAATACTAAACCCGGGTCAACGTTTCCATATATGTTTGTTCAGCATCTACTCGTATTTGAGCGTGAAAATCGCAAGTCAAAGGCGACCTTTCTTTTCAACTTTTTCTCTAGAAAGGTCTTCAAAAATCCATACAACTCCATACAACTAATATTATAATGCGAGAGTAATCCTGTCAGTCTCTCTGTTACCTATTCAACGCTAATCGGCTGAAAAATTTAAACAGGTATAAAGATAAAATACAGAGTTTTTATAGCTGGCAGCACAGGTTCGTTTTATTTTCACTCAGTGTAAAGCCGACAACGGGTTTTATACAGGTTTTCAAGATCCATCCGATAAAGTTTTATATTTAGCATTCTGTACCAAAATTCGCCGACGGAAAATTGTAATGAATTCTGTCTGTATGTCAGCCTGAGGTTTTATCCCGACTTTTTATATTAATGTGAAGTTGGTTTGATTGATGAGTTCATTGCAACGACCTTGCGTGCGCTCAACCCCTATTATACCTGTTGTTGTCTCGTCCTCAATGATGAAGACTGTTACTAATATTGGCCTCCAATAATCTCTATCGAACGGCGCTTACAAGTAAGCTAGTTTGATTGTTCAATTATTTGGTACCTAATTACATGAATCTTTAGATATTTGCACAGGGCGTTAAAGGAAGTCACATTCTAAAAAGTTAAAAATGTATGGAACTGACTTAATAACCTACCGAAAACCCCAACCGGTTGGTTGAAAGTTGATGGAGAAATATGAAACGTTTTGAAAGCGATTGCCACTTACCTAGGCCCCCTTTTTTTTTCTAGGCCCCCTGGACTACACTTTCATTTTAATTATGATTTTATTTATTGGATCCTCGAGTAAATCAATCTGCCTAGACTTTTCCCAACTATGTTCGGGTCGGCTTCCAGTCTAACCGGATGCAGCTGAATACCAATATTTTACATGGAGTGACTGCCTATCTGACCTCCACATTCCAGTAACTGGGTAATACGATACCCCTTGGTAAGACTGGTTGGCAGACTTTCGGGCTTCTGATGACCCGTAACGACTGTCAAAGATCCACGAATGACAGCCGGGACCAACGGCTTAACAATATTATGTAAAGATGGTCACGGACCAACCACCATGGATCCACGGACCAACACCAGCAAGTGTAGCTTTATCTGATGGATCGACCCGTGTGGCTATTATTACTTAGCCACGAGCTGTGAGTGTGTGGTTGTGGGTTTATTTTAATGATCCATGAATAAAGCTCCTGATGCACGAAGATACGAAAACCTCATTCCTAACCAAATAAATATATTACCCAATAGAATCAGTTAATCACAGTCGTAGATTTACTGAAAATACCGCTCCGTATTCAATAAATCCTGGGACTATTAAGATAATTTTATCCATTAGTCTGCCCTCTAAACGGTGGACCGTCAATATAAATAAGTTAAGCTGTGTGCACATTAGAATACCGCTAGTCAGACATGACCTACCGCAAGTAAGCACGACTCGAATTTATAGCTCAATAGAGGTGCATTTTTGTCCACAACGCAGGGACGGACTTGGTAGAAAAAGGTGCATTGCCTTATTGAAATCTCAATAACCAGTACGGTAAAATGGTACTGTGTTTGTGGAAATAATGACTGAAGTAACCATGCATGCCAATAGGACCAGATTAGATTGAATATTTATTGTTTGCCTAGCCCTTCCGGAAAATAGGAGTGATATTATGATTTGTTTATTTATAGTTTGCTAAAATTGAGAATGTCCCACATAACCCACTGTTCTAATGATTGCTCTAAGGAATTTACACCAACCACCATGCTCGGCTTGGCTTTTTTTTTTACCTTCCTAATATTAAGAGCCCAACAAAAAAAAGGGACATACTTACGTTTTTTATCATAAACAGTCTGTTTAAATGCATAATAGTATTACCAAAATCCGTCAAAAACAAATAATACATACCAACCGTGAGAAAGGACTCTGAAACGAGCGCTGATGTCGTTACGCTATCGGCTCCCTATAAGGTAAAAGTTCGTGAATATAAATAAGCCGCGTGCATTGGGATACCGCTATTCAAACATGACCTACCACAAAGTACGCACGACTGAGATTAATAGCCTATAGACGCGAATTTTTGTCTCCTAAGCAGGTAAGGATTCAACTAAAGGAATAAACATGCATGCAGTGACATCGGAAAAAAACGTTTATATCGTATACATTTATTTCTTTGAAAATTCTTTAATGTTAGACGTTGATGATGAGGCAGATGCTAAATTACACTTTTACTAAGTAACTACTATACATCTTACTAGTTTTCTTTACTAACACAAAATTTCATTATTGGCATTCATGTGGTTTATAATATCCAGATATTTTTCTAAACGGATTCTATGATACCTTAAATAGGTTTGGTTCTGGAACGACCATGCAAGCACCTACTGACTAACAAATCGTAGTATTTAAAGCGAGAATTGCTCTCAACAAAGTAAGCAATAATTTATTAAAAGTTAACTACCTTAATGCCTCTCTGTGTAACCATAAGCACGTTCCTGAATCGTGATTTGTTATGCTTTTCTTATTATTTTTGTAAATAAACTTTGCGGTACTTCTACTTACAAAGGGCGTGAGAAATTGACGGACTTTCACGATTTAGTGCCAAAACAAAAATAAAGAAAATTAGAGTTATTCAGGTATCTAGGTTTATAGACTGCACCGTATAGTTTCAAGCAACGATCGGGTTATTTTAAGTAATGTAATGGATGAACATAATTATGAGTTGTGTAATTAAAATTCTAATCCTTCTATGTTAATTTTTATTTTCGTTTTTATTACAAAGTCATTCCCTCCAGTTATAAAAAAAATTCAATTTTCCGGGAAACTTTTCAAATTTTTCTTTCAGACCTTATTCGGACGTTCGTTCTCAAGTAATGCGCTTACCCCTTAAACCGCTTAAACAGGTATTTTTATTATAGAAATTATAATTATAATTTTTAGACGCCGTTAGCGACAAGACATAGAGTTAATTTTTATTACTATCTGTACCTTTTGTTTACCAATGTTGAACAAATAAAAATATTTAAATTTGAAGTCGATCTTAAAACATCACATCCCTACATTCCTTACACACAACACTAATTAAATTTAAATCTTCTAGCCACATCTAATTTTATCGCCATGCGTACATCTCTAATGGCCCTGACATTCTATCGATATCAAGTTCTGGGTAATATAATAGTGTTGTGCAGGTTATCTTACATAATTAAATGCGGGCTTTAACCGACTGCGCTGCGTTAAAGATGGTATAATGTTTTGGTTTTACGGTAATTACAAAATCTTATGCAGGAATTTTACCGTGTGGAAGGCTTAGTACCCACCTATAATAGACCACCCTACAATTTTATGGGTATATTTAAAAAAAAAACTTGCCAAGAGGCTTGGGGCTAAGTAATAATAGCCACTCGGGTCGATCGATTAGGTTAAGCTATGCTTGCCGCGGTTTTTCCGTAGATGGGCGACTATCTTTACATACCAAGACCCATCCGAGCCTCGAAAAGCACGTTAAGCCGTTGGTCTCGGCTGTCATTCGTGGATCTATGCAATCGTTACGAGACGTCAGAAGCCGGGAAGTCTGACAACCAGTCTTACCCAGGGGTATCGTATTACCCAGTAACTGAGTTGTGGGTTGTTGTTGTTTTAATTAAATGGCAAGTCTAAAGCAAGTTGTGACAATCGATTTCTGACACTAACATTCATTGTGCCATTTCATTAGATTCATCTGTCGATTAGTGTAGCCTGCGCTTAAATCGATTAATGAAATGTCACGAGAGTTATCTTGATCAAATCACTTCGTCACAGATCTGTTTCCTCATACATTGTTATCTTATAATTACATACAAAGTTGTTTCAATTCAACTCAAGTAGGCAGGTGTAGGTCGGCATGAGAGTGTCAGCTTACTTGCGTATGACTTACAAATCGTTTCATTAAGTAACATAATATAATACCAGCTTTTTATTGTCTAAAGCCTCTTTTCATATAGAGAAGGCATTGATAACCACGCTTGATCAAGACGGGTTAGCGATTTTAGACTTATATCCTCATAGGTACTGTTTATGCGAAAAGTGAGTTTTTTACGCTTTCACACTAAAACGGCTGAACAGATTTTGATGAAATTTAGCACATGGGTAGACCATGATTTAGATTAGGACATAGGATACTTTTTATCCCGATATGTCCACGGTATCGACACAACCGCGGGTTGCAGCTAGTTAGCGATAAGTCCAGGTTTACTCAGGATGTTTTTACGTCACCGATCATGACAGTAATATCCAAGTCAAACTCAAAAACTATAGTTAAGAAGAAAATAACTTATTATTCCTAACTTACTTTTCATTTACGTGAAAAAGCTCATTCGTATAATTGTATTAGTTACAAGTTATGGAGACAGATTAACTCATTCGAACACTGACATGATCGAATCGATTCTCTAATCGATCAAATCGATACGAGCACCGTAACATGTCAATCGATTGCAGTCTCTTGAAACATGAATTATTCAGTCGATTATAAATCGATTCTCGAATAACCATGTATACGTGAGGAGAATAGTAAGTTATAGAATGTATTAAAGTCTTAGTTATGAAAAAAGTAAAGTCTAGTGTATCTGATTATTGATTATGTATCGTCATGTTCTTTTCCCTTAAAGCGTGTGGTGAATTTCAAGTTGTTATTGTAACGTTTGAGTATTAATAAGACAAGTTCAAATTCTGCCTCGTTGGTCTAGTGGTCGCAAGCGGTGCTGCTGAGCTTAAGGTCCTGGGTTCGATTCCCGGGTCGGGCAAAGTGTTATTAGGTTTTTCCATCTGGATTTAATCAGTAGCAGCCCGGAGTCTGGATTTGTGCCAGGTTGATGGCAATAGGCTCGCCCCCTATTACATGGGACTTAAACATGACTGGAGAAATGTGGGTGTACTATAGGTACACCTCTGCCTAACCCTTCGGGGAATACAGGCGTGATGTTAAGTTATGTATATAAGTTCAAATCAAAAGACATTTATTAAAACTAGGCTCAGAATCAGCACTTTTCGAACGTCAAAATTACATAAGACTTGTCCCCCCAAACGCCCGCCGTTCACCACTTCCTAGTGCAAGCTATCTAGATAATACTCTATGAATGAACAAGTTTCACAAGTTTTTTGCGTTCTGATAATATTTTAGAGCTCCGGACTATTTTCACAAAGCAAAATGTAGTCAAGAAAAATATTTTAAGTTTAATAATTACTATGCAAAGTATGGCTTTATGAGCTAGTTACAATAAAATTACAATATTATAAATAGCTTCAATATTTAAAAAAAATGTCGATCCTGTATCTGTAAGAAATTTCATGGAGGGTCCTATGAAATACCTTACAGATAATTTTTTTTTTTTTTTTTTTTTTTTTCGTTTAACCTATATTGTCCCACTGCTGGGCAAAGGTCTCCCCCATATTTTTCCAGTCTTCCTTGTGTTGTGCCTTCTCCGGCCAATCGGTTAGGAACGAGTCTAAATCGTCACGCCAAATAATCGTGCAAATAATTGTATATATAAAATTAATACCGTATACCAGTGGTATAAACGCTTATCTCATTCATACTGAAAGGTCAGCTTGACAGGCAGCTGCATGTTGTAGTTCCTGGGGATAACGTTAGACATATTATAACGATAGTTAATAAATTAATTACAAAGAACTTTTTGTAAAGGCATGTGACATAATAAAGTATGCCCAAGTTTCACGCCTTCTTCCCAAGGGAGTAGGCAGAAACTGCGAATACCTTTTTAGTTGACTTTTTTGCCGTTGTTGGGTTTTAGTTTTTATAGTTTTATTTTTTTGGCAGATTGCGAATAAGATGCGTGTTCAGACTGCAGCGAAATCATGGCGAGATCAATAAAAAACTCAATATGTGTTCAGGTTTGTCCCTATGCTCGATAGATGGCGTTGGCGTCGAGTTAGATCTCGCTATGGTTTCGTAACCGGCATTTTCCTTAGTAGGATAGTTTTTTTTTGTTGAGTGTGAGCCTCAGTAATAACAGTTATATAATATACGCTATATACCCCGACCATAGTTATATTATTTAAACCTCGGTAAAATACATGGTCCTTCGGAGTCGGAACGGTCGGGAGTGTTAGTGGTGATCCGGTGGTGGTAGTGAATTACCACCCTTCGCGTCGATACTGGGCAGTGGATCGCTGTCCAGAGCAGCCCCTTCAGTGGGCACCAGGTGAGGTGCTCAGGAGCTGGAGGTGGAACCGGTTGGAGCGAGGAGCAGCCAGGTGGTGTGTGGAGCACCCACAGCTGGTGGCTACATCCGGAGGAGCGACGCAAGGGAGGTGAAGTGCGGCAGATTGTGGTCAAGCAGAGGGCACTACTTGTGCGGTGCAGTACAGCCCGCCGCTTTAGTGGTGCAGTACAGCACGATATCATCAGTGAGTGAGTGAGAGTGTTATGAAGAAAAAATCGTGAGTACATTATTTGTTATATTATTCAGGAAGAATAAAAGTGCATCTTAAGTTGACCCTTTTAATTATTAGAAAACTAACTTTTTGCTTCGAAGAAACTTAAGACTTTAAATTCTTTATGTGAATAGTGGTTCTGACGGGGAATCCACGCCCGATTTTAGAACCAAGTGACAAGTTTAAAGACTTGTAAAATTTTAAAAGTTTTCGTCGAAGAATTGGAACATAATTTAATTTACTTTATAAATATCATTAGTGTTTACTGCTTGCGTGTTTATTAAATTCTATTTGTTTTGGTAAAATTGGTATAATATAATTGTTTTAAAATGGAGTCTTTCTGTGCTATTCAAGAGGATGTTAGTGCTAAAATGCACAAGGCAAAGTCCAATTTAAAGAAAGCGCCTAAAGAGCGATTAACTCATGCATATTTAGAGACCCGTCTTGAAAATTTGGAACAATTATGGAATACATTCACGGCTACTCATAAAGAAATATTGTGTACGATAAAAAAGGTTGAATTGTCTAATTCTAGTTATGCTAAAAATGGTCTTTATGACGAAGTTGAGGAATATTATGTAGAATTTAAAAGCGAATTAAAAGAAATGTTATCTGTAAGAAATTCAACTGATGTATGTGTGGATTCTAAGTCTAGTTATCAGAATGAAAAGAGTGTCAGCAGAGTTAAGTTGCCAGAAATAAAAATACCTTCATTTTCGGGAAAATATTCAGAGTGGCAAACATTTAGAGATTTATTTATAGGGTTGGTGCACGAGAACATGTCTTTAGATGATGCACAGAGATTTTTTTATTTAAAGGGACATTTAAGTGGGGAGGCTGAGCAATTGTTAAGAAACATTAAAGTTACATCTGACAACTATAAAATTGCGTGGTCTAAATTAGATAAAATGTATAATAATAAAAAGTTTCTAGCAAATGGCATAATAAAAAGATTGCTCAGTCAAAAGACTTTGAACTGTGAATCGGCTAGCGAAATAAAAAGGCTTATAACTACTACTTCAGAATGTCTGGAGTCAATTGGTAATTTAGGGATAGATGTCTCTTCCTGGGATCTTATTGTTATACATATAATTAGTGGAAAATTAGATAAAGAGACCAGGAAAGTTTGGGAACTCAAAGTGGCTTCGGATTCAAGTGATGAGTTACCTACGTTTGAATATTTTTCGGAGTTTTTAAATAGTCGCTTTAGAGGTTTAGAAAATTTAGACAAGACAGATAACAAAGATAGACATCCAAGCCCAAAAAGAACTCAGTCGTTTCATGTATTAAAAGATAAAAAGTCCGTATTATGTGCATTTTGCTCAGCCGATCATAAGATTACATCTTGTCCGAAATTTGGTAAAGAATCAAGTGAAGCTAGGCGTAATTTCGTCCAGGATCATAATTTGTGTTTCGTTTGTCTTTACAATAACCACTCTGCCAAACACTGCAAAAACACTCTCAAGTGCCAGGTGTGTAAACGCCGCCACCATTCTTTGTTGCACCCAACAGGTGTTTCTGGGTCTGTTATTGGTGAAAATAGTATTGGGGCTCACGGGGAAACCTCATCAGCTGATGTAAAGGTGATGAAGGAGGTTAATAAAAATAGTAACGCTGAAGTAGCCGCGCAAGCGGAGGGGTCAAGTAAGCCACTCGTCTCATGTCTCTCGACTGGAAGTGGTCGGAAAACGGTTTTATTAACTACCGCCTTAATTAAGGCGGAGTCGAAAGACGGGACCTATCGAGTAGTTAGGGCTTTACTTGATCAAGGATCGCAGGGATCTTTCGTTACGGAATCCACGGTCCAATTTTTGGGATTAAATAAAACGCCATCCAGGCAAACTGTGATAGGCGTAGGCGGAGACAAAAGTGCGACGGCCAAGTCAACCGTTGTACTTAAAGTGAGGTCTAGGATAGATCCAACTGTCCAAATAAATGTGAACGCTTTCGTCCTGAAGTCAGTCACTGCCCTTCTCCCCGCTACGAAAGTAACCAAGGTAGAATGGGTAGATTTGACCGCTGATGATTTGGCTGATCCAGAATACTACAGGCCTAATAAAATTGATGTTTTATTAGGTGCTGAGGTTTACAGCCAGGTCATCCAGGAAGGCATTAAAAGGAATGTTGGTGGAACTCTTTTAGCGCAAGACACCACGTTAGGGTGGATATTGTCAGGTACGTTTGAAGTGGATCGTACTAGTAATCCTTCACATATCACCGTAATGCATTCAAGTCTTGAAGCTGATGATTTGCTTAAAAAATTCTGGGAACTAGAAGCGGAGCCATCGGGAACTGAAAAAATACTTAGTAAACAGGAAGCGGAATGTGAGAGTATATATACAAATACCACGAAGCGAGACGAAACCGGACGTTACATTGTAAGATTGCCGTTCCGGGATGGTAACCAAAGTTGTAAGGATGGTGAATCTAGGTTCATATCTGAAAAAAGGTTAAAGAGTTTAGAATTTAAACTTTCAAAAAATCAAAAATTAAAGGCGGATTACACTGCGGTGATGCAGGAGTATATAGAACTTAAACATATGGTAAAGGTATCTCCAGAAGATAAAAATAAAGGGTTATACTTACCTCATCACGCAATACTCCGGGAAGATAAGCAGACAACTAAGGTGCGCGTAGTATTTGATGCTTCCTGCAAAGGAATAAATGGGGTATCGTTGAACGATGACTTGATGGTTGGCCCGACATTGCAAGCAGAATTACGACATACTGTTATGCGTTGGAGAAAACATCCAATTTGTATAGGTGCTGATATAATTAAAATGTATAGACAAGTTCTTGTCAATAGAGATGATACAATGTTCCAGAGGGTTCTTTGGAGGGATAGTCCTGAAAAAGAAATTGAAGAATTTGAGTTAGTAACGGTTACATTTGGTACTTCATCGGCGCCGTTTCTAGCCGTGCGTTCTTTACATCAGGTTGCTTATGATGAAGGGAAAGATCATCCCTTAGCAGCAAAAATCATTCTTAATGATTTCTATATGGATGATTTAATGACTGGGGCAGAAAGTGTAGAGGAAGGATATAAAATTCATACAGAAATAAAAAGTATTCTAGCTAAAGGGGGATTTCCATTGCAAAAATGGATAAGTAATAGCGAAGAATTACTACATAAGATAAGAGAAAGCAAAAGGGATAAAGCTGAGGATGTAAAAATAAAAATAGATAATATTACAAAAATACTCGGACTTACCTGGGATCCTCGCGCTGATGTCTTCCAGTACTCTGTAGAGCTGCCTCTCCCGACGGAACCTGTAAGTAAAAGGAAAATTATATCGGATATTTCTAGGCTTTTCGACCCGTTAGGTTGGTTGTCACCTAGTATAATTTTAGCTAAAATTTTGATACAAAAGCTATGGTTAGCAGGTATAGGTTGGGACGAAGAAGTACCCAATAATTTATTAAAAGAATGGATTACTTACCGTAAGGACCTTTCTTCTTTAGTGAATGTTAAAATCCCACGTTGGCTTAACACTAAATCCAGCAATGTAAAGACGGAGCTACACGGTTTTTCGGATGCCTCAAAAATGGCCTACGCTGCAGTGGTATACGTCAGAGTCATAGATGCAGAGGGTAACATAAAGGTTGCGTTAGTTACCTCGAAAACCAAAGTGTCTCCCATCAAACAGGTGTCAATACCGAGGCTAGAACTATGTGGAGCCGTTCTATTAGCTAAGTTGATGGTGGACGTTGCTAAAACTCTGGAGGTAAATGTGTTCGATGTGCACGCTTGGACGGATTCCGAAGTTGTTCTCGCATGGCTTAACAGCCATCCAAGTCGTTGGAAAACGTTCGTGGGCAATCGCGTTGCAGAAATCTTAAACACATTAGATACACAATATTGGTCATACGTTCCATCCAAACAGAATCCAGCGGATTGTGCCTCTCGTGGCGTGGCTCCAGGGGAACTCGGCAATACTACGATATGGTTCAATGGACCAGAGTTCTTGAGGCAATCAGTGATAGAATATAAAAAACCTAAACATTTGATTACTAAATTGGAGGAAGTGAAGGCTCATTCGGGTATTCTTAACAATACCTTTTGGGACAGATTTTCATCGCTTTCAAGGATGATCAGGGTAGTAGCCTACTGTAGGAAATTCTTGCACTTAAGGATGAATTGTGCTGACAAGGAAAGAAATAAACAGTTGTCTACGACAGAACTAGAGGAGGCAATGGAAGTATGTATTAGAATGGGTCAAGAAGAAGAGTTACAAGAAGAAATACAAGAACTGAAGAAGACGGGATCTTTAGTTATAAAGGGAAGAATGTACAAATCGTTAAACTTGTTTTTGGACTCAAAGGGGGTAATTAGAGTGGGAGGCAGATTAGAGATGTCTCAGTTGAGTTATGATCGCAAACATCCAATACTTATACCTAAGGATTCCTTCCTCACGAAGCTTCTCATAAGCGAGGCGCATCAAAAAACGATGCATGGGGGGCCTCAAGCTATGATCGCTTACTTGAGATCTCGGTATTGGGTTGTAGGGATTAAGCCTTTAGTAAAGGCCTATTTTAGAAAATGCGTGACTTGCGTTAGGTATACGAACAAAGCCAGAAGCCAACTAATGGGACAGCTACCATCTCCTCGCGTTACACCAAATAAGGTTTTCCTGTACAGTGGTGTCGATTATGCTGGCCCGATAAATGTCAGGATGTCTAAAGGACGTGGAAATAAGACATACAAGGGGTACATCGCGCTTTTCATCTGTCTGTCTACGCGTGCGATTCATATCGAAGTAGTTAGTGACATGACGACCAAAGGTTTCTTGGCTGCCTTTAAGAGGTTCGTGGCGAGGCGTGGACATTGTGCTGAACTACACAGTGACAACGGCACCAATTTTGTTGGCGCTGCGCGAGAGCTGCAGGAATTATTTGACGAAGAAAAATCGAAATTCATTCCCGAATTGGCTGAGTGCTTGGCAAACAATGGTACAAAGTGGAACTTTATTCCTCCTCACGCTCCAAACTTCGGAGGTCTATGGGAGGCAGGAATAAAGTCCACTAAATACCACCTGAGAAGAGTGATAGGGAACTCTACATTAACGCTTGAGGAGCTAACGACGGTGTTGGCACAAATTGAGGCGTGCCTCAACTCGAGACCGCTTTCCTGTGTCGATCAAAATGAGTTAAAGGTGCTAACTCCGGGTCATTTTTTGGTTGGGGAACCACTCGTCCTAGTACCTGATTCCAATTTCGAAAAGGCTAATATTTCTAGTCTTAGACGGTGGCAACTTACCCAAAGAATGTTACAGGATTATTGGCGTCGGTGGTCACAAGATTATTTAAATCAATTTTTACAACGGCATAAGTGGGCTCACCAAAACCCAGAACCAGCTATAGGTAGCATAGTTTTGATAAAAGAGGATGATTTACCTCCTGGCAAGTGGTTGTTGGGAAAGATAGAGTCGAAACATCCTGGCCCCGACGGAATCACTCGAGTCGTTACTGTTAGGAGTAAAAATTCCCTCATTAAGAGACCTATTTCTAAATTGGCTATTCTTCCTGTAGCAACTTAACTTTGTGTCTGTGAGGTATTTTAAGAATATGTATGGTCCAATATGTATTGTTTATAATTGGATGTATCTAGTTTCTAAGAATTACAAAATTGTTTTTATTGTCTTGTATACCTTCACCCATGTTTTTATTATGTAAAACTTTTGTAGAAGTGCCCATATATTACTAGACATGTTGCATGGTGGGCGGTTTAGATTAAGAGAAGGACATTCTGCAATATGTCCTTGGTGGGCGGTATGTTCAGACTGCAGCGAAATCATGGCGAGATCAATAAAAAACTCAATATGTGTTCAGGTTTGTCCCTATGCTCGATAGATGGCGTTGGCGTCGAGTTAGATCTCGCTATGGTTTCGTAACCGGCATTTTCCTTAGTAGGATAGTTTTTTTTGTTGAGTGTGAGCCTCAGTAATAACAGTTATATAATATACGCTATATACCCCGACCATAGTTATATTATTTAAACCTCGGTAAAATACAATGCGAATGCGAACATTCTTAAAAATACGGGAATTCCCCCTCAGATGTTGTTACGCTTCTTTATACAAATAAAACCTAAAATAAAATAACTATTGTAAAGCTATGATATTATTCTAATGAGGTTTTACAATTAATTTAAGATCACAATAATACAACTACTTGTTATACGAAAACTATCAAATCTCATCATCGTTCTCCTCGCCTTATCCCTATTTATTTGGGGCCACCGCAACATGTTTTAATTAGTTCTTTCATTTATTTCAGTAATAATTTTTACATCGTATCGAACTTTCCAGCCATATCATCAAAGGAAGATATGTAATAAAACAATGGTTAGACATATTGACCGAAACCGGTAAGATCATAACGTACAAATATTTTTAAAGGTTACCTTAAATTGAATACAACCAGTATTAATACCGGTTACCGAAATAAAAAATACCTGTATCGTACACGTGCCGTCGGCATTAGTAAAAGTGTGGGCATCGCCTGTGTGTGTGTAACCGGTTTTAAAACGGTAACCTTAAAGAGGGAACATGATTCTTCTTCTTAAGTTACCCAGATAGCGGTAACCTTAATCGTAGAACTACTTAACTAAAATCCTTCGATACTTGTATCGTAATTTATAAAGGTTTTCGATCCCAGGTTAGACCTGATTTTTGTGTGGATCAGAATGTTGGGCCACAAAAAGGATGAAATCTATCAAATCTGACCCTACCAATTCAACATAAAATACCAACTCACACTCAACAATACATACAATTCAGACAAACCACAATCCAAGACCTATAATTCTAGATAACAATAACATCAGCTGGGAATCAAACCCGCTACGCTATCGGGGACGCCATTCGTCTCGCATCGGGTCCCGTAAACTTTATTACCTACGCTGTTATATCGTCTCTGTATTATTTTATTATCTGTTTTATTTGTGGCGTTATGAGGTACTATGGTAATAATTCGACTTTGTATTGGTATAGGGTAAGCAGACTTCTAAGTCATTGCTCGGGCATTCTTTGTGTGTCGGGAGAGTCATGGTTCAGTAGGTTCTTTATCCGGGAGTGGATCTTGATGTCCCAGTTTCGATTCTCTTCTGTCAATAGAGTTTTGGTATCAGAGCGACCTATCACTTTTCTATCTGCAGATTAATATTATAACCACTCCAGATCCCTTAGGTAATAGGTACAGTCCGCGAGGTATAAGCTGAGCTTTGCATTTGTGTGAGTGCTCATAGATAGTGTAGGTGTGACGGCGGCCTAGAGCGTTACTAGTTCTTTGCTTGGTTTAAACCGGTTTATAACCGGTTTACTCCGCTGCGCACCTTCCATTTTTGGTAATCACTCACACAAATACAAAGCTCAGCTTAGACCTCGCGGACTGTATTTCAGTTTAATCCCATATACTTTTGTTTTTGGTATTTACGACAGCCACTGGAAAAAAATGGGTTACTTTGGATGTCTAATAATATTTTCAAGGACCAATGAGAAAAAACCAGAGAGATTTTTTCTTAAAATCTATCTTGTAAAAATATAATTTACATTGATTTTAAATCCTCTGTCGTTCCACTCATGCGCTGTCATGAAGTAGATATCTCGTGCGAATAAAACAGTGAAAAACACCATGGGACGTCCTCCATGACACCTCAGTACTCTCCTCGCTTACCCCACTCGCCATTTACCGTACTCCCCTCGGTGCCCCTAGGGGAGCTACTGGTATATGACTTTATCACGCCGCGACCGCACGGGGCACGGCAGTAACCTACAATTTACTTATCTTATAACATGCCAACAGACTTTATAGGCGTGATTAAATATTCTGATGTTAGTAGGTGAGGTTTAAATTGTCGAGATATGGAGTCAGGGATGTAGTTTATAGGGATAGCTTGACTCTTGAGTAAGGCAGGTAATATCTACAGGGTGACTTTGAAAACATGCGACAAAATTTAAGGGGGGGTTCTACCCATCAATATGAACAACTTTTACTATGGGACCAAATAAGAATACGCAAAAAAAAAGAACTCGGGGCCTTATGCTCAGCAGACCACTAGACCAACGAGGCATAAAATGCATAATTAAGAGACATTTATAAATTGAGATCATTTTATAAATTAGAAACTCAGCAAAAATGAGGTACCAATTTTAACTGACTCAAAATAAACAGCTGACGAACGATGTTTTATCTCCTTACATAATATTATCATAACTAGGTGATACGGTAGTCATAAGTTCCACACATCACTCGATTTCCTAAAAATAGATTTACTTACGCAACCGATTCTCGATTCTCCGAGACGCTACCGATTGTTGTGTAATCGGTAAATCTAATCGATTAGCACGTGTTATATGAACGGAAATCCGTTATGGGAAAGTGTATGGTAATTATAATTGAACTTGTTTTAAATAAAATTAATCTACATTTTATGGAATAATTTTTATTTATTTATTCAATTTTCTTGCACAACATTACAGAATATTCTTCCAATGCATTGTACAGAATAATTTACAAACTATTAAGTGACAAACCATATACCTAGCAGAGTAGGATAAGTAAAATAATAATAAAAATAAAAATAAACTATAGATGTATAACACGAGAAAGAACAAAGGTTAACAAACAAAATAACATTTGTATGCAAACAAACTGCAACCAAGAGGAAAAAATAATAATAAAAATAATAATTTGAATTATTGGAGAAACTGTAACCTGTCATTGTTAATTTAAAAGATAGTAGCTTTTAAGGAGTTAATATTTATGGTGATTAAAGAGAACACTCTTTTGACTGCTTGTTTTAATATAATATGCCTTCTACGTAAAGGACCATCACCCTAATTGGGTAACTTTTTATAGGAATACAGGGTATTCATTCGGATAGATTAAAGTTATCCCTTGAGGCGCGGCGGCCATTTTGCGCGAATTTGCAAAGGGGTGTAAACACTTCTGGGTGTTCCCGCGCGATAATGGCGCGTGTGATTAAAACGATAAGATCTCTTAACTTTTTTATGGGAGCTGTATTTATAGTTTATGTCTTTGTAATTGATAAGAAATAAGCTAAACAATTAATAAATAAAATAAAATAAAATTCATTTAACTAATTCAGGCAAAACCCATAAGTACATTACATAAAACACATTTTATAAAATTCCACAATACTGCCAACAGAATACAACAATACACAAAATGAACACAATACAGTAAATAAAATGTTAATGCAAATAAAATAGGCACAAATTATATAGGTCACAGAATTAAAATGATAACAAAATGTCAAATGCAATTAAACTAAATGAATGAGTAGATACAAATAAAAAGGGTCACAGAATTGAAATTAAATTAAATGTCAAATTATAAGGGTCACAGAATTAAAATTAATCATCAAAACTTTAACATGGAAGTCAATACAAATATAGGTCAATGTCAATCAGAATTAAGTGCTTGGCTTTATAGGCATTATATTAATGGTTGGCACAAAACTACTCCAATTATAACACCGACACAACAACTTAACAACAAAAAAAAAGAAAGAAAAATTGTTTATTCTGCACAAACTAAACGCACAATACAAAAAAAAAAACTACATAAAAAACTTATTCGATACAACAACATTTTCCAACGTTTAATCTGTTTGAAAGACATCACTCCTCACAGATAAATGGCATCAATTTACACCCACCAATATAACCAGAACCCAGATCCCCAACATTTGATTCTAAATCAGAGATCTCTAGTTGTTTCCCCGCGACAGTTATTAGAAATCTTATTTTCCGCAGGCGATTTCAATAATACGTTGATGTTACTACACTATGTTTTGCGATGAAAGTGGGGCGACCAGAATGCTAGTTATAAATTTTCATGTGAATTTCCTTTTGAAGCAATGAAAAGTGGCAGAATTGGATCACGGATTGAGAGCAGCATTGGAATGTTTGAGGAAAGCAGTTCAATCGTCTTAGAGGAATCTTCTTTGTATCTAAAATACTATACCAGGATTGTTCCTATCAGGTTATGTAGAAAAAATGTAGGTACAAGCAATTCGCGGTATAAGAACCAGATGAACGTATCTACAAAAAAATCAAAAAAGGTTTTTTTTCATAAAATGGTTCACAATATAGTCCTTTATGAATTGCCAAAACGACGTAACGGTAAAGTCAATATTTATCAAATTCCAAAAAAACGAAATAGCTTAAGAATCATTTTCAATGGAACCAGAAAAACGTATTATGAATACCGTTTAAATAGTTCTAATTATCTTCCTAAATCTTTAGAGCTATAGGAACGTATTTCTAAAAACAATATTTTTATTCTTAGAATATAGTTTGTTTGGCAATATTATACAAACCATAAGAACGTAAAAGCTTATACGTTGTTTTGGTCGTTACAAAATTTTGTTTTGATACTTAGTTTAAAGAGCCAGTGTAACGTTTGGGTATTTACGTTTTATTGGCACAAACATTTTTGTTAGATAAATAATACAAGTCAATGGCCAAAACGATCTATTACGATTTACGTTTTTGTGGCAGTACTATTTTGTTTAATTAGTATTATAGTCTATTGACAAAATATAAACTTACGTTAGTTTGGCACCTAAAAGTTGATGTAAGGTCTCAACGAGTTGAAACACGCAGTGCGGGGAGTGAAGAAGTTAGGAGAAACCTAAAAACTATATTAGTTAAGAATGCTAAGGTGGACTGTGATGGCAATGCTGTCAACTGGCTAAAAATAAGATGGCTGCAGTATCCCATGGGTTTTAAGTATAAATATTGAGTTTCGAGTTAATCGGACAGCGCGTTAAAATTCTTCCATACAAACACTGACACCCCCTTAACCCCCCCTTTAGGGGGTAATTTAGAAAAACAAAAACTACAAACTTTATAATTTATTTAGATAACTATTCGTGCGAAGTTTCATGTTTATTATTACCTCAAGGAATAAGACTTTTCCTACAAACTTTCATCCCTGATTTTACCCCCTTAGGGGTTGAATTTCGAAAAATCCTGATACACGTTATTTTTAATTTTTGGGTTTAAGTATAAATATTGAGTTTTGAGTTAATCGGACAGCGCGTTAAAATTCTTCGATACAAACTTTGACACCCCCCAACCCCCCTTTAGGGGGTAATTTAGAAAAACAACAAATTACAAACTTTTTCATTTATTTTGATGATTATTCGTGCGGAGTTTCATGTTTATTACCTCAACGAATAAGATTTTTCATACAAACTTTCATCCCCTATTTGACCCCCTTAGGGGTTGAATTTCAAAAAATGCTTCCTTATTCCTTGCCTACATTATAAAGGGAACCTCTGTGCAAAATTTCAGCTTTCTAGGTCCAAGGGTTTGGGCTGGGCGTTGATGAGTCAGTCAGTCAGGACTTGTCTTTTTATTAATAGGTATAAATATAGATAGTAGGATAGGATACTTTTCCGGGATAAAAAGTACCCAGTGTGGTGCCCAGGATATTAAAGAATAATTATACCAAGTTTCATCGTAATCGAACCGGTAGTTTTTGCGTGATGCCTGAACAAACAGACAGACAGACAGACAAAAAAAATTTTAATCAAATTTTTGGGTTCGGCGTCGGTCTAGTAACACCCCATGCCATTTATTTTTTTGATATTTTCAATGTACAGAATTTTCACTTCTACAGATTTATTATAAGTATAGATTTTATCACTATTTATTACTCATTTTATCACTATAGACATAATAAAACTTAACTTCACAAATGACGTATTTAAGTTTGATAACAACATAAGTTTGAAATAATTAAGGGCCACACTAACGTATGTCAACCGAATTTTAAAAATATATATATTGCGTCTATGTAAGCATATATAAATAAATAATTTCTAATTTTTTCAAAGCTCTAAGAGTATGGCAATACATAGTTTATTTTTTTTTATCCATGCTAGTATTTTATCTGTATTAAAAAGCTCGTAAAGTTTAAAGAGCCGATTTTTCACAGTATTTTTGCTTTCCTGTAAAATTGAGAAAATGTAGATACGTTTATCTGACTCTTACACCGCGAATTTAAAGTATTATATTAGTAACAATATAATAAAAAGGTTAAAAAAAAATGTTTACAAGTTTTTATGTAATCTCCGAAACTACTAACTACTTTTTTTTTTGTTTATTATTATTTTACAGCTGTCCACAGTGGTTTATAGTTACTACCTATATTAAAGTATATTAATTTAAAATGTCTGTTTGTTACAGTGAACTCACATTGCTGGAGGGCATGGCGAATTGCGGAGGCTGGAGCGAGGAGCCCGTCTCTAAGGTATGTACACATTTGCATAATAAAATTAGACCCATCTGTAACCTGTACCTACCACAGCAAAGCAAAGACCTCTTCTTATAAAGCAAAATGCTGCATTCGTATTATATTATACGTACCTATATATTTTTTTTCCGTAACGGTGAAGCATTTGGCCTGAATCTCACCTGATAGTGATGATCAGGCCGAAGGTGGAAGCGAACTTCACCCGGAATCCTCAACCACAGAGGAACTGGCTATCTTACCTGTAACTGCCGAAACACAACAATGCTGCTAACATTGATTGCTGCTAACGTTGAGGTTCAACCTGTTTTAAAGGTGCAGCTCGGTAAATCTGAGAATCACCGTGACTTACATTTTAATCAATAGGTTTACCTACGTACAAATCTAATTAATTTTCACAATATTTTATTAGACAACTAATGGCGATTAATCAAAAATGAACATATCGCATTCCACTTCTACTTAGCCAGTCATTAGAATATTATCTTGTATAAAATAATTTACGACGTGAAATCTATTTAATTACATTGGATTAACAGGTAATCTACTAATCTCTCGAAGTAGCGCGTGCGTGCGCGCAGAGAATCTGACGCACTTAGTAGTTAAACACACACTCACGCAAACAGTTTTGCGTGTTTGCGGATATAAACTTAGTCTCATCTGAAAGGAATCCAGCATAAATTCAAGTTTATTATTATTTTTATTGTTGCTTATCCGTGTGTCCAATGTTTCCCATCGGCAAATATAACGAACTACCAAACATACTTTCATCACCCCTTTAACGCCTTCAGGGGATGAATTTTCTGAAATTCTACCTTAGTGCTCACCTTCGGGCGTTTGTTCACTACGAGGAATTTTACGCTCCGGCCGGCACTCCGATTTTCAAGTAAATATCACGTGATCGTCGATCGTCCGGGAATTATAGGTATGAGATTTTACATCCGGAAGGTAAAATTCCGTGTAGTGCACAAGCGGCCTTAAACCCGAATATTATTTTGTAAAAAATTTATTGTAAAAAAGAAAAACCTTTTTTTGCTTTTATGGACACTACACTATTGTGTTAACGGGAAAGCCTTTTGTTAATTCACATACTATGTAAGAAACTCCAGTGCAAAATTTCATGCTTCGACCCAGTGGTTTAGACTGTGCGTTTATCTGTCAGTGAACGATTTGAATTATAATATTATAGCACTACATTACCTGATGGTAAGCGATGATGTGGTCGACAATAAGTGATTCAGTGATTCTTGCCTAGGACACAGACACACACACTAAACACTTTCGATAGAACACTCCCAGGTTAAATTGCCCAGAATTCCATTCCTCCCTGCTGTAGCTATGCACAAATAATTTATTCCCAAAACATTTTGTGCGTATGGGTGGAATGGATCGTGATAGAAACGCACGATTTTTCGCTGGAATTACCAGAATAATTTAGTCAAAAATGACTCGGGAATTACGTCAAGAAAACACGAAGCAGAATAACACCGCGTCACGGTTCACAGCTGGTACTGACCACATAACAATGAAAGGAATATTGGCTCTGCCTGCTTTGTGTAGTAGATAGTTGCCTGATTCCAGTTTGCTGTTAATAAACAGGTAGGCGTACTGGCTGCTTTTCATCCATTCAAATTCTATCGAAGTTATCCATTAACTGGGCTGTACTTTCTTTCCCATGCACGAAAAAGTATTATATTAGTGAAACATATAGTAAAAGATAAGATTTTCTACAGCAGTTACAACGATTAATCAGTGTACTTTATTTCTAATTTCATGTCTTTCTTTCCATTGAATTACCATGTTCTAAAAGTAACAATTGTAGTTCACAAACATTAATTTAGTTAGTCTCGACTCGAAACAGTTCGCGTGTCGAAATTAACAAAAACTCATAGAAAACGAGAGCGTGCGACCGACTGGTGATAAATTACCAGAGACGTATAGGGTAGATGCACAGGTTAATGTACGTATTAATTACGCAGTGTTTACGATTCTTGTTTATTATGGATGTGATATTGACGATCATGACGTGCTGCTGCCGACTATTTAAATTTTATGCTAATTTTATTATTGCTTATTTTTGCTGATTACTTTTATCTTGTTGTATGCACGTGTTTCTGTGATTAATAAACCTACATTTCTTTCTTTCTTTCTTCTTTCGTATTGTAGATTGAACTTACCCTATTCATTATGTCAATCAATTTGTCTATGAACCAATAAACTTTTTTTTTTTTTTATTAGTTTCAAAAGTCACAAAACTCCGTGTTTTTTGCTTGTTAGCACATTCTACTCCTCCTTTTTTAAAAAGTCGGTTAATAAATGTGACAAAATTCTCTCAAACCAGAATCTGCCATAACACAGTAGATGTTATAATATGGTACTACACGCATTATGAGGCATCATACAATAAGCTAAAAAAAAAATAAGGACGAGCGCGTCAATTACGTACGTACACTATACACCCAGTAATAGTGCCTCTCACCCTACATACAGTACACGTAAAAAACTCAGATTCAGTATCACATTACATAAATGATCACGACCAGTTTTTCTCAATCAATTCATGAAGAAGGCAATATTTCGTGAACGTAAAACAGAGGTAATTTATGCAGACAGAGGCGTGAACTAATGTTCTTAGAAACAAATGACTAATTAGGATATCAAACATGCGTTTTGTAAAAACGTTCACATTCAAATCGCAATCTGTCAAACTTATCAAAAATGTTGGCAAATTAATTGTATTTTTGACAGATTGCGAATGCGAACGTTCTTAAAATTACGGGAATTGCCCCTCACTTGGTTGAAGAAACGAAATACTAAAAACTGAGAATATATTTTGCTTAAGAGGGTGCATCCTAAAAGTTGGCAACGTCGTAAATAGCTGTCAAATATTTACCTGTTTCGATTAATTTGGAAGTAATACTGTATGGAAATAAGAAATGTGGCTAACCAATTGACTAGAATATTAATAATGAATTGCAATTATTATAACATTGAATTTGATGTTGTACCCGTTTTAGGTGAAAAAAAGGCATTTGGAAAGTTACCAAATACTTTTTTTACATCTAAAACTAACTATTCGGTGTTACGATATTAATTATTGCATTTCATAATCAATATTCTAGTTCGCTAGTTAGCCACATTTTTTATTTCCATACAGAAATATTATCAAATTAATCAAAACAGCGAAATATTTGACATCTATTTGCGACGTTGCCAACTTTCAGAATAAACCCTCTTAATATTCCGAGTCAAAATCCAGTTGTTTTTTTTCCTTAGAAACAACCAATCTACCTGAGTCTTAGGAGACTCAGGTAGATTCACTATTTGTGTTCTTTATTATTTAGTTATAGGTAACTAAATAATAAAGAACACAAATAGTCAGTATTTAAGAGGGTTATTCTGAAAGTTGGCAACGTCGCAAATAGATGTCAAATATTTCGCTGTTTTCATTAATTTGATAATATTTCTGTATGGAAATAAAAAATGTGGCTAACTAGCGAACTAGAATATTGATTATGAAATGCAATAATTAATATCGTAACACCGAATAGTTAGTTTTAGATGTAAAAAAAGTATTTGGTAACTTTCCAAATGCCTTTTTTTCACCTAAAACGGGTACAACATCAAATTCAATGTTATAATTGCAATTCATTATTAATATTCTAGTCAATTGGTTAGCCACATTTCTTATTTCCATACAGTATTATTTCCAAATTAATCGAAACAGGTAAATATTTGACAGCTATTTAAGACGTTGCCAACTTTTAGGATGCACCCTCTTAATACATCATTAGGTAGATAAAATACATTACAAAAACGCGTATAGCCTACCCTAAATCGTCCCCGATGCCAATGGTTTTATACAACACTATTAAATAGTGAAGCCGACCCCAACATGATTGGGAAAAGGCTAGGCAGAATGATATTAAATAGTGTAGGTATGATCCTGGATAGGTTCCCGCCTGACCTGTTACAAAAATTCTCGCCTGGCCAGTGGTACCTACCCACTACACAGTTATGTATAATTAAATCCAACTGCAAAATACTATAAAATGGTGCTCTTATTTCCAAATACTTTCAGAAAGTAGAACAAACGATTACGTACGAAAATTGTTGGAAAACTACCTTTTCCACTTTGTACGCATCTCTAAAATAACTAGGTTAGGAAATTAAACAACGCTATCTCTGCAACCATTTTTTAGATATAACAATAGAGCACTCAATTACAAACTTACATTGCACTTTCCAAAACGAATACACCAGTTATACACCTTAGTCCGCTGACATAAGGTTTAGAAAAGGAAATCAACGGAAAAACTACCTGTAAATCTAAGTTGGCAGTTCTATGTCACCTGTCATTATGATTTCGAGCATAATGTGAGAAAAATTGTTAGGTACATTTCTTACAAAGAAAAATGATTAAAATGGTGTAATAGCTTAGTTTTTCTATCTTATAATGGTGTCGAGAAAATGGTTGTTTTCTTGGTATTAGCAACCATGGTGGTCTTCATATTAGAAACGGGTATTAATGTCTATAAACAAAAAAAGTGGTCAGCGGTCGCCGCAGCCTGTGGATATCTGCAATACCAAAGGCATCGGTAGTAGATAAAACTTAAGTATTTCATGTGCTTTGCAATTACCTGGAAATAGAATTGATTCTAGATATCCCTTCCAAAAGGTAAGAAGACTGGGCAAGAAACTCCACAGTTACTCTTTTAAAATGTTTTACAATATTTTGTATACCTAGATAACTATAATATTTATAAATGTGAAGATGTACACCGTCTGGAATAAAATTACTAGGTATAGGTACCACAATATGTAACCAGAACACAGCAACGCTGTTTGGCGGAAAAAGTATCCCTTTATTCCCCTTTATTAGACAGTTATACTTCATTTATGATAGCTTGATCTCTGCGACAGCTGTCACGCCTATGAAGTCCTGAATTTCTTAATAGTAATGTCGGCATGCCCATAAAGTATGACATTGACAGGTGACGCAGAGATCAAGCTATCTTTTATGAAGTATAGTACAGATTTTATAAAGGACATTGCGCATTGCGGATGTAGGTATTCTTATGCCAGACAGTTTTATCACTTGTCTAATCAAAAAATCAAAATAAATACTATTATGACGTACGAATGACAGATACACAATTTATATTTGGAACTATTCACGCTCCTCAAGTTTCACAATGAAAGACTTTCAATTCTGAATTAACAAATACGATACTACATGATATTTGTATTGCCACACCCATTAAGCATCGTATTTGTTCACTTAAAGTTCAACGACAATAATTACGAAACTTTATGAGCATGGAATACTGTGATTGATAGTCGTTTATTTTGATGATCTTTTAACAGCGTGTGTAGGGTACTATTAGATTCGTTCCAATAGGTATCATAGGTTGATGTTACAAAGTGTGTTACGGTCTTTCTAAGCAAGTAGGTGCAGCACATAGATATAAGGAAGAAGGCAGCACTAGGTTAGGTTAGGTTATAAAGAGTCTGACAGACCCCTCCGCCCGCCCCAGGGCGGGGGACATCCATAAGGATTTCCCACCAGGGAACAAAAAAAAAGAAAAGGTTAGATAGGTTCCGGTAAACAGGTGCGGAGGGACGGCGGACTCGGGGACGTCTATCGCCCCCATCCAGCAGGCCTCGAGGCGGCGCGACGACGCGTACTGTTTTACGCGCGCCCTCGCGGGAGGAGCCTTACACCTCACTCCCCCCTCGGGCTTGAAGTGGCCCGCGAGGCGGGCCGACACCAGCCGGGCATTGCAGAAGGCGAACAAGATCTCCGGATCTCATGATCCCTGGTCCAAGTGTGGGAAGGGAACACCAGGGTGGTATTTAGCCAGTGAGAGTCTGACAAACAGGGTCTTTCCGCCCCGGGGCGGAGGACATCCATGACGATTTTCAAACCCAGAACTAAAAAAAAATAGGCTATGTTAAGTTTTATTATGTGTACATATATTTATTGTAAAATGTTAAAAAAAAAAAAAAAAAAAAAAAATACTAGTTTAAAAAAAAAATTGGAACATACGTATTTTTATAATTTTATTTGTTTTTACTGCCTCAGTGTAATGGTCAAAGCGCTACTGCTGAAGCATGAGGTCCTGGGTACTACGAGTATGCTCGGGTCGGGCAAATGTTATTGGGTTTGTCCATCAGGAGTTTCTAGCTGCCTAGAGAGTCTGGATTTATACTCGATTGATGGGAATAGGCTCGCCCCCTATTACATGGGACTTACAACTTAACTGGCGAAATGCCTATACACCTCTGCCTATCCTTAAGGGGATTACAGGCGTGATTTTATGATAATGTGTACTTTAAAAAAAAAAGATTATTTAGTTTGAGCAAATTATTTTCATTATTATTTTTTGTTTACATTCTGTCTAATGATTACATCCCTAATACCTTCCAGTCGTCAGTTAAATATTAAACAACAAACCGTAACCGGCTTTCCATTCGTAACACTACCGTGCAATTACCGCCCGTTTCCGAGCAGCTACCGACTACCCACAGGCCACAGATTATCATCTCGACATTTACTTATTTGTTACTGTTTTATTCATAACATACGGAATTTATGTTTTTTTTTACCTTTGTCGTGTGGTGCAAGTGGTAGGATGATGCGTTTGGTATTAAAACGTAATTAATATAATAAATTAATTTATTTCAGGTAAATATAAACACCCATTTGATTGCCAAACATAAATTAAGAGAAAACATAAGAGATCAAATAAAATCAACACGTCATGATAATATAAAAAGTAAATAACTCTTAGTGTCAATCAACTACGTTGATTAGTGAATGAGTAGTTACATTTCGCGAACAATAGTTTAAACTCAGATGCAAGACTGCAAAACCGCGATTTGAGAATTAAATAAATTAATAAAATATACGGTGGATGTATTGGTTTTCGAGGGTGTTAAAGCCGATAATGAAGTCAAAATGAAAATCCAAGAGGGCGGCTGGGATTTTTTTTTTTTGGTGTCCTTTTCGTAGATTTAGAGGGTGCTAAAATCAATCGTGAGGTCAAAATGTAAACCCAAGATGGCAAAAAAAAAAAAATTGCAAAAAAAATTGTTTTCGTGACGTGGGTCCCCCGACCGCGCACGTTTTCTTTTATATCTTCATTAGAACGTATTAATAATAATGTCACCTTTTCCGTATCCATAAAAATACGCATAAATCGTAGATAACAATAAAAAATTACAATCAGTAGCAATCGGTAGACAGAAACATAAAAAATCGATTAATAATCCTATAATCGATTTTAAAATCTAAACGATCGAGAATGAAACCAAGAATCTATATTTAGAAAGAGATAATTAAATAGAGACAACAATGCACTAATTAAAAACGTCTGTGCTAAATTGATTAATAGTTTGGACTGATTCAGTTCCATTTAAAAAGGTTACTTGAAAAACTGGTAGTGGCCTAGTAAGATTGGTGGCGGCCCAGTAAGAGCGGTTATAGCTCGTTAAGAGTGGTGCTGGCCCAGTATGTGCGGTGGTGGCCCAGTAAGAGAGGTGGTGGCCCAGTAAGAGCCATGGTGGCCCAGTAAGGGTGGTGGTGGCACAGTAAGGACGGTGGTGGCCCAGTAAGAGCCATGGTGGCCCAGTAAGGGCGGTGGTGGCCCAGTAAGGGCGGTGGTGACCCTGTGGTAAAGGCCGCGACTTAGGTGTTGTCGGTCGTCTGACACTTTACTTTGTGTAAATTATTTCATCACCACTGCTTTAAAAACGGTGCAGGTAAACATCGTGAGGAAACCGGCATGTCCTAGAAACAAAAATTCAAAGATATATGACATCCATCAACCCTCACCGGACCTGCGTTATGGATTTCGTACGAACCACTCCCTCTCACTGAGAGGAGGACAGTCTCCCAGCAGTTGGAATATGATGGCTGATTATATGATGACTTGAAAACTCAGGGCTACCGGCCTTCAAGGCTCTAGAAAACCTTTTTTTTGTACCTTGGGTCTATGTGCCAAGAGACGGCAAAGGGTTATTAACATTATGATGCTTAGCTGGCGTTCATTCTCAGAATATACACAGAGGAGAGGGGAGGATCACCACCTAACATAACGGGTTTCTAAGAATACCCTACCACTTCCAGCATCAGGTCTCTGACACAGTCATAGAGACTTGCGTTAGTTTCTCTTCGTGATCATAAAAAGTAGCATTTCTTCCGGCACGGTAGGCATATGCATTTCCAAGCTTCGCCACTTTGAAGGTCTGTGCTTCCCGCCATCTGAGCAGAATTAAGAAAAGTGATGAAATAATTTGAAATGATTTTATTTCTGTAAATAGGTTTGTACAAACACTTTTACACGTCAATAATATTTTAAGAACTTGACGAGGTCGGCGCTTCTTCAGCAGTAGACTTTGACGAGCCATCTCTCATTACTTGAACCACAACCTAAACAGCTGGACGTAAACGTGGTCCGTTTGTTGAACTCAATATTACTTTCTTCAGACAATTAACGAGTATGATGCATTCCTGAATTACTTATGTAATTAACTTTTTAGTGTTATATTGTTTTTGCAAGCGTTAACGTTAGCTAAATAATAATTTACTTAGTAATTACGAGTTTTTTGTAGAGAATTGCGCATTTTTATAGATCTATTAATCAATCAGTATCCGGTTTCTGGAAAATTAATTTGCGTATTTAGGGTGGATTCGGCAAACAGGAATACATTTTATCCGCGGAATAAGATTTACTTCTGACAGTTTTCGTATAGATAAACTGTCAAAATTCAAAAGTTCGGAAGTGAAAGCTTATTCCGCAGATAAAGTTTCCTGTTGTGTCAAATTCGCCCTTAGTAATCTTGCATTGATGAACTTTATAAAGGACGTTCGGCATCTGACTTCGATGTCAAAAAAGCTCATCGGTAGACAGAAGCTCAAAAGTCTGACAACCAGTGTGTTGCATAGGTCAGATGGCTGTGAACTGCTTTTCAGCTACATAGTAAGTGAATGATAAGGTGTGTTTGACGTTAAAGGTGCACTTAGACAGGAAACTAAAATTCTTGACTACACCGAGGAATTTAATGTGATGTCAATGTAGCAATTGCTAAGAATTGCGCAATTTTAGCAGTCTATGTAAGCGTACCTTTAGGCTATAACACGATAAGCGCATTTTCCTTAAAAATGAAAGATAATTAAAAATAATTGCGCTAGTTACGTTCTTTCTATATCTCGACTAGTATAGAACGTCTAAAACATAAGTCTTTTATGGAACGCCTAAGCCATCAAGCCTCGCCTTTGCTGCTTGATATTTGTGTGGCGGCAACGGTCGTGCTTTATTATACACCGGCGGGCCGTGAGTGACAATATGATGTTCAACTTCGCTATTCTTCATGTTGTTGAAGTTCGGGGAAGTTATTTCGGCGTACTGTTGAAGGAGGTTGTGGTACGGGTCGGTGAGGTTGATAGTGAGCACAGTGGGAGTAGCTACACTGCTTGCAATGCAGCCGTCGACTGCCAGACCTGTTTTCTTATCAACGAGTTTCCTGGCACCTAGGTCGACGAGAAGGTCGTGATGGCGCAAAAAATCGGCGCCCAAGATCGGTCGTTTCACGGCAGCGACGATAAACTGCCATGATAAGGGGCGGCGCAGACCAAGGTTGAGTTCCAGCTTCCTCTCGCCGAATGTGTGTATCGGAGTTCCGTTCGCTGCATACAACACTTCGTCCCCCCGTTTCATTCCTCTTGTGTAAGGAATGACCGACACGTTAGCTCCGGTGTCCACCAGGAATCTCAAGCGATGTTGGTAATCACAAACATGTAGACGGTATGGTGATATTTCATTAACCTCGGGTCCCGTCGCAGCCAAGGTCGCGACTAGTTTTCCTGCCGCTTGAAGTTGCACGGAGATCTGCAGTTGCGTGCTTCCTTACCATATCTTGCGTGGTAAAAACAAATATCGCCTGATATATGCTGGTAAGTACCTGATCGGCCTCGGGATAGTGAACGTGACCGTGAGCGGAATGATCTGTGTGAAGATCTTCTTGGTCTTGATCTATCCATTTTCATCGCTGCGATCTCCCGCGTTAGTTGCATGATAGCTTCTCGAAGGTCTGGTTCTGGCTGCGAGTGATTGTTTTCGTGTCGTGACGTAGACGCTGACGGCTGTTGGCATGCACAAACCGAATGGACTTCCCGGGTTTGCTCGTGCATCTTATCGGCCATGGCTGCAAGCACGTCGAGTGTGGCCTCTTCGTTGACGGATAGTACGGCACGCGTGGAGGCGGGCAGGTGTCTCATCCACAGCATCTGCAGAGTGGTATCGGGCACCTTGTCACGTGCTGGCTCTCTCATGCTACGCAATAGCTGGGACGGCTTCTGGTCTCCCAACTCCATCTCGGTGAGCAGCTTTTGCAGTTGTTTCGTCTCCGACTCTTCATACACGGACAACAGTCTCTTCTTGGCCTCCTCGTACCGGCCAGTGCGTGTACTGCTGATGAGGATGTCGCTTATCTGCTCAACGTCCGTCTTCTCAAGGTGAGCCACTAAGAGGCTAAACTTGGCTTCATCTCCGGGCTTCTGCGGGTTGACAACCGTTTCAAACTGCGCAAACCAGAGGAGTGGTTTGTCGCGCCAAAACGATGGTATGCGTGATTTTACGGAGACGGTCGCTACTTCGTCGTTCGGCATTATAATGTTATCACGTCGGGGTCACCACTTTACCAGATGTCAGGAGTAAAAATGAAACAGTATTCAGATTTCATAACTTATATTGGAAAGGCTAGACTATATACACAATTTTATTATTTAATACAATGTAGGACAGCTATGAACAATATTACATTGACCAATCACCGAGCGTGAGCGCCTGCTACTGCTCCCAGTATAAATACCGCGCGTCGCATCGCAGCGCGTTAGTTGTATGGCCGTGCGCACAGCGCGCGGACGTTTATGCCAGCTGCTACAGTATTTTATAGAACGCCTAAGAAGTATTTTATGTAATATTTTATGGGACGCCTAAGACATTAAGTATTTTATGTAATATTTTATGGAACGCCTAAGCCATTAAGTCTACACACACACACAACGTCACACGACCACCACCATCAATGTCTATATTATGTACAATTGCCGCATAAATAAATAAATAATGGGTATAAGAGAAAGAAAGTCATAAAAACACGGAGCCGTCACCACTTCCTAATAAAACGTACATTTCCTCAAAAATTTTAGCTAATTAATCACCCATTGAATCATAAATCGTAATCTTAATCATCTATTTTACGTAATAATGATATAACTCAAAATGTAACACAACACGAAGTTATTACAACATGAGAATCTTGTTTAACATTCGTAACTTTTAGTATAATAATTATGATTATTTTGTCTGTGCCTCTTCAATGGTGCGAATTTTATGTTGTTTATGATGACCATAATGGTGATAAAAAGAAAAAAAAAATCTGCATTCTGACTTTAAAAAAAAATGGCAAAGACGACACATTGAAATAGACACAACTATTTAAAAAAAATCTATTATGACCAAAAATACACGGGTAGGGACATACTTAAAGAGAGTGTAATATTAATAAAAATGAAGAACTTTTTCTTTGAGACGAATTCTGGAAAATGAAAAAACAATTCCGTCTTGTTTCAGTACATAAGGCAGAGGTGTACACCCAAATTTCGCTAGTCATTAGGGAGCGAGCCGATTGCCATCACCCGAACATAATTCCAATCTCCGGGCTGCTACTGACAAATTCCAGATGGAAAAACCCAATAACACTTTGCCAGACCTGGGAATCGAACCCATAACCTCATGCTCAGCAGTAGCGCTTACGCCCACTAGATCAACGAGTCAATCTACGGTCAGTTATTTGAGTACAGCCCCCGATATAAAGTTTTGCAAATTGTTTTTGGAATCACTGTACTAGAGAGCATAGACAATAGTACGTATACCTTGGTCTCGCTTCCAACAGTAGTGTGCAACAACAGCCAGCTCAATTAAACACGATGTAATATTTTATCGTCAAACATTACATCAGCTAACAACTCAATTCTCTATCTCTAATACACACTACAATTTTAAAACACAATAGTTATAGTAGAAAATGCCCCATCATTTGAACATGTTAAGGCAGGGCAGCACTTGAAACGGTTACGTTCAAACTATCGTGTAACGTAACTATAATAATACGTTACATTTGAGAAAGTGTTTCGACGTAGATTTTTTTAATTATATAGCACCCGTTTTTACTTACATGAACGAATTTGATTGTTACAACGTGCCAGATTTGGGAGCTGAGGCCCTAGCACGAACGCGTGAAGTAATCGTTATGTAATTTCAAACGATTTTTGATCCTATTGCAAAACTGTTATGGTTTAATTTTAAACTGCAAGCAAAAATTAGTATCAAACATAGATTATGAATAAAGGCTTTAAATTAAATATTTATCTGATAGGTGCGAAATGAGTATATTTTCGAGTTTAAAATCGTTCGAAACTTACGCTTCGTGTAGGGCCCATCAATGTTGTTGCTCATGCGCCATGGTATAGCTATCTTTTGCTTAAAGAAAGGGACGGAAGAGATTTTATTTGTTATACTCCAGGATTTTGATTTTGGCGTCTTAAGCTCTTTTAACTAAACAGACAGAGACATTTTGTGACACTAATGACACTAATGCTTTTGGTTGGTGTAAAAGCATGCTTAAAAATAATTAGCACGCGCAAGTTGGTTGTCAATTTGATTTGAACTTTAGATTAAAATTGAAAATAAATGTTTATTAGGATCCCTAAGTTCAAGATAGTATTAATTATATTTATTATACACATTGCTGATAAAAAAAGTTTTGTCCATTAAAAAATCATTAATCGCATAATAACATTTTTCTTTTAGGAAGGCCTCTAATTGTTGATGAAACATTTTTCCCTGACCTTTACCCATAGGTTTCCAGAAACTGCGTGTAAATTTTGACTGTCCGTCTCAATCGGGGTCATCGGTTTTAAACAACATTTTAGGCCATGTTATCTGATTCTGATTTTGCCTGCATTTTTAATTTAATTTAAATGTAACAGCACTTTACTAAACACAGTTTCTTATCGGTTATTCTAACCTAAATCTACTTATTGTCTCGCTTTAACTTGAGAATTGATGGCAATCTATAAAATCATCTGAAACCAGACCCGGTTTCTGCATTTGAAGTTAAGAACTTATCAAACTCTACTGAACTATATCATTTGTAGGTTAAAAGTGCGCGAAATTCATAATTTCTTTGCAAAAAATATACCAAGTTATTTTAATTTGAATTTCGCGGGCTACCTACATTGAAGGAAACACCGTAGGGCGTCATTGTGAGCGACAATTAAAACAATTTGTATTACATACATTAAAAACAGTTCTATGTAATGTAAGCTATTGTTGTGGTTAGATAGTTCTCCATGGGAAGTGAACTTATCTGATCAACATCTACTAGGGGTCATTAACTTTATGAGCACCTAGTTCTGTTATCATGATGGAGGTAGCACAGGTCTATAAAAAACCAGGTTAGAGATTTAAAACCTAAAATACACCAAAGCAACCATCATAATGTAAATTAAAGACAAGCGTTTAAGAACTACAGGTCGATTCAATTAATGGCGGCTCGGAAGTTAGCTACTCGCTGCGCAGTACCCTACCCCTCACCCCCGCTGACACATAAAACTGTTACTGCGCAGCGCCACGCCTCATGTTCCGAGCAGCCATTAAGTTAGTATCGTATTAATCTTGGTCGCGGGAACCAGTATCCGCAAGTATATGACAGCACAGGACTGGTCGAAGCAGCAACGCTTGTGGGAAGATGTCCAGCATTGGACATCTTTAGGCTTTAATGATGATTTCGATTATCAATTTTTGATCCTCCTGAACTTCCAAATATCATCTAAATGAAAATTTATTTCTTTCCAGGACAAGCAACGCCCTCCTATCTACAATCCTGAGGACTACGCGACGTCCTTGAAGAAATGGGGCAAGAAGACTGGTGGAGCCAGTCTGTATGACCTGGAGGCAGGACAGGATGCCAACAAATCCAGGACGCTGCCGACCCAGGGCAGTAAGGACTTTAGGTTTGTCCATAAAATACATTTAAAAATATTTAAATACGCGCTGACTTGAGAAACTCCTAGTTTTTTTCGTCGGCAAAAAAGAATCAAATGCTCCATACAGTAAGAGACTAAAATGAAATAACTAATTACATAAAAATACACCAAATGTTGATCCTCCACGTCCTGATACGGTCCTGGTATACAGGCTGACTTTGAAAACCTGCTACAAAATTTAAGGGGGTCTTGGACCCATCAATGTGAACAACTTTTACTCTAGGACCAACTAGAATTCGCAAAAAAAAAAATGGCTTTCCTGTATAAAAGTACCCGATTAGACCATTTTGTATAAGAAGGTCATTTTTTTTTTTGCGAGTGCTTTTCTTCCCATAATAAAAGTTGTTCATATTGATGGGTAGAACACCCCCTTAAATGTTGTTGCATTTTTTCAAAGTCAGCCTGTATATTAAGTTTACTAACAAAAATATGTATCACTGTGTCTGAATCAAATAAATTGAATTGAATATTACAGTGCGTTCATAATAACATGTTCCGAGATGCGATTGGTAGCACTTTTCTGTCAGTCGCCATTTTGAACTCTATTAGTATTGAAACTAAGCTTGACGAGCAATAATGCCAACATGACGGCGAGGGACGAATTACCTATAGTAAACGGTCTGTACATAGAACTTTAGTACCACCCATAGATATGAATGAAGTCTTAAAATAGGCATGTTCCAAAGAGAATTTTTATCTTCAAAATCGTTCGCATTTACGTTACGTTAATTCCGCGCGTTCGTGCTAGACCCACAGCTATAGTCACTGATTGCGTCAAGTATGCGTTAATGTGGCAAAACGTAAAACGTAAACCATAAACAAAAGAACATCATTAACGAGACTCAGTACTCAATAAAAGTTAGTTTACGTTTCAATAAATTACCGACTTTCACGGAAACGTTTTCTTTGACCAATCAGTCAAAGCATCAGTCATCGTAATTTTCACTTTTTATGACAGAAAAACAAAAGACAACCTTTTAAAGATGTGGTTATAGGTACTTTACAATAAGTATCAAGATATTAAACGCACACGTAACGAATGTATGATACTTTAGCTTAAGACTAATGCCTGGTTTCACTAGCACTAGACGACACCTAAATGAATGCCTAAATAAAATTGCGCTGTCGAATTTTCCACGCTCGTTTCAGCGTTGAAAGTTGAAAATCAAACGCGCGCTTTCATTCTGATGTGAGTTAAAACGGGCATGATTTCCACGGTGCGAATTGATTGCTTGCGACATACCAAAAGTTGAAACAACAATAAAGGTTGCATCGTTTAAAAACAGTGTTTACGATGTAAGTTTATTTGTTGATTCAATTTTATTGAATGCCACAAACAAGAAACTTGCATCGTGTATATGGCCGGGGCTTTACTGTCAGAGGACGATGCTTTTAAATGTCCTTAACAATTCAAAAGTGCCTGTAAATGGTTTAATTGAAATAAATGGTTTGAGTTTGAATTTGAATGGACTGAAATCTATAAAAAGTTATGTACCTATTATTCTCTTGCCATTATCCCAATTTATTTGGGGTCAGTGCATGCAAGTCTCTGAGGGGATGTGTGATAGTGGATGTAGGTGCTTGTAGTAAATTTAAACAGCCAGTTCGTCTAATGAGATAATATATTCCAAGATGTAGGTGCTTGTAGTTAAATTAAAACAGCCAGTTCCTCTAAGGAGATAATATTCCAATCACCATCAATCAAGTAGGACTAGGCAGGAGCACATTGTCGACTTGTCACGGACCCGACCCGAGAAGAACATTCAAACAAAAAAACTTTATAAAAAAAAAAAACAACTGACGTTCAAAAAAAATAGGTACTACAAAGTGAAAAATAACTTTAATTTCGGAAGTCGGTGTCTTTGGTTTTGAATTTTCTTTGCCACCGACTTCCGAAATTAAAGTTATTTTTGCATGCTAGTGATGTTCGTATTATCTATTAACATATACCTAGTGTTGGGATTCCAACACTTCTCTATTACCCGTTATTTCGGTGGTCACCCCCTTTCTAGCAATATCATCTTTCACGTAGTCCATCCATCCTTTCTTCCCCTACTCTTATAGCCATCCACATTCATTCTCAAAACTATCCTGACGACATTGTCCTCATTCCTCCGTATCACATTTTAACAACCAATTTTCACACACAACATTTAACAACCAATTTTCACACACAACTTTTAACAACCAATTTTCACACAACATTTAACAACCAATTTTCACACACAACTTTTAACAACCAATTTTCACACACAACATTTAACAACCAATTTTCACACACAACTTTTAACAACCAATTTTCACACACAACTTTTAACAACCAATTTTCACACACAACTTTTAACTA
Source organism: Eupsilia transversa (assembly GCA_914767815.1). NCBI lineage: Eukaryota > Metazoa > Arthropoda > Insecta > Lepidoptera > Noctuidae > Eupsilia > Eupsilia transversa. The sequence goes on from OU611880.1 coordinate 2,168,966, forward strand.
CTAATTTTCACACACAACTTCTAACAACCAATTTTCACACAACATTTAACAACCAATTTTCACACACAACTTTTAACAACTAATTTTCACACACAACTTCTAACAATCAATTTTAACACACAATTTTTCAGTCACCTGAGGCACTTCTAGACTTCCTCTTTTAAACTAATTTCTTATTCTATCCGTTCGCATTATTTCTCGATACAAAAGTATAATTAAATCAATTGCCAATCAATGTTCAATTGCAATTGCAATTATATTCTACCTTCTTCTTCATTGTGTCGTTGACTAATATTATGTTATAGATCTTTAAAATATATAAACGGATAATCTGAAAACGTGTAACAATAACAGATTCAATCCTGTTATTGTTACTTTTTTTCAGATTATCCGTAATTTGTAAAATTATATTTATTGTAACAGACTATATACCACACTATTTTTAAATAAATAAATAAAATTAAATTAAAATTCTCTTTTTCAGGAACCCGTGCTTGGGCGTGGGTGAAGAGATGACACTTCGACAGTTCGGAACACCTAGTGAACTGCTGACCAAGCTCAGGGCTGATCTCCGACTGTCTTTTCCAAGGTAAGAATTCATATTGTATCATAATATGGAGGGAAATTTCATTTTATAAAATAAAATAAAAACTCATACTTACATACTTCCTGCTAAACACGTGTGTAATTATCAATGTTACATAATATCTTACTCATCTAAATATTAAGTAATATTGAAAATATTATCTACTGATAATATTAATAACTGATAATAATCTCTTCGTAGAAAACGGTGATATTTTAACAATATACTTCCTTATTGCTACAAATCTAGTAATTTGGGTAGGTTTTCGACATTTCGATGTGAATCACCTTATCTTATACAAGGCACTGAAAAATGTTATATGGTAGATTTTCTACATTAATCATTAAGCAATAATCGCAAGGGCGTTTAAATTTCCTTATTTTTTTATTACAAAAATTATTTAGAAATAGATTATTTAATATCTTGATATTAAAATACCTAAAGTTTATTAGTTAGCCTGAAATAAAGATTTCTAATTGTCAGCACTTTTCCTCACATATAATTTTCCGTGGTGATGGCCCAGTGTTTAAGGCCTCACCTCTCGTGTACGAGGTTCAATCTGCCTAGCCTTTTCCCAACTATGTCGGGGTCGGCTTCCAGTCAAACCTTTTTGTCTTTATTCCTCTCAAACAGAGCACCTGCCATCTAATGTCTTCGCCACCTTTGGTATGCTAGAGAATGCCTAAGGCAGTTAGTCCGCCTATGTACCTTTTATTAATTGCGAAAAGTTTAAATAAATAAATACATACATAAGCAATATTATACGTATAAGTATAGATATTATTATTAAAACAAACAAACAACAGCAATCCTAATTGCGTAATACACGATCAATCACAATCTGAATCGTTTTGAAAATTGCTTATCCATTGCTTCATAAGTTCGAAAAAAAGTCTGCTCAACAACGTAAATGACGCAATGAATATTGTTGAACTGTCAAAATGAAACTGATTAGTTGTAATCGTTTACGAAAATGTGCAATTAGACAGCAGGTTTCATTTGAATGCTTTCCATTTTTACTTTTTTATCTTTTGAGACCCAAACAAAAAAAAAGTGACAAATGAGTCATGGTTACTTGATTAAAATAATTGAATTGAATACCTTAACAACTAGTTTTTGTACCAATTTAAATCGTTTCCCACTTCACGCTTCTTGTACCCCAACTGTTAAGGTGTTCCCTCATAAAGGGTTTTCTAAAAATAGCATAAAATAAAAACAGAACTAACTATTTTACAGCCTCTACAAACTTTTTATTGAAGCCCCGGCTTTAAACTTAATCCTTATCGGAATGTAAGCTATAAAATGTTTTATGAAATTGATAATTTTATAGCTGCAAATAATTAAGACCTTTATTTAATGGCTAGGTACCCCGTAAATATTTTAGTATCCTATAAAATATTTAGGTGATAATACAGGCTACTTATAAGTTAACGTTTCTGCTAAATGGTAGGTTCCAATTTTACAAGGGATATCAACATAGTAGATCTGTCTTTTCGTTTTTCATTATTTCTGCTGTGTATTTTTATTTATTTTTAATACTTCAAACACACCAATATACAGAGGTGGAGTTGATGCCATAGACATTTTCTACCATTCAACCTTTGGGTGATGCAGATACAAACCGTGGTACTTAGGTCCAATTTCCAATAGCACACCGATATAGGTACAGAGGTGTACTTGATGCCATAGACATTTTCTACCATTCTACCTTTGGGTGATGCAGATAGAAACCGTGGTACTTAGGTCCAATTTCGAAAATTGAGGAATAAAATAACTTTTTTTTTTTGTCTCCGTTCTAAATCTGATATTCGAAATACAAATCTGTACACCAGAAGCCATTAAATAGGTCTCACACAAAAAGTTTATTTCTATTTTCTGGACACACGCAAACAGTGAGTGAATCCCATCTAATAAAAAAACTAAGTGCAGTGGCGGCGAGTAATTACGTGTCGGTTACGTCCCGCGACCGCGCCGGTTAGCGACAGGCTGCTAAATGTTGGGCCATTAGCACTAGCAAAAGCGGTTTAACATTATGTCCTTTTTACTGGACGTTTTTATCGATTGTATCTTAGTGATTACATTGAAATTTTACGCCGCCTTTGGATCGATTACTTGGCCCATAATTATCAAATGAAACAAAATAATTAAAGAAAATAATTTTGGCAGTATTTTTCTACATTATTTGTTGTTGTCGTAAACTGGGCCGAAAAAAAAGTTTGGTTTTTAAGTATCTCTAAATAAAATAGATTGGTGTCGGTCATATTACCCTCAAGCTTCTAAGAATTTATAACCCATTTGCGATAACAAAGACATAAAAAAGCGATTAAAAAAAAGACTGAAATTCTGTGGCAGATCCAATAAAAAGTTTCGGTAACGTATCAGTTTATTTGGACCGGTTCTTAAAGACTCGTTTTCTCAAAGCAATATTAAACAAGAAGCTGATTATAATCACATCTGTAACAGCCCTTTTACTACTACTTCTAATTGTATCCGTCGTAAACTAGTTGTGGTTACAAATGATACAATTTGCTTGCCATAGGAAGCAAGCCATCTTTCTCTTGCAATATTTTAAATTAGTTTCAACGGTAAATGAAACTGTAATGTTATTTTAATATGTTGAAATATAAAATATTATTTCGCATTTATTTTACTTAACACTGCGCGGCGGCCCCTACACCTACAATAAATTTATATACATTGATTATTTAATATACAATATCATTGAATTAGCCCTTGCACTAAAACGATCAAGTATTTTCACGCAATAACATTGACAGCCATAAGCTTCAATGCTTTCGCGTGACCTGCGCAATACTTATCCATACACGGTGCAATAAACATTGAAGTCGCACAAACTTTTGTTCAATAATTGCGCAGTCACAATCTTCAATATCAACCCTAACCGGTCAAAAACATTGCGCAATTCGTGATATTGTGCAATAAAATTGATCGTTTAGGGGCCCGCCTTACACTTATTGCTTGCATAAAGCGAATTAAACTCCCTACAGGAATAGGAAATGTTTTACTGTACGTAATTCTCATAGAATAACATTAAATGGGCTAATAAATTCCTCATAAAGCCAAGCGCACATTACAGCCTCAACGGGCAATTTCATACAAAAAGGTGTGGTGCAGTGCCTGTAGTGTGCGTTGATTCATAAAAAAGGTACAAAAGTGAAGAAGGAGGAATTAGCAATGCATTACTTTGCGGCCCGCCTTAATCCCGATTTAGCTTTAAACGTACAAAAAAAATTTAAACATGACCTGCAATATTGTATGTACTTTTATTAGGACTTAGGTGTCGTATCTCCCACTAATCCACCTCGCCCGTTTTATGGCCACACATTTAAAGTTTTTGTACTTCAAATAACTACGATGGTTCCCGTGAATCCTGTGGGTAATTGTTACTATAATTTTTCTTTATGTCGTCAAATTATAGCTCTGTGTTTATTACTGGGAGCTGTCCCTAGGGTTGCCACCTGTTATTTTCTGAATGATGCACTTAATTTTATAGACAGAGAAGTCTTGAAATTCGCGACATTTAAATTCTCATAAGAAGAAATGTCATTAACTGATGTTGTTATTAGTTATTATATAAGATAAGACACAACAATAAATATGAAGAAACAGGATAAATTGATGAAAGAAACGTAAAGTCTCCATCATCAGTCCATTTCAGTGTCGTCTATGTATTAAAAGGTCGGGAAAAATGAAGCGGATGAATTTTTCGACGCCATAATTATTTTAGTTTGTGAATAGTTAAGTTTAGTTACATCATTTTGTTATTTTTATATAATAATTAATATTTGATAATTACCCTTACAATAAATAAATAAAAAAAAAATTGTTCGGTATAGAAAGGTCAAGAATTTAATTAAGAAAACAGAAAACTTATCCGAAGTAATGTACATCAAGAACCTTCAATGTTCAATCCTCAAGAAACAGATAATACAAACTTCTCTTAAACTCTTGACAACCCTGAAAGTGTTTCTAATGGCGAACTCATTAGTTTTTATCTCACCAACTTACACTTAAAAGGCTGGCAAAAAAATGATAAAATACCTTTCTCATCCCAATGTGTTAGTTATGTTAGGTATAAATTTATATCGCACGTGCAATTGTCAATAATTAAATCGAAGATCATAAGGTAAATCAACCGCGCCGTTAATAATGGAACTTGTTCAATTGAATTTAATTGGAGTATTTCCCAAAATACACCTGCATGAGGATGCTTAGCATAATCAGCCTATCATGCTTCCACTGGCCTCCTCTGTGGGACTGGACTGTAATCTACCACGTGGGACCAGTGCGGGTTGGTAGATGTCACATGTCTTCGAATTTTGGTTCTAGAACACGCCGGTTTTGTCACGATGTTTTCCTTCGCCGTTTTGAGAGCAGTGGTGATAAAATTATTTACTCAAAGTAATGCGCCTAGCTGGGTTCGAACCCACATGTTGTGTTTTTTTTTTTTAAGTTTCAACTTGCCTTTTTTGTTTAGTATACAAAACATGAAATCAATATTATGTATTTATGTACCTAATATCATTCGTGACCGATGGTATAAGTTGTGCTGGACAAAGTTCCATTCACCTTCGATAATCGACCCTAAAATCATAAAAATGATTAAAATAAACTCTTTCTTATTTCCAGTTTCGTCCAAGAGTTTTCGTGCGAGCCGTTAGATGGCGTGGCGTTGTTACTGGAACTCCTGCGCAACGTGCAGCTCAGCCAATCAGGAGAGGGCGCACGGGGACCACCTGCTGTGAGAAGAAGACCATTGCTAGATGAATTGGCTTGTTTGTAAGTAGTGTGACCTTTGATATTATCATACTCGGCGTTCCTTGTTATGGTGGTAGAAAAATGTTAATATAGATAATCCCTTATTACCATCTTAAACCTTTGAAATACATGTTATGTCTTAACACATGACGTATTTCAAGGATTTATAAGCTACATAATCAAAAATTTTTGCGCATAATATTCTAATATCTAGGTAGCCCACAAATACAGGGTGTCTCAAACGTAGTGGTCCAAAGGCAAATGAGGTAAAGCGAGCGAATGAATGTTACACTTTCAGTTCAAATTATGTTCACAGGGTCTAAATTACAAGTGGGAGTGTAAATTTCTTGAAAATAATAATAGTGTTTTCTGAATTGTTCAGAATATCCCAGTTTTTTATTTTTTTAATGATAGGTGGACCCTTTCGCTTTACCTCATTTGCCTTTGGACCACTACGTTTGAGACACCTTGTATACTATTTCTTGACAGTAGTAGACATGTTTTTTATCCTTCCAAGTAAACATGTCTACTAGATCATCAAATACGTAGGTAGCCCTATTTCTATGGCAGTGATCTGCAGTCTACATTTTCCTGGATTATTTTCAAATGCCCCTTGTTATATAGACAATGTCTATGGAGCTGCTGCAGCCGATACCCTGACTGCGTGCGGAGGCTGGTGTATGGCTCCAATGGAGTGTACACTCTCACCGTCTGCATCATGTCCACTGTCAATAAGTCCAGGGTTCTGGCGTTACAGGTCAGTAATATTTAATATTGTTTATATTTTATTTTGCGTCAAATATCATCTATCAATAAATAAAATTATCTACAATAATTTAAAGATCCCTTTCAAATGAGTTCTTACTGGTTCTCTTTTCTTCACCTTTTTATTTTGTATTTCAGCTTCTAACAAAAGCCTGCTACCCACCAGCAAAAAGCCACAGTATGGTTTCCGAAGCCCTTTCCACCCTTCGTCTCCGCTATGGTGAACCAGTTCGCTTCAGATTCCTAGTGGGGATGCTGCAAAGTTCTGGTGGCTCCGGTGACCTACAGGCAGCAGGTCTGGCCTTCATCAACGCGCTTTTGAGCAGTGCTCCAACTCCTCAAAGGAAGCTGTACATTCAAGCTGAGTTGGAACAGGCTGGCTTTGATATTGTTACTTTGAAAAAGGTAAGAATTGCGGTTTCTTGTGATAAATTGGAAGCCAAGAGCAAGACATTAGCAGACACCGTTACTAAAATTGTAATAGGCATTAGTGAATGAAAAAAAAAGAATTTGAATAAAAAACAGACAATTCGATATTATCCGCACAATGCATCGTAGTATGATATACTTACACAGTATCTACTTAATATAATACGTACTTACAATACTGTTACAAATATGTTTTTCAGTTTATTTGTGTTCGCCTGGAACAATTATTTTTTCTTACTCTTTTTTTTCATTGATCCAACTGCCGTCTGTAAGTAACTAGATTCTTAAAATTCTTCCCAGATGGTAGCCAAGCTGCCGAGTGTGAATGACCAAGTGACGAGAGAGATAGACGACTACGAGAAGCAGCTGATTGACATCGACACGCTGAGCGAGAAAGCGAACGAAGCTCAGAGAGAGAAGGACGATATGAGGCACAAGCTGGATTTGCTTGAGAAGAGAGTAAAGGTAAGCTGATACCTTATGAAACTCTAGAATTTATAATAAGTATTTTATGTTTTTTTTGGTGCCTCATATTCTTGGCGTTTCCGTGATAAACCTTATCACGGCCAACCCTTTTCCCATTGATAAACCCTAATGATGATATATTATTTCCAAGAATAGATAATAACTATAACGCCAATACTTTTGTCATTTACAGATTCTTCAAGAAGAAAAAGGGATCCTGCTATCTCTAGAGAAATGTTTGAAGGAGAAGTGTTGCGAGCTTCAAGAGGAGGTGTCCTCACTACGGTCTGAACATGGCAACTCCAACAGGAAGAAACCATTTGCCATGAAGAAGAAAAACTCTATTCATAAAAATAGAGGTAATTACCAAGCACTTTCACATACTCTACTTACTCCTCAATTTTCTGATCAAGATACATAGGTAGTCCCATAAAAATCTCTGTTGTATAACTCGCTCTAATTATGTTCATGTTTTACGTTTGCAGACGAATCATCACCACCAGAAGATGAAGGTATCAGTTCCTCAGAGAGATCTCTAAGCCCTGAAGGTGATCCTCAAAGAGACTCCATGGTCTACGAAGTTTTCAACGTCAAAAACGAAACATACGACCTAATGCGAAACAAACGTACATTGCACAAAAAACTAGAATGCAAAAAGAATGATAAGAAATCCTCTGACGAAGAAGACGAAACGACAATAGATGAAGTTATTCAAGAATTAAGAAACATAGTCAATCATGCTGAATCGGAACAGTATGCTAAAGATTTCATTGATGATCGTTCGTCCAGATGTAACCAAACATCAGAAATCAATGTTCCAATCAACGCTCTAGAATGCAAAAAGCATAGAGATGAAAAAGACGATTCTACTACGAGTACTCGACATAGCATACAGATCAAGGGAAAAGAAGATTTCCCAGACGACAGTGTTGAAGAAGATCATGAGTCTGAAATAATTCCAAGCAAAATAGTCCCGCACCCACCTAGAAAGGCTAAGAGCCTATTACACTTATTTGTCCCACCAGTTGTAGACCAAGGATTGGTTTACAAACCTCCTGACCTTTACGATGATAACTTTTATTCAAGTGACGAAGGATCTGATTCTTTACTTAGCGCCTCAAAATACACTAAGCCAGTTAGCAAGAAGCCTTCGGGTTCAAGCTTCGATTTTCACGAATGTCGAGCTGTATTCAACTCTATCACAGATAGAATTAAAGACGAGGTTAGAACCAAGCGTTCTAGAACTCGCTCTAGGGAAGAAAGCAGGAGGACGTCTATAAAACGAAGCGAGTCTTTCCAAACTTCGGAGAAAGGATCCCGACAGCGAGAGTATATCGATAGTATGTTTTACGCAGAAACCCACACTCCCATAATCGGTTCAATGACTGCTTTGCAAAGGTCCAATTCTAAATGCAACCGTGTTGACGAAATAGTAAACTTGATTGAGTCTAAGAAACTAACTAAGAGCCTTGACAGGATCGATGAGGGTCTCAACTCAATGGTTGACATTGTAATGCTGACTGAACCCAGAAAGCCGATATGGCCGTATGAGAGACGACAGAGATCCTGTTCTAGAACCAGCAGTGATGGAGGGAATGAGAGCCCTTTGATTCCAGTCACTAGATCCCACAGCAAACTTACCAACATCCATCGCTACGACACGAAATCCAGTCACAAGGACGATGTTCACAAAATAGACTCACAGAAATTTTACATGACCCAGCCTAAATTGAACTCTGGCATCGATCAACCTGGTTTCAATAGCTCGACATTTCTAGTGAAACGGGGTCCCAGCAACGCTGGCTTTTATTCTGGACCTCATATGCTAAGAGATGCTCCTGCTAGCATGACTAGTCTAGTCGTCACTGGTACCCACAGTCACGCAGATTTGAAAAGAACTCTCTCTCCAATTGGATCAAATTCGAGCAAATTCGGTATCCATAAAGTAACGGATATGCCTTCAGGGTTGTACTAATAGGTGCTTCTATTGTATCTGTATGTTTTCGGAACCATCGACTAATTTAAGAGTTGCGTACCTAATTTTATTACTAGTGCAATATAGCCCTTTAGGATGAATTAACCTGTTAGTGAAACGTTCAGTTTTTGGTCGGTCATAATTCGAAATTACATTTATGTTCATTTGTATCTTCTTGTTCAAAATGTAACATCAAAAATCAAAATGCAGATATTTAACAGATTTTTGGAATGAGTACCTCCTTGTACTTGAAGTTACTACGACCTTCCAAAACTGATTATAATAATATGTAGGCTCATCTACTAATTTATTTGTTAGTTATTTAGCGATTAATTATTATGTATCTTGGTAATTTTGTTGTTTAGCAAAATTTGCTTAAGATCACAATGTCACTGCTGCCAGTTTATTACTTATATTTTATTAAAAATACAATTCCAACAGACATCATTCTGTATTCTGATCACAAAACACCAATCACGAGTCACACAATATTTGAAATCGATATTTAAAAATCTTCTCGTATTTGAAAATGGAGAGTTCCGTTATTCCCTTATTAACTTACGTCATAGACATACCTCAATTAAAATGTAATATTCTTATGTTTTAAGTACTTACGAAATTTTAATTTGACTTGTCTGTTTATTGGTCTACTATCAAATTACCTTATTTACTCGTTGTAAATAATACTGTTTATCAATTTAAAACGTAGCATTTTCTTGTATTTACATTATTATTGTAATAAAGACATGTAAGCATAACTTTTTGTTTCATTTATATATTTTTTTATAGTGTGCTGAAGCAAGATTGTTAGAGAGGCTAACTGCCCTAATTTTCCGGATCTAAAGTGTTGTCCTGATGCACTGAAAATCAGCGTCAGGTGATACACTTTGTGTTGTCATCTGACATTATGCTGAGCTGAGGCCCTTTTGGTATTATAAGCTTTATCTTCTGTTATTATAGTTATAAGGTGTATTTTTCTGCTGTAATGCAAATAAACGCAATTTTATTTATTATTTATTTATTTATTTAATACTTCAAGCACACAAATGTACAGAGGCGGAATTTTCTTTCTTTCACCGTTCTTTTTAGGGCCCTGTTATCTTAAATGGTTTAAACATGGAACCCATTACTAATACTATGTCTGTAATTAAACATGTATTTTTACATACTGCAAGATTCAAATTTTTGACACATTATTTTATTGCTTAATTTACTGTTTTCAACCTCCTGGCGCTCGTTTATATTAATAAGACATACTGGCGCGTTCAATCAAGTCGCGTATTTACGTCGTTATTCAGGTAAATGATCGCGTAATCGCGTATTCCCGCGACAGTCGATTCGATTAGGACGAAAGGTAAAGCTATCGATGATGAAATCAAAGATCGTCGTACTTATTCCAGCGAATCAAGTCTCGACTCAGCCAGGGAATGCCGAATTACCACGGTATTACAATATGGATTATAAAATCTAATCAGACATCCTGATTGTAGACACTGATGTAATATCGTATAATTGTATATAATATACGCCTAATGATTCATGCTAATGATAATTAGTACAATGTACTGGTTCATGAGTTCATGATTTTCGACAAAGATTAGGTCATTAGTTTGTACACTTGGTGATAATAGATTCGAGGTTGAAAATGTTCTCTCCTCTTCAACTCTATTACGTCGAGTACTTCGGCGCTTGAAAAGTATAAATTATGCGTCATAATTCTCTTACGAATCATTAAAACACCAAAGGTATTATTCCGGGTGAAACTAAAAACGTAAAACTATACAAGGAAACACCGAAAATCGAAGACATGACTATGATGTCAGCAATACGCAATCCGAACTAAGCTAGCTTGGTGGATATCAGGCCACTCCACGAGGGATTGCCCGGCAAAGAGACAGGGGGAGGCCCCGAGTCCCAACACTTGGAATTTAGGCCGATTATAATGTTAATCTGCTATTGACGCCGAATTAGTTAGCTATCTAAATCAGTACGGATTTTACTAATCCCATCGAGACACCTATATTTCGACAAAAGATAGGTGTTAAAATTTTATCAACAACAAAGACAGACAAATAATAATTATAAGTTTGACCTTACAGAGTTACCTAAAACTTCATTGGAACTTGGATGTCACCAACACCCAGTAAACATTAATGCTCGATGGTTGACTGTATGAGATGCCATTTGTCTGCAGGAAATACTTATTATTTATAGAGAAAAGGATAACAAATAAAACAAAACTTAAACATCGGAATCCTTATATCACAAACATATTTACACTATATACAATAATCATCCAAATCACTGCCGACTATCAACATCCTTCAACAAAGAAATCAAATTATCATAGATCTGCTCCTTAACATCGTTACCCCAGATGAAATCATAATGGTTGAAAGAATTCCTTTCAGCTTTGAAAACACCTACTACGTTGGGTAAAGTATCAGCAAGAAGCAGCAAGTCTTGGAAGTTTACTTCGTTGTCACTCAGTCCGTAGTGCAAGTATGCTGGTGCGGTGACCTTATTCAGATCGTATGCTGGAGGGTTGAGTCTTCCATAGGCAGCCAAGTTTTGAACAGCCAGGTTGTGGTTGTAACGGCGGAAGGCATTGAAGCGGATGGTCTGACCGTAGTGGGCCACTTGACGGACGGACGCTCCAGCAGGAGCGTGGGCAAGGAACAATGGGACCATGGTCTAGAAGAAGGAAAAATTGGATAAGAATGCAAATTCGTAGACAGACAGAGAAAAAAAAATTGGGAATACTGCCTTTACGGTTTTCCCTTTTTTATTAACTGTACTGACACAAAACTAAAGCCATATTTTAAATAGGCTTAATTAAAGGCTTTTAATTTGTAAAAATATTTCCAGAAGTATACTGTCATGATAGGTGAATGGTCAAAGATCTTGATGAAGCTGTCGCTTCGTTGACAGCTAAATCTATAAGTGTTATGAATCTATAATAAACATTTTTTTGAATTGTGACTTAAACTATGAAAGCTATTCATAAAGTTACTGAAATTAAAGATACTCACAGCATTATAGGACTCTCTGTCTGTGAGGCCGGTTAAAATATCGGTCTCGCAGAGCGAAGCAAAGATGGCAGATGGGTTATTATTGCAGAAGTTGGATTTGAACCATTCGACGAAATCATTTTCACCGAAGATTTCACCTTGGCCCATGGCGAAGGCAGTGGTCTGTGAAAAAATTATGTTAATGATTAATCTGATATGATTTATGGCATTGCGAATCCCAAAACCACCTCATATAATATGGAGAATATCTGGAAACTGTACTTTCTACACATCAATCTCAGTTCCGATCATATTTTTTTCTCGTCATACGTTTTGATTAAATTGTATTTCAATTTTCCAGTAACCTTTCTCATATAATTTCAATAGTCCCATTTTAATGATAGAAAACATGCTGATATCACTCCTGCGTGTTTTAAGCTTTTCACGTTTCATTATCTATTCCATAGTATGCCTACCTTATCATTTGACATCTAAATTTGTTTATATTGACACGTGAGCAATCAACATCTGGGTTTTTTATTATACATCCTGGTTCATTCGACATTTATCATCATAAATCAAATGATTGTGAATCAACGCCAACGTGACTCTTTTAATGCAAAACCTAACCTACTTATTGCCTACGTAGTAGACATACAGAATAATATTATTATCATTAGTGATAAATTGATAATCTACTAATTTGCTTTACGTTATTTTACTATTTGCAATCTATGCCAGCCGGTTTTTATCAATTACGTGTTCAGCGATAGTTAGTCGATAAAATCATACAGTTTTCAAAAACCTACCTACTATTTATTATTGTAAATGAGTATTTACTATTCCTTCATTTATCTTTAAAAACGAGATGAAATACTAACCTCAATGTAACTTTCGTAAGGCGCCAAAGATTTGAACATGGACACGTCATTGTTTGAGAAAAATGAAGCTGGTGCCAAGCCCTGGAAGGATAAGATCTTCTCATTATACTCGGGTCTCAAAGAATTGAGAACCAAGAAGGTAGTTCCGCCCTGAGAGTGGCCGATGTAATGGAGTTTCTCTTGTCCAGTGGTCTCAAGAATGTAGTCGATGAAGGCAGGAAGGTCGTGGTTGCCGATCTCGTCCCAACTGAATCTCCAGAAGTTCTGGAGTAAAGCGTCAGGGTTGATGGAACTGTGCTTGCGGGAGTAGAAGTTTCCGCGGGCGTTGCCCAGCCATACGTCGTAACCGGCCTCAGCCAGCACGTAAGCTGCGAAGAGAGACACAATTTAGAGTAAACTTATGACAGAAAATTTTGGAAAGGAAAAAGGGACTTCCGATGCACGAGAGAGGATAAAAGTTATTTCAGAGTGAAAACATAATGCTCTGTTGTTAGACACAGATAGGCAATATGAATTCAAAATAGCTGTTATAATGAGCCTGCATTTTGATTTGACCCTCGTATTTGACTGAAAAAGTTGCAATTCATGTAAAAATTATCTGTTTTATTTACTAAAGAAAGTCACCCTTGTTATTTGTATTGTAAAGAGAAATATGTATGGTCTATATAATTAAAATCATTATCTACACCCATGCTATAAATCCTCTATCAAAGTTTCTGAAACAGTTAGCTTATTGCCAACATTAAAACAACCAGTGTCATAGTAACCATTATTTAATCAGAAATCACATAAATATTACTCTAAACCACATAATGATTCGAAGAGCTTGCCAAAGTGTCTACCGTCCATGCTTGATTGATTGATCTCAATCAACACCGTACAATCGATTATTGCAAATACTATTAGTCTGATATTAATTCTGATTATTCCGATTATTATTCGATACAATATACTGATTATTAGATTGAGAAGTCCATGTTGATTAATGTTTATAAGTACGTTTCTCGTGTTCGACGTAATATTTGTTTGGGTAGGTACGTCTGATTCGTGCATTAGATAGTATCTCGGCTGATTGAATGAGTCATGTGCTGAGCGGTGTGAACTTTTCAGAGAGCTGTGGTGACAGTGGACCCGCGTGGTGGTCCCTCGCACAAAGAGGAGGCCTGTGTCCCAGCAGGGGGACCATTATAGGCTAGTTATTCTTTTGTTATGATGATTTATTTTATAGTTCCAGCGGATGCGAAAAAAGATCAAAAGCTTTTCAAAATCGTCGATAGTTTTAAATATCGGAAATAGGGTATTTTTGCTATTAATAAAATGTACGGTCAACAGCACATTAGTGGTACCTAAAGCGCCTTAATGGGTGAATCTGTTTTCGTCTTGTAACCGTCGATGGTTATCGATGTTTTTTTTTTGTTTCGGTATATCAAATATACAAAAAAAAAAAACTTTCAAATTATTACACTATTAAACAAAAGTAACGGCTTGTAAGCAAAACGAAAGGGCAAATGAATAATTAATACCTACTGATACTACCAATAATACCAATTAATACTTGCAATCAATTGCAAACTTAAGCCGCTTGTCTGATCGTGATTGCCATCAATTTTTTAAAAATTAATTATTAAACTTTGAATGGTTAATTAATATGATAATGTCATTACTTTTTCTTCCGGGCAACGTTCATTTCATTCAAATGGAAAAGATAATTATGGTTTTATGGATTTGAGTGTTCCATTTTTGAAACATATTTGGTAGTTTTGGTAATTTGAAGAAATCATGTTTTTCTGTCAATTTTGATTGTTGATAAAGCTTATTATAAATTTGCAGAATGATGTAAGGGAAGTAACAAGCCACCTTTGTAGAGACCTACAATATTTTCTGGATATTAATCCTATTTTATTACCCGACTACCCCAGAAAGAGGGTAATGTTTTTCGAAGTATGTATGTATGTCTTTAACTTTGGAACGCTCGTAGCCTGAACGGCTTGATAGATTTTAACATAAAGAGTCGTCGTTCGATTTGTCATAATTGTGGTAATGACATACCTAAGCTATTTATAATATTTATATATTGCATCAGCAAATACAAAAAAAGGAGAAGTCTTATTTTTAGACAAATTACAGCAATATTGGTATCAAATAAAAGCTAGTAATGAGTCAAATAAAAATATAACTTGCTGACAGCTTGAAATAAAGAAAATTATAAAAGAAAGAAAACCCCGACTGCAACAACATATAGGTAACAGAAAAGAGAAAAACGAGCATTATTATCTATTATATTTTGGTATTGCAGGCGGACAACTCAACAACCTGAAATACGGTGAAACTTTTTTTGTCCCCCGATTGCGATACCAAAATCTAGGACGAGCACCAAATGACCATTATAATCCAAATATATCTAAATATATTTGGATTATAATGGTCATTTTCTCTTTTCAATTATTTTAGTCAATTAATGAGTCGGTGCGATGGGTGGACGAAATCACTCGCTTTTGCGGCTTAAACCTAAATGAAAATGGTGCAACTGTATGCAGGCTGGCTTATTCCAATCTGCACACACAAACGGGATTGTTCAAAGAGCTGCCTCAGCCAAAAACTGGTTGAATTAAGGCAGTGGATGATGATAATGAAAAGGGAAAGATTGAAATGAAAAGGGTTATTAAAATACAAAACTCACCAAGAGCATTGCCAGGTCCTAAGACAAGGAAGTCGGCGGAGGACGACAAGAGTCCATGCATCAGGAAGGCGACGGGTCTCTTGACGCTGGGGTCATTGTTCTGGTGTTTGCCGTGGGGGATCCTGTGTGTCTCCAGGATGTAGCCATCGGAGGTTTCGACGTTGTGGACTTCGATAGGGTAGCCGTACTTGGCTACGAGGCCGGGCTGTAATTAAATTAGGCGTTTTAGGTCTTGTAGCTGGCCTCTCAACGAAAAAGCCGCCAATGAGCAAAGTTACCAACGGTTCACTGGTGCATTTTTCTCAATTCTCAATTCTTTATTGCGTACCATAATGGAAATATAAATTATATTAGTCACGGGTGTTTAATGTGATAAATTGTATTATTAGTTAAGTAGTTAGTAAGTTTTACTGTTTTAAGGATTGAATTTATGAATTCTAATTATTGTTTTATAAATTATATACATTTATTAATTAAGTAACATTGTAAAAAACCATTTATTTTTTTAAATATTAATTATTGTTTTATTTACTTATTATTCTTTTTATTTACTACGTTATTAATATTTATTATCTCCTAGGTAAGTTATTTTTTGGATGCTTTCATATTTTGCTAGTATAAAATTCAAATTTTCTGAACAGATACGTATGATACGAGTTTACTTTCGAAGTATACAATAAGAACTAGAAAGTAGTAATTGCGAACACACGTTTAATGACTCTCAATATTATGGTTGATAAGATGCTTACGAAGCCCAATTGTTGAATCAAATACAAACTCGACCTTTTCGAAAAAACCAACATCTTCTGGTTAACAATTGTAATGAATCTGAACCTTCTTTGATATACAGGATTTTAATAAACTTTGCCATCCTTTCCACTACCTACGTACTTATTGGATTGAAACTCTTCGTTGTTAGCGATTTCAATTATTATTTCTAGTTTTGCGTTTTAATTATTTACACTTACCGCATCTAATTGCGAATCCTCTTCAATGTTACTTGACATCCTCATTGCCGGGTTAGCCTCAAAGAGGCTTTTAACGTGATCGGCATTGGGAGCCCTTCTAGCTGTAGCGGAAACCGCTAACGCGACGAAAAGTGTAAATTTAAGCACCATTTTTGCACGCTAGTGATCTACTGACAACATTTAACTGTTTGCAGCGTCTTTTGTAAGCGGCTTATCGCATCGCCATCAATATTATCTGTAGATTAGACAACCGTGAAAAATTTTGTTTAGGAAATTCTACGGGTGTTATTATTTTTATTGTTGGTTCTGATTCATTTAATCTTTTTTTTTTTTGCTTGTTTTTTTTTCGTTGTTTTTGGTGAATTTTGCGCAGGATTAAAACGTGTATCCAAAAAAAAACTATGTTGTTAAGAGTAGCGTCTTTATCTTTCTTAATTTGATTCTTGAGATTCTTGATTGAGATACTTGTAACACTATATTTATGAGAAAATAAATTGACAACCTATACAAAAAAACCAGTAAATAAAGATATTGAAGGATGTGGGACACAATGTGAATAATAGCAATACAATTAATTAATAATAATGATATACTGACTAAAATAAGCTAAAAACATATCCAAAAAAGTATTTTTTGTTTTAGAAAAAAACAAGTAAGAAAAATTATTATTACTTTAATAGAGTTATGAATTAATTATGAATGTGAATGTAGGTATTTCCTTAACTCATTGAAAACCATGCGGGTCACAAATAACCGGCAGTTATAAATCTATTGTGTTTACTGCAATGCGTTGTGTTAATAAAATGCAAGAAACTTCCTGACTATAAACACCTATTATAGCTGGAATTTATTTTTACGCATTTACCTCGGAACGGGTTTGGGTTTCAAAGACAAAAGAAACCATAATTTCCTGAATATTTATATCTATATAATAGGATACCTACATGAAGTAGGTTGTCCTTAGTAGCAAAATCATTGTTTCCGCAGAATTCTTTTGCTGAAAACGTGATTCGAAGCCACCGGACAGGAGATTGTCGTATCCTTTTGCTGGGGCTTAAATGGCAATCGATCACAATGCCTTTCATTTAAACATATATAATGTGACTGAACTGCCAAAATCACCTCCTCTATGAGAGGGATTGGACCCACCACGCGGGCCCAGTGCGGGTTCGTGGCTGTCACATGTCTTCGATTTTTTTTGTTCTAGGATCTGCCGGTTTCCTCACGATGTTTTCCTCCACCGTTTTGAGAGCAACGTGTTGATGGAATAAATAACACAAAATAACGCACCTGCTTGGGTTCGAACCCAAAACCTAGAACTCCTAAGTCTGGGCTGATTAAGGGACTACTCACATTTATTCAGCTATATTCAGCGTTTGCCCATAGAATGTGTCCTTACAAAATCGTAGTTTTCTAAGGGCAAACGCTGAACAGAGCTGAATAAGTGTGAGTAGTCCCTAACTGGGGCACCACTGCTAACACAATTAGGCTGCACGAGTGGTTAAACTCAAACCCAAAGCATTTATTTCAGTTAAACCATTTACAACGGAACTTTTGAATTGTCAAGGAGTCGGTCAGTCAGAAATATGCCATTCCAAAGCGTAGTAGGTACCTATGGAGAAGAATGGGCACGAAACTCCACAGATAGAATAAAAAATTGTTACAAAATTAAGTAATACGTATGCTTTTTCTACTACTACTACTATTATTTACTATTTCTTCAGATTCAGATTCAGATATTTATTTGCTCAAAAATGTGTGTACATACAATACAATGCATGCGAGGTGTTATAATTTTATGGAGTTCACTTCCCTTCTCTCTCCGGATCATCATGAAAGCATTTTACCCTTTAATAAGCCAACTCATCAAGATAATAATATCAGCTACACGCCGTATGAAACATGTAGGTTTATTATTTCAGAGATTAGCGGCTATCGGCTAAGTTCAATGGCGAATCGATAATTTCATTTTAATCATTTGGGGATTACGTTGGATTAGTTAGGGATACGTTATAGTAAATACTTTAAAATTCTAAATATTTTGACAAAGGCATGCGTCATTTTGAGCAGTGGGGGCCCGGTGGTAATGGCCCCGAACCCACGCAGGGGCCTTACTTTCGTTCAATAGAATAAAGTATTCAAAATACCAGCTGTTCTTACAACCATCTCTAGTAAACCATTATTGATTAACAATCCGAATGGAGCTTCACTCAATGCTCCAAATGCTCGAGCTCAATGTTCCAAATGCTCGAGGCCAAAAGCTCTAAAAATTAAGAAAATGCATAATATTCAAAAAGTAAAAGAATATACCTACTGCAGTTTTTGTCATAAAATATCGTTTTTGTAAAAAAAAATAGCTGGCAATCCTACCTGTGTCCCAGCACTGCCCAGCAGTGGGAACGTCCCATACTGATCATGCTATGCTATGTAATTTCACCAGAAATGAATTAGGAACTTATAGCAATAATGCTATGTAGGTATGTTCAATGATAATGCATAATGCATATACTACACATGCATCATGCATACATACTGTACTGTTGTGTACTGTACTGTACTTTTACATAGTTTTTTTTTTTTTTTTTAAACGTTGCCCCACACTAGGAATTTCTCCTATATCGTGGGTGCGTTTACAAACATTTAAACTGACATACACAAACAGCCAGACCCGGAACAACTACATGTAGGTCATACAAATATTTGTTCCGTGCGGGAATCGAACCCGCGACACGCAGCGCAGCAGTCAATCGCTTAACCACTACGCCAACCGTGCAGTTATAGGAATAATGTTTTTAACGATTATCAACTTCCTCCTTTCCCAATTTTTTTAAATGTATATTAATAGAAATGTGATTAATTAAATCAATATCAGTGCGATCTTGTGTGCATGACAAATTTAATTTTAGTCTACGCGGCAATGCCTAATTTTTGATAATTAATATCCCTAAAAACTCTCATTTGCGAAAACAAGATAAAATGTAATTTTATCAGCGTAACCTAATGCTCATAATCTTTTTTTGTAATGATTGCACATTACAAAAAAAAGTAAATGACTCATTTACGTATTATCCTTGATCATGATAAAAATATGCCTAAAAAATAATTAAGATTTTTTTATAATACCTACCTATGAATCAACGGTTAGGAAACGCAATAAATATGCTTATCTTTTTACCGAGCGCAGGCTTAGGCCGGCCACATACATACGGAATTCCGTTCCGAAATATCGATTCGGAATTTCGGAGGCAGCAAATCCATACAAAATCAAGAATCTATAATAATAATCACACACATAGAATAGTTCTCCGATTCGAAATTCCGAAATGGAATTCCGTCTGTATGTGACCGGCCAATCCAATCGAATCATTCAGGCAGAATTAATAAAACTTCCACCTTTTCGGCAAAAAATCACAATTACTATCTAGATTTTTATATTCAAGTTTATTGAGAGTAGCATAAAATTAAATCGCTTTACCACTATTGTAAATAAATTATATTTATTGCATACAATATTTACAATTTATTGCAATTTATCTCCATGCTATTAAAATCTAATAGAATTTATTTCATGTGCAATAGAGCACTTTAAAAAAACGAACAAGATTTTTATTAAAATATAAGTTACCTATAATAAAAAGATTTATTTCTATAATAAATAGACTTTATGATTCCTGATAAAACTTCTGAAGTTTTTGTAAAATTAAATTAAAACCCTCTCAGATTTCAGCATGGAGCGGGCTTTGCTCGGAGTTTCTTTGAAGGATAAAATTTAGAAATGAAATTCTCCGGAAAAGAACCAAGGCTTCTGACATAGTTTGCAGAGTAAGTGGCAGTGGGCTGGCCATGTTTATCAAAGGAGCGATGGCTGGTGAAGCAGACGAGTCCTAGCGTGGTGACCGCGTATCTGCAAGCGTACTGTGGGGCGGTCCCCAGCTAGATGGATCTACGACCTTAAGAAGATGGCTGGGCCAGACTGGATGCGGATATGTCCAGAAATGGACTGCGTAAGGCTGAGTTGATCGGTTGAAGCACAGATAATATACGTGTTGAAGGAAAGGTCTATTGAAAACTTTTGCTATTTCTCAACATCATGAAACAAGAAAAAAAGTTACTAGTTATAAGGGGATTAACCGTCAGTAGGTATGATAAAAATTAAGTAGAAAAGCGTGTAAAATGGGTAGAGGCATGAATCATGAACGCTACAAAAAAACGTACCTAGAATGCCTGTGTATTACTTATCAATACAATAATAAACCGTAAAGATTGAGATAGGTAAGTACCTAAAATTCATAAAAATATTATGGTTATCAGAAACGTAAAAGAAAATTCCAAAATGTTTTGAAGATTACACATTTAATTTTATGACTATTATGATTTTACAGTATTTTCAATGTTATGTATGAATAGTTTTTAAATAGGTATATACGTCTTGTACTACTAAAACGTTGTTAATAATACGTACGCTTTCCAAAGGTCCAATGTAAAAGACGAAAAAAAAAAATGTAATACAATAACTTAGTAGTGTAGATATCTAATTACCGAAAATACCTAGATCAAATTCGCCATACATCGCTGCTGTCGTGTCGGATCGCTGCCAGGATTTAGCGGTAACTGTAGATTGAAACAGATGAAGATGTACCATAATTGCGTAACGGACCCGACCCGACCCGACCTAATGCAAATCCTAAAGAAATTTTAAAGATGGTACCTACTAATTTTACTACCGAATTATTATGTTATTCCATGCTCGCTGAAAACCAGCGCGGAGGCACAGCATTATGCTGAGCGATGGCCGTTCTGCATTGATGTGACGCATATTTTCCCCCAAATTGTTCTTTTTGGGTTTTATTTGCGTTATGTTTTACCGAGTAATACATTATAATATCATATTTTATGTTAGTATTTTCTTTATTTTTTCTTTTGTATTCAATAGTGGATGTTTACAGATATACCTACTTCTAATTACGATTCTTGGTTATGTAGTCGTCAAGATAGCTTTTCCTCTTTGTAGGGACTACAGAGGGGGAATACCCGTATTTTTAAGAACGTTCGCATTCGCATCTCATTCGCAATCTGTCAAAAATACAATCAATTGACCAATATTTTTTACTAGTTTTACAGATTGCGACTTGAATGTGAAGTTTTTTAAGTACGAGAATTGGCCTTCTGGTAGCAGTAATGCCAGCGGTTCAAAATGCAATGTTCCCCGCGCATTAAATTTAGCGGTGGTGTATTGTATAACTAATGATTCATGGTTATATGAAAAGACTTTATTTTGTACATCGGAATTTAATTTATCTCCTTCTCCAACCACGATACTCATAAATGGTCCCAACACTCTTATTAGGTAGGTACTAACACTAACATTTGTTTTGTTTCATAGTGACGTGTAAGTGCTATGATTAACCTAATTAAAATGACTGATTATTTTATCTACTGGATTTAGTAAGATTTCCTTAATAATTGCCAAATCACGATGAGCTTATGGAATTATCAAAATTTTGCATAATACTTTGGAACGAAAAAAAAGATTAAATTTTTGCTTACTTATGTTTTCTCGTAAAGTAGACATTTCCGTATTCTTCCGTGTGTTTCAAACCAGTAGGTAGCCTAATAGTGTCACACAATAATTTTTCATTTTGACAATAAATTCAAAAATATACTGGTTGAAAAATACACTTGAAATAGCATAAATAATAAACAATGATGGCCGTTCTAAAAAAAATATATATCATAAGACAGTAGTACTCTTACCTAAGATTTTTAACTAACTTTTTTTACACTATTTCACATTCTTCTTCACCACGACCACAAATGAATGAATTCCATCGGTTATTTGTTGTTGTAACATTGTACGTTGACTATGCCGATATGAAGGCAGTCAATAATATGACTAAGCATAGCACACAAAAAAAAAACTATTATATGCTATCCATGACACCCTGTATTCATTGCGTTAGTTACGTTGTCAAAAAGAATAATTTTTCAAACATATAAAACAATGGACTGCCAATCCTTTGATTGTAAACCAATCAATTAATCAATCAATCAGTCTTTATTTGTAAACATAAGTAGGTTATAGCAGTGTGCAAGATGTTACAATAATAAAAGTTTCTATATGTTTAGCTATGTGGCGTACAAATATACATTTATGTGAGGCTATAGCCAATTAGGTAAATTAATTTAAAATCCAATGTTTTGTACTTATCTACGGTTGGTTGGCTGTCTTCCAAAATTCGTACCTAATTTGTGAGGATTACAGGGCCAACTCCCAAGTTGACTTTGGACTGTTCTTCGCTTTCATGATTTTATCTCTCAGAATTAACTAGGTAGCCATTGCAATAATTGCGGTCGCAGACCAAGGTTCGGAGATAAGGTTAGGTTACGAATGGATGTGACTTTGCCCTTTCTTCATACTTTTGTCATTGTCATTTTGTACCAACAATATGTTTATTTTCTTTGTTTTTATTCCTTAATCAATCGAACCTAAATTTATCAATCATAAAAGTTGATAGGGTTTTATAATTGTTTAAATCTTCGTAGCTACCATTTTAATACACATTTATAACTAATATAAAAGTATAAAGTAAAGTAAAGACACTATCTCCCTACTCCAACAGAGCACATTGTTCGATAATTCGCAAATAGGATCATAAAACTGTTCATGATTGGTAATATAACTGTTTATTTATCACCATCCGCAATATTTATTACTTCAATATATACTCTAGATTAGATAATTATTATTTTTTGTACCGAAATCGAAGAATCCATATTTTTATTGTCATGTCATAAATATTTGTTTTTTATTTACGTACTTTGCACCTCGATGCGCGGGAGGTCTTGCTATCGTACATTCTGGAAACCTCACACACCAATCACTGTCAATAAATATTTATTGACAGTGATTTATGGAAAACTATGCACTATGCAAGTCAATTATGAAACCGGTTCATCGCCTAACATTATCCTTATAAAATTCTTCGTCCTCATAATTTCAGCTGAAAGACGTCCACTGTTGCACATAGAACTCCCCCAAGCGTCACAAGCACAGAGCCCGAAGATGCTTCGGCATACGTTACAGTACGATTCTAACTTAATGGCGGCTCGGAAGTTAGCTGCTCGCTGCGCAGTACCCCACCCCTCACCCCCGCTGACACATGAAATTGTTACTGCGCAGCGACTCGCCTCATGTTCCGATCCGCCATTAAGTTTGAATCGAACTGTACTAGAGAAGGCCATTTCAAGATTTTCCATGCAAACCAATCGTGTTACCGTTTCCTCGCACTACGACACAATGACGTATACAATATGGAGACGACAATAGAACAATAAATGAAAACACTGGCATTATTAATGCATCGAAATTAAAAAGTGATTTTTTCTAACAAACTTTCGCTCTCGGTACTACGAATTTGATAAGTATTTTTCTTTTTCGTGAGGTTAGTGAGTATTCGGTGTCATTATGCCACCTGTGGCCATTTGATAAGTATGTACTAAGCTCTATATGTTGCGGCGTGGTGATCCCGTGCTCTGAGGTTTCAAGCAACCAATCAATCAATCAATCTGCCTAGCCTTTTTCCAACTATTTTGGGGTCGGCATCCAGTCTAACCGGATGCAGCTGAATACCATTATTTTACATGGAGCGACTATCTGAACTCCACAACTCAGTAACTGGGTAATACGATACCCCTTGGTAAGACTGGTATCAGACTTTCGGGCTTCTGACGACTCGTAACGACTGTCAAAGATCCACGAATGACAGCCAGGACCGGGGCTTAACAAACGGGTTTTGTCGACGGAAGAATAGACAAAACAACAGATAAACAATCACAATCTGTTATTTTGTCTATTCTTCCGTCGACAAACCCTAAACCCGTAGAAAACCCGTTTCTACGGTTGTCATGCTACGGGTGCAGGTAGAAAGCAGAGGAACACGTTAATATAGAATGGATGTCAACGAGCACGTGATTGCGTTTCCTCAAGTCAAGAGAATGATGATGATAATTATGGTGTACCCTAACCTGGGTCAAATAAATTTATTTTCTTGTCTTTTGAAGTGATTTCTTATTACCTAGGAACACAGCGGCTCGCTAGGTTGCGATGCTACCGACGAACTTGCCAGAAGGGGGTCGAGCATGACGCCAGTGGGGCCCGAACCCATAGTGCCACTCCCCTTCGGGCACCGACGCACTCTGGTAAGGAATCGCACCAGAGACCAAGACCCAGTTGTGAGAGGACCAAGGTGAGTGTAGGCAGGCTAAGGAAGCACCCCCCATAATAGATGGCCGCCTTACGAAACAGGTTCTCAGACTAACTAAACAACAGCTGCGTACAGTTACTGTAGCCATAATTGGCCCTGGGTCTTTTAATAAACACCTCTTTGTCGTAGAGGTCACAGACAGTTCGCTGTGCAGGGCCTGCATGGAGGAAGACGAGACAGCAACTCATGTGCTTCTAAACTGCCTGACGGGCGCCACTTACAGGGCAAAGTACTCCGGTAATCCAGGTAGCCTCTTATTAACACCAAGTGATACGAGGAATGATACGCCATATTTTCTAATTCGCATATCCGAATCTGATGATTGGTCATAAAACTACAACAATAAAAGAATTACTTAAACATTATTTTTCACTATTGATAAACTAACAGATAACTAAACTGCTGTTATTTTTCCGAAAAGTCATGAGAATTTTCCTCTAAAGCAATAAATTATTGTGTGATTAGACAGAGCTTAAGTTTTGACAATCTATGCCGAGACTGTAGCTGGGGGCTTGGGCCTAGCTATCTCTAAATAAAAGAAATCGTACTAATAATCTATGGCATTATCAAAGACGTAGGCATAGGTATTCATGATTTTTCATTAGATGTGTAGATTTGACACGGGACGTGTTTTTGTTATGTTATCAAATGTAATTAGCGTAATTACAACGTTAAGAAGACTACAATATATAGTACCTACCTAACCATTCAACTGTTTCCGAATACTGTTAAGGTTACATGCAAAAGGCATATGTTACGTGTTTTATTTTTCTTCCTGTCCTTGTCGAATGTTACATTGTTTATGCGCCGACAAGAGAAGCAATAAAAATCAATCAATCGATCTGCCTAGCCTTTTCCCAACTATGTCGGGGTTGGTTTCCAGAGTAACTGGATCCAGCTGAATACCAGTATTTTAAATGGTGCGTCTGTCTATCTGACCTCTACAACCGAGTAACTAGGTAACACTATACTCCTTGTTAAAAGAAAAGAAGAAATAATAGGCAGGTACCTTATATACAGAGACACAATTGAGATCATCTAAATTCACGCACAAAGCAAATCAATTCCTATTTAAAACATTCTGCAACTGTCAACCATCCCTTTGTTAGAAATATAAACAAAATAAACAACAAAGTGCATATACAATACAACAATATTCTATACAAATAAGATTGATCTGAACGCGCATCGCCATTTTCATATAGACTTTAGCACTAGAAACAAGTTATAGTAAACTAATTATAAGAAATGTTCTGATTAATTCATCTTAATTTGTGTGGTGGATCTTTGTTACTAAAGTACTGAACTGGTTTAAATGACAAATATTAAATCGTCGATATAAAATCTAACAGTGATAAACTAGCAATTAACCTAACGTCGCAAAACAGAGCAATCTGAAGAAGTCCGTTAAATCAAATCATTTATTAAACAGATCATACAATCCAATTTGTAAGTAGGTACATACACAACTTAACCACTAGTGATAGTACATTACATTATTTTTGATGAACATTAATAATAATGTCAAAACCATACACAATAATGTGTACATCACCATTAATAAAGTCAAAATCATTCATAATAATACAATAATAAGCAATAATTAAAAGAAACATTATTTTAAGGCACGATTTGAAGGTAATACTTGTGTCCTTGTTCAGTGCCTGAGTATTAAAAACAACTGTTCTGTTCTGATTAACAGGTTCACGCGGAAAACATCTGACCCTTCGCAAATCTTTGCGAGAAGAATAACAAAAACAGTAGACGAAAACAAAACGCAATAAAATGAACAAACACATCATTATCTTCTTGAAGTTATTATCTCAAATGTCTCATGTGCTCTATTGCAAAGAAAATTTTGATCACATAGAAGTGGTTGATATGACAAAGCCTACGACTTGGCGAGCCTTATCCATGTATTATGGTGCGATGGAGAAGAGTTGGTAAGTAGAATCTTGAACTTCACGTTAGAATCCAGGCATCCGGGAATGAGAAATTCCTGATGATCTACACAATACCACTTTACCTAAAGGAATTTTCTTCTAGCATAAGACCACCATTATTTTGTACTAACTTTCCTAAGGACGCATTACCTTGTTCTTCATGTCTAATTGAATTGTTCGATCGGTAAATTATAGGAGAGGTCATTTGCAACCAAATCACCCCTCATGACCCCTATGCCAATGTCAACAATGTTTAAAATAAAAACATAAAATGACAAATGACTCGAAAATTGTTGACATTTGCATAGGAGTCAAAAGGGGTCATTTGGTTGTACTTAACCTAGTGCACAATCTCAGCCTGCACCCTAATTGCGTACACAATACACATACCTATATGCATATACACGATCAATCACAATCTGAATAGTTTTGAAACAGATTGCTAATCCATTGCTTCATAAGTTCGAGAGTAAATCTGCTCAACAACGTAAATAATGTTGTTGAACTGTCAAAATGAAACAGATTAGTCTTAATTGTTTACGAAAATGTGTTAAGTACGCAATAAGATGGCCTAGACTTCGATTTCGGTAAGATTTTACTTAAACATCATCGTTCTCCTGCCCATATCCCAATTTATTTGTGGTCGGCGCAACATGTCTTTTTCTTCCATACTTCTATATTAGTCGTATCTCGCCTCTCGGTAGTCACCGCCTTTCGAGCCATATCATTTTTCACATCCATCGTTTCTTTGGTTTTGATTCTTCTTAAAACCTAATTGTTTTATGTCTCCAGGAAGGTATGCGTCAACTGCGGAGCACCGGAGCTGGGCACTGGTATACACCTGGAATACTCTGGAAGCACAGGTTCCATGCACCCGGCTGTTGTACCAGCCGAATATTTACTGAGTCGTTGTAAGTAATCATCGACATGTGTGTTCTCATCGACATTGAATTTTCCTTCCTTTCGAGTCGATGGCAAAATATTTTATAATGTTAGATGAATTGGGCCCAGTCCAGGCCACGTCAATTGCTACATTGAATTGAACATTTTGTACTAGTCCCCAAAGTCACCGGTACCTACATTATTTTGCAGTGTGCTCTTAATAAATAGCCACCACCTTTAGGGCTTTTACTTGCCTCGTACGAAACGATATAAGTTTTTTGCAATAGGTTGCAGACAGTTCCTTGCAATAACATGTTAGAATATAAGTGCACTTATGTTGGCAGCAATGCCGTTCCCTATTCAAAATCTTAACGACATATTTCCTTTTAACCAGAGAATTTTTGCCTAAGATTGAGCCTCTTCCTTTATATAATAAAAGCATATTTGACCAGTTCGCAGTCGGTACTTCAAACTCACAATAAACTGTCATGATGAACTCTTTTTAGTGATTATTGTGGACGTAAGCACGCTGACAACGCTCAATCCAGCAGTGGTATTAACCCTTGACGTTGCGTTACAATGGACAGCCTTGAAGCAAGATCCGACGGAACCCACTTTGTTACTCTTTAGGTTTGGATGGACCGAAGAGGATAACCAGCAGATCAATGTGGCAACCTGTGTTTGTAAGGTACCTGGTAAGTGTCAACTTGTATAACCGTTTCCTTTATATGTTATTTAATGGCAAACAAGAAGGTGTTCCATCTGATGGTAGGCTACTACCGCTGTCTATGATCTACAATACCAGAGACATAGTAGGCGCGTTCGAGTCGCCAACCCTGGGATAAATCTAAAATGTCTCATAAACATTATCACACTGGCATCGGCACCCATTCTCTTAAAACCAGGAGAAAGCAACACCACTTGGCGGCAGAAACAGCCTACCTTCTAACTTGTGGATAGAATACTTATAAAATAACATCATGCCTGTATTCCCCGATGGGTACGTAGAGGCGTTTAGTACCAATAAGTACCGATTTACTAACGTGCACTAGGGGCGAGATGGTTTTGCCAGTTACTGGGCATAACCGAGCTGCAACTCAAATCTCGTGATAGAAAAACCTAATATTGTGATAAGATATCGCGACAACGATCACTAGACAAATGACGTATTCATAGAATATAGGCAAGCAGGTGGTTATAATGCGTTAGTTTATACCTACTGCTTATCATTGACAGCATCGACGACGCGACGGTAGGATTTCTTTAAATTAAAGGTACAATGGAAACTTATCGTTAACAGCTTATCTACCCTGACAAGCTTTTGATGGACTAGAGTGATAAATTCTTATACCTACCCACTTTGAAGAGCCGAGAGTTTCTAATGCTTTTGATACTTGAATGTTTTATTTCTTCCGCACTACATCTGAATGAAACTCACTTCATTTCTAACCATATCATCTTTCACACAACCTATTCATTCTAACTTTGTAGGCGTCTTTTCTCAAAGCCATTTTCGTTTATTTTTTTCTTCTTACATACTTCTTGGTGTTTTCCCATTGTCAATTCCACAACAATCGGTTTCTCCTCGGCGTTTCTGTCTCCAGCGCTGCTAACAAACTTCGTGTTTGCAATTGGAACGACTGCACCAGTGCGACACACCCCTTGTTTGCTTGACGGTGTTATGACAATGCGTTTTAAGTTTGACTAAGTAAACTATCTTGATTGAACTATCTTTCATTTGTATTGTAGATATTTAAAATGGTCATAAGACTAATTACCTATGACTCATTTCTAATTAACTTATTGTGGCGCACTGATATCTCGATCGAACCGGTTCGCGCGATAATCCGTAGTTACTTTTATTTATTTGCACTTATTTTCATTGACCGATAGATTATTGACTTTGTGGGTTTAGTCACCTCACACCTGGCTCCGTATTTCGAAGTGTTAAACCCATAAATATATCGTTATACGAAAGTGTTGGTGTTATTCGTCCTACACAATTCCATCTTTCTCTCTAGAACTATGAAGGTTCTAACATGGCCCCCATTTTCGTTAAAAAGAATTCTGCTAGCCAACATCTTTTAATAACCTATTCAATTGATGTATGATTCTCTAATTATCTTGTTATTATGATTGATTGTATTTTTGCTAATCGCGAAAATTTATTTCCTACCTACCAAAAACAACACGCACGCACTTTTTTAGTCGCTTATTTTTTTTTATTGCCCATGACGGATCGGAGCACGGTATGCGTTTAGGGTGAGAGGTTGTGTGTGTGCAAAAAATGAATGTTCCCATATGTAACCAAAACGGTTTCACCGATTTAGATTCACCGGCGATGGTTATTAGATAGGTGTTACGGTGTTTTAACTCGCCAGAGGGCGCTGTAATAAAGGTTTTTCTTCTTGCTACTGATTATGAACTGCTGAGGGTCTGGTGATAGAGCAAAAGAACATCGTAACAATAAAATATAATACTCGTATAATATCACAATAAATTGAATATGGCGCCCTCCAGAGGACAAAAAGTCTGCGTCCGCCGCTCGCAACACTCTCGTGGCAACACGTCGTGTTCGGGTTCGCGACGGATGCCTTCTTGAGAGGAAACACGTGTTGAAACACGTGTCGATTTAGTTTTTTATTTAAGCGGAATAAGTTAGGTACCTACTAAATATACTTATCTACGTCTATTGATTTTATAATGGATTTCAGTCTAGTCACGCCTAAATCCATTAACTAGCCTTCCCTTATTTATTTACTTCCAAAGCGACGTTAACCACCCAACCAACCGTCCCACGTCTGGGGTCCATAATCTACCATACAGGCTCAGTCCGGGTTGTTGGATGACATGTTGAGGACATGCCCGCTCCATGTCCCGCTCTGGGCGGAGCGGGACACGCCCTACGTGTCAGACTCTTACTGACTAAAACCCACCCATGTTCCTTCAGTTGCCTGTGGTGCCAGGGGCCTCGGTATCCCTTTCGAACTTTCCCGCAACCCCAGCAGGCATCGGTCTTAGATAAATTAAGTACTTACGGACACGATAGAAGAGAAGGCTCGTACCGAACTGATGACTCGAAAAGAAATAAGTATTAGGTTTAGTACGATAAAACTTAGTACCTATTAGGTTCAAAATCTACAATTTCTTTTTCCAGGACTTAGCTACGAGCTAGCAGAATGGATAGCAGCGAACTTAAGCCACGTGGTCGGCGTGGCTACGGACACACCGACCTTCGAATCAGAACAGACCAGAGAGTTTGCCAGCAGGACTGTCTCCAATGTCCTAGGGAGGAGCGGCGTCTACATGATTGAAAACGTGCTTTTCAGGAAAATGCCTGGTGAGTTTTTGAATTTTGAAATGTTTTTTACGTTGTGCTAATTTTCTCCCAATTCAATGAAAATCACTCTGCCTAACCTTTTCCCAACTATGTTGGAGTCGGCTTCCAGTCTAACCGGATGCAGCTGAATACCAGTATTTTACACGGAGCGACTGCCTATCTGTCCTCCACAACCCAGCAATTGGGTACCTAATGCCTACGATAACCCTTGGTTAAGCGCACCCCTATTTACGGACCTCGGCTTAGAGAACTGGATCGGATTGAAAGCGACGAATTTGGCTCCAGATTCAGCGGCTTGTTTTGCAATCTAAAGGGAAAGACAGTTCATTTGTCACTCTTTCTAACTCATGAAGTAATGACTAATGAGGCAGTTATCTTAATTAGTCATGTATAATTCGTATGCAGGGATTTCGAATCACTAATTACTAATTCGCTACCCATTTTTATACCTAGCTATTTGATGTGCACAACAGACAAAAGACGGTACTTAAAGACAAAAAAAGTGGTAACACTGATAATTAACTTTTTATACCTAGCACTTTGGGGAGGAGCTCGTGGCTAAGTAATAACAGCCGCACGAGTCGATCCATCAGGTTAAGCTATGCTTGCCGGGGTTGGTCCGTGGATGGGTAACCATCTTTACATATTGAGACTTCTCCGTGTCTCGGAAAGCACGTTAAGCCGTTGGTCCCGGCTGTCATTCGTGGATCTTTGACAGGGTCGTCAGAAGTCCGAAAGTGTGACAACCATGGCAGATCAAGGGGTATCGTAATTACCCAGTTACTGGCTAGCGGAGGTCAGTTATCGTCAGGGATAGTGCAAAACCGCGAATCTACCATAGGTAAAGGCCGCGTATCTGCATTTGATCTAATTTTACAGAGGCAGGGGCAGGCAATACTGTTTTTAATATCGTAATAATGCCATCTGTAGATACGCAGAATTCTTGATTTCTATTGGTCGAACGAAAGTCCGTCAGCGAGAAGGCTGCCAATCGGGATCTTACGTGGAATGCCCGCGAAATTAAAAATTGCCTACATTTGTCAGATACGCGGAATTATCCAATGCTAGTACGCGGATTTGCACTATCCCCGACGTTATGCAGTCGCTCCATGTAAAATACTGGAATTTCCAAAAAACGATTACTAACCATAGTGTTTAGTAATCGAGTAGGTAGATACATCTTATTGCATATGACCATGATCTTAACCGTAGCCTCTTTTATTGATGGATTTCCCTAACTATAGGAATTGCTTGCAAGCGGCGACTGAATTTTGTAAAAATGTCTTTGTAAACCTCGAAA
The DNA here is from genome assembly GCA_914767815.1 of Eupsilia transversa. NCBI lineage: Eukaryota > Metazoa > Arthropoda > Insecta > Lepidoptera > Noctuidae > Eupsilia > Eupsilia transversa. The sequence goes on from OU611880.1 coordinate 2,201,234, forward strand.
GCTCTTATTCCCCTTGGCTATATTTTGCGTCCTAAAATGGACATCTTGGAATCCGCTTTTTGAGTTTTTCGCGAATATCTTTAAAACTAGACGTAGGTCAAATATAATAAAATGATCGTATCCCCCAGATTGCCTACAAATCAACTGATGGCCTCTAAACTCAAACTCAAAGCATTTATTTCAATGAAACCATTTACAGGCACTTTTGATTTATCAAGGAGTCGGTCAGTCCGAAAAAATGAAGCTAGTTGCCCATTCCAAAACGTAGTAGGTACCTATGGAGAAGAAATCTTCTAATTTCTTTTAAATCAAAAAATTGTTAAGTACAAAAATTGGTAACATCATTCATGTTGAAATTACATAGACATGTGAGAAACAATGTCGACCTTGGCGTGACCTATGTTTATTTTGTTGGATTTTTATTGCATGTTTCTTCGGACTATGCGAGTGAGGCTAGTGGAAGTGCACCTTAGATACCTTCTATCTTCTATGGCACTCCATAGTGTTAGCACACACACTTGTGCACTAAGAACCTATAAAGTCTTCGTTGAGATTGGCCGCAGTAAATGAAAATTGGCCGGGCGGATATTTTAATGAATAAGTATTATTTGTTTTCTTTTTAGAACAAGGATGCATGGCTGTAGCAATGCCTCTGAAACTCCTGAACGTAGCCTACGTGCCGACTCGTCTGACAGCCTTCTGTCCCTCTACGATGACAGATCTTTCCGTGGTGCTCGCTCTTAAGAAGCTTGTCTTGTCGCAGCCGCAGCCCAACAGTGCGTCCAGAGTGTATGATGTTAACTTGGATGAGATATTGAGCTAGAATTAAGGGTGTTACCAAAGTTAGTAAATAAATTAATCCAATCGATTGTGGGTCAGTGCAAGACGCCTAAGGACTAACCTATACCTAACTAGCGGCCCGCCACTGTTTTGTGCCTGTTTTACAACTTGACAAAACATAGAGACATTTCTAATATAGTCCATAAAACATAGCATGATCTCTGCCACAGCTGTTGACATTGACAGGTAAGTACTGGGCCGCGTTCCGAGTTAGGCCATAATCGCTCACAGCGCTGACATCAATATTTTGCGTTCCGATTTAGATATTACGATTATGACAGCTGAGGTCTGTCATCAATTCGGAACGCTAGTGAACGCGTCTACAGTGCTTGCTAAACGTCAAAACTTATAACATTACTTAAATTCTTTGTATAAACATCAGAAATGTCTTTTTCTTCTTTGGTTAAGTGGCGACGGTAGCCAGAAGCACAATTTAGAAAAAGCCACGTTAGTTTATAGATATATGCGACTCAAAACTACAGCGCTGCCAAAAACGACAGTTCAGTCAACTGTCATACTGTCATTTTTGACAGAGATCACGGTGATATTAGTAAAAGGCATGGTCGGCGTTATCGCAAGATGGCGCATGTCATGACGTCATCTATGACGTTTCATGGGTCGGCGTTACCGCGCTAACGCTTATTCGGAACGGGTGTTAGCGCGCTCAAATCGATTACATTGTAACTCGGAACGCAGCGCTGTTTGGACTATTAAGAAATTCACAGGACTTCATAGGTGCGTGATTTTCTGACAGCTGTCGCAGAGATCATGCTGTTTTATGGACTATAGGTACATGTAAGTTAATATTAGAACATACAGAAACTACAGAACGCCAAATGCTACGATCCTTACTTATCTAGTTTAATATTAATTTGCCTATTATATCTACACCAATGATGTTTTAGTAAACAGATATGTTATGAGCGCGCAAAACGTGAAGACTAGAAAAGTACCCAATTGGGAAATATTGCTTTTAGTCTGAGCCACACACGCTTACGAGTGTGCCGCTCGGCGCGGAACACTTTTTTCTGTTGTTTTGTACGTGTATAACATATCTGTTTATTAGAATATCATTGATCTACACATAAATCTTCCAGAATTAATTCACTAAATGATGGTCAAACCGCATCAAATTCCGTTGCGTAGTTTTGAAGAACAACGCGCTCCCACAGACACGGAAATTATAATAGGTATCCATAGAATTAGGTAAAGTGCTTAGGGTGGATTTTACCAAATTCAGATGTCTTTCACCCGTGGAATAAAATTGACATCTGACAGTAGTTTTTGTATGGAGAAACTGTCAAAAATTCTATATTCGGAAGGGTAGGCATAAACTTGGTAGGTATAAAACTTTGGTCGAGTTCATCCTTAGGCGTCTCACACTGACCCACAATCGGTTAGGAATTCCTTAGGCACCTTTTTTTAGTCCTAAGGAGGCATGTTAATAAAAACCAAAGATATAAATAAGACTGAGACACAGTGCCAGAAAACTAATTCAAATACTTAATCAGAAAACTATAAAATATTCAAGATCAAAATCCAAAGTCTTTTATTAAAACTAGGCTGGGAATCAGCAGTTTTCGAACGTCAAAATTACATAAGACAGTCCCCCAAAATGCCCACCATTCACCACTTCCTAGTGCTTTAGCTGGGAAGCAATGGCGCAACAAACTCCTCAGCAGCACAGCTGTCTGTTCAGTAAGAAAAACTTGATATTATGTAGATGATGATGTACATTTGTAGATTCTGAATGCGTAAGACAGAGTGTTGTACCCAAATTTTTGGAGACGCCGACCCGTGTGGCAGTGGACTGTGATGGGCCAAACAAATTCATAGACCTCGCAGACCTAGCGTTTTCACATTGTCCCATACGATATCGTGGCAAGTAAAATGTGGTAATAATATGGATCCGATATCGTATCGGACAATGTGAAAACGCTCTCAGCAAGCGCTATTATCGGTTTTAGGGCGTGCGGCACTCGGGTCCACCGCCTTCTTCTGTAGCTAATCCATTGTGGATTCACAGACGATTGAAATATCTGAAAACTTTGTATCCAGAATATTTTGATAAAAACATTGAATATTATTTTATTTTTATTCTTACATTATATTTTTAGTTACATCTACCTTACATGACAGCCCAGGCCATAGCGCCAATCAAAATTGTTACAGAGAAATTATTTAGACTGTAGTTTATTTTATAAATAACGACAAGCATAATTATTATATTCATAGTTATAAGAAAAGGATGTGTTCTAAGTAGGTGTGTAATATAAAAAATAAAACAATCATTGAATAAATAAGCTTTATTTTTGGCCAAACTATTAAATTGCGTAAACCTTTACACATCTTTTGAAATAAAATCATTACTAATTATGTAACAAATTAAATCCATTAGAAAATATAGCACAAACTAATGTAGGTACAATATTGGACCCAATATTTGGTCAAATTTTTATGTTTAGGAATATGCAACTAAGTATTGGGTCCGTCTACTGACCAATAAAAATGCAACGTATGTAACGTATATTTAAAAAAAGGGGATAATTATTTCTAAAAATTTATAAAAGGGAAGCCTTAATTTTAGGGGAAGAGCACCCAGCATTAATACTGAAGCACCCTCTATCATTTCACGCTTAAGCAATACCTTTGTTCAATATTTAAATGCCGTTAACAGCTCTCCTGCCCTTTCCTGGCCGTAGCAATCAGGTATAATGCTTTGGTATCCTAAGGAAGTGGATAATTGTCACACAATAACGGCTGTCCAAGTACAGAGCGTTTTTTTGACACCTAGGGACTACTCACACTTATTCAGCTCTATTCAGCTTATGCCCATAGAAAACAACGATTTTGTATGGAGACGAGTACGCATCCGGTCAGCTTTCCGCGTCTATTCAACTTTCGCGGCAAACAAGTATTAAATGAGGACAAATGTGTTATTATCATGCGAGTGCTATAGATAGAGTTCAGCGCTGTTCCGCCGCATTCAGCGTCGAACGCCGCGGAACAGCGCTGTACACGGATGGTTCTCGATTCCTTGTCAACAAGTTGCGACCTACATAGTTCCTGCATATATTTGATTTATTATTTTAGCTATTCTCATTCTTACGACGCTGTACGCGGGTGATAGAAGCAGAACTGTATAAGTGTGACCATAATCGTTCAGCGAAACGCGAATGGAGCTGAATAAGTGTGAGTAGTCCCTTAGGCGATTATCACTCAGCACCGCGCTCCGTCGCGTAGCGGGAGGCGGCCATAGCAAACAATCTGCGCGTGAGAGCGCGTCCCACGCACAGATTCTGTTTTCTATACAATGTTTAGACTGCGTGGATAATCACCTTAATGTCAAACGCTGGTGCAAATGACCAATTGCCATGACGCCCGTTATAATATGACGGTACCGCTTTCCTAGGAAACCCTAGCTTAATTAACCGACATAAACTACATACACCGATGTCACATATATGCGACAAGCCTTACCAATATTATTGTAAATCTCTAACGCCCGTACTAAGTTTATGACTGATTACACGACATTCATTTAGTGATACTTGGCAGTATAGTTTTTATTAATAAGACCGCTTTCCAAGCCATTTTAATCCGATTAAAAGCATATTATTATCGGATCATTTCAATCAGGAATCATAGCTTTACTTCAACCAATGTAGGGAACAAATCTGACAGATTGATAAAAATGTACTTTATTTCAAACTCCTTAAAGCCTAATTTACTCTATTAGGGGAACATACATAATACTTTTCTTTTAATATATTATTGCCACGGTTTCACTGGCACTGCTCATATTATTATAACATTAGGAAGCAATATGTGAAATATTAAAAATAGATTCTTCTTTGAATTGGTGCACCTATACCCTTATATATTTTTATAATACTATATTTTGGTACTTACATGATGATTTTCTATTGAACTGTGCTTTTATGTTATTTAAAGGTTTATATTAAAAGAAATGTATAAAAGATAAATTGAGACAATAAACTATTTAAAACTATTTTAAAGTTTGGCAACCCTATTCTGATTAATCTATGACAATGTTGAAAATACAAAAATAATAACACCATAGAGAATAAGCACAATTTTATAGTAGTTTTCAATCAAATAAAATAAATCATAGACAATTTTCAATTTTATTTAAAATAAAAATAAAAGTATACATTGATACATTTTGGAATCGGACCTTTTTAAAATCAAATTAATAGCAACACTGAGCAGTATTTTTGTTGTCATTCAACCCTAGGAATACAGAACATGCACAAGTCATGTCTTTATACAAAATTTTGTTACACATCGATAATACTGCGCAAATATCAATTTATTCAATCAGAATAGAGTCTTAATATCTATATTTATCGGTATTTATAATCTACGGAAACTAATGACATCAAAATCGTTAGCTTGGCCCAAAAATGCTCTCAGGAATGCCGGTGTAAGCATACTGTGCCGACGAGGTTGACAGTGAACTGACCTACGTTACAGGGTAATCGCCAGTTACCAAATTGTATTGACCATAACTAAAATAATAAGCTAATTACAATCTAAATAATAATATTGCTACATCTTTTAATTTGTAATAGGTATATGAAAAATTATGGAAAAACATTGCATTATCGTTTTATATTCTACTCATCACTTATAAATAGAAACTGTATTTACTGGCAACACTGGTTTATCACGGAAATGGTTAATTGTATACTAATCTACCAAAAGTGAGTCGTGTAAAAACGTAATTTTTAAATTCGATTTTTATAACTGTGCGCTTGGATCTGTCAAAGTCGTAGGTATTGAATTTACCCGCCCAGTTACCTCCTCAGTGCCCCGACCACTACATACATACGACATACGGTCTACACAACTCGTGACGTCTCCACAATTTTGTCATATTATTTGCAGTTGTTATTGTTAATATTTTAAACCAAATACACTGTAATATTTTGACGTTGACAGGCGCACAGTTATAAAAATCGGGTTCTACCACGAGTTATTGTTAATGTTTTAGTTAAAGTAAATGAGTAAATAAAAACATTTATTTCACGACTGAGCTTTTTTGATCAGGTGTAAGAGAAATGTTTGACCGCAATAAACCATTATGTGACCGTTATTTATACAGATTATATGAAATTCTATTTAATTATTACGTTACAAATCGGTAAGTATATCTAAAATTGATTTAATTATTATCAAGGTCTGTTATTAAGTTTTCTATTATCACTGGATAGCTAACTTTAGTTTTTGTCTGAAAAAGTACATGTACATTAGGAAATAAATTCATCACGATTATACAATCACATAATTACATATTTTTGTTATGTATAGGTAGGTATTACTAATGACTCGGCTTCGTCAAAGAGTTGCGAGGAGTACGATGGAAAATTGGTCTTATGAAAAAGTTTTTATTTGATCGGCGTTCTAAGCAACCAGACCTTTTCTAAAAGTTCATGTCACACACAGTTCATGTTTGATGCGATATATTTTGTATGAAAAAGTATGAAAATATACTTCTATAAGTCGTGATAATATCGCAATTTAACATCAAAATATTATTAGTGTGAGATATCTACACCAACTATTCAATATCACCATAAGATTTCTATAATTTCTTAATGAAATTTTCTCGAACGTTCTATCGCATTCCAGATTTCTGTTTGACGAAGCGTTTACACTAATTTGTCAATAGGTTTTCTCAGTCAGCCACCATTATCGACACTTACAACTGGATCAGGCTCGTGGAGACCACTGCATGAACTATTACTGTGCGTTTTGAAATATCATCCAATCACTTTGTTGTTATTTTAAAAGCTCCTGGCAATTGAAAGAAAACCTTATTTTATCGACAAAGGCTTTTTAGTTAGTCACATTCGCATCACTAGTTTTCCCGCCGAATTTAATCCGCCATATTGGATTTACGAGCACACGACAAAAATAACATTGAAATTCATTAAAAATACGTTACAATTACAACAGTCGCAATGCTTTTTAGATGTATAAAACTATAAGATTTGCGAATCATTCTCTACCATACCAGAGCGCAAATTCTAACCGATACTTATGGCACAGAGTAATCTAAGAACAGAGCCCAACCCAGTCGGTCTTTTCATAAAAATAAAACAGCCAAGCTTAGTCCTTCCAATCCTTTTTGATGTCAAAGCACCATTCCCACTGGAGATGTACGTTTTTGTCGTCGTCAGTAAAGAGGCTGTTGACGGAGTACGAACCTCGGGCGACCATTCCTGAGGGCGCATCTTCGGGAGGCGTCGTGTACGACTGGATCTCGGTTTTTGGCGGGTACGAGCCGACCATGTGGGTCATTTTGTCGACTGTAAATGAGAAAGAGGTGTCTTAGTTTGATGATGTACTGTGAATCATATTCCGGTTTCTGAAATCTATCATCAGTTGTTGAACCTCATGTTAAATGTTGTGATTGGTTGTCAGACAATTCTGCCAACAACCAATGAAATCACTCGACTAAGGTTTTTAAAAACCGGGGGTTAGACTAAAGTTCGCAAAAACATAATAGGATATCGAAAATGGAGAACCACGATATAAAAATCAACTCTTCCACGTAAGTATCTTAAGAAAAGTCATAAAGATTCTATATTTGAACACAATGTAAGATTCGGTAGCTTTAGAATTTCAATTAAAAGCCCCTATAATTCTAGGTTTGCATTGCTTGTTTTTAAACCTTAGAGTCGTGACTTTTTACTAATATTACTACCACTAAATAATACCGGGTTCACAGGGTTCGATTTTAGTTGATCAACTGCTAAGCCGAAAGCGATTTGAACTGTCTCAAATTGAATTTCAAACTCAAAATACTTTTTGTTGAAAAACAAAAGCTGTTCAACTAAAACAAAAGTTGTTCAACTAAAACAAAAGTTGTTCAACTAAAATCGAACCCTGTGAACCCGGTATAAGAGAACACACTACAAAAACATAACAATCATATCATTTTAAACGTAATGCTAGGATTCTCCACAATTTGAAATAATTATCACTGACTACAGGCTCTACTCTACAAGGTGGAGACGACGATACAACAATAAATAAAACTGCGTATATCTAATGACGTTTCCAGTCTGCATACGAAAATTCAATCAAAGATCCCCACTATAGCAAGTCAAAGATTGGCAAAACCCATAGTCGGCCCAACACCTCAGTCATGCCGATAAACTGTCACGCAGTTTGGCAGGATTATAAAATGTATGCAAGTGTTTGGTCCAAAATAAATGTATTTTTTGTTAAATGAAAACACTGGCTATAGTAAGGCATAGGAGTATTTAGAAACTTTCAAATATATCCTAACATGGAAATTAAAAAAGTGATTTTTTCTAACAATCTAACTAAATAATAGTGATGCGCCGACTATGGGTTTTGTCAATCTTTGCCTTTAATAAAATTTTCGTATGCAGACTGGGAACGTCATCAGATTATACGCAGTTTAATTTATTGTTGTATTGTCGTCTCCACTTTGTATATAATTCTGTACGTGTTATGTTCCAGCTAACTCCTAAACGGCTGGACCGATTTTGATGATTTTTGTGTGTGGGTCCCTGGATGGTTTAGATTCACTATGGGACCCGGTACTTAGTTCTACGTTCGGGCAGGACAGCGTCTGGGTCCGCTTGTCATTATATAACATTTGAAAGCACATTTATTGACTACTGAAGTTACTAGTTCCAGCTTATGAACCAAGCGGAAAAATCCCTTTACGTAGTTAATTGTATACAGCCATCGCACGTCACAAGATACAATCAATCAGGAACAAGACTACATTAAAATGCCATCACATTGAGTCACGATATTGAATACAATACATAACGACATTGAATGAACAATCATCATCGATGCAGTTTGAATAAAAATCGGATACGTACCGGGCACTGAGGAGGGCGCGTGAAAAAATACAAGGTGCAATCAGATAGAGGTAAAAATGTGAATAAAAGTTATGGACTGTTCCCAAAGTACCTTTTTTTTTTTCACCTGACGGAAATGTAAACAAATGGATACTAATTCGTACAAATTGAGTGCTTTGATTTTATTATTTGAATAAATAATCCCGATTTTTTTTTTTTCACTTTAAGGATTTTTTTTGTTTGACAACATTGAGGCTAATTTTATAAAAAAATCGTCGATTATTTTTCAATTATAATTAAATAATGTTATTCAAACAATAATGATTGGAAAGAGAGGTCAGATATCAAAGTTGAAACATTCTGAATACGGATGAATGTATTACTAATTCCCTTTAGTGAGTGATTGGGTAAAATTTTAAACTTAATAGGGTTTGTTTACATTTTTGTCTGATACTTTTGAAACAGACATTACCTATATTAAAACGCTTTTTAGGGCCGTATTTTAGAAACATTTTATATTTTATGAGTCCAAAGTGTTTGGATAAGTATCTAATCTAACATTTAGGTTTCATCGATATTTAAAATACAGCCACTATTTTGAAATCACTCAATCATCCGAGTTGTAAAACTCTGATTCGTAGCAAATCTTAGTATATTTCAGAAAATGCTCACACATAATTTAATAAATCCATAGTTAATGCAATATATCCACTAGTTTAATAAAACAACAAGCTCGATCCGTTTCAAAATACGTTCTGAACTAACAAAACACTATTGGAATTTATAGAACATATTTATACTTATCTGTTAAAGATTCACAACATTCATGGTTTAGAACCATGAGTTGTCTTTCGATAAACAGGATTTACTGGTATAGGTCTAACGATCTGTCTGCCATTAATCGAGTCAAAATGATTTAGTTATTTAAGCATGTAAAATTTTCAATTAATGGCATGATAAGTGATCGATATATAATTATCTTAAGAACTTTCTGTATCTTATTTTGGCATTTTTTTCTCTTATTTTGTCCGCTGAAATGCTGAATTAACTATTCATAAAAAATCAGCCTTTTTGCTGACTCATTAAAACGAAAAACCAGGGGGACAAGTCGACGAACTTACAAACGTTACAATTGTGAAGTTAGCAATTCCGAGTTTTGGATAGAATTTTCATTAAAAAAATTACTGTCAAAAGCTCACGATGGCGAGAACTTTGCGTCGTTTGTTAATTAAATTAGACTTAGGCCCCCTGGCTCCAATAAATCCAGCTATCCCTTTATTTTCTTACAGAGAGTAATAATATTCAGGACTCTTTACCTGGCACTCCAAGCCGGTAAGTCTTCTGCACGTATTTGAGTCCGTGCACGATCTCCCTCTGCACAATGAAGTCGATCCTTATCCTGTATTGCACTCCTTCCTTTATCACGAATACCTGGAACGTTACAAAGGTGATGTTAGGAAACTTTTTAATTAATAAAAAACTAACTAAACTTATTATTATCAACGTATAACGTCCCCACTGATGGGACACAGGCCTCCTCTGTGAGAGGGAGTGGGCCGTAATGCACCCCGTGGGCCCAGTGCGTGTTGGTGGATTGAACTAAAACATTCATATTTAATAACCTGGCGCCACATTGGAAAAGCCTATATCCAGCTGGACTACACCAGGCTAAGTAGATGGTTTCTTGATAGAGAAAAGAACATCATCTTCCTCTTCATTTTACTCTGCCGGTTTTTTTTGGATTAGGTGTAAAAATGCTATATGGGACAACGTTGTCAGTCTCCACGTTTGATGATTAATATATGAGAAGCTTTCTCAAAATGATTCAATAAACGTTAACTGCTAGAGCTGCTTGATTTCGGTATTTCTGATTTTTTAGGAAAGCCGTTAGATCATTCGGTCTTCATGAAAATCTGTCATAATCGTGGGTTGTATTTGACAGACGTTATTGTGGCCGTTCACCGCTTTCTTAGGATACCAAAGCTTAAAATTATTTCAATATGATTTCTACATGTTATCAGAAAAACGCTGTTACCCATCCTCTTGGCATGTGTCAACCGTATTAAAACACAGTGTATTAAAACACAGAGTGGTGGAAAAGGGACAGCTATATCTTGCTCGTTCTTTTGTCTTGACGATACTCGCAACTTGCCAATTATTTGCACAATTTCCTTCGGTAACAAGCCATATGTTCTAAGCAGAGTAAACCGTGAAACAGCCATTAAAACGAGCGTAACGATGCGTTTTCAGGTCGCGTACTATATGGGTAGTTGTTGCTGGCATTAAGCATAGCAGGGACCGAAACTGGTATGATCAATACGGGTGTTTTTCTGTTACGACATATTATACTTTTAACAGATATTTTTAAAGGTTACCGTAAATTGAATACTACCAGTATTAATACCGGTTACCAAATAAAACTTACATCTGGCTTACACGTGCTGTCGGCATTAGTCAAAGGGCGCGCATCGCCTGTGTGTGAGTAACTGGTATTAAAACGGTAACCTAAAAGTGGTAACATGTGTCTTCTTCTTGGGTTACCCAGATAGCGGTATCATTAGTTGTAGAAGTAGCCAAAATTCTTCGATAGGTACCTGAACCGTTATTTATAACGGAATTCGCTCCCTGAATTATATAGTGCGCGGTTGATACAGCGGGTTACCAAAGTTTATAAACTGATCGGACAAGCAGTGTACTGTTAATTAATAACATTCATTACGTAACTTAAGTTTTGGAGCTCTGATCAGGGGCTTAAGTCTACTAATTTATAAACATTACAATGGTCTCTCAATGGTGAGTTTTTGACACATTTGCCATACAAAAACTGTCAAAAACTCACCATTGAGAGACCATTGTAACGTTTATAAATTAGTTGACTTAGGCCCCAGTTTCACTGCAGTCTCTTTCCGTCAGCCCTGACCAAAAACTTATCATGAAATGAAAATATACGATGGTAGATTCAAAACCTGGAGTTAACTTGATTAAACCGTCTGAATGAGGTTTTAAATATTCAAAGCGTCGTTAGGCTCAAGTGCATACTGAAGTTACAAAAAAAAATGTGCACAGTATTGCATAGCTAATACCTAACCAACGTCCGTTTCCATCCGACATGTTAAGGAAAAGATGTAAAATTAAAATCAGGAAGCCCCGACTTCCTGGCCTGAGTAGAATGACGGGAAGTAGGCTGGCTTTACCAGCTGCAAGGAAGGGAAACTGTTGTACTATGTAATAACGGATTTTTAACCTCCTTAGGGCACACAGCGTTTTTTTTTTACGCGCCGGCGACATTCACGCTTCCCACGTGTTTGTTTCTATACACAAATAATCAGATTTTTCAAAATGCCGTTTCCCCTTAAATATATAAAGGGCAAGGGAAGAACTGTAATATAATTCTTTGTTAATTTTAGTTAAAAAAATCTCTTTTAAACGGACGAAAGTATCGTTTAATAAGTAACAACATAGTGTTATGTTATCTTCGAAACTATGTATTTTTGGAACACTTGTTCTAGGACTTTTTGCACTATTTTTACTTATAGCAGATTTTACAGTTATGGGAAATCCAAAGAAACACGTTTTATATTAGGTAGGTACTAGAACAGACACCGAAGAAGTTGCAGTTCAGGGACAAGTATTTGGTACATCAGATGCAATTTAAGAAAAAACAGATATTTCCGTCCCTTTGAAATATGGCTTTGATTCTTCCAAACAAAAAGCTTCAATAAACCTAGAAAACTGTACTCTATCCAAACATCCTGTACGTTCGGGTATTGGCCGGGAGCCAGGTCGGGCGTATCGCGATAATTGTGACTAAGCGACTTATTGGGCAGCGATCATCTTGCACCTGTCACACGTATGATTAGTGAAAGGGATCGCGTGATTTGTCGGACACATTTTGGTGGATGATATCATAAGAAATATTGCTCTTAGAACCGTCGAAGAAGTAAAGAAGTGCATGAAGAATGTACGGTTTCTAACATATTTTTTAAATCAAAGAGTCAACAGGTTACGTCTAGCGGTGTAGTCGTGGTGTATCGTCGACCGCATCTTCACTTAACATCAGGTCACCAGGTGAGATCACAGAACAGATAAAATTTATCTAAACTGTGGGTGAGATCTAGTCGATAGTGGTCAAACCTGAACCAAAACATAGATTAAAAAGAAAATATAGTAGAGCTCCTTCTGTAATGGGTCGTTCCCGATCATTTGGCGCAGTATTTCTGTTCTGTGAAGGATATGGCTGCCGGTAAAACTATCGGTAAATTAGACATTTGTACCTAGTCTCTATGATTGACAGACAAATCTTAGCAAATAAAAATAAGTGGCGGTAACCACTGTCGTACGAAAACCAGAGAAACGGGTTTTGTCGACGGAAGAATAGACAAAATGACAGATTGTGATTGTTTATCTGTCATTTTGTCTATTCTTCCGTCGACAAAACCCGTTTCTATTGAGGTTATTGTAAGCGTGCCGGTATAACATCGATTTGCTGGCCAACATAAATAATTCCATAGGTACCTACTACAAATTCTGTGATGGCAACATCCCAGCTGAGGAATACCCCACTAACCGAAGTACTTTAGGAAATAACAAACCATCACAAAAGATAAACACAGACACGTAACAATCGTATCTCTCGGCACTACCAACAAACTCACGTGACTTATGACGTCACTAGCTAGTAGTTACGTAGAAACCGCGCCAGTACAGAGCAGCAGTGATGTGTGAGTCTGTGCATAGTTAATTATGTAGCATTTTAGTTATTTTTGGTATATGCTTCATAGTCGAATGGTTACTCGTGAGACGTGTGCCTATTATTGACTAAGACATTATGTCAATAGGTCGAACTCGAAATGCTGTTTTCTGGTCGTCTGGAGGAAGGCTATGTTCGTTATCAATTTATCATCCAAGCATCTTCTTAATATGTCTTTTGGTGATAATCACATCAGCTAGCACCAGACATACCACTTAGGCTACCCAACATTTTTCTTTTGTCTGGATGGGAAGTCCTCGTTGACGGACGCCCAGCCTGCCTCACTATAAATGAGCTAGTCTGGGCAGTGCCGGACTCCTAGCGGCTTATGGCCGATTCCTATAATATACGGACCGTTATCGGTTAAAATTAAGACTCTTGTATCTTTACCAATAATGAAGCAAAGGCCAGAATACTGATAGTTTTACATAGTAGACACAATGATATGGAAGTAGGTACCTATCACAGGTAAAACTAGCTTACTAATCTATTTATATACCCAGTTTGGCAATAAAAAAAACTACCATTGGTACGTAAAACGATTCGTTTTTGTTTATAGGAACCGAGCATTTAGACCACACTCCTGCCTTGCCCAGTGTCCCTCTGACATGATAAGGAGCCCTAGCTCAGTTTTAAAGATGGTAATTATATAGGTACAAAAAATTTGACAACAAGCAAACACGGAGAGATTCATTTCTTCTTCTTCAAAACTGTTTTTTTTATTATGCTCAGCTTCCTAAGGGTAAGGTAAGTAACAGAAAGTTTAAATGCAGCTCAAAATCAGTATTTTGCACGGAGCGTTTGTCCAATACCAGCAACCAAAGATTAAATAGGAATTTCAAACTAGAGTACCTAATGACCGAATCAACAACTAATTAACACCCGAAAATTATAACCCGTTTACAAACGTGCATTCGTCAAAATTGGGCACCTATCCCATCGCCGCGCCGACGAGGAAGCAACTACCTACCAGCGATTTTCTCGCTTAAGACACGTACAAAAGATCGTAAGTCCCGTGTGAGTAAAAGAGATGAACAAACAACTAGATTTTAGTTGCTAAGTATATTCGCTAATCGCCGGAGACGAGACAGGTGCCTTATCAACATGGCATATGACGTCACATGTTGCGTATAATCCTACTATGCATAGTAGACGCACAGAAATGATAAATGAGTTGTTGCATCGTAAATCATTTGGGGAGCGCAGGCGTCTATGCGAATATGTTTAGCGTTTTGCTAATAATTCAGCGAGATATGAATTATGTGAAGTAGTGTGTCTGTTTCTGTCCTAAGGGTGGCATAATAATATTTGATATAATGCGGGGACTAATGGCGGAGATTCTACACAATGTGGCGCCGAGTTATGTACATTATGAGAGTCGAAATAATTTACAAAATATTGAATTGCAGCTCGACTTGCTTTTAGATACGTTCTGAGGCCTTAGTGTACGTTTGCATGTGAGTAAACTTAACTATCGCTTTTGCGTTAAGATTTGACTGATAGATCATATTGAAGAATGTAAAGGTGAGAATAAAAATCTTAACGCAAACGCGATAGTTACGTTTACTCACTGGCAAATTCATACTAAGGCCTCTGAAGTGTCGTCTGAACTCGATGCATCTTTTATTTAAGTATTTCAACCTTATTCGACGAGTCTCATTTTACACATCATTGCTTGGTTGTACATACATGCTCGAAAATTACAGTTTACAGCACTACATGACTCTTTTGACGTGTGGCCAAAATCGGAACTAACGTCGCCATCTTGTTTTTTCAATACATTTCACAAAACGATTGCACAAAATTTGTGCAATCGTTTTAATTCGGGCGCGCCCCCCTGTCAATGTCATTCGAGCGTCAAAAAAATCCCTGTAGCAGAGTAGTTAAGTTAGGCACTTTAACATAATAGCGAAATGTGGGTGTACTAATAGATACACCTCTGCCTAACCCTTCGAGGAATACAGGCGTGATGCTATGTTATTTGATATCGATATCCATAAGACACACAATAATCTTTAAAGCTGAGACACACTGAACGGAGCACGTGTCGAAAGAAGCACGTTTTCAGCGCAGCACATGTGCAAGGTAGCGAATACCCATCTGTTACGTATTGGAATAGTATAACTACGCTGTTTAGGCGCCTACACTATTGACGTTGTAGATTCGGTGTGACATTTGTACAAGCCCCTATATTACCCAGGCCAGGAAACCCCGCGACTTTTTTAATTTTTTCGTTTTTTGTAATTTGCCGGTTGTATGTTGGTAACAAATATGAGTTTACAGGATTATAATCATTTAAATCATCAATCCAAATCTATGCGTCAAATTACCCTATTGAATGACTAGGTATTTCATGAAATCATGACATTTGAGTTCAATTTCGCGGGCTTTCTTAGCTCTTCTCCCTAAACACGTGTAACAGAGGAGCACATACTTGTAAGAGACATGTAAGAATTACACATACTGATGCATGGCTGGGGAAATATGGGTGAACCCACACCTCTGCCTAACCCTTCGGGGATTACAGGGGTGATGTTATTTATATGTTACAATCTCAATGTGTTTAGAGGCGAAATCTGTACTCTTGAAAGTACTGAATCTTACATCATCAATTAATTGATTCAGGCGTGACTTGGCGGAAATGCATTATAAAATACAATAGACGAAACTCTGCGTCCAGCTCTCGGCGTGGCAACACGTCGTGTTCGGGTTTGCGACGAAAGTCAATCGTCATCCTGAGGGTGCCTCGCTGAGAGGTGAAACACGTGTCCATTTCTTACAGGGTTTTTTATGACTTTAGGAATAGTTAAAGCCATCGTCCACGACGCTATTTAAAAGTTACTTTTGAGAAACATCGTGGCCGACGGGCCTAAAAAGGTCATGTTGTACGTACTTCCTTTCCCCTTAAAGCGTATTATAGCACAGCTGCATTTACTTAGTATTGTACTTGTTTGCTAAAGCGCCTCCTACACGATAACCACGTGAAGTTATTATAAATCTCTGTAGGTACATTTTAATTACGTCAAACGCCAGAGTACAATATCAATGACGCTTAAAAACTGGGTGTTAAGACGGGATTAAAACCACAAATTACACTATACACTGCCGGATATTGAGCATAAACACCAGGTCATTAAAGTGTATTTTACAACATTTTATAGTGTTATTCAAGAAAAAATTGAGGAACTTTATAGGTATAGTCCTTATTTATCAAGTCAATTGGAATGCTTCTCCATGTGACTGCGGGAATTATATACCTCTTTTATTGGCTTTCTGACTTAATATGGCTGCCTTTGTTTGACAATACGCTGATAATATATTTTTGACGCATGTTTTTAAGCTGAAAATGGATTTTTTGAACTTGTCACAGTACAAAAATTATTAGAAAAAAAATTAAAAATATATATGTAATTTTCAAAGTGAACAAAATTGACCATTTTAGTCTAGCTCTTATAACTCTTTTCAATGGTGCCGATTCCCTTGTTCACAAACCGGCGCCTGTCACTACTCCATACAAGTTTAGACGTGATTAAAAACTTGCCTACTAAAATTTCGTCAATTTACTTCAGGCGCTGATTAATTTGACAGAACTAAACTAAAATGTATCTTCTGTCCTTTTCTTAATGAAATAGAAAGAAAAAGATGCAATGAACTTAAATTTAGTTTAGTTTGTGCACAAGGGAATCGGCACCAATGTCAAACATTTTATCCCGCATTGTTTCCATCACAATAGCTCAGTATCAAGTTAATGGGTACAGGAAAACAGTACCCATTTTAATACAATTATTTCCTGAAGGAACAAGGATATTTAAATGAAAATACAAACCTACTTACATCGCGGTTAGGTAGTGTTAATTTAGAAATAATAATTTTAGTTCAGAATGAAATGACGTCTCCAGTTGAAAACCAGCGTCAGGCACATATTATGTTGTCTGGCATTTTTGCAGAACTGGGGCCTTTTTGGCGCAGCCGTGAGGCACAATCCCCTGCTAATTTCTTACATCGTACCTTACTTTTTATTAGATTTTTGTATTTTATCTTTTTTTTATCTGCTGCATAAGTGTTAAATTAATGTATTTTCTTTGAGATATCTATTCTATACTAATACATAATAATTATAATAAAGCTGAAGAGATAGTATGTTAGTATGTTTGTTTTAACGCGTCTCTGGAACTAACGGTCAGATTTGTAAATGTATCTTTACATTTGATAGCCCGATTCTTGAGGAAGGCTATAAGCTATTTACAATCGCGCCACGACTAGGGTTGCCAGAGGTCCGGTTCCGGATCGGACAGTACGGTTTTTAAACGGCTGTCCGGTCTAGAACTTTTTGGAAAACCGGACCATAGAATGCCCGGGTTTTTGAAAATATACGATATATGCAGCCAACTCCTAAAAATATTTGTGAGGACTTTGCTGCACTTGAAAGTGTTTTACCTTCACTTGAAGGAAAATCCATTGATATAAGTACCGAAACTGTTGAAAATGGCACAATATTTGTGTGCAGTGTTTCCTTCCTGTCTCAAATGCCTTTATTGAGTTTTTAGTGTCATGGATAACGTATGGACAGAGGAAAGAAATCGTCTAAGTGCGAATGATGTGTTTTCTTTAATATAAGTAAATGTCTGTTGCACTGAATTTAAAGATACAATTTCAAACCATTATTATAAGCAGCAGTATCTTATTAAAAATATGTTAAAAGGTTTTTTTTTTGCTTATCAGTAAAGATTTTTTTTTTTTCGACCCTTAGGAGCCGAGCAAAAAGAAAAAAAGAAAGAACCCTAAGCGTAAAAGTAAAAGCACGGGCGGGAAATTGGGCTGTTATTTTAGTAAGTATAGGTATTCCACGCGAACAAACTCGCGGGCAGAAGCTAGTATAGGAAGTTATAACCCTTAACTAATGTAATAAAAGGAAACTACGTCGCTATTGAGGTGGGTCATCTAAACCCAAATGAATGAAAACTTCATAAAACAAACAAGTAATCATTAAAGCTACAAAGTAAGCAATGGAAATCAAACGATCCTATTGTTTGACAACACATCCATCGCTACGCAAGTAGCACATATATCTGGCTAGAGAGGCCTAGTCTGATGACTCCTATAGTTTTGCGTTAAGTAGTATTTCAAACCAATAAAGATTTACACAGACTATTATAAAAATATATATTTAATAGGTATATGAACAAGCGTCAAAAATAAACACACAATTTAGGACCAAAAAATTCTTCGTCTTGAAATTGTATGAGAAAAAATTAACGCAGGCTGTAAACCACCAAAACTCTTCGGTAATATCTGATTGATTTGCAGATCAAATGGGTATATTTCTTCGTTAATTCATGAGGAAAAACTGCAAATAAACTTGAATGTTTATAAACAAGTCTACTAAAAAAATACTATTTAGATAATGAGGTGGGTCTTCTGGACCCAAATGACAACTAAGCTTTGGTGTGGCGATCGAAACCGACGCATACAGCTGATTTTAGGCGTGGTTTACCATTTCATCTGGGTCTACTGGACCCACGACATTAGTTAAGGGTTAATTAATATAATTTAAAGGGGACTGACAAAAGAAAATGTTTTTAGTGAAGTGGGTTGGTTTGTGAACTATTTGCAATTGGTGCATAGCTCATGAATGCACTACGGCATCCAGTTGGACAAGACTCGTTAAAATTCACAGTCATTTACATTTTTTTTTTATGATCTCATTAATATTGTGAAAATCTACTCCGCTGCTCAACTGGGCCGATCATTCATGATTGCATTATATTTTTTGGTAAAAAAAATCAGAATGGCTCATAAAAAAATCACGCTCTAAAAAGTACACATGAAAATATTCTCAACTGAAATTGTTATGTACGTATTCATTATTTACGTATTATTTTTATGTATTTAATACATGTTCTGGTGTTCAGAGGATAGCCGTAGGAATACCACTTTGCCCTAAAGCTTATGATTGCTATATCGGGATTTATTATTCGGAAAAAATATTTTTAGAAGCCGCTACCATAATTTTAATAGCCAAAAATTAACTTTTGTTAAATATTCATCCATTAGTCTCTAGTTTTGAGTCAAAATCATAACCCTCCTTTTTGCTTCGCCGTAGTCGGGTAAAAATTAGCTTCATACTTTTACTAATCAACGGCAATAAATTAAAACAACTTATGTTTTTTAACTAAATTAACCATTATCGTTTATTCGGAAACGACACGAGAAAAAATGAAGCCATTACTGGAAAACATTTGCGGTCATTAACCTTTTAATTAACCTTTTAATCCAAATAACAAAACGTGTAATCATAATTACTATACAATTTTTTAAGGTTATGTTTGGAGGATTATGTGAAATTTTTATTTCAAATGTACCTACTTTCTGAGTTTATCTCGGATACTCTTATCCGTGTAGGAAAACACCGTGACGAAACCTTGACTATTAGTTATTATAAATCTAAACCTTGACTATAAGTTATTATAAGTCTAAACCTTGACTATAAGTTATTATAAGTCTAAACCTTGACTATAAGTTATTATAAGTCTAAACCTTGACTATAAGTTATTATAAGTCCAAACCTTGACTATAAGTTATTATAAGTCTAAACCTTGACTATAAGTTATTATAAGACTAAACATTGACTATAAGTTATTATAAGTCTTAGTGCTAATTTCACCAACGCACATAAACCAAGTTTGAGCTGTCAGTGTCTTTATTTTCTATGGAATATTGATACTGACAGCTCTTAAACTCGTTTTAGATGTGCTGATCGCATTCAGTTGCATCGGTGAAATTCGCCCTGAAATCGTAGACCTGTCTTGAGCTAACGTGGTAACAATGCTGTGCCTTGCCGTGAGGCACCCTTACTAATTTCTTACATCATACTTTACACTTTTTAATAGATTTTATCTTTTTTATGTGTTATTCTGTCTTTTATTCTGTGTTAAATAAATGTATTTTCTTTCTTCATTTCTTTCTTTGTATGGCCTATAATACCAGCCTGTTACTGTTCTACTGCAGGGCCTTGCCTCTTCTAATAATAGGCTCATATTATCAACTCCGCGTTTATTATTCCGTATATGATTATTTCAATACAATTTGTTTAGAAGGTACATACCTGCTTTTTAAGATCATGGAGGTCCCCGGAGAGATCCAGCTCGACGTCATCGCGTCCAGTGACGCACAACGCAAGCTTCTTGACGATCACACGGCGTGGGTCGTTGACGTCTGTTGGACAAATGAAAATATCAATCAGATTTGATACTCAGTTCAGGTTTTGGATGTGAGAGATTTCTTCCAGATTCTAGCGTAAATCTCTTATTCAGTTCCGACTTTTGTGCTTTTGAGCAGCAGTAATTATGGTTCGTCGTTACCGGGTTCAAAAGCGAATCGGAATTCCAGAGTTGAATTTATAGCATGTTCATGTCATTAATTGACAGTAGGCGGCATACTGGCAAAAAATTAAGTATGTCGTTTTGGGTTTAGAGAAAAATCCGGAATCACGTAATCTGTTCGATTTATGCTAACACGACGTGTGACTCCGGATTTTTTATTTGTCTGTCTGCGATGACTTGTTATAAACCTTTTTATTGGTTGGCTTTTTTGTCGTAATCGGGTTTTAGATTTCATAACATTTTATTCGAGACATACTATTGTCTCGAATAAATAGGTTAAAAATATGTAAATCATAAATAACCCTCCTTTTTTGGCTTCGCCGCAGTTGGGTTAGATCAGCATACATCACGCCTGACATCCGCGAAGGGTTAGGGAGAACCGTACACAACGCTGGCTCATTACGCCAATTAAGATCAAAGAATAATACGTTTTTACCGACAAATAAACTTACAATATCAGGTTGCCATATGCTTCAATTGAATGGCAGACTTGGGTTAACTCAAGCCAAAGTAAGCCCAACCAAACTGCGAAGGATAAAAATGGAAGCGGGCAAATTTGTAGGGTGGCCTAATTATACAAGGACGGCTAAATCCCGACTAGGGTTATAAGTTAGTTAGTGGGGAAAGGTTCTGGCAACTTTACTTTAAATTACTAAGCTCTGAAAATAACTTGTTTGCAAAGGGCTGGTAATTGAAATACATAATTACAGAAAACAATTAATCAATTTTCTAAAGTTTCTACCCGTGAATCACCGATTTCTGTGTTTATTATAATGCTATCTCTTCTAAATTTTGCATCTACGCTTTTCTATTCGGCGAAGAAAAACATTGAGAGAAAACTTGTCTTCATTATTATCATTCTCCTGCCATTAAACAAATTTATTTGGGGTCGGTGCAGCATTTCTTCTTCCATGCTGCTCTACTAGTCGACATCTCAGTTGTCACTAATCATCCCCTTTCTAGCAATATCATCTTTCACACAGTCCACCCATCGTTTCTTTGGAATCATTTACTTTTATTGTCAATAAATTTATCTTAAAAAAATGTCCAGAAGTCTGATCTGAAATAACGGTCAGTCATGGGACTGACTGAGTTTTTTATACGTCAAAAAATATCAAGATAACTATTTCTAAGCGACGATAATTTTCACCTTGCAAGCAACGTCGGAGAGTCCCGCTTAAATTGTTTATGATATCGAAGGAAAAACAAAAATATAAGATCATTGCTCACGCGTCTAATTTTATTCCTACGATTATATAAGAATAGATCTAGTTAGACTGTAGTTTGTGCTAGCTTTCGTATGGCGACAACGTCAGTGGGGACATACTGATGTTTTATAAACTTTGCGATTATTAAAGAATTTAGTCAAGTTGTAGTTCAGGTTATATTGAGCAAGGAAACTTGGACAAGAATAATTTCAGAGTATAAAATATAAACATGAATGCAGGGTAAGAGTTCGATCCTACTTCTTAACGAGGTAATTCAAGAACTGCCCGTTTTTATTATAAAACGCAAGTTAAGGGAAGACTAGGGAAGGAAGTATGTGGTAAAGACCACTTTTTTTTTGCTTTTAGATTATAATGCGAGTTTCTAAAAGAAAACCTGCCCTTTGCTTCAGAAACAAACCGAACGTAACCGTTAACAAATTATATTGGCTTCCTTTCAAACAACAACATGCGCGAAATATACCTAACAACCAAGAAAGTTTATGAGAAACCTTGCAGAGCCGTCAAAGCAGTCAAATTGGTTTTGTAAGACCAAAGTTCTAATAAAAGGCGACGTCCTGGCCATTTCCAACGTCGTTATAATTAAATAGCTTTTGAGTTATGATGGAAGCCAATTAAACACATGATGTTTAGAAGATTTTTCCTGTTTGTTGCGCAAACACGGATAAAAATTACATTTCAGATGGTTAAGGGTTGGTCCTTTTACTCATGCATGACGAATTTGATGTCTGGGATGTAACTTTTAACATTTATCGGCAATCATCTTTGCCCTCTTAGCCTCACAGGACAGGAGTCAAGACGTTTATCGCAAATCAAGTCTTCTCACACAGGATGCAGTTCGTCACAGTATGCACTCGACCAAGTAGGTCAACACAAATAGGTCACTGTCGTTATTGTATTAGTCACAGCTGATAGCTTAGCTATAAAGGAAATTGATGTGGCCGCAAACAGCGGTAATAGTAGGGCTTCAGATAATATATGCGTCGAGGGAGGAAGTTATACCGATACGTAGAATGGTTGTGGATATCCGTGTAAACTGTAAATTAAAATATGTATCTATTGATACTACTTTGACGATCAGAAAGAACCTGTACTCATTAGATCAGCACGCGTAGCATGACCACAACAGAACAGGTTTTGTCGACGGAAGAATAGACAAAATGTCAGATTGTTATTGTGAATCTGTAATTTTGCCTATTCTTCCGTCCGTGCTGAGATATTTTGATACATGTTTTGCCGGTGTTATTAGCAAAGTAGGTAGGTAACCAAGGTGTAATAAATATGTTTTTTATTATAAATCAAAGTCGCTTTTCGTGTTTGTCTCGTATGACCACGTTGTTCTTCTAAACCACGCAACAGATTTTGGTGGGATTTTCACAATCGTTTAGAGAGAATCTATTCCAGAAGGTTAATGTGTTTATTACGTTACTACTAAAGTTACATATAACTAAGAAATCTCGACGTTTTCTCAAGTCGTAAAAACCGTGCGAAGCAGGAGCAGGTCGCTAATAAAGTATAAACAAATGAAATTTCTATGGAGGCTAAAATAAAGGACTAGGTATATTAGGATTATTCCGTTCCTAATGATTATCATATTCCGCTTTGTTTTACGTACGTTTCTTTACGAGGCCGTCAGCCAGATCTACTAAAAAAACTGCAGGAGTCAATGGTTATAGGCACCGTATATTGTCAATTTGTTAATGTTGGTTTAGTTGTGGAGTCCACAGAAAGAACCACAAGTTGAGTGTAAAGTTATATTAAAATATAGAAGTTTAACAAGTGGTAGCGATTCTTTCTCTTGACAAGTGGTTAGTTCAGCACAGTTACTGTCTGGCTCGATGTGCACCTATTGCTGAAAACGTTATAATTATAGCCTAATATTTGTGACGCACGGCATCCAAGTAGGTTGCTGCGTTCGCAAAGTAAATGCACGGTTGATGAGACCGTGACAAATGAACCATTCTGTTTGCTAATCACATTCAGTACAAAAAAAACCTCTTGATCTCTTAATGAACACTTCAGTTCTCATCAAAGCTACTTCAGCAAAATGTTTTCGTGTTCTAACTCAACAGACATGAAAACAACATTCAAAATCGATTGAGTCTTACTCGATTTCAGTCGCCTACCGAACCGTGTGGATAATATAGTATCGATTACTCGTCAGCGTACGATGTCGTGCAATGCAGTTTGTTTGGCCACGACCCACGCGTCAAGGTCATGTCATTGATGTCATGCGTGAAAGCATCAGACCTTGACATTCGTGACAAGTGTATGCTTTGTAACCGTTCACGGAACTGCAAGAATCTGCTATAAAGTAGGTACTTAGTATGAGGTCTATGAAAGTGAGGGAAGAGAGGGCACCTGTGTCTCACGCACCTGATGTCAGGTCATCTATACATACATACAAATACCTACATACACATACATTAAATACATAGACATACATACAAATAAATGAAACTGAAGTGTCTGTTTTAATGTCAAAATAACAGTTTTTTTAATAAATGCTAAAAAAAAATGTGTCTTTCTGTTTGTTCCGGCTAATCTCCGAAACGGCTGGACCGATTTTGACGGGACTTTCATTGGCAAATAGCTGAAGGAGTGACTTAGGCTTACTATTTTTATTTTAGAAAATAATTAGGGACCACGCGGGCAGCTAGGATAAAATATAAATCCCTGTTATGACTTTTTAGTTACCTATGTATCCTCAATATTCATAATTTCGATTAAAAATAAATTATACTTTGTGTTTTCTCGCAATATCGTTCTAGTGATCTATTTTAACATCAATTACCTAAAAGCAACTACATATTTACGGCCTACCTATTTACCTACCTATGTAAGTATATGGGAAGTAGGAAAAAACCACATTTAATATGCAACGCCTGCGCAACTAATCTAAACGGAAAACGGAGCATTGGACATGTCATATATTTGTTTGCCAACGTAAAATGATTAGATAAGTCATATTGCTATCAACAGCTATTGTTAAGCCATTGATAACACATTCTAGAAAGCTTGATTATGTTCTTAGGAGTTAATGATTAAAAATATCAATTACTTAAGAAATGAATCGAAAAGAAACATTTTTTATTAAGCAGTAAACAAAAATACGTAAGGTACAAAATAACAAAGTAAGTGTTCAATTATTAATGTGATAAATTATTTCTTTACTTTGAACTATCTGTCTGAAGTCTGTAGGTAAAGTTTTTGTAAAATATAATTTTTATTTTTAAATGACATTATAAATTTTACTATTTACTTAATTAAGGTCTGCACAAAATTGGTCCGCCATTTGTTATATATATAAACGAGGACTACCAGGGGCCTAAGTCTACTAATTTATAAACGTTACAATGGTCTCACAATGATGAGTTTTTGACAGATTTGCCATACAAAAACTGTCAAAAACTCACCATTGAGAGACCATTGTAACCTTTATAAATTAGCAGACTAATTAGGCCCCAGGAGTCACCTCCTGGTTTAGATTCTCACATATAGACGACGTGACTAATGTTATCAGATATCTAAATCATGATTCATTTAGGACTTGATATTGATTCGTTTGCCTTTTTATGGAAACCTTTTCACATTTAATAATATTTACAGTAGTTGTCTAGGTCGGGATCGATTCGAAAAGCGTTATTGGGTTTTAACATCAGGAATTTCTCAGTAGCATTCTGGATTTGTGCCCGGTTGATGGCAATGGGCTCGCCCCCTATTACATGGGACTTAAATATAAGTGACGAAATTTGGGTGTACTAAACGTACACCTCTGCCCAACCCTTCGGGTAATACAGGTGTGATGTTATGTTATCCGACATCCAAAGCATGATTGTCACGGTTTATTCGAGACTTGTTATTGAATCGTTGGCCTTTATAAGGCAAAGGCTTCACACTTAATAAGATTCACAGTAGGATTCTTTGTTTATTCAGCACATTCATGTACCTCTGTATCATGCTTCCAAACATCTTGAATGGGTTACATGTTTCTGTAGATACTGTAGGCTAGATAACTATCAACATTTGTATTTTCTGAAGCGCAAGCCACACTGGGAACGAAGCTAAGTTCGTTTTACTTTGCTCATGTAGTTACCGCATCTTTCCATACTTAGCGAACCGAAGTATGCAAACACGTGGTAGCTTAAGAGTTTTTGTAAAGATTTTGGTATTTTTGATTTGATTAAAGTAATTATATTGAAAACTCTAAGCATTTATTTCAATTAAACCATTTATAGGCACTTTTGAACTGTCAAGACTTTTATGTTTTTATCTACTATTAAAGGGTATTTACGCCATTACCTAAGCAATATTGCAGAGTAGGTAAATCCTATATTACATTGGTGAAATTGCCCTTCACAAGGTGCACTATAGGAGTTTCTATTAGGTTTTTCAGCCAGAAATATGGCAGTTTATGGTTAGGTTTTGGAAAACAAAAATTGTTCAGTAGTAGCATAGTGCGCACATAACTTCAGAATGATGCAGTAACCTTGTGAGATCAAAATAAAATCCTCACACTGAACCTATTCTTCCTCACTTCCCCTTAATTTTCTCTTACTTCAAGGAATTAAAATAACTTGTTTTTTAACAATTACAAAACATCCTTACCGACAACAACTGCACCAGCCTGCGCCTCTCCTAGAAGGGCCTCCTTGTACTTCCTCAAAGACTCATCCTCCTGATCCGCAGCGAGGATCTCGTCTATAGTCTTCTCTGGAGGAGGCCTGTACGAGGACTTGATCTCTTCCTCTTCCTCCTCTTCAGGAGTGCGGGTCACTTCGGGATCTCCAGACATGGTAGGTATGCTAAAAATAAATAATTTTGGGGTCAGTTCATACGGTTTACTAATATCACAAGACAAATAAGTTCAAATCTTGATAATTGATTTGAATTCTACATTATGGTCCCTTTTTAAGAAATGGTCAGAGACCAGGGGCCTATTTAATAAAACAAACAGGCAACAATCTGACAATTTGACAAGTTCTTTCACACATTTTCTGCTTTATTGAACAGCCTGTCATGAAAATATGATAATTTTGAAAAAAAATTGACAAATAATATGTTGCATTGATAGCTTATATTTCAGGACCCAGGTTGAAAAAGCCGTGCCCTTAGTTAGGATTAGGACCAAGACCAAAACTAAATGCAAGTATATTTTTCAAAAATAGCCACAAAAACAGGAGGAAAAGTTGTAATATTAGAGGTAGGTAAGTAATATTATATGGTGATCACTAGTGATCAATATGACATGTGATAATAATGCATGACGCAAACCACTTGAAGCCTTATTTATCAGTAATGAGTGACATTTAAAGATCACAATTGACTGTAGGGATCGCCTATTGATATCATGATTAGTAAGATAACTCATTTTAATGTTATTGTCGCCATAACTGTCTAGTTATTGATATTTATGATCAATAAATTATTAGGAATATTGAAGACGCATTTTGAGGGACTCCCGAGATGACGACTAACAGAGAACTATAGAAGAAAAAGACATGTTACACTGACCCCAAGTAAATCGAGTTATTATTGAGATTCAGGAGAATGATAAAACATGATGGCATTTTATAAATGCCATCATGTTTGGCTTAAGCTGTTATGAATTTTACAAGCATTTTTACTGACTTCTTTTATGAATGAATGGTGACTGACTGAATTTAGAGATATACAAACTCATTCCCTTATTCTTAGTAATAATAATATCATTGTCTTAGGCCATTTGATCAGGTCATGAAGTTTAATTAATATGAAGGTTCCAAATGATGATACTGATAACTATTTGTGGCGTATGAGTAACAAACAGATTAATCAATAATCAATACTTATTGCTCAAGGTTTAAAACAGTGTGAATTTGAATTGGTGGTTGTATCATCATTATTGTAGACTGAGGACTGAGCTTTAGATTATTAGATTAGAGACATTTTGTCATCTATATTCCAGCATTTTGACTTGTGCCTGATAAGTGCAGAATCTAGAGCTGTGCTAGCTAGCTAGCTTAATTTATGTGCAAGATATGCTGAGTTTTAAGAAGTTATGGAAGTCCTTGGGCCACTTTATGCTAAAGGAACTGTCAGATTGGACTTGGAAATCAGCTGCAAATCAATTTTCAGTTTGACTGTGTAAGGAAAGAATTACAATAACACCATTAATCTCTTAACACATAATCTACATGCATTCTGACAGTGTTATCTTCAGCCAAAAATGCGTAAAAAGATAATTAATCAATCAATAGGAAACAAAAGCAGAAAGAAGAGACTTGCAGTTGAGTGTCACATGCGACCGTCGCATAGAATCGTATGAATCATAGTCCCCCATAACCTTTAAATTACTCTTACACTTACAGTTTCGATAAAAATATATATTTCCCGTAAATTATCAGTCAGACCGGATTCACGCGAGAAGCATAGATAAGAATATTTCAAACCCGCTTGCCGTGAAACTAGATGTGAAACGAAATACGTAAGCCGCTAGTGGAACCGCCCAAAAAAACTAAATATCGTACACTTATTGGACAAAAAGTCCGTGAATTAAATTAGAGTTGTTTAAAAATAACGTAGCTTTGCCATACGTAGCGACTCCCTACGTCCCACAATAACAGAATTAAGCGGCTTCGTCATTGCAAGCCAAATAAACTGCGTTATCTCGACATTCATAGCAAAACTTGGATTTACTTACATTTCAATAGAAAATACTGGTGAGATAAAACAAAATCAATAACTTGTAATTGCACAATCGTAACAAGCACTAATTAGCACCAAATAAAGATTACAACTTACGAAAATTTGCGATTTGTAAAATCTATAGATCAAAAATGACGGACAAACGATTCCGGCCGGTCATCGAACTCTCAAAATTAATTTATTCGTCGAATGGAAATGGCTGTGCAACATTTGCAACTCTGGCATCACAAGTATTTCTATCTCACTTTACTAACTATGGTTTCTCTGTCTATTTCATTACGACAAAAAGAGATGCCAATATCTCGTAGACAAAAAAAATATCAGGTGTTGCCAGAATTAAAGCTTTTTGTCTGTGAGACTTCCGGTGCAGTCTACTGTTTATGGATAACAGAGTAGTGGTGAGCTGACACAGTGAATTCAGTCACCGGCGACACGCTGGGGATTTCAAAATCTCACGTCCACATTCGACAACAGATTTTGTCAGTAGATTTGTCGCTAGCTATTTCAAAGCTTGTGTCTTGATGTGAGATTTTGAAATAGCCAGAGAGTCGCAGCCTGAGTATACAGGATGGATTTTAGAGATGGGGCAGTAAGGGCAGCTACCTTAACCGTTGCTTGTAGCTACAGGAAAGTGGTATTAGGAGGCTGACCTTAACTTTTTGACAAATTTTGATCTGCATTCACAGATTTTGAAAAGAATGTAAAGCAGGAAAATGGGCAATGTTCCCAAAAACTTTTTTTTATGCCAATTGATCCTGTTTCACATAATGTAAAAAACCCCTATTGGACCAACTGAGGTTTGAGTACTAGAAAACTCAGAAATTGCAAAAAACTTTTCCCTTAAATGTCGTACGAAATGAAAATCCAACTTACATTTTATACCATCGATAAACTGGCCGTTTCAAAAAAGACTGATCGAAAAACAATAACTTTTACTTTGAGTATGGTATTTCAGCTTAAAATTAAAAACTTGAAACTTGACATTTGGACACACCTAGAAATTTCACTTATTGTAATTCATAAACTAGGTAATTTGACTGACATCAATCGAAATATCATCATGAGGGAAACTGATGTCAGATTGATTGTCCAAGATCCCCCACGTCCATGGGTTCCCTTAAATTGTGCCAAAATAGCTTGTTTCGATTCCCATTATAAAAATCGAATTGTCAATGTCAAAGTACTCAATGTTTTTTTGCAAATGTCAAATCTCTAGTGAAAATAAGATAAGAATGTCATTTTCATGCAATGTTGTGAATGTTGTTGTTGAATTCTTGAATTCGTACGATCTTTTAAAGTCGAATTACTTATATAAACATGAGACTTAAAAATAACAATCATCTCTTTCTTTTTCAATTATATTTTATACACAAGTGTGAAGAGTACTAAGAATAATCAGTTGTACCTGTTTAAAATACATCTTATCCTAAGCCTGATGTTATTTCGTAACTAGAAATCACTTCTAAATCAATTAAAATGGTCTGAAATTTATTTTACTGATTTATATATTGAACTATCAAATCTAATAATGTTTGTAAGTATCTCAGTTCTAAATAAGTCCTTTAAGTGACCTGTTCCAATAATAAAATTAAAATTGTTACCTTGATTACAGAAATTAAATACTTCACGACTTCCTGCTATAATAAGATGTCAGAACCATCTTGTTAGAGGTTGTACAACTCCGACACAAACTTCAGAAGATGAGAAACAGAAGGAATTGGACAGAATAGCTAAAAATGTAAGCTTATTTTTGTTTATCCATTCTATCTTTTTGTTTTCAATATGAGGTGGTTCAATTCTGAAATTCGTTCATAAACAACAGCTCAAAACGGCCCCCAAAACTAATAATTAAGAACCACTAAAAACTAAAGTCCAACTGTGTAAAATCTTTTTCCACCATCTGCATTCCAGTTAAAAAAAAATCTTCTATTTGAAAAATGTTTTTATAATTCCAGGCCTCCATAGAAGAACCTCCAACAGGCTGCTGCCAATCTGGTTGTGCCAACTGTGTATTCATAGTATGGGCAGAAGCTCTTTCAGCAAAGATGAAAGATGCTGGGCCTGAACTCAGTGAAAAGATACTGAACATGGTTGATGATCCATGTATGAAAGCGTACCTAGAAATGGAACTGAGGATGCGAGTATTAAAAAAGAAATGATCAAGTGGCATATTAGTCAGATAGTAATTTTGTAGATTTTAAACTTGATAGTTTGAATATGTAACACATTTTATATTTAACTTTCTATGCTGGATAGGTACACTCTGGTTTACCTAAGATAAATAGATATGTCCATAAAAACATTAACGATGAGTGCTTAGACAGGAAAACTGAAAAATTTTCAAGAAGTAAGTACTTTATGTTTCATCTTCTTTTACATCTAAACTGCCTCTCCATAACTGGGTTGTGGAGGTTAGATAGATAGTTGCTCCATGTAAAATACTGGTATTCAGCTGCATCCGGTTAGACTGGAAGCCGACCCGAACATAGTTGGGAAACGGCTATGCAGATTGATTGATATGTCTTCTAAGCCCACCATTATGGCACAGATATATAGAAATGCTAAATAAAACACGACTATCTTTGAACAGAACTTATGTTAACACAGTACATTTTTATGATTTGATAAATACACCAACAACATCGTCATTTGAAGTCATTATACAACAGTACAAGGATCTTTTGGCGCGTGGCCAGTATCGGAAAGAACAATCATCTAGTTTTTTTAATACAATTTCTATGGTAATTTCACAAATGTTTGGCCCAGAGAGAGCAGTGGTGGCCCAGAGAGAGCAGTGATGGCCCAGCGAGAGCAGTGGTGGCCCAGCGAGAGAAGTGGTGGCCCAGTTGTAACGGCCTCAACTTACGAGTTAGAGGTTGTGGGTTCAAACCCAGACAGGCGCTTCCTTTTCGTAAATTGTTTAATCACCACTGCACTCAAAACAGTGAAGGAAAACATTGTGAGAGAACCAGCATGTCCTAGAACGAAAAATTCGAAGACGTGACATCTACCAACCCGCACTGGGCCCGCGTAGTGGATTACGGTCCACTCCCTCTCACAGAGAGGAGGCCTGTGTCACAGCTGTGGCGTGATCAATGATCATTATATATGCTGATTATCCAACACCGCCCCTAGTCAATGTCATTCAGGCGCCAAAAGTTCTTTGGCGCCAAATGTTAGAAGGCAAATAAATCTCACTCATTCATTCCATCTCATTCATATAAGATAAGTATTTATTATTATTGTGATAGTACAAAATAATATATTTTTTATTGTTATTTATTTATTTCAATTGTACAGATAGTATGAACTCTTAACATTTTTATTAAATATACACTGAATGAAGTAACGCCAATAGTTACCTACATAATTTTAACAACCCTAATTGAATAATACACTTTCAATCACAATCCGAGAGTTTTGAAGGATATTGCTAATCCATTGCTTCAAAGGTTTGAAAAATTAATTTACTCGACAACGTTAATAACGCAATGAACGTGGGTAAACTGTCAAAATACCATTGTTCGCTTGAAATACACATTACTCGTCGTCGTTATTGTTTCTTTTTAACCCCCGACGGAAAAAGAGGGGTGTTATAAGTTTAACGTGTGTATCTGTCTGTTCCCTCTTAGCTCCCAAACGGCTGAACCGATTTTGATTAATTTTTTTTTGTTTGAAACCATTCAAACGAAAAAATTCTTGATCGAGAGTGTTCTTAGCTGAAAATCGGTTCAGCGACAGCCGTTTGAAGATTTTCAGCTGTTCTGTAGTTGATGATTGGATGCGCATCTTCCACAGGTCTGATCGATTCGAAATTTAGTATTCCGTTACTTCAATGATATTAGAAGGACATAGTAACCTTGAACCGATACTGCAGCATCACCTGGAATTGGTGTGGTGGTTATTGGTGTTTCTTTTTTCTTTTTAGAGGTCTTTGTTTGTGTCGCGGGTTATTCTGGGTTAGGTCTAGAGCCCAGTTATTGGGCCAGGAGTTTGGATTTCTAATCGGCTGATGGCAGTAGGTAAGCTCACCCACTATTACATGGGACTTGAAACATAACTGGAGAAATGTGGGTGTGTTTGCCTACCTCTTCGGGAATTACAAATAGGCGTTATGTTAAAAAAAAAAACTATGGATATAAGTAGATAATTTTGGCGTAGCTTCATTCCGAAATAATTAATTGCGGCTATAGGTATGGTATTATTATTAGTATATTTACATTCATAATAATGATTACGCTTATTAAAATGTGAAGTTTGTTAAAATGTATGGTTTTATTTTCCTTTCTCTAATTTTTTTCGTTCTTTATTCATACAGAACATAAATTAACCTACATCATGCTTACCTACTTAAAAGACGAATAAAAAATAGATTAAAGCCTCGTGCAGACTGCGCGAAGCGAAACCGGTTATTGCTCTACCGTGAAGTTTTCTTAGAAATTGTATTGTTAGACTCGCATCGCGCCAGTCTGCACGAGGCTTAACACCCGTCTGCTAGGTAACAATGATTACAAAGTGTTGCCTACGGCATACTTTTTTTATCCGTCTTGGGTCAGCATAATTAAGGAGCTCGAAGTACCTAAAGCTTTCAAAAACGTAATATGCATGTTAACTATTATTTATCCTTCTAGTAAAAGAAAACTAACAGCCAATCTGCCAGCCAATTTTATCCCCTTTGTCCTTGACTGTGTAAAGCATGATAATAATTATAACTACTACTGCGCGCAAGATAATTTAAGTCTGCGCACGGCTGAAATCGGAACTAATCGATGCAGCCGTCTTGTCATTTATGTACTTAAGGTCAAATAAAGTAGGTATAGACATATTTAAATAATTAATATAATATAAGATTAATAATATTAAGATAAATTAAATAAATTGATTTAATATTTTAAATATTAAAGTACCTATAGAATTGAACACGCCAGCGCCACAGGTCGCGCGCAGATACTAGGCTACCTACACGATATCCTATTTACAGAGTACCTAAACAATTTAATTTCATTAGAAACACAGCCCGCGGCCAGTTGCACAGTATCCCGCGCCCCCACTATAAAGGCTCCCGCAAACAGGCGCAACGCGACTTTAACAATAGGTAGGTACAATTTCTAAGAAAACTTCACGGTTGAACAATTACCGATGTCGCGTTCCGCGACAAGTCGGGCCAGTATCCATGCGCCTTAAGTAGGTAGGTACGCCCCAATTACGTAGGTCGGTACGAAGTTTCATTAATTTAAGTATTCTATCTAAAATATTTTACCTAAGGCACTGTAAAATGTTTAGTAAATTATTTAGTCTTTGATCATATAGGTTTAATGTAGGTGCCGTAGGTAATAAGTACCTATACCTTTTATTAAATATCCCTTGGGCGCTATTTACCTGAATGTTACATTGAAAGTGGGTAGAGAAAAAGAGGCACACTATCTAACTAATATTATAAATGCTAAAGTGAGTTTGTTTGTTTGTTACGCTTCCACGCTAAAATGGCTGAACGGTTTTGGATAAAATTTGGCACATGGATAGACCATGACCTAGGTTAAGACATAGGATACTTTTTATCCCGATAGTACGTTCCCGTGGGATAATTTCCGAGCTCCAAAAGCTCGCTCCAAAGCAAGGGGTCGGCTTCCAGTCTAACCGGATGCAGCTGAATACCAGTAGGTATTTTACATGGAACCTTCACAACCCGCAATTACTGGGTAACACGCGATACCGTTGGTAGACTGGTTGTCAGACTTTCGGGCATCTGACTACGTACCTACCTAACAACTGTCAAACATCTACAAATGAGAACCGGGACCATAACGGCATAGGGCTAGAACATAACGGTAGAACAAATTACCTACCGGTGTCGAATCGCGCGACAAGATGCGTCAGTGTGCACGAGCCTTTAACGTGCTTTCCGAGTCACGGAGGGGTCTCGGTATGTAGGTAATGGATTGTCATCCATCCGCAGACCGTCCTCGGCAAGCGATACTCAACCTTGAAGATCAACCCGGCTGTTATTATTTTGCCATGAGCCCACAATAAATTAACCATAAGCCACATCAATTAGTTTGAACTAAATATTACTATACAGGGTGTCTCAAACGTAGTGGTCCAAAGGCAAATGAGGTAAAGCGAAGGGGTCCACCTATCATTAAAAAACTGGGATATTCTGAACAGTTCAGAAAATTTCGCTATTATTATTTTCAAGAAATTTACACTTCCACTTGGATTTTTCGACCCTGTGAACATAATTTTCGACATAACGAGTATCTGGCTAGCCAGATTTGAACTAAAAGTGTAAAATACCTTTACCTCGTTTGCTTTTGGACCACTATGTTTGGGACACCCTGTATAAGGTAATTGTTGCGTAAATAATGAACTCACCTCGTCGCCCTTCAAGAGTCAAATATCTTATTGTTGACGTAAATGTCTGTACCTACAATAAAAGGCCTTAGATTCTGCGAGTCTGCGTTGTTTATTGTTCTAGAAAACAGGCGTGGTGGGGTAAAGGGTCGTGCAGACTGGCGCGACGCGGCAACCGTAGAACTATTTCCGTGAAGTTTTCATAGAAATTGTTCTACAAGAGTCGCGTCGCGCCTCTCTGCGGGAGCCTTAATACTGGAACGATGTTCTATTACTTAGTTGAAAACTTTATCTGTATACTTACTTCAAATTACTTGGTGCAAATGTTTCATAAATTTTATTTAGTTAGTTATTTAGGCAGTTAATTATAGTTCATAAATATAATATATCTACCTATAACATCACGCCTGTTATCCCCGAAGTGTTAGGCAGAGTACACCCACATTTCCTGACGACATTGACTGACTGACACACATTTAAAGACTGAACTGCTGAATGAAATGGTCGCAACATGTGACAATAATAATTATTAATCGATTGAGGGACACTGAACTGCGTCCATTTAAACTATCTATAACTACCTACTTAGATGTGTAATTAGATTGTATAGACCAAATGTTAAGACGAGCGCTAATCCTGCCGACAAACTGTCACGCAGTTTGGCAGGTTTATAAAATGTATACAAGTGTTTGGTCCAAAATAAATGATTTATTATTTATTTATTATTATTATTATTTCGCCATTTGTTTCGAAGTCCCATGTAATAGGCCTATTGCCATCAACCGGGCACAACTCCAGACTCCGAGCTGCTACTGAGAAATTCCACTTTGCGCGACCTAGGAATCGTACCCAGGATCTCATGCTCAGCAGTAGCACTTGCGACCACTAGGCAAACGGGCAGTCTTATTTAACGTTTCATCTTAGTATTGATGCCACCAATTGCATCAGGTTGCAGGCTTGTTTAGAACTTTTAAGTTCCCGTCGGTTTTTTGTTTGATTTTATTAAACCATGAGGAGGTGTAATGTAAATTCTCCATTTTTATGTCATAAAATTTAAACCTAGTCTACAACCATCGCGCCATCTACACGACTCGATATGTACCTCATGGTTTAATAAAATCTATCCAGCCGTTAGGATGCTTCGAGGAATAAAAAATTCCACATAGAAATATTGAGAATTTTTAAGTAACACGCGTTGTGGTAATCAAGTGTATAAACACGCTGTAAATGTGTGCGTGATGACTAGTAGCGTCAGCACATAACACACACGCACACGCATACGACTGCGCCATTTTCTCGCACGGTGCCGCTTTTACCCAGCGTGTTTGTACACTTGGTAACCACAAGTAAAGCGCGAGTCGCTTCGTGAGATAAAAGCCTTTATCTTTCTATGTGGGATTCTTTACGAAGCAATACTTACCTACGCATGAAAAATATAATTAACCCTGTCTGTGCCGTCGCGCAGTCTGGTAAAAAAAGTAAGTAAGTTTTTATTAAGAAAGATTTTAGTAAGATAGTCATGCTTAAAAAAATATTGAGAAAAAAAACACATAATTATGATCATTTTATTTCAAAAATCTTTATTATATCAACAGTCAAGTCAACACTTCAACAGCAATATTCAGTTAAGTATACATTTAGGTATAGATAAGTCCATGTAGATTTGATTTATAAAGCATCCATCAACAATATTCTTTGGTAAAATTTCAATTTTAATATTCTATAAGTAATTATTTTAAAAATGGGAGAATAAGCGTGGACAGTCATTTGACACGGAAATATTAATAAGTTTATCGAAATCGATACAAACATAGTCACGCGTATGCGTTCCGTTCCACCAAAAAAACATAACATAAAATAATAAATTGTAAAATAATTATGTAATTAATTAAAAAATGAAAAAAAAAATAGGATGTTTTTTGTTGAGTCTACAATGTTTATAAGTGTATTTAAATATTACGTGCATATTCCCTATTGTCACTTAATTATTTTGTGATTCTAAATAAGCTTGAACTTGAAAAATGTCTGAAATAGCGTACAATTTATTTATTTATTTATTACACCGATAGCAGTAGGTACAAAGATACAATTTCAGAACGATGCTCCACTCTATGAAAAAACGATTTAATACCTTAACGTTGGTCGTCGATTGAGCAATAAAACTCGTCCCTTCTAACCCTTCTACGTCTACTTGTGAAGATAACCAGTTAAAAGGAAAATAGGACCAGCACCCGCGGTGTATTTTAAAGGGTTTTGTTAGAACAATATTATTGGTCTCCGTAAGTGGTCCTTTTCTCCGCGGTCCTTTTTAGAGTGGGGTGGGTTCCTACCCATTTCGTTTATCTAAATAAAATATTGATTCCAGAACTACTTATTGAAGGGACGACTAGAATCAAATCTATTTTTTTTTTGTAAATTTCGACGTTCAAAAGTGCCATACCTGTCGAAAATACTTCACTAATTTGACAGGTTTTTTTTTAGATTAGGTAAGATTATTTTAATTTTACTTCTGTTCCGATTTTAATTAAATATTTCGCTGAATAATTAAGATTTTTCAAAACTGAAGTGTTAATCGACTTTTGTTGCTGACTTTATCCACCAACCGTACCTTAAAAATATTTTATAGGTACTTTTTAAAACGACAGATTAAAGCCTCGTACAGACTGGCGCGACGCGACGGACGGCGCAAAACGACTCCGATACTTGTTGTACCGTGAAGTTTTCTTAGAAATTGTATTGTTAGAGTCGCGTCGCGCCAGCCTGCACGAGGCTTTAAATGAACCACGTACATTTATTTTGCAGTATTAATTAGTGTGTATCGATTCCGATAAACTTCAGAAAATTGGCAGGGATTTGGTCAAAATTACACAACATGCATACATTATATTACTAGTATTATAATATAAACATCCGTTGTCACCCAAAGACTTATTACAAAAACTTACATAACAATGGTCATAGGTACATTTAGTAGGTCCGTTATAAATTTGTTCCAATACTTCTCATATCAAAACAATATAATTTATATACTAAAATTAATATAGATACAATTACCTATTCCTAAGCCGTTCAGTCATTCTCAATTTCGTAATATAATAATCTTATCTTCCATTATGTTTCTATCACATTAATCGATTTATTCTCTAACATCTATTCGATTATACAGACTTTCCGTCAAAATAGAGACGTTAATGGTCATACAGACTGGCGCGTATCGCGTGGCGGCGCGACAGGTCGCTCCTGTGGGTGGTGTCGCGCGCGTTTTCATAGAAATTCTTCTACGGATATAATATATATCGCAGAATCGCTTCGCACGACGCCAGTCTGCACGAGCCTTTATTCGACAACAATAACATAGCATCATCACGCCAGCATTCCCCAAGGGTTAGGCAGAGGTGTACCTATAGGACACCCACATTTCGCCAGTTATGTTTGAAATAACCGAGCACAAATCCAGACTCCAGGCTGCTACTGAGATGGATAAACCCAATAACACTTTGCCCGACCTGAGAATCGAACTCAGGACCTCACGCTCAGCAGTAGCGCGTTCGTCGACAATATTAATATGAATAATCAATTATGTACAAACACCTCATGAGATCAGTTTAAAATGAAAATATTCTTGCCGTTTTCAGCTACTTACAGCGAAAACTAAAAAATACGTTTTCGTATCCGTCCGTAGCAAAACAGTTCGTTTTATATATCATCTTAAATACATGAGTAATTGAAATACGTATTATACATACCTAGGTACCTAAAGTATCCAAAAAATACACGAGAATCCTAAGTTATGGAATAAAAATTGTATATTTAAGTTAAAATAAAATGTATAAATATACTATACAAAGTTAAATTAAATTAGCTAGCAAAAACTCCTCCCTTTTTTACTTGCTATTTACATACTTTGTTTTGTTAAGTACTTGAAGAACGAGTTGGGAAATTTGTTTTATCGTGTTTAGATGTTGATACCCGTCATGTGTGGGAAGTTTCGCTGCCTAATTTAATTTGAGCCTGTATAATAACAGTGGCATTATGTTCTAGTGTATTTACATGAATAACTTTACATTCCTTTACGTGCCAAAATACACCCCAGTATATATACAGTATCGACCCTAATTTTTATTCATGCCCCCAAAAAACCTTTCATACAAGCTTTTAAAAATCCATTTTTCAAACCATTTCGTAGCTTAAGTACCAACTTAGGTATTAAAGGATAATACCGACTTTCAATATATTGAGCTGAAAGATAAATCCCTATTTTAAAATTATGAATTATGTAAATATCCTGAATTATGGAAAGACACGTTCTTAAATTGCGCAGTTAGTCTTTAACATTAGTAGGTATATACCTATACATTATAACAGCGAATTAATTGCCCTCCCTTAAGACCTAGGTCAAATATTTTTTTATATTCGGATAGCTCATGACCTAAAGAGGTGCCATAGAGAATATTATGAATTAAAAATATCGACTAACTAAAAAGTTATGCAACAATTCGTTTCGCGGGAATTCTGGTATAGACCAAGTAAAGAGACATAGTATTATACACGGTGATTTTTAATTCACTTTTAACCTTTCAGAATGTGAAAGTACTCATGATTATGAGCAACTTTCACTATGAGACCAACTCTAAAATATCGAAAAAATAGGTTTCATACAAAATGCAATATTTACCCGATGAAAATGTATGAAACAGATGGGGCTTGTCATCTCTAAGCTGCCATGGCTTATTTTGTTTTTTTTTATTGTTTTTTTTATTTTTATCTAAGGACGTTTTATTATGCACGTCTTTCTGCATTGTTCTCACATGTATAATTTCAACATTAATGATGTAACCAATTTTAGTAACAATTTTTTTGATTTAAAATAGTGTCCGTGGAGTTTCTTGCCCGTTCTTCTCCATAGGAACCTACTACGCTTTGGAATGGGTAACTAGCTTCATCTTTCTGACTGACCGACCCCTTGACTATGCAAAAGTGCCTGTAATTGGTTTATTTGAAACACTTAAATGATTTTATAAAATTATGAGTATTTTCACCTCCTGAAAGGTTAACAGTGAATTGAAAATCACCATGTATTAAACGTCAGATAAAAGCGATATCGCTGTCGCGCTCGCTAGCGATACTGTTTCGTGTCTGTCTGTGTTGCAGCGTTGTTCTTCTAAATTCCTACACAGCAAATGATGCGGGTTTTATCATCATTTAGAGAATTTATTCCGGAAGGTTTGTGTGAATAAATTAAGCTTACATTTATTAAAGAAAAGTCGATGTTTTCTCAAGTCGTAAAAACAGTGGGTCGCTAGTTAAAAAAATAAAAAGAGCCTTTAATGTACACACGGCTACATAATGAAGCTATACATTTCCATTTCATTACATTTCACAATAGAAAATAAATATGTGGTGTTAGTTGAATGGTATTAGAACGGAATAAATCATTTCCAGTATAAGCTGATCTCACATTTTATAAGATTTCCGTACAATGAGAGGTCAGCTTACACTGGAAATGTGTAGCTTTATATGTAGCCGTGTGTACGCGTAGTAATATTATTATTGGTTTTGATGATACCCAATTATGTATGTGAGACGGAGGATGAAGTACTTACAGGTTGCTGTAATTATATTAATATTTCCTTTATTCCATTAAATACATATATTTTACATTTTTAAATATTAGAATATAAAAATTATAAAAACATTTAAAAATATAAAAAATAGTACCCCACCGGTATCGGGAACATTAATATTAATATAATTATTAATGTTTCCTACAAGTCTCGGCTTGAAAAGGTGTGAAATATAGAAGAGTACATCTACGTTACATAGCCGTTTACACGCCCCGCGGTTTATTTATCGCCTCGCGAACACGCGATCATCGCTTCCTTATGTCACTTTTCGTTTGAAAAATCGGAAAGCGCCCTCTGCCGGGGCGATCGCGGGTTCAGGTTCACCGAACAAAAAGTGACATAAGAGCTTTGAAATTTTAAATATGACGCGGCCTCAATGTGGCGTTTTCAGAGCGTGTAAATGCATAATGTGTGATTCTTAGCATGAGGATAACACGACCATTATTTTAGTTTGACTATAGACAAATTTCGGCCTGCTTGATATCTAACATCATATAAAACTATATGAATAATCATTAATCTAACAGATGATTTTCATAAAAATACTTCAAATGAGTGTGATGTTGGTCGTCCGCACAAATGGTACAAATCTAATAAATAATATATTATCATAAGTAATGCTTATTTTCTATTTAATTGATATAAATATATTACATATGTATGGGGTTTTAATTTGTTTTATGTTTAAAAAAAAAAAAAAATTTGTTTCACGCGCATTCCGAAATATATAAAATATATAGGTATTTATACAACATTAGGTAAAATTTTATATTCCTTCCACGTCCTAATATATAAATTATTTCTTATTCTTTAATATTTTTAAATCATGTCATGTCGTTTATAAAGAATAGTTAGGTACAACTTTACATTAACAATAATTAGGCTTAAAAATTAATTTTATAAAAGTCTTGAAGCACAGTCTCGTAGCTTTAATAGTAATTGCGAGCAATATTAATTACAGTTAAATAATATGTCTTTTATGAAGAAAACCTAAGCTTACCATAATTATAATGAATTGATGAATGAAGTTTGGCCAAAAAACAAGATCAAACGAAACAACAGAATACATAACAAAGGGCTGCCTGTTTAGTTTTGATGAAAATTAAAGCCTCGTGCAGACTGGCGCGACGCGACGGTGAAGTTTTCTTAGAAATTGTATTGTTAGAGTCCCTTGATTGATTGTATTGTTAGAGAACCTTTACAGGTTGGTAAATTATTAGCTTTTGTCGGGAAAAAAAAAATAGGCCAGAACTTGTACGAATTTCTGCCACCAACTACTGCTAAAGTTTCACGATTACGCTTCAAAAAACACTATCCACAACACTTTACAAAATATGCTAACAGTTCCATATAATTACAACCAGGTACCACCCTCATACTCGACGCAATACAGTCTCCTCAAAGCCGCCAGCTTTCTGGCTCTGCTGGCCACACCATCATCAGCTACCACCTGTCCCCCACATTGGTACACCACCATCCAATCATTATAATTATCTTCTACATTGTCTCCACCTTCAACCTTCACCTCAGTAGGTACATCTACGTCACAATCGTTTTTCAACCAGAAATATTGAAGGGAGCTTTGTTAACGTCATTCGTCGCAGAATAGGACTACAGGGGCAGAGTGGTGGTCTCGGTTGGGGATGAAGCAGTCGCAGGCTGGGGGCCCGGGGGAGGAGAGTGCTGAGCCGGGGCCTGCGAGGCCGCCGCAGGAGAGGCGGGCCCTGTCGCGGATGTTCTGGATGGAGCGGTTCAGGCCCCATAAGTCTTCGCTCTCTTCGTTCATGTTTCGAAGTAGACCTGGTTCTGTCGAGTAGAAAAGTTGTCAAAATACATATTTGCTTCCTGAAGAATCAGTCAGGTTCCCTGCCCCTAGCTGTTTGGTATGTATGAAATTAATACTTACGGTATCTGCTCATAGTGTTTTTTCTCCTCTCGTGGTCCTCACCCATTAACCACCACGTCCTCATCTCTCCCTTGCCCTAAACAAAAAACATGAGAAATATGAATCATTAAAAACTCAGTTGATCCATTAGTCAGGACAAGGAAACTTCTTCCTTTTTGCCAGAAAATCATAGTACAGTCCGCGAAGTGTAAGCTGAACTTTACATTTGTGTGAGTGATTACAAAAAGTGGAAGGTGCACTGTGGAGTAAACCGGTTATAATTCGGTTTAAACCAAGCACAGGACGCGTCGCGTCTGCACTATCTATTCGTCTAGGCCGACGTCACACCTACACTATCTATGTGCACTATGCAAAGCTCAGCTTAGGCCTCGCGGACTGTACATATTTTTGTCGCTCATCTTGCGAGCCAGGAACTACCAACATACTAAATTAAACTCTTTCTTTCTCTAACCTAGCTCGTGGTCCCTTTCTATCTGTAACTCTGAACAGTAGAAACAGTTTGACCTAAAGATGAAAATAAACTGGTTATTGTTACCTTAATATTCACAATCCCTCTCTCCTTAAAATGGTATCCGCCATGTTGTTTCAGCAGCAGATAGGTATCATGGCTGACGTGAATCCTCTGGGGTTCTCCACTGGACTCCATCCTGGCTGCAGTATTCACTGTGTCTCCGAAGAGGCAGTATCTTGGCATCTTGACTCCTACCACTCCTGCTGCGCATTGGCCACTGTGTATACCTGGAATACGAGGTTCGGTTTAGTCTTGAGGATTTTTAGAGTTAAGGAGACGTAATAGTGTTAGGCAGGCACTGCCTAATATCCCCATTGACAATCCCCATCGATTTAAAAATAAAATACAAACAACATTAATTTATTATCTATGAATCACGAAGTCTGAGCGTCACCGAGCGCCTTGAGCCTTTCTGATTAGCTCGGTATGTGTCCGACTCCCGCACATACCGACCTAATCAGGAAGGATCAATTGAAATATAGGCGCTCGGTAGGTGCTCGGTAAGCTTACGGTACCGCGTATATCGAGCATGCTGATGTCGCACCGCTGCTGTACCGACAAATCAGAAAAGGGCCTAACAAACCAAAACAAAGTAAAACTGGAATTCATACGTTGCTTGAACACAAATTTATAAATAAAACTTATCTTCGGTAGTTTTATGAAC
This sequence comes from Eupsilia transversa, assembly GCA_914767815.1. Classification (NCBI taxonomy): domain Eukaryota; kingdom Metazoa; phylum Arthropoda; class Insecta; order Lepidoptera; family Noctuidae; genus Eupsilia; species Eupsilia transversa. Next base: position 2,245,046 of record OU611880.1, read on the forward strand.
TCGTAATACTGTAGCTATTACATCAAAGTGTTCTTTGAACAATGTTACGAAATATAGTCAAAATGTCACACATTTATTACAAATGTCCTACACATCTGTCGTAATTTATGTTGTTCAGTCTGTAATAAGTTTCATAACTTGCTGAAAGTCAAGTTTATCACTTAAGGCTCGTTCACAGTGGTCGAGTAGGCAAGCCGGCTTGCTGGACCGGAAGTTTAAATTTCCATTTACTAGCCTGCTAATGCTCTACGATAAATAGCAGTAAGAGTTTTTCACTCAAAATCAAAGTCAAAAGTCATTTAGTCAAACTAGGCTGAGAATCAGCACTTTTCGAACGTCAAAATTACATAAAACAGTCCCCCAAAACGCCCGCCCTTCACCACTTCCTTATAGTACTTTAGCTGGGAAGAAGTGGCGCAACGAACGCCAACACAAACACTAACACTGCAGATAATTAATTTATTCAGGCGTGACTTGGCGGAAATCGATTTTAAAGTACAATAGACGTAGATACCTATATCAAGTAACTTATTCCCCTTAACTATTCCTAAAGAGTCCTAAAAATTGTAAGAAATGACACGTGTTTCAACTCTCAACGAGGCATCCTCAGGATGACGATTGACTTGTCCTGAACCTGAACACGACGTGTTGCCAGGCGCAGAGACTGCGTCTGGCGCTCGTGTCCGAAACACGTGTCGATTTCTTACAAGGGGTTTTCTTACAAGTTGATGATTGCAGCCTCCTTTTAAGCACAAGAAATGCCCGTATTAAGAGACTCCGCTCTTCCATAGCAAGATAATTCTACGTAATAGAACAGAAGAGAATTACATCATTCACATGATTGTATACACGGTGAAATTTTAATCACCGTTTTCCTCTTAAGGGGTCATTGTACTCATCATTATGAACAACTTTTACTATGGGACCAAACCTGAAATAGTGAAAAAAAATATCAGCTGTTCCCTACATTTATGTTCGCATAACTCTTCAAAATGTAGGGAACAGCTGATTTTTTTAAAAGTAAAAGTTGTTCATAATGGTGAGTACAACGACCCCTTAAGAGGAAAATGGTGATTAAAATTTCACCGTGTATATGTACTAGTACTGTCTACTAGTTTCATTACTCGTTTACCTACACCTAAAACCAGGTGTTAAAACTAGTAAGTTACGGAATTTACCCGTCTTGACGTAGTATAAGTACAAAACTTGTTTCTTTTAACAATACCTAGGTACATGTCTGAAACAGCGTCAATTTATAAATGATACAAATTTTATATAAGTAAAAATATATACAGGGTGTAATTTTAATCACCGTTTTCCTCTTAAGGGGTCATTGTACTCATCATTATGAACAACTTTTACTATGGGACCAAACCTGAAATCGTGAAAATAAAATCAGATGTTCCCTACATTTTGACGAGTTATGCGAACATAAATGTAGGGAACAGCTGATTTTTTTTTCACGATTTCAGGTTTGGTCCCATAGTAAAAGTTGTTCATAATGATGAGTACAATGACCCCTTAAGAGGAAAACGGTGATTAAAATTACACCCTGTATAGGTTTTCAACAAGTCTTATAAAAGACTTGTTGAAAACAAGTAAGTATATGAGTGGATGTTCTTTTATACGGATGTAAAAGCGGAGTTACATGCTCATTTTTCTATAATACATAAACATACTACAAACAAAATAGTTAATTGATAATTGAATAAGTAGGTACCTACTGTTCTGGCCACACTATTTACTCAACTAGAGTATAAACACACCCCAAATTCTATTGTAACTAACTGCTTAGAAATATTACAAACTACTATTACGCTTAGTTAATTCCTTTACGTTCCTAAAAACAATAATATGGAGAGAACTTTGAACTTGATAACAGACAGCGTATAATTTTCAGCCTAAACTTTCTGACGGTGATATGGAAATGAATGATTTGTCTCGTAGATGTTAACTAACGAGTTAGTTGACTTTTAAATGTCGTTTGTTCAATTTAGAGATGGTTTGATGATCTTTTATGGAATAAAAGAGGTAAGTTATATATACAGGGTTATTGGTAAAACACCAACAACCTCTTAAGGGGTCATTATACTCATCATTATGAACAACTTTCACTATGGGAACAAAGCTGATATCGCAAAAAAAAAAATCTGCTGCCCATACATTTATGTTCGCATAAACTAGTAAAAATGTTGGGAACAGCTGATTTTGTTTTCGCGATTTCAGGTTTGGTCCCATAGTAAAAGTTGTTCATAATGATGAGTATAATAACCCCTTAAGAGGTTGTTGGTGTTTTACCAATAACCCTGTATAGACATAATAATATTCTAATAGACAGATACGTTATACACTCACAAAACAACCGAAAAAGTATTCTGCGCAACAAAGCGTGTCGCTCGTTACCATGCGTGACGCAAAGTAAAGACGTTTTCGAGTCTTCAAGATGAGCGCGCTCACAACATATATGTTTCATATATAATATCATTGTTTATAGATAGTTCGTTAGATATTTATTTGAATAAATATTATTTTATTCCTCAATTTTTGTTATTACACCTACCACTGTTTGTCTCTGCATCCCCCAAAGGTTGACTGGTAGAAAATGCGCACACATTTTTGTGCTTATGTATCCGCCGTTATATCGAAACGACTGCAGCATTAATTTTGAGTTAAATATATGTTACAGTTGAGGATTAATGTTAAGGACTATGTTAGCCGAAAACACGATTTCATAAAATTTTCTCGATAGAAAAAAATTCCAAAATTACCCCCAAACCGAACAATAAACCGCCGCTATTCAAAAATACTTCAAATTAGATCATGAAACTTTGCATACTAACTATAAAGCAGCGACTAAGTTTTTTTTCGCCGTAAAAAACAATTACCTAAACTATTGCCGCTTTGGAGCCGCCTCCGTCTCGCTCGCACTCAGTCCGCGAGTAATATGGTGCGAGCGAGATAAGAACCAGAGGTTGTGTGGGCTCTTAAAGTTAGCAAATAAATAAATTATTAAGTTAGTTAGTTAGTAAGTTTAGTGGTTAGTTCGTTTATAAATAAGTGATCAAGAATAATAGATTGCCTTGTACTTACATCTTGGAAACAAATTAAATCGTCGCCCCGGACGTCCAAAGGGAGATTGTCTAATAATTGCTAGTGATGTAATACTGTGGAATGGTTGCTAGTCTGTGATGTCGGTTTACTTAATAACCACTAAGTAAATGCCTAGAGACAGTGATGCTTATACGACAGACATCTTAAGGTCTCCATTGCAATTTTGGCAATAGGCTCGCCCCATATTACATGGGACTTAAACGTAACTGGCGAAATGTGGGTGTACTGTATATAGGTACACCTCTGTCTAACCCTTTGGGAAAACAAGTCGTGATGTTATGTTTACATTAGATCTAGATTCAAGAGCAAAGATGAGTATCTAGAATGATGAAATAAAATAAAATATTAATATTTCCCGGCAATTTCCATTGTCGTTTTTCGCCAAACTACACCAACAAATTGGAGTTGTTGACAGCTTTATTTTTCTCTACCCTTTTCATCTCATGGGCCGGATACCTCGATTTGTTTGCCCTTCCTTGTACACCACGTCATATCAATATAACCTTACCCTACCTCACGAAAGGGTATTCAACTAAACAACGATAAAGAAGATAAGAAACGAGAAGATTAAAGATAAGATGTTCAAGTTATTGGGAACAACAACTTACCTATCCTAATATGCAGTCTTGCGGCCGGCAAGTGCCTGGACCTGATCTTGGGCACTGCGTCCAGCACGTGCAGGGCTAAGGATGCTACCTCAGCAGCATGACGGGAACACCTTTCAGGTAGCCCTCCAACCACCATGTATGCGTCTCCAATTGTTTCCACCTGTAGAGTAGGTTATGCCAGATGAAACGTCAAACAAATTGGATTGAGCAATATTTTTGCTAACAAATTAAAAAATTCGACGCGCGACTAGCATATATAAGGTGCTATAAAAATATCTGCCACGGCTGCAATGGGAGATAGTATTGTGTTTATAGATTACAATAGTAAAGATAAATTATTGATCATGTGTCATATTTTTTGTCATACAAAAAATTGTACGTATAAATTTGCAAGTGTCGAACTAGTCAGCTGATTTCAGTTTTCATTCACAGAACAGATGGAAAGAGATAGCAGTTGTTTACATTGACGAAGTGCACTTCGCGCGTAATTTGTGAACCACGTTATGCAGAGTAGAGTCAATGTTTATTAACTACTTTATTTTCTCAAATTGATTTAACTGTGCCGGGGTACGAAATTTCTTCACTATTGTTATCTTTAAACACAATACTACCTCTCATTAAAGCCGTGGCAGATATTTTTATAGCACCTTATATACAACGTCGAGACATCAACCGTCGGGCAGTTGCCCACCAGACACAAGTCCCGCCTGGTCGGAGGATAGGTACCCCGTTGTCTATGGAGGATGAGTGAACTTTACACCCTGCTCCTCATACCTCTAAACATACATGTAGGAGTAGATAAACAAGAAGCATAATTATTATCTAAACATACCTTATAAACAAGAGGGATAAACATAAACATACCTTGTAAACATTGTAGTATGATATGATTGCGTCGCAGCAAGTGTATAGGTCGTTCAGGATTTCCACCACCTGTGGACATATCGGATAAATAAACACTCTTTAAATACAGGGTCAGATTAAATTAGTTAGCGAAACTCCGCAGACTTGCTGGGTATCGATATCTAATAACGGGACCAAACCAGGAATTGCGAAAAAAAAAAACAGGTGTTCCACACATTTGTTTGGATAATTCGACAAAATCTAGGGAACAACAGATTTTTTCGCAATTTCTGTTTTGACCCCAAAGATAAAGTTGATCATATTGATGAGTAAAATTACCTATTTCAGGTTTCCATTTATTTCCATTACACCTTGTATAGCATCCACGCGTAACTAACATCCTTACCGTTAGTGCATCATTTTTGAATCAAATTCGGTGTGTATCAAAAATCAATCACGGTGCCCATTGCATTCAAGAAATTGCGTATTGATAATAAGGCAGACATAGGTACTTTTTATATGAATATAAAAACATGTCTAGCTTGGCTTCGGTATATTTGAGTTTTGAGTAATGTTCGGTGGGAAGGCCTAGTATGAATTTATTACGATAGGGCCGTGCCGTATCTGAGCAAAGGCGTCTGTAACAGACGCCTACGTTAATTGGGACACCTTGGCCAAAATCATTGGATAAAATGTAAATGAATGTTGTAAAATGTATACATACATTTATTACCCACAGACTCACAATAGGTATAACACACAGCAGATAAAAAGATAAAATAAAAAATCAAATAAAAAGTGTAAAGTACGATGTAAGAATTTAGCAGGGGATTGTGCCTGACGGCTGTTGTTGGTGGGAGTTTGTTGCGCCACTTCTTCTTTCCAGCTAGGAAGTGGAAAGCCAGCTAATTTTGACAATCGAAAACTGCTGATTCCCAGCCTAGTTTGAATAAAATGAATAATCAAATGACTTTTGTTTTTTCTTATTTCGGCTGCACCAGGCCCAGTTCTGCAAAAATGCTAGACGACTACAAGTGCCTGACGGTGGTTGGCAACTGGACCTGAAAGTGTGAGGTGACGGTGGTAATCACCTTTATAATGTAACGTGAGTATGCATACTTAAATAAAAATAAGTTTGTGTCAGATAAAAATAATAAAGAATGTTTTAGTGCACACGGCTACATAATCAAGCTATACATTTCCAGTATAAGCTGACCACTCATTGTACGGAAATCCTATACAATGCGAGATCGGCTTATACTGTAAATGTTTAACTTGATTTGTAGCCGTGTGTACATAAATATGTCTCTCTTAGAGGCAGCTAGTGCCCAATTTCTACAGGCGTATATTTATATTTTTGCGTGTCCGTAAAGCCACAAGACGCACGGTTTAATTAGTACTATTCGTATAAAAAGTGTGTGCCTTTGCCTGTACGTGGTCATTTACCTACCTTCGTAACGAGTCACGCCTCGAAATCCTTAGGTAAATGCATAAAATACATTTGCGAATTTCTTGTTTTCAACAAAACCTCTCTTAGTTTAGTTGGTGGACTTGAATAGCTTAAAACAAATTGGTCCCACCTGCATCTTCAATTTTGCAGAACTTTACATCAGTCGGAATCAGATTCAAAACTTAAAAGACTTGAAAGTTAAAGCTTGGAATAAACTTCGGTTCGATTGAGTAAGTAGTTCAGAAGACTGATAAGTTAAGTTTTCAAAGCTTCTTCTTTCCTACTAGTTTGCTGTGCAACACAGGGTCGATAATGATCTCACACAGTTTCACCTAGGTAGGACAGCAGCCAGCCACAACGACTTGTTGTTTCTGTAATTACAGCATTCAACCGGAACCACTTTATTGCTAAGCTTACCCGATTCAAGTTATTTGCAACGTTGCCAACTTTCAGAATGCATGCTGAAAGAGTTTTATATTTGGTTTTTGGTTTTGTCAGAATAAAGTTCGATATAAAAAAAATACTCTGTTTGGTGGTGGTGTTAAAATGGTTGGTGGTGTTTAGAGTCGTTAAAGTCTAAAGCCTGGTTTACTATCGCATTTTACGTATAGTTCGATTCTAAGTTAATGGCGGCTCGGAAATAAGCTACTCGCTGCGCAATACCCCACCCGTCACCCCCGCTGACTCATGAAATTGTTACTGCGCAGCGACTCGCCTCATGTTCCGAGCTGAACTGTCCACCGGCGCCACGGCTTGTTCGTAAAATGCGGCAGTGGGGCTCGTCTCTTCAAACAGGACAAGCTATAGCAACCTGCCGATCTATTCTGTGGCGTAAAACTTAGGTGAAGTGAGCTGTCAATAGTGTCAATCCGTGGAATGACAGCTCACTTCACCTTCGTTTTCACGGTGAGATGTTTACAGAATAGCATCACAGTAACTGTACTGGAACAACGCTTACCTGCATCGGAGTGTTGGTAGCCGCTAGTTTTGTGAATCCGACGATATCACTAAAATATATCGTGACGCAGTCGAAGCTCTCTGCTTGTACCCTTTCACCGCGCTTCAGGGCTTCTGCCACAGTCCTGGTGTGGGCAAAAAAGTAAATGGAGAAATATGTTACAGAAACACCGTACAGTAATATAAAATAGTTGGACAGCGAGGAAAGAAAAAAGGTACCTAATGAATAACTCTGCCTTTAGCCTGCGCAGTCGGGTAAAAAGTGCTGCATTCTGACAACCAGAATCAGAATCAGAAACAGAATACTTTATTTGCTGTGAGTGTAGGTACAAGTATATGATGTTGTACAACAATAATTAATGTGATCGGGTACAGTTTACCTTACGGCGTGCAACCAGACGTGTACTTGTCGCGTCCATACTAGTGATTTTAGGAGCTCGTGGCTAAGTAACAACTGCCGCACGGGTCGATCCATCAGGTTAAGCTACGCTTGCCGAGGTTGTTCCGTGGATGGGTGACCATCTTTACATATCGAGATTCCTTCGTGCTTCAGAAAGCACGTTAAGCCGTTGGTCCTGGCTGACATTCGTGGATCTTTGACAGTCGTTACGGGCCCTAAAGTCTGACAACCAGTCTTACCAAGGGGTGTCGTGCGTGTTACCCAGTAACTGGGTTGTGGACGTCAGATATGCAGTTGCTCCATGTAAAATACTAGTATTCAGCTGTATCCGGTTAGACTGGAAGCTGACCCCAACATAGTTGTGAAAAGGATAGGCAGATGATCATGTCTCATCATCTAATCTGACTTGTTTTAATTTTATATCTGACCGATCTTAGTGTAGAAGTGAATTACTGCTGACTGAACTTTGCATAAGTACCTACTCGATAACAGTTTCTAAACAAAATGTGCACAAACGATAAAGGAACTATAACTTGATACTAAATAAATGACAAAGTTAAATTATGAGGTTAAGAGATGACGATAATACTTAGGTATATCATTTCTGAATTTCCCATGAGTCCTAATGTGAACAACCGTTCGCTTTGCAATATAAATTTATTCATCATTATACAAAAGTTTCGATACGTATAGTTCGCACACATGATTTTGCATCTACTTTTGTTAGAACTCACTACAAAACCCATGCAAGCATGTTACCATGGAAAAAAAGGTGCAAAATATTAAAATATTTCCAACAAAAAAGCGGCCAAGTGCGACTCGGACTCGCATACCAAGGGTTCCGTATCACCGTACAATATTTAACACTATTTACAGTACATTAATTCTTTAGTTTATTTAAACAAAAAACCCATACCCAATATTAAGATGGAGCAAAAACGCTAACCCGAAAATTTCAGTTGTCTACCTATTACGGTTCAAAAGATAGGTACAGTCCTGTGGCGGACGGACAGACTGCGGAGCTTTAGTAATAAGCGGACCCGCTTCACACCCTTTGGGCACGGAACCCTAAAAAGGTATAAAAGCCTGAGCTATTTCTCGGTAGGATAAACTTATTGAAATACCTAAATAATAGTGCAAGCAGTGATCGATGTTAGTGAAACGTTAGCAATTTAAATTCTGCGAATATTGCCCATCACGGCGAACAATGCTGTGCAAACTATTTCGATGAGAAAAATAGCTTTGAAGTTATTTGTAGCGTGTTTATATTTTAATACATTTATGGAGGCAAAAAATATTGTGTCTGAAAATAAGATAGATAAGTTGTTTTGTTAAACTAATTGAGTACGTAAATATAATACGTACTCAAATAGTTTGCGTTGGTGTTAAGGATCCCCGAAACGATTAATTGCAATCAATTTCAATTGTAGTAATATTGTCAATCGCTTCAATTGCATTTGGTAGACGATTAGTTTGTGCATCAATGTGTATCAATGACGTAAAAATTGACAATTGTAATTGATCGTTTGGCTGACTGGTAATTAGTGACCGATTACTTGGCTCATGATAACAAACAACTTTCCCAAAGAAACTATTTTTTTAGCACATGACCCCAATCACCCTTCTGACCCCAATCACTCTTTTTCAGTTGTTAAGGAGATATTGTCAAAGTTTCAACTTTTTATGATGTTTTTTTTTAAGTTAAGTGCTATACTATTACTTACCCCCCACAGCCCTATAACATTGGGCTTTAATAACCACAATGTTATGCTTGCGTTACATTGCGAGTAATCAGAATTTTTTCACACCCACAATAACAATCGTTTCCCATGCGTAGTTGACGGCTATTCGATTGGTCTTATTACACCCTGAAAGCTCGTATAAACTATAATAGTCTCAGAAAATATGTGACCTAGTGATAATGGCCCCGACTGACGAGTTGTAGGTCGTGAGTTCGAACCATAACCAGGCAGGTGTTTTACTTTCTGAAAACTGTGAAGGAAAACATCATGGGTAAACCGGCATGTCCTAGAACCAAACATTCAAAGACATGTGACATCTACGAACCGGACTGAGTGCGCGTGTTAGATTACAGCCCACTCCCTCTCGAAGAGATGAGGCTTGTATCCCAGCAGTGGGCACCTTCTAGGCTGATTATGCCAGTCTTACCTTGGTAGCATCCTGTTCAGCAAGTCATCAGTCCTTCTCTTCTCCTGCAGCAGCTGTTCAGTCCTGGCTGCAACAATGGCCTCCAGATTTGAAGCATACTTCTCCATCATTGCCAGCATGTTGTCGAAAATGTTCGTTTTCCTGTGGACAAGTGAGTTTTTACTAAACGCGGTTTCTCAAAGCCTAACAACCAACAACAACCAGTCTTACCAAGGGGTATCATGTTACCCAGTAACTGGGATGTGGACGTCAGTTCGGCAGTCGCTTCATGTAAGTTACTGGTATTCAGCTGCATCCGGTTAGACTGGAAGCCGACCCGATAGTTGGGTAAAGGCTAGGCAGATGATGCTGATTTCTCAAAGCTGTCTAATCTATAGCCGTATACATAGGATTTGATCTCTGATTTTAAAACGGGGGTTTTTCTAAATTGTTGCCAACGTGTGCAAAATATCAAGTTCACTATTTTATGTTTATCCTGTTTTATTTATACTTTCTTTGGGGATATCCTCATTGAAGCCTCCGTCCAGGGAGAACAGAGGGTTATATCCGGACTTATGAACTAAAACGTAGTAGTAGATGGAACAGTGTGAAGTGCAAGGTTGTGTTTTTTTTTCCTCGTAATATACCTATGCATTGATATATACCTATGCAGCTATCTGTGCAAGGTTGTTTTATGTTCTTTTTCCTCAAAATTCACCTATTAATTGCTAGGTATACTTACTTCAACGTGGGGATTCCCTTAAGGCTAAATGCCTCTAGAGTGAAATCAATCGCGTACGACCGCTTAGGCGATTGTATGAATTGGCAGCGAATACCCTTCGGACCCAATTTCATCCAAATGTTAAAAGGACGACTTTCCATGATCGAATCAAACCCAATTTAAACCATTTATTATTCCTATCGAGCAGAACGTATTTATTATAGGTTCGATCTCAATCCCCAACGGACAATGGAGTTTTAGATGAATAATAATTTTATAGAATAATTTTCTTCAACATGTCTAGACAAATTATGGCCGTTTTCACTAAGTAATACTAAGCGACACCTAAATGAAGCCTGAATAAAAGTACGCTGTTTGATTTTTAACTTACAGCGCTGATCCGACAGTTGAAAATCCAACAGGGATTCATTTAGGTGTCGCTTTGTAAGTTAAAACGGGCATTAGCGTTTAGATGAGATAGGAATAATGATTGAAGATGTTAAATATTTACATTGATTATGAGGAGACGAGACGTTTATATCGCTTGTCCGTGAGTGTTTTAAGAAAGCATATAAAAAAACCGAACAAAATTTCTGTTCAATTTTGCCTAAAATTCCTATTTTAATATTCAACTGAGAATCGCAAGAAATCCCTTAGCTATTGGTTTTAAAAGCCCCAAGTTCTGCTATTTTGGGCCGATCCAAGCGTAAAAGCTAACGAAATAAACTACGATTTTCTTAATGATTTATTAATTTGGCACTTCCTCCACAGCCTACGCACGCAAACGCCTACTGACTGTCAAATCTTATCCTTAAAATATTCGAAGATGACCTTGTACTGCTACGTAGGATATGCACGGAGAGATTTGAAACGCTGCACGGTTCATTTGATAGCCACGCATTCGTGCGTAGCGTGGCCGTTCGGTCCCGGTGAACGATCCCGCCTATACATTACCATACAAAGCGAAGCTTACACTACTAGTACACGTACGTAACTACGTAGACACATGGATTGTTGTGGAGTGACGCCTTTCAATCTTCTCTCGTATTGATACGAACTACATTCATGTGAATAGGTGAATAGATAAAGTTAGAAATTAGTAAGTATGTAAGAGGAAGTTTTAAAGGAAAGGAAATCGTTTGGTATGTGCATGTGATGAAGAGGGATGAAACGCATGTGACGACATCGGAGAATGGAAGAAATTACGTCTTGCGCCGTCCCTAACGAACATGGGATTAATGAAGGAAGGTGATGATTAGGTAAACTCACATGCCAGCATGCATATCCTTGAGCCTTAACCGGACGAGCCTCAAGTCCGGCCTGCGGTCAGACCGCTCGCTCCAGCACGCATTGAGAACTGCTAGCACAGCCGGTCGAGCCACCAGCCCTCCAAGCGGTGGCCGGAATAGCACTCCGCCTATTGGGTGACGCACTCGGCCTATGATCTCTGTTGATGAAAGATGAAACATGATTAGGTATAGTTTGACCGAGACCGCTTACCGCGCCTTAGGAATGCACGGCGAGGCGGGAGGCAGCGTTGACGAATGAGCGGGCAGGACTTCGTCGCCGCCGTGAGCGTTGACAAATGAGCGGCCTGCACTACCCCTCCGTCTCGCCACGCACATACCTAAGGCGTGGTACAGCGGTCTCGGTCAGACTATAGAACGGTAAAAAATTTAATTAAAATAAATGAAACACGGAATATAAATTTTAAAATATTATTTGCCAAAAAGGTACACTGGAACTTATCCCGAGGTGGTGGAACAGTCCGTCTACTTTAGTAACCCAAACACGAACAAAATATGGACTTCTGGTCGAACCCAAACGTAATTTTATCGCTCTTGTATTGTGTTACACTAGCTTTAACCGCGATTTATATATATTTTTTAGATTTCTAATTCATATTATTTATGGTACTTCTTCAGGTCTTGAGCTATTTGAATATCAAAAAATATTTTGGGTCTTAAGGGGCCTTAAGACCCAGGCCAAATATTTTTTCGCTGAAAATTGATTCGCTGTTACAATGTATAATGTTGTGCTGTTTCCAGGAACACTGTAAATCATTGGGAATCCTATTAATATAACAGTGCAAACAATATTTTTCAATATTTCCGAGACCAGTTTAGAAGAATAAAAAATGATGTTTGCTTCTAATTATTTTCCCTCTTATTACAGATTGCACTGTAGCTTCACAATAAAGCTCTATGCTTGGAAACGTGGATTGCAGGTATGAAATATGAAACTTTTTGAAAATATTCTTTTTCAGAAATACAGCGTAGGTAGTGTAATTATATACCTACATAATACCTATACATAAATGCTTCCTAAAACAGCGGGGTTACGGGACATACAGCTGCAGGTTGATGTACGAAAAAAAAACGATACCAATGTTTTTCCTCTTTCTTTATGTACGGGTTTTTTTACCCACAAAGGTCAGCACCGACTTGCTTTTACCGAAAACCATCGTCTCTAAAGGCTCCCGAAAACAAGCGCGACGCGACTTTAATAAAACAATCTAAAAAACTTCACGGTAGAACAATAATTGGTATCGTGCCAGTATTCACGAGCCTTAAGCAAGTATCCTAAGGAATAATTTGACTATGCCCAATTAGGTGCTCACTCGTGTATTTCGGCAGCTATGACTGATTATCTAAAGGTCAGCATTTTGCTCGTGTTATTTCAGACTTCAGATATTTTCCGATATCATTCGATTGCCTTGTCATTAATCATCCTGCTTCGTGTTTAGAGGATAATATTTATGAAAAAAGATGCGGATTTGTAGAATCTAAGTAACTACGCAGATGTAGCGACTACTAGTATCTAGGTACTTTTTATTTCATATTATAAGTAAGTTTATTCTCATATAAGTATGTTTATATTTTTTGTGAATTGTTTTTTTTAGATATGTTTTTTGTTTTCACGCACGTTCTATACATCTTTTTTATGTACTTTTTTTATCGCAGGAATGCTGGACGAGATTTCTTTAGACGTAGGTAAACATCACCTTTGTACGTAGTTTCGTTACGTTCCTTTTACGTTTTGCTTCTTGTTTGTTTATATGTGTGTGCATAAATGGTTAAATAAATAAATATTTTATTCGTACTTTGTAGTTTTAACTAGGTATTTATTTAAATCGATCCAAGGAAATGAATTTAGACGTGACACCGGTAGAACAGTTTCTGTGAACTTTCCATAGAAATTGTTTTACCGGTGTCGCGACGCGCCTGTTTGCACCTACGTTAACGACGTGAATTATAAATAGCGTTTATTACCACCATTTGACTATTATTGCATTCTAAGAGGAATGTGGGTTAAAGATGTCCGTTTTTTCTGTCCGGTTTTGTTAAAGGAGTGTGAGTGAGTGGGGGAGCTCGTGGCTAAACAATAACAGCCGCACGGGTCGATCCAACAGGTTAAGCTGCGCTTGCCGGGGTTGGTCCGTGGATGGGTGACCATCTTTAGATACCGAGACTCCTCCGTGCTTCGGAAAGCACGTTAAGCCGTTGGTCCCGGCTATCATTCGTGGATCTTTGACAGTCGTTACGAGTCGTCAGAAGCCCGAAAGTCTGACAACCAGTCTTACCAAGGAGTATCGTATTACCCAGTTACTGGGTTGTGGAGGTCAGATAGGCAGTCGCTCCATGTAAAATACTGGTATTCAGCTGCATCCGGTAAGACTGGAAGCCGACCCCAACATGATGATTGGGAAAAGGTTTGGCAGAACGATGCGACTTTTACTGTCATTATTTCAACGATGGGCTCGTAGCTATTAATTAATAATAACAGTCATACAGTCGATCTACAAGGTTAAGCAATGCTCATCGCGGTCGGGTCGTGGATGGGTTACCATCTATTACAAATCGCGACCCCTCTGTGCCTCTGAAAGCACCTTTAGCCGTTGGTCATGGCTTCTATTCATAGATCTTGGATAGTCGTTACGGGTAGTCAGAAGCCCAAAAGTCTGACAACCAGTTCTACCAAGAGGTATCGTGTTACCCAGTAACTGGGTTTGGAGGTCAGATTGGCAGTCGCTCCATGTAAAATACTGGTAAGCATCCGGTTAGACTGGAAGCCAACCCTACCATAGTTGGGAAAAGGCTAAGCAGATTGAATTTAAACAGCATTAACTCTAATATAAGACCATCATGGTGTTACCATGTGTGTATGTGTGTCTATGTGTGTGTCGTGTGTCTTCTGTGATAAGATAATACACGATCTATCACAATCTAGATCGGTTTGAAACTAATTACTAATCCATTGCTTCATAAGTTCGAAAAAAAACAGCTCTACAACGTAAATAACGCAATGAATGTTGTTGAACTGTCAAAATGAAACAGATTAGTTGGCATCGCTTACAAAAAAGTTTTACGCAATTAGATAGCATATCTAGCGGGTTCACATTCACCTGTAGACACTGCAACATATTATCTAAACATTTCCATGTGACCTGCACCTTAATTACGTAATACACGATCTATCACAATCTGGATCAGTTTGAAACTAATTACTAATCCATTGCTTCATAAGTTCGAAAAAAAAAACAGCTCAACAACGTAAATAACGCAATGAATGTTGTTGAACTGTCAAAATGAAACAGATTAGTGTGAATCGTTTACGTAAATATGTTACGCAAATAGATTGCTGGATTGTATAGGCTTTCCGAGCAAAGAGAGGTCAGCTTACCTATATTGGAAATGTTCGGTATAGCTTGATATGTCATTAGGGCATTGCCCACACGTCAAGCCCAAGTATGTTTTTTTATTGTAATTTTAAAAACCCGACTGCTCACTTTTCAAGCATTCATACAAAGATATATAGATATACCTAGATACGCGTAAAAATATAACACTTCGCTGTCGTGCTGTCGGGTAATAATAATATACTAAAGATAGTCACTCACCAGCATTAGTAAGATTAGTATCTCCCCACGGCCCGTTCCTTCCGAGAATCTCGTACAGAATGATACCGAAGGAGTAGACGTCTCCCTTCTGCGAACCTCTGGGGGGAGGGTTTGGATCCCTCAAGAGTTCTGGTGCCCTCCATAGCATGCGGCGCTCCATTCTCAAGGCATCTTCAGCGTCGGAACAGCCATCTGAGGAAATAAAGTTCCTAGTTAGGCCCTATGATACTTTTTGGCCCGGTAGCAGGAGCGGATCCAGCCCTCAAAAAAGGTTGTGGTCACGTTGGATTAGGAGTCGCTCACGATCGATACGTTACATTAAATATCAAAATCATATTATTGCTATAAGTCCAAAGACCACTTAAGCTCACACACAATGTGGGTGTCCTGTGTCCATCAGCCTATCGACCTCAATTAGGGTTGTTGGCATGCCCAGCGTGCCCACAACGGTGGATCCGCACTTGCCCGGTAGGACATTTTCGCGGGAACAAACTAGTACATAAATCGAGACACACACATTCATAACACACTGGCTGGCTGGCTGTACATAATATAAATCTGCAAATCCCATTTACATGACGTTACCTACTCAATATTTACGACATGACGAAAGAAAATATTTTTGCTCACTTAATTTATTACTTTTTACGAGAATTTTTAAATTGGAGCTGTATAATAAATTTCACTTGATTACATCGATTTGATGTGAAGGGGATGGCACAAGTCACCCTTACTGCAAAGGTCGTGGTCTCCAGACAAATATATTGTCCTTGGCGAATATTATCCTGTAAATTAACTGCCTAAAGCAAAGCGAAAGCCTTAATCTTTAAAAATAATGCTGAAGTTAAAGCATTTATTTTAATGAAATTATTTACAGGCATTTCTGAATTGTCAAGGAGTCGGTCAGTTAGAAAGTTGAAGTTGACCGTTCTAAACGTAGATCTTGTAGATCGAAATCAAAGTCTAAGTAAAACCCAAGTTTCAGGTCATTAGTATTATTTAGTATGTTTTAGTAGGATTTATTATAAAGGCAGTACAACAATTTCCATGAAGTTTTAATAGAACCTGTTCTCCTAGTGTCGCGTTGCGCCTGGCTGCCTTCCTTCCTTGTATTTTACTTTCTTCCCCTAGATTTCTTTATGAATTTGGTTTTGTTAACACTTTTGGACACATCTATACTTATAATAAATCTGTAGAAGTGAAAATTCTGTACATTGAAAATATCAAAAAAATAAATGGCATGTTACTAGACCGACACCGAACCCAAAAATTTGATTAAAAAATTTTTTGTCTGTCTGTCTGTCTGTCTGTCTGTCTGTCTGTTTGTTCAGGCATCACGCAAAAACTACCGGTTCGATTACGATGAAACTTGGTATAATTATTCTTTAATATCCTGGGTACAACACTGGGTACTTTTTATCCCGGAAAAGTATCCTATCCTACTACCTATATCTATACCTATTAATAAAAAGACAAGTCCTGACTGACTGACTCATCAACGCCCAGCCCAAACCCTTGGACCTAGAAAGCTGAAATTTTGCACAGAGGTTCCCTTTATAATGTAGGCAAGGAGCAAGGAAGCATTTTTCAAAATTCAACCCCTAAGGGGGTCAAATAGGGGATGAAAGTTTGTATGAAAAATCTTATTCCTTGAGGTAATAAACATGAAACTTCGCACGAATAGTTATCTAAATAAATTATAAAGTTTGTAGTTTTTTGTTTTTCTAAATTACCCCCTAAAGGGGGGTTGGGGGGTGTCAGTGTTTGTATGGAAGAATTTTAACGCGCTGTCCGATTTACTCGAAACTCAATATTTAGACTTAAAACCCATGGGGATGTATGGGGTAATTTCCGACACTCACGCGGGCGAAGCCGCGGGCAGCAGCTAGTACTTGATAAATCTTTAGTTTATAAAATATTCTTAAGTAGGTACTATTATTAGAAAATAATATTTTCTAAGTACCTGTATAATAATATTATTCGTTTCCAAGTAAATATACTTAAAAAGTCTACGACCTTTGCCTACTTATAAGTTTCGTTGTCAAGATTCAACGATTTTTACAATGAATACTTATAAATTAAACAAAAGTGCGTAGGTTTTAAGAGGGTTTATCCTGAAAGTTGGCAACGTCGCAAATAGATGTCAAATATTTCGCTGTTTTGATTAATTTGATAATATTTCTGTATGGAAATAAGAAATGTGGCTAACCAATTGACTAGAATATTGATTATGAAATGCAATAATTAATATTGTGTGCAATATAATTGTTGAAATTATAGAAGTTATAATAATTGAAATGCAATAAGTTTGTCAAATTAAGCATAGAATCCCTCATTTCGATATGTGCACATTATGAAGAATCACACTGTATAATACTGTTATGTGTAGGTTCAATACTTTACTCAAGATAATTACATATTTCTTGTCTTAGCAGGTATATTAGGTATACAATCGTGTGTGACAATACGTCTTGAGGATTGGGGCAATTAATTAAACGACTTACTGTGCTGTACCTAATTGCTTTCAGTAAATCATTCTAATTGATATTACGTATGTGCTTACAATATTTATATACCTACAGTGATTGACACAAACCCCCTTACTTATAAACGTTGTATAACGTCTGTATAGTTACACAACGCTTTGTCTTCTTCTTTCGAACGTCAAATTACTGACGACTGAAAGAGAGAAATCGGTGTGTAACTATACAGACTTTATACTTTTTGTGACGGCACGATCGGCGTAGTGGTTAAGCGATTGACTGCTGCGTTGCGTGTCGCGGGTTCGACTCCCGCACGGAACAAATATTTGTATGACCTACATGTAGTTGTTCCTGGTCTGGCTGTTTGTGTATGTCAGTTTAAATGTTTGTAAACGCACCCACGATACAGGAGAAATTCCTAGTGTGGGGCAACGTTTTAAAAAAAAAAATACAACGTTTATAAGTAAGGGGGTTAATGTTTACAGTCTCTTATTGAAATTGGCACAGATGTATAAGTCACAGAAATAAGGTGGTATTTTGTCAGTCCTATAATAAGATTTTTATGAATACAAGGATTGGTTGAAAGTGACAACGGTGACTGAAAACTTGTGTGGAAATTCAGTTGTCATGGTATCGGCATGTGATGCGGAGGAATGAGGAAAATGTCGTCAGGAAAGTTTTGAGTCTGAATGTGGACAGCAATAAGAGTAGGGTAAGACCAAAGAAACGATCGCTGGACTGTGTGGAAGAGGATATGGCACAAAGTCACCCTCAGTTAAGGGAGTGACTACCGATCCTAAAGGACCTAAAGCACTAGGAAGTGGTGAAGGGCGGGCGTTTTGGGGGACTATCTTATGTAATTTTGACGTTCGAAAAGTGCTGATTCTCAGCCTAGTTTAAATAAATGACTTTTGATTTTGATTGATTTTTGATTTTCATATGGCGACTAATAGAGAAGTATGAGGGAAAATAAACATGTAACGACATATATAAATTGGGATAAGGACTAGAGAATGATGATAGTGAGAAACACATCAAACTCTTACATCATTTTATATCATTTATTTGTTTTGGACAATTAAATGATCTTTATCTTTATCCAACTTCCAAATGCATGTAATAGCCAATATTTCATGACCCAATACCCTGTATTTTTCTAATTAATAGATCCCATAAGCCAGGTATACCTATTAGCTGACCCGACAAACGTTGTCAAACATTAAATTAAACAAAAATATCAAAGATAAATATAAAGGTAGGATGGAGAAAAATACTTATTAATTTTATTTAATAATTAAAAGCTTTGTCACACTCTTTGTAACATCCCAATTTAATCCCAGCCAGCATAAAACCTTTGTGGACAAATCAAAGCTTTGTAAACCACATTCAATGCCTGAATGAAATACGGGTACCGTGAAAACTAGGTCATTGATCATCAAAAAACACAAAAATGGAGGTCGATATAAGCATTGCAAGAGTTCGTATCCTGATATTTAAAAATAAACCTGGGATTTATTTTTAAATAACAGATAAATATGGCTAGTGGGTCAATACGCATTTATCACAATATGAAATTGCTTATTGGTTTTACTGAGGGTTAATTTCACCAATGAAAATGAACGAGATCAGCACATCTAGAACGCGTTCAAGAACTGTCAGTGTCAAATATTCCATAACAATGATGACACTGACATCACTTGAACTCGTTTTAGATGTGCTGATCGCGTTCATTTTAATATTATAAATGCGAAAGTTTGTGAGGATGGATGGATGTTTGTTACTATTTCACGCAAAAACGACTGAACGGATTTGAATGAAATTTGGCACACATATAGTTATAACCTGGATTAACACATAGGATACTTTTTATCCCCATACTCTCACGAGACTGAGACTTAGCGGGTAAAACCGCGGGGCGGTGCTAGTATCCGATAAATGTAGGATTATTGGTTTCTAGCAAAGTTATCGTGTAGAATGTGTGTGATTTTTTTTGTAGATATCTAAAGCTTTGCTCAAAGTAAAACTAGATATAGTTGGTTATTCATTTCCACATAAACAAACATACAGTAACGGTAATTTCTTCAAATAAGTCTGAAAATCAACATATTTTGAACTTCCAAAAGACGTTAAAAGTTCCCAAAACGCCCACCTTTTACCTTTGTTAAAGTTGGGAATGTTTCCCTGGGGAGTTATATATAGTCCCCAGCAACACCATTTTAGACACTTTCAGCCACGTCTAATGGCTAAGATTAAATAAAATATGAATAGAAAAACTCACATTTTAAATTATGAAGCCCATAATCAGCAATCTGTAACACCCATCGACTATCCACCAGGCAGTTGCTCGAAGTCAGGTTCCCGTGTGAGATCAGCGCTGAATCGTGCAAGTACGTCAGTCCTCGGAGCAGGTCGGCCACCAGACTTGCTACGAACATGTCGTCCAGATGCAGGTCTCTATCTGCTAGGACCCTGGCTAAAGACCCTCGGGAGCAGTATGCTAAGACGATGCAAGCTGAACCACTCTCTACGCAGACTCCTACGAAGGCGGTCAGGTTTTCGTGGCGAAGCTCGCGGATCTGGTGAAGAAATAATATCTCTGAGTTTTTGTAGCTGTAATCTGTTATAAAATAATAACAAACCGAGTGCTTCGGGGTTTCCCATTGGCAAAAAGGCTGAACTTCCATACAAACACTTCTTTTTTTACCGTTGCCCCACACAAGGAATTTCTCCTGTATCGTGGGTGCGTTTACAAACATTTAAACTGACATACACAGACAGTCAGACCCGGAACAACTACATGTAGGTCATACAAATATTTGTTCCGTGCGGGAATCGAACCCGCGACACGCAGCGCAGCAGTCAATCGCTTAACCACTACGCCAACCGGATGCATTTAAAAAATACTTCCTGCTTAACTCCCTTATAAAAGGAATTGTTGTGCAAAATTATACGCTTCTTTATTCCATTTATTTTAAGATTAGACAAATATCGATTATAACCCTTTCGTTATTAAGATATAAAGGTATTATAAACTCCGTTATTTCACCATTAGTACAAAGCAATGTAATCTAAAGTACAGTCATTTCAATATTGTTACACAATAACTGTCGTTATTGAGCCGTCATTTGTCTAATTCTAAAGTAGATGGAGTGTGTAGACCCAGCGGCAGCGGTTCGACTGCGACGTCTATCAGTGAGATAATAGATGGTAAGAAAGAGAAAGAAAGAAAAATAGGTATTTCATTTAGGAAACGCACAGGAAATACAAACAGTAAAAAAGGAGCATTAAATACTAACAAAATTAACAAATTAGCAAAAAAAAAAAAAACTACCAGTGTGAGGCCTATAGTTACCTATATATTTGTGTACATTATAACCACCAATAAAGCAAACCTAAGGCAACGTAAAGAAAATGTACAGTTAAAGTCACAGCAGCATGATTTCACGTTGCTGGAAACATCAAATTGTATGCAATGTTGCCAGCAGTATGATTCCCGCAACACAAAAAACATGACTGAAACAATGTCGTGCAACCCATGAAGGAACTTCATTCGCATGGAAACAAAAGTTCAACCAAAGTAAAAACAAATGAATTGAACCATCAATAACATAGAACGGAACTAGGATTCAATTAAAGTCTCACGCACGAGCGACCTCAATCCCACGCGTCCGAAAGTTTCCACAAAACATAGTGGGCGCTCTCCACAATAGCCAGATATTTGGCACATAATTAGCTATGTTATTATTAAGTTCAAGGCTACAACCAACAGTAGAATTTGATCCAAGGCTCATGAACCACGGAGCGATTAGCATAATCAGTCTATAGTTCCCATTGTTGGGACAGAGGCCTCCTCTCTTTGAGAGGGATTGGGCCGTAATCCCACACGCGGGTCCAGTGTGGGTTTGGTTGATCCCGAATCGATTGATTCCCAATTATATTCCAGTCCAAGGCCGCCAATTACATTAATTAATAGACGTGGACATTTGACATAATTAATGTGCAATTAGCAATAGTAATTTCCTCGTTGTTCAAGTGACTGCTAACCTCAGGATGCTGGGTTCGACTAGGTGTGGAAAAGTGTTTTTTTTTAAACCACGACGGGGAATCTCTAGGCCTGAATCTCACCTGATGGTAAGTGATGATCAGGCCGAAGGTGGAAGCGAGCTTCACCCGGAATCCTCAACCACAGAGGAACTGGCTTAATCTCTAACTGCCGAAACACAACAATGCTGTTAACATTGTTGTTATGGCGACAGACTTAGATAAGATGGTGGTAGCTAGCCAGGCGGACTTAGAACAAGCCCTACCACCAAACAAACCGAGCAGAAAATTTTGCCCCCACTGGGAATCGAACCCGGGACCTCTGAGTCTGAGACAGGTGGTCTAACCACTAGACCACAGAGGCGGTGTTATTGTGTTTTCGTTAGGAATTTCCATGTAGCAGCCTAGTGTCCTCCACCCGAATATGTTCGGATGGATACTCAATTATTGGCACCGTGAGTACTTGACGCTCATTCAAAAGTTACTTAGTAGACTTCTCGACTCCGGTTCCACTCGTCGGTAGCTCTTCTGGCTAGACACAATGTCCATGAATTCTATAAATAGACTGTTGTAACACGAACTTATAACCGCTGCCGCCACAATCCACTCATCCAATAAGGGCGCAGTTTCTAGAAGCCGTGTGAAAAACCACACATCCGTCACTGGGCTGCGTTCCAAGATATTTTACGAAACCTTTTCTTCAAACTCAAACTCAAAGCATTTATTTCAAATAAACCAATTACAGGCACTTTTGAATTGTCAAGGGGTCGATCAGACAGAAAGATGAAGCTAGTTGCCCATTCCAAAGCATAGTAGATTCCTATGGAGAAGAACGGGCAAGAAACTCCACGAACACTCTTTTAAATCAAAATATTTGTTACATCATTCATGTTGAAATTATTCATGTGAGAACAATGTAAAAAGACGTGCACGTTAAAAGCGTCGTCTTCGCCCCGAAACCCTATTGTTTTATTTATGTACCTGCTTTAACCTGCGAAATTTCGTGTTTTTTTTTTTTTTTATTCTTATTCAATATAAAAAAAAAAATTGGCCTTGGTATTAAGGGGGAGGCGTCAAAATTGATTCGCTTGTTACATAATATAATAGATTACCTATGTTGTGTGAATGTCAAACATATATTGTGAAGTGTGTAAGTAGGTATTTTAAACTGTGACTTTACTAATGATTTATGTTGGTGTCAAGATTTAAAAGCGATCAGCGCGCCAATAAGTGATCGTCGCGCTCTTATGTCACTTGTTGTGAACAAACCGTGAACCCAAATCCGTGGTCGCGCCGACAGACGGAGTTTGTCGGTGTTCCGAACAAAAAGTAACATATTCACGCGGCGATCGCTTTTAAGAGCCTATGCTACCTCAAATCGCTTAGCAAGATCCGCCGTTATATCGAAACAACTGCAGCATTAATTTTGAAATAAATATATGTTAAAGTTGAGGATTAATGTTAAATACTATGTTAGCTGAAAACAAGATTTTCTCGATAGAAAAATAAAAACCAAAGTTACCTCCAAACCGAACAATAAACTGCTGCTATTCAAAAAATACTTCAAATTAGATCATGAAACTTTGCATACTAACTGAACTAACTATAAAGCAGCGACCATGTTTTTTTTTTTAATATCCATTATTTTCCCCGTAAAAAGCTATTACCAAAACTATTGCCGCTTTGGAGTCGCCTCTATCTAGCTCGCACTCAGTCCGCGAGTAGTATGGTGCGAGCGAGATGAAAACCTGAGATTGTGTGGGCTCTTAACTACGACGCGGGGTTAGATTATTAATCTTTATTCGAATGTTTAGGGAAACTTTCTTGCGTAGGAGTTGCT
Organism: Eupsilia transversa; assembly: GCA_914767815.1. NCBI lineage: Eukaryota > Metazoa > Arthropoda > Insecta > Lepidoptera > Noctuidae > Eupsilia > Eupsilia transversa. The sequence continues at coordinate 2,268,548 of OU611880.1, forward strand.
AGATTAGTAATTAGATTTATCTGGGGTCAAGCACCGAAACAAAAATAAAAAGAAGTACCTAATATAAGACAATTAATCCAAAGCAATTAATAGTTAATCAAATTAACGCAGTAAGTAAATAAAATTGGCCCTAATACCTATAGCCATTTTTTAACAAAGAATGAAAGTTATGATTTGAATATACGGATAATTTAAGTTATTTCTTAGTCAAGTTTGTAAATAATTAATTTCCCTGACTCTACAATTTATATAAATTAATTAATTCTGAAATTGAAAACATTTAGACACTGGTATTGGAAGACAGGATTATCTTTTAAACTTGACATTAGGTACTCTGTCTAAAAGCCAAATCCAATTAAAATCTTGAGTAAACGGTCCTTTGTGTAAGTGGATAATCCGTACTAATAATATAAATGCGAAGGTAACTCTGTCTGCCTTGTTACCTTTTCATGCCTAAAAAACTGAACCAAAAAACTCTCACCGAGAAAACATACGTGAAGTGAGCTGTCATTCCCCCTGATGCTAGGGATTGACACTATTGACGGCTCACTTCAAGCTCACTTCATATAAAGGTACACGATGATCTTTATGTTTGATAGATAGGTAGCCTGGGACCTGGAGAAAGACATAGGCTAATAGATGAAGTCGCAGACAACAAATATTATTATAAGACAACAATAGATTCTGTAAGCTTAAGGTGGATGGTCCGAGGTAGCCCGCGAAATTCAATATTTCGTACGTTTTTGCAATTTTCAGGTCAGTGTCCGGTTGTATGTTGATTACCTACAATATGATTTGCGACCGTAACAAATATGGCTTTACAGAATTATAAACTTTAGAATCAGCAATATAAATCTCAGAGAATAGAATAATCTTCAAATGTCATGATTTCATGAAATAGTCATTCAATATGATTATATGAACTTAGAGAGTTGTATTGATGATTTTTATGACTGTAATTCTATAAATAAATATCTGATACGGCCGCGAATCATATTTAGTTCAACATACAACCTGATAATGACCTGCAAATGGCAAAAAACGTCAGAAAATTTGAAGTTCGCGGGCTACCTTGGAGCATCCACCTTAAGCATAATCAATCAGCCTATAATGTACTGCTGGGTCTTCGAGAGAGAGTGGGCTGTAATCTACCACGTGGGCCCAGTGCGGGTTGGTAGATGTCACATGTCTTCGATATTTTGGTTCTAAGACTTGCCGGTTTCCCCACGATGTTTTCCTTCACCGTTTTGAGAGCAGTGGAAGCTCTTTACTTTATGATTCTATTATAAGACAAGAAAAGGTTCCGAATTATATTTTTACTATGGGCATAAACTTTACTACTTCCATAAAATGTGATGGTATGGACTACTTGCAAATAAAAGACGAACTGTTACTAACAGAGATATGGGAAGAGATTGCTGGCTTGTCATTGCTCTGAACAACCATAAAAATAAAGTGTTATTACCGAGACAATTGACAAAAGATGGGAATTGACAAGCGAAGTTTTGGAAATTGTTAAAATTATTCGAAAATGTTGAATATTCTTTGTCGTAGGTACCTATAAATATAATCGTAAACCATAAATTAGTGTTTTTTTAATTAAAATAAGATAAAACGTTTACGTTATCTACGTTATCTTACTTCATCCCAGTAGTAAAGTAAGGTTAATGTCGAATTTCACCAATGAAACTGAATGCACATATATACTAAACAAAACGTATAGGTACTGTCAGTGTCAGTTTTTTTTTTTAACCTCAATTTGCAAGCTCTTGGCCTGAACCTCACCTTATGGTAAGTGGTGATCAGGCCAAAGGTGGAAACGAGCTTCACCCGGAATCCTCAACCACAGAGGAACTGGCTATCTTACCTCTTACTGTCGGAACACAACAATGCTGGTAACATTGTTGTTATGGCGACAGACTTATATAAGATGGTGGTAGCTAGCCAGGCGGAAAAATATAATATTTTCTGTGGATTATTAACACCGACAGCTCTTGAACGCGTATTATAATCAAAATATATGCATAACCCACTTAGTATACCTATTAACTCAGTTCTATATATATCTAGACACAGGCATATCCCAATTATAATAATATGCTACACAACACAATCCGTTTTCACATTCCAGTGTACCTATATTAGAACTATATTCGTAAGTACCTACGTACTTCATGATCAAACAACATCGTTCCCAAAGTTCAAGGTGAAATTAAATTAGCTGGGGAAACCTCACCTGTCAACACAGACGTTAGTTAAAATTACATATATTGCATAAACTCACGCCTTATTCCCAGGGGGGTAGGCAGATACAGAACGCCACTTGCTATGATCCTTACTTACTCCTTTTGCTTGACTTTTATCAATCAATTAAAATTATGAGCTTATAAAATCCCTTTGTCTTGTTTCGTCATCATTAGATAAGAACCTATCGATACCCATCACGTCTGTGAAGTTTTGCCAACTAATTTAATTTGACTTTTTATACCTAATTAGTTTGAAATGAAATATTTTGCCACCGACTAAGGGACTACTCACACTTATTCAACTCTATTCAGCGTTTGCCCATAGAAAACGCGTGAAACGCGTACCTACGCGTCCTTTCAGCTATCCGCAGCTGAAAGGCCGCGTACGCGTCTCATACAAAATCGTAGTTTTCTATGGGCAAACGCTGAATAGAGCTGAATAAGTGTGAGTAGTTCCTTATTCCCTTGAAACTTCAACAACAGATTATACAAAAATAAATAAAATGATTGATAACATGCCCCAACGAGTTCACGTCTCGTTTGATACCCAGATTAATGGACCAAGTAACCTAATGTTACCTATCTAAAAATGGAATACTTATAAGACCCATTTCTAAAATCCTACGGTAGAATTTATTTCTGAAATGTGGCCCAAGGCCAGGCCATATTGTCGGCCAATATACATCTTGCTGGTACATCATATGATAAAATTCTTGATGTGTCAATAATAAGTGAACAGGCAAAGGAATGTATTTTATAAAGTTTTTGTAGGTAGATATGGTATACTTATTTCTTGCCTCAGGTTTGCGCCATTTTGTTGACGAATTTTTGATAGTCTAAATCTCTAAAAATTCGTTATGTTGCTACCCGACTGCCCAGAAGGAGGGGTAATATTTTTAGAGTATTTATAGTATGTATTTATATTAGGTATTATACACCAGACAACCTTTTGGATACAAAAGCCCTTGGTTTTCTTGTCTAAATTGGATGATGAAGATGCAATTGCGAAGGCGACTTGTTACTTCTAAACCAACAATGCAGCCAAACATAACAAGGTAGAACAGAACTGTAAGGCCGCCGACACGAAGTCAGCGGCGACGGCGGCGGCGCGAGAGCACGTTCAAATGCATAGTTTTCAAGGAACAGTCGCCGCACCCGCGCCGCCGCCACCGCGCCGCTGCCGCTGACTTCGTGTCCGCGGCCTAAGGAGCTTCGTAGTTTGTATAGCATTTCATCCAAATCGAAGGAATGGTCATGAAAAATCAAAGAACACAAACTGCACTGCGTTGCACCGTACAACGTGTGCTAAGTGATAGCAAATCCAGTTGGTACCTAATGGCCGTTTTTACTAACACTAGATGACACCTAAATAAAAACGTGCGAGCGTTGAAAATACCACAGTAATAACAGCACAAAGCGCGCTATTTACGCATTCATTTAGGTGTTGCCGAGTAATTGTTAAAACAGGCATAAGTGTTGAAAAATTAAATATAGGTAGTTGTAGTAGTTTGTACACGAATCTTTTGGCGCGTGGCCAAAATCGGAACTAACGCCGTCATCTTTTTTTTCAATACAATTTCTTGAAACAATTTCACAAATGTTTACCAACAACGCACCCCGTTAATGTCATTGAAGCGCCAAAAGAGGCTTGGATCCTTTTACCATCCTTACCTGTTTCAGTTCCTTCTTGATGGCCCTGGTGACGTCGATGCTCTTCTTCTGTAGACGTTTGATGGCCACTATGTTGCCTCTGTACATGGCTATTGTCGTGTGAGCTCGTCGAGTTTCCATGTCGTGCTGCATTGAAGTCTGCGGGGAGATGAAATAATCTTTTGAGAGATAAAATTTACTTTAAAATGAAATTAAATGAAATTGTATTTCTGTAAATCACTTTTACACGTCATATTAAAAAAATATGACAACTAAGCTAGATGAGGTCGGCGCTTGTTATCTGAATACTCTGAAATGAAAGGCCGAAAAAAAACTCAGAGGTCGCAGTCTCTTTTAAAGTCCAGACATAATCTTGGTCAGGCCATATGAGGACCATGTAGATTATTATCCAAAATGGTCTTTTGAGGAAAGAACCACACAGATTTGCAGTCAGTGCACGCATTTCTCAGTAATCGTGGAGCTCAACTCAAGTTTTTTCAGTCACTACAGAAATTGATACAATTTTTCATCTCTCTTTCAGTATGTAGGTACGTTCAAGAACAGCGGAGGTTCTTTTGTTCAAAACTTTATCTTTTTTAAACCCGGTTTTTAAAAGAAACCATTTTACAGTTTTTTGGGTTCCGTACCCGAAGAGTGCCAAACGGAACTCTATAACTAGGCTTCCGCTGTCCGTCCGTCCATCTTTCTGTTTTTCAGCGGGCTGTATCTCGTAAACCGTAGTAGGCAGTTGAAATATTCACAGATTGTGTATTTCTATAATACACAATTTAAAAATTATAAGAAACGTGTTTTTATTACTAAAGTAAAAAACGTAGGGTTAAATAAATAGACCGGTGGTACAGAACCCTTCGTGTGCGTGTCCGACTGGCACTTGGCCAATGTTTTGGTTAGTGCTCTCTCAATTTAAATTTTTCGGATCAAGAGCAAATTCTAGTTTTAATGAAAATGTTTCATTTCTATTAGTACCTAGTTAAGTGAACTAGATTTCATTAGTATTATGTATTTTACAAAGTCTCATAAAAAGTAAAAAAGGTTTGACCTTTAACCTTTCTGTTTCTGCGACATAATAATAACTGGCTAGTTTTTATTGAAATTAAGTTTAATGTAGGTCTGTGTAACGAAAATAATACTATGTAAAGAATGCTCAGAAAATAGGCCCATGTAAAAATATTGCGAGTAATTTCTTCTTTGAAAATATTTGCTTTATCTGCGACTGTATATTTATATTCACAAATGTTTTATAAAACTAGCTTGTTGGCTTCATCCAACTCAATTCTTGAGTATTACTGAGTAAATATTTATAACATAATTAAAATGAAAACTTTATAAAAACCCTTGGGGGACTGGTAGGGAATGTCTAAGGCATTAAGTCCGCCTTTGTACCTTTTTTGAGTGCGAACAGCTGTTTTAATAAATAAATAAATACAGCTGGAGAGAGACGGTTCGCAAAAAAGTTCGCAGAGAATTTGCCATTTTATGTGTGTAAAACCTTGAAGGTCAGTTGCTTTGCGAACTTTTTTGCGAACCGTATCTCTCCAGCTGTATTTTCGTCTTTCTCCAGCGAACCGTTATATGTTACTTTTGTCCGAAATCGGGCCTAAACCTGTACACTGTTTGTCCATCGCACAACGTCAACGAGAAACGAGATTATTCGAACCGAACGTGACGTCCCGGTGGTAGAGAGCGGTGGACACGCGGCCATAGTAAATGCATATATCCGCTACTATCTACAAGATGTTTTTGATATCCCATAACTCTTGGGTATGAATGAGACCATATCAAAGAATCAACTGGCTTAAGAATTATTTTCAACTATCTTTTTTTTTTCATTTTTCTTACAAAATAATACGACAAAGTCACGATTATTAATGTAAAACACCCTTACATAAGTGACATATTTATGACAACGTCGCATTTTCTTACCTTTAAAAAATGATTTACTCGTACTTATCAATGAAAATTAAATACACACCTCGAGAGTATAGTGTTATGTTATCTTCGAAACTATGCGTTTTTGGACCACTTATTCTAGGACTTTTTGTATTATTTTTACCTATAGAATATAACCCTAGAGTTATGGGATATAAAAAAAAACACGTATACGCTACTTCGGCGCCTTCATCTCGTTCTCGGCTGCGTTCCGAGTTAGGATGTAATCGATTTGAGCGTGCTAACACCCGTTCCGAATAAGCGTTAGCCTGATAACGATGTCCCATGAATCGTCATAGATGACGTCATGACGTGCGCCATCTTGCGATAACGCCGGCCATGGCTTTTATTATTATCACCGTGAGCGCTGTCAAATATGACAGTTGGCTGTGTTGTTTTGAGTCGCATCATAACTGTAAACTAACGTGGGTTTTTCGAAATTGTGCTTATGGCTACAGTTGCCATCTAAGCAAAGCAGAAAAAGAAATGTGTGGTGTTAAACAAAAAATAAGTAATGTTATAAGTTTTGACGTTAAGCGAGTACTGTAAGCGCGTTCACGAGCGTTCCGAATTGATGAACTCAGCTGTCATAATTGTAATAATTATCTAAATCGGAGAAAACTTTCGTCGGCTATTCTGATTTTAATAAAAGCTTGAGTTTCATTTCTATCCGTAGGTAGGTAATTTAGCTAGATTTCATTAGCAACACTTCAGTCGGTAAGTCTTATAAATAGTAGAACGCTTTTACCTTTATCCTACTGACATATATCATTGGCTAGCTTTTATTGAAATTAAGTGTATTATAGGAAAACTCCGAAAAGAAAAATATTGCGAGTAATTTCTTTTTAGAACATTTTTTTTTCGACTCTGACTTTCTCTGTTAATGTAATGTGCCTACACAACGCATTTATTTATATTATTCACAAATGATTTCTAAAAAGACCTCAATTCGAGACGTAAAAGCTAGCACAGCTGTCACTTAAGGCTGATTAAGACCGCGTTCACATCACTTTAGCAGCGCTATAGTCGCGCGACAGACCGTCGCCCACTCAGAATTTCATATTATAAACAGAAGCCTACGCTCATTGAGCATTTAACCAATGCTCTAAGGTGCGCTCAGTTGACGACGAGCCAGTGTTGCTAGCGCACGTGATTATAGACTGCATGAGCGAGTTTGACACCGAACAGTTTGTTATTGAAATTCAAATGCGTCCTGTTTTGTGGGCAGAGGCGTAGCGTGGACCAATATAGACGTGGGCGAAGTCGAATCAGCGAGGTCCCTTTTCTTTCGTTCCCAAGATCTACCCAAGAGATCTATCCTACCAAAAATGCTTTGACGTGACATGATAATGGAAAAATATAAATGCGCGGTGGGAGAATATTGAAAAGCTAGATTATATAGATTTGAAAAAAGTTCATCATTGCTAAAGTATGGGGGCATCGCAATTACGTAATTCGCCGCGGGGGACCTGAGTGGTTAGAGGGGCCTCGCGACGCCCCTTTAAGTGCGAGGCCGTGGGCCGGGGCCCTCTTCGCAATAGCCTAGTTTCGCCGCTGTTTAAGACTTAAGAAGCGACGATTACAACAACAGCACCTTAAAAAAGAAAAACAGAAGGCATCTGCTTCTGCCGCTCTACTATCGCGCTGCTAACGTCCTCATGTGAAAGCGACCTTACTTTTGCATTCGTTATGCGAGTCATGAGTCCTTTGACGTCTAGGTATACGTGACGCTAATAATTCACTATGAAATACTGTCACATTTGAACTTACGGTTGGACTTCAACAACTTACTACTACCTACAACTCAGCCTATCGAATCCACTGTCTGCCCTCTATCTTCCACATCCAGTCTTTCCCAGCCACTGTTTCAAGGTACCTAGTCGGTCCATCTAGCTAGGGGATCTCCCACACTAAACTTCCCAATACACGGTCTCCACTCCAGCTATCTAATTGCGTAAATTGTGTTTCATTTTGACAGTTCAACAACATTCATTGCGTTATTTACGTTGTTGAGCAGATTTTTTTTCGAACTTATGAAGCTTTGGATTAGCAATCTGTTTTCAAAACGATTCAGATTTTGATTGATCGTGTATTACGCAATTAGGGTGGTCGGCTCGTCTGCTCCACCAGCCATAGGTCTTTCAACAAACATGGCGAGCCCGCTGCCACTTCAGCTTGCTTACTTTGTTAGCTATGTCGATTCTTTTCCGGATAATTTCATTTCTGATTTTGTCCTTCGAAGAAGTTACTAACATAGCCCGCTAAATAGCGCGCTGAGATAACAGAACTAACCACGTTAACTAATGCAATTAATGTAGCAACAGTCCATTGAAATATCAATAATAAACCAATGGATTCAAATCAATAGCATAACTTGAAAGTGCAATTAGCAAAAGTTAATTCACAGTTACTTTGTTTGTAATTGATGCAAGGAATTAATCTGCCTAGTCTTTGCCATGTTGGGGTCGGCTTCCAGTCAAATCGGATGCAGCTATTAATACCAGTATTTTAAATGGAGCGACTCCTATCTGACCTCCACAACCCAGTACCTAACTGGGTAATACGATACCCCTTGGTAAGACTGGTTGTCAGAATTTCGGGCTTCAGACGACCCGTAACGACTGTCAAAGATCCACGAATGACAGCCGGGACCAACGGCTTAACGTGCTTTCCGAGGCGCGGAGGACTCTCGATATGTAAAGATGGTCATCCATCCAAAGACCAACCCCGGCAAGCGTAGCTTAAACTGATGGATCGACCCGTGCGGCTGTTGTTACTTAGCCACGAGCTCCTAAACCCACTTGTATGGACGCGAAAAGTAGATAAATCTTAATAATAGAATATATATTTTGCTTAATAACATGGAGGAAATAGTTTTGGCTAGCTATAAGCTCCTCTATACACTCTCATGAGTACATTTCATATTAAAGTGTATCCTTCCACAATAACATACCTAGGTACTTAGAATCTAAACGAAGTTGTCAGGGGCAGGTGCTTTAGTAAGAAAACTGTGTAGTTTATGGAAACAATTTATTTATAATTTAATGTAAAACGTTTTCAAGGTGTATAATGTGTATGAAACACTAGCTTCTGCCCGCGACTTCGCCCGCATGTTAGTCAACTATACTGGGTGTAATTTTAATCACCGTTTTCCTCTTAAGGGGTCATTGTACTCATCATTGTAAACAACTTTTACTATGGGACCAAACCTGAAATCGTGAAAAAAAAATCAGCTGTTCCCTACATTTTGATGAGTTATGCGAACATAAATGTAGGGAACAGCTGATTTTTTTTTGGTTGGCAACGTGTTTTAATAGGTTTTATGGACATGGAAGTGGACGTCCACGAAAATATCGTCACGTTGAAAGCGCACATTACGTCCTTTCCGAATTATCAAAGAAAGATAAGAAGTATTTTAATAGTACAACAATAAAACTCACTTCGCACACTACCTTGTCAGTACTCTGCGCGTTATACGCCGAGATGAAGGTCAGATCCTTAGCTTCGATCCTCCACAGCACTGACGCAAGCTTTTGTTCATATCTGTAGTGACGCACGAGCAATGCTGCAGCCAAGATAGCCGCCGCTGCAACGGCTGCTGCTGCAGATAACACCCCAGGGTCGTGGGGTAAGGAGCACTTGATGCCGTCGAAGCCGCATTCTGGTTCGGCGACGGGTGGACTTCCTCCAATCCAGCCTATGTTGTTTGCTTCGACTAGTTCCTGTGTAAAGTAATGTTTTAGTTACTTCATTGCTTACTAAGTTATTCTTGCCACTCCCTAAAATGGTAAGTAATTGGCTAGTAAGTAAGTTAAAAATAAAATACTTAAATAGAAAACAATAATATTAAAACGATGCTACGTTTAACCATATCAAATAAATAAATAGACATCAAAGTGAACATCGCGATGGGTTTAAACTCTAATTAACGATATCCCTTTGACTATTAGACGGATAATTAATAACAAACAATAAGTCTTTAAGCTTTATATTCTTGCTTAGATATCATTACAAAATTGGTGGTATTCAGGACATCGATCACACACATCTGTCAACGTTTATATCATCAACCTACATGAAATGTATGAATAGTGAGTGTCTCTTATTTTTCCTAGTGATCGATCAAAAGTAGTTTATCTTCAAAACATGATACAAATACTGATGTGGTAGTTGAAAGAAAACAAATGGCTCAGAAATAATAGGATTTGTGTGAACATTGCTTGTAAACTCCATTTGATAGAAAGCCGTTAAATAATCTGATAATGACATTTTTATTTTTATTGATTTACGTGACGTATAATAATTTTATGAGGATTAAGTGGGTCATATTATTTTTATCTTTTGAGTGAGCCACACCGCCCGACAACCTCACCTATATAGGATAAACACACTCTCTCACTCACACGCTGCGTCCGGCACTCGGCGTGGCAACACGTCGGGTTCGGGTTCGCGACGGATAAATCGTCATTCTGAGGATGCCTCGTTGAAAGGTGAAACACGTGTCGATATTTTACAGGGTTTTTATAAGTCTTTAGTAATAGTTAAGCGGAATAGGTTACTAATATATCTACGGCTATTGTATTTTATAATGGGTTTCCACCAAGTCACGCCTGAATCAATTAACTAAAATAATTCTTACTATATAGCATTCCTCTTTCAGTAATATTGTAGCCACAATAGTAAAACATCTAGCTATATGTGAAATACTTACGATAATATCATAAACGCTGGTATTTTAAACAATCTGTTCTACTCCTTTCACTACTTTAGCGACCTTATTTTGCACCAGCAAACATGTTTTGAATAAGCTTCTTAAACCATTCAGTTAGTCTGTACCGAAATAGTCATGAATGAAAAAAAAGCGACCAGAGCAGAAAAATATTGAGATTGGCCAGCGTAGGATTTAGGATGGCTATTGTGCTATCGTTTTTCGACTGAATAGCTACTGTGAAGAAGTTCAGGGATGGTTTTTTTTATCCAAAAGAACCAGCTTATTAATTGCGTAACACATTTCTGTAAACGACTAATCTGTTTCATTTTGACAGTTCAACAACATTCATTGCGTTATTTACGTTGTTGAACAGATTTTTTTTCGAACTCGTGGAGCAATGGGTTAGCAGTCTGTTCCACGATATTTCTCTACCTATGAATATTATTTTAAAACTCAGAATAGGGTTGACCTGTGTTGATTGTACTTTACACAAGTCCATTTCACTTTCTTAGAGTCTGATATAATGGGTTACATAATATCAGTGTGTCATGTCACTATCATATGTACACTTTTTACACTAGGTACACTTACTCAAATGGTTTTGTACCTATTCTTTTTCAATTGAATAGTTATTGAGAAGAAGTTCTGGGAAGGAATAGAATAGAATAGAATATTTATTTATTTGCTCGGAATGTAGGTATTTACAATAAGATGGTTACAGTCATATTACGGAATCCTATTACATTCTACCATTTAGGCATACATACATACAACCACATTTTACCATGTATTATACCATTTAGGAAAATATGGCGTAGACTTAATTTAATGTTCCGAAAATATGCTAATGTTTAGGTAGGTACCTACGACACCATAATGTCTTTTGTTGTGCTCCCCTTTACAATCTTAACTAACAGTAAGCAATGATTCAGTCGACGATGGTGCACGTTTTCCGGGATAAAATAACTTAACTTACCTTTTAAAACTAAGGTAATGAAAGGCAAGAGTAGTACTCAGCAAGGTGCTTCATCTATTATATTAACTTAGCAATATTCAAGGTCAATATTAAGCTCCCTTATGAGTACATCTCTAACAAGTATGTAGTTACTTAACTTTTACTTAGCTGCCAAACTTACCAATTAGCTTCGGATCGGCCCGGTAAGTGCGTAGGTGAGTTAGGAATTATATCGATTGGAAGAACGGAAATTACATTCAAACATTGTGTTTATGGAGGACAGTAATTTAATTAAAACATTTTGAAAGTACTATTTCATCATTATTAAATTCGATTTAAACATCGTGTGGTAGAGGACAAAATGGAAAATGATCAGCATCTGGATAACCTACTTACTGTGAGATGAGCATATTATTAACAATAATTATTATATTATATTTATTCATATATTTTCTAAGGTAATTGCCCTATAGCCTCTTTATGTTAAAGTATGGCAAAAGCCTTAATAATAGAAAACTCAACTTTTATTAGTTTTACTCCTGAGCGTAAAACATTTTGTTACCATTTTCTCCTTCTAGTAAATAAATGCAAAGTGTCAACTAACAAGCTGGCAAATTGCATCGGCCGAACCGATGTCAAAGTGACCATTAAAAATTTGCATTTCAGAGTGGCGCACTTCGATTGGACATCGCCGCGGTTAACATCGGACAAAATGGCTTCCTGAATGATAAGCGATAACACACATGTTTTTTTTAAATTGGATCGCCTCCTCCAAGAAAAAAGAAATAAATAAAAATATTTTAATTAATACAAACAGTTAAAAAGGAGCATTTAAAACTAACAAAATTAACAATTAATAAAAAAAGAAAAGAAAATAAATTACGACCTGTGCGAGGCCAAAAAGGCTCCTATCTCAGCATAATGCTGCGATATTAAAATAAAATAAAAAAACCGTAGCGCTAGTATTCTTATAGGACCCACTGTGACGCCTACGGATCAACCTATGTGGGATCTAAGCAACCTTCAATTGAGGTAATTCGTAAAAAAGTGGTGAGATTGCAAGAGTGCTTTGTTCGTCATTCATATAAATGATCGCGGCGATCGCGAGCTTCCACGATGGTCGCTTTCCATTAGGAAGCGCGGTAGGGGTTTTGGTCAGGACTATTAAAGTCACAGGATTTACTGACCTTCTTCATTAGTGTCCTAGATTAAGGTACGTCAATAGTTGTACCAACATAATTTTTATTCACAAATGTTTCTCACTTAAAAGTTATCTGTATGTCTATTTTGCAAACATCTCACCATGAAAGCAAGGTGAAGTGAGCTTGAGGTGAGCTGTCAAATTGTGTCAATCCTTGTGGAATGAAGGTCACTAAACGCTCACTTCATCTAAATTTTCACGGTGAGTTTTTTACAGAATAGAACGGCTGATCTTAAATCTTGATGATGACTATACGAACCGGTAAAAAATCCGAAGAGTTGACGTATCGGAAGGTGGCGACAGGCTGGGCGCTCCAGCCCCCTGGGATACTGGAATCGGCTACCAGACCGATGACTGTGAAGTTTCCCTCGGCGTCACCTGCGCTGTCCATGTTTACCTGGGAAGAAAACTCAGTTAAAGAGACAAAAAAAGAAAATCACTCTTTTTAACAACGTTTTATTCAACTTTAGTAGCGAATTATTTCATTTTGTCCTTAAAGACACGACATTGTAATAATAACAGAATATTTTTGATAAGAAATAAATCACAGAATATTTTTCAGAAAAAGATCTGAATGTAAGTCGAAATCTTTCTAGAAGTATAAAAGACGAAACGATAACAAAGTCGAGGAACATTTTATATTCGTCGTTCTTTATTTTTGCCAGTAACTTGGGATGAATATTTGCGACCGCGAATAGTAAAACTGAATGTTATCGCCTGTAATATATTAGCTTAAAATAACTACGTTATTTCCATCGGTACCTAACTGCACAGATAAAGTAAATATGAAGTCCTCAGTTCGAACATTTATATCAAAGTGAATGTGGGTCAACTTAACTCATGGATACTTTGATTTGTTCGACGAAGAGATTTCTATTACGTACTTATTAGACCAAAGAGTATGCATGCCACAGATTGTTTAAACACTGTTATGATAGTTCAAACATTCAAAAACTTTCCTACGGAGGTTGACTGAAATTACAAAAATACGGCTTACGATCCGTATACAGGGTGGCAGGGACACCGATGCGAAAAATTCAGTACATCATTCTGAGCCCCCTACATAGAAAATTTTCATCGGTTATTAAAACAAAAATCTGCAGTTTCCTACAATAGTGCAATAACAACACGGTCAAAATGTATGCTCAGAATGATGCACTGAATACGTGGTAACCGTTTTCGCGTCAATGTCCCTGCCACCCCAAATATGTCGTAGGATGATTTGATAATTCGAATATTCGCTCTATAGACCCCTATAGACGTAATAAAACCCTAGAGACGTGGCGAAAACACGGATAATTAGACACTGGTGAAAACATTTTCCAATGTTACTAAAAAAGATAGGGTTTTCGCAAAAACACGAGTCACTTGTAATATTGAATATGATTGGCTAGATTTGTGCTTATTGACCAAATCTTATTCTGATGACGTGCGTGAATGCTTGACATTTAAAACGTCAACCAATCAGAGGAGGTCTAAACAAGGTAACATGATTCTTCTTCTTGGGTTACCCATATAACGGTTTCCTTAGTCGAAGTAGTAACCAACATTCTTCGATACATGAACCGTAATTTATAAAGGTTTTCGGTCCCTGATTGACACTATTGACAGATCACTTCAAGCTCACTTCACTAAGGTTTTAACGGCGCGATTTTTATAGAGGAGATCAGCCGTACATTATCTTTTCCTTTGTGGTCAAACGTCACCTAGCTTGGCTATTATCCAAACGCTTGCGTTTTGCAAGTACTAAACACGTACTTGACCCTTTTTGAAGGACAGCAACAAACGCCGGGGGTCTTGGCTATTAATGAACGAGTTCTAAAGCAAGGTCCCTACTAAGAAGCTTTGTTATTTAGATAACGACACTTCCGGTTTAGTTTACTTAGCTTCCGCTGCACCATTTATTCCAGAGAAAGAGGAATTGCTAAATTTTTGGAGATCCTACAATGTGTCTAATCAATCTGCCTAACCTTTTCCCAACTATCTTGGGGTCGGCTTCCAGTCTAACCGGATGCAGCTGAATACCAGTATTTTACATGGAGCAACTGCCTGTCTGACCTCCACAACCCAGTAACTGGGTAATACTCCTTGGTAAGACTGGTTGTCAGATTTTCGGGATTCTGACGACTCGTAACGACTATCAAAGAACCACGAATGATCCAACAGTTTAATGTGCTTTCCGAGGCACGGAGGAGTCTCGGTATGTAAAGATGGGCAACCATCCACGGACCACCTCCGGCAAGCATAGCTTAACCTGATCGATCCGTGCAGCTTTTATTACTTTCGCCACGATCTTACTACACCCTTATAGTTTCGCCATGTCCGTCTGTCTGTCTGTCCCCGGCTTAGTGCAGAGACTGCTAGTACTAGAAAGCTGTAACTGGCATAGGTATAGAAATTAATTACGCCGACAAAGTGGTAAAATCAAATCATGAAAAAAAGGGTAGTAGGGTTTTTTTTTGGGTACCTCATGTTCTCCCATACATTTTGTATGGCAGAACATGTTTTTCAACTACAATGTTAAGTTTGTTCTTGGGATAAATTCATCCCAGCTACGGAACCCTTCATTGTGCGTGGTCCGACACGCACTTGGCCGGGTTTTTAAATATTAGTATCGATATGTTTTATGTATTCCTGCTTAACCTCCTGGATAAAATTCACAATCTCACGCTTAGAATTCCGTATTTTTACTACGTTGAATTTTTACAAGGTTTGGCCATATAAAGTAAACAGAACCATAAGCGAACCTAAGCTAGATATAACTAGTGACTTGGCAAAATACTTCGTGACAGCTCAGTACTACTGCCAATCCTGGCTTCCAACATTCAGGAAAATATTTTTTTTTCAAAAACAAGAACCTTTTATTCCACTAAGTGCCAAGTTACCTTTGTGGGAAAAATCATCAATAGTTAATCCGAGAAAACCGTCAAACTCCATTTCACATTTTATTTCATTGATATAGGTTTCAACGCCATCTCATAAAATGTTTTGACAAAAAATAAATAAAATCCCCAAAGGAAAAACAAGCTTATATATTTTCAATAATAATCTTTTCGCTGACTAGCAGACTGGAAACACACATTTTCTAACATAAAGTAAGATGGGTTATAAAGGCCAACGATCCTGATACAAGCGAAATTACTAATATACAGGGTGGCAGGGACAACGACGCACAACTTGTTACCATGGATTCAGTACATGATTCCGAACAAAAATTTTCGTAGGTTATAAAAAAAAAATGCCGTTCCATACATTTTGACCGCGTAGGTAGGTATTCCACTTTTCTATGAAACAGCAGATATTTTTTTTGATAACCGACGAAAAATTTCTACACAGTGGTGTTCTGAATCATGTACTGAATCCATGGTAACAGAGGGGCAATTCACGTAATTTTTAAGAACTTTCTCACTCGCATCTCATTCGCAATCTGTCAAAAATACAATCAATTTACCAACATTTTTCACAAGTTTGACAGATTGCGACTTGAATGTGAACGTTTTGTAAGTACGAGAATTGGCCTTCTGGTTGTGCGTACCCTGCCACCATGTATGTTGAATGGAAATGAGCCCAGATTTTGGTAGGCACTATCTCTGTTACTAACGATTATTGTGACTTTGGTTGCCCTGGATTATAAAAATAATTGTTGTGGCTTTGGACCTAAACTTGGGTTATATTAATTCAAGTTAGGGCACACATCTCCCCCAAATGTGGGTCGTATTTATGTGGTCCAAACACATAACATTACCATTTCTATTTAAATAATTCTCTGAAATAGCTAAACTTTATTCATGGAAATAGCCATATTACGAAGCGCCGCCTAAAGCTATCTTTAGGCGGCGCTTCGTAAATATGCTATTTCCATTGTTTGATAAGTTTTGTTTATTTGTTTGTCCAAATCAAATCATTTGGCACAGACACGTGTGGCTGCCGACCAATCATTGTCATTGTTCTATTGAAATCTGATAGACATAAATTGACATGGTAATTCAACTGTAGACAGTGTAAAGTATAATTAGGTACACGCAATTAAATATGATAAGGTTGAGGTCAAGGATGTTTAATTTGTAAAATATAGAGGCTTTTTCATGATTGGAAGGAGAAAGGGGATGCCTTTATCCAACAGTGGGACAAGGCTAGCAGGCTACATTGTGCCTACGTTCGCCTAAATAAAAAAACACTTTTTGTTTCATTATCAAATCAAAAAGCCGGCCGAGTGCGAATCGGCCTCACACATAGGGGGTTCCGTACCACCTCACAATTTAAAACACTATATATTTCTTTAAAACGTTTCTTGTATGGGGACCCCCTTTAATTTGTAACTTTATTTTATTTTTCGTTGTTATAGCGGCCATAGTAGTACCCACTGTGAAATTTTCATTAAGGTTCAAGAGGTACAACCCTGTCACAGACGGACGGACTGATAGCGGAGCTTTAGGTCCCGTTGGCATTGGATACAGAACCCTAAAAATGGTGGGCATATCTCTTTCAATTATATTGCCTTAACACTATAAGCTTATTAAGGCAAAACTGATTTATGAGGCTGAGAATTACTTAGAATGATTCATTTTGACCCTGGTGTTAAATAATAAAGTCCATTAGCGTTTAGGGCCTCGTGGAGCCGCAGGCGGAGAGGAGCGGTGCCAAAGTTTGTTAATCCCTACGTTTGTTGACGATACGCGCCAATTAATACTCTTTTCTCAAACATGCTTGGATATTCCAGCATTATTTTGCCAACCTTCTTCGAGATAAATCGATGCTGTACTGGTCAAAAACAAATGACGATGCGGCCAGCAATGTTACTATGAAGTCCATAATTATCTGTCCTGTGTAGCGGCCAAATAAATTACTATGAAAACTCATATCTGTCGTGTTATTTAAAAATGGAACTAACTTTTTACTTCAACACAAGACAACCAAGGAGGTAACTTATCAAAGATTTTATTTAAATTTCGATTTAAAGTAAAAAAGAAACAAATGAACACATTGGCGCGTGGAAAATTATCGCTTTCCGTCATTGATTCTGGAATTTATAATTAATTTACTTTGTTTGAATTTCCGCGCATTATTTGAGAAAAGCACTATTCAAGCCTTGGCCGCAACCAGGCATTGATGGACTCACGTATGTGGGCCCAAACTTATAAAGTGATCTGATTTCGATGATGCCGCACATTCTTGAACAGTCTCTTCAATTAAGAAAAGTTTATTAACCAATAAATAATAATTAGCAAGCAGTCTTTTATACATTTATCTTTATTTGCATGAATAAATGTAAATAAAGATAAATGTATAAAATATGCAAAATTATGTCGGTACATTCAAGATCAAGTGTTAAGTGTAACTAAACATTCAAGTTTCTAAATGCAGATACAATGCATGTATGTAGAATGTAATTATGTTTTGATTGTTTGTTCGTTTTCATTTTGTTACTATCGCAACACAATCATTACGCAATAAGCTACATAGCTATGTAAATAATTGTCTTTGGTCTCTGACCCTGACATCAGGCAATGTCAATTTTTTCCATTTTTTTATTATTAATTTGTGCAGTTGAATATGAGGCTTTTGACTAATTTTGTAAACGTGTGTTTTATGTAATGTGCGTTTAGTTTGTGCAGAATAAACAATTTTTCTTTCTTTACTTTCTTTCTTTTAGAAAATGTCAGTAAATACTCAACGGGGAAGAATCTAAATAAAAATAAAAGTTATCCGATTAAAACCGCGTCTAATTTAAAACTTATTAAATGATCTAGAGTACACCATATATGCTGCGCCGTCAATGCAGTCACAAATGTAGGTACACTCAAAGTTCAAATACGCGATCCTACTAGATAACTTAATTAAAAATCTGCCTAGTCTTTTCCAACTATGTGGTGTAGGGTCGGCTTCCAGTCTAACTGGATGCTGCTGAATACCGGAATTTTACATGCATTTAACCCAGTTACTGGGTAGCACCGATAACCCTCGGTAAGACTGGATGTCAGACTTTTGGGCTTCTGATTTTGACTGCCAAAGTAGTTGGGAAAAAGGTAGGCAGATTGGTGATTGATTGGAACTCAAAAGCATTGAACTAGTTGTTTCATGTTCCACAATTAACACAGAAGTTTGTATTTCTTTTGTTTTTCTTTCTTTTAATATTATTCCTCCTCAAAGCAATACAATCAATCACAGTAGGTATTTTTACAGCAAGTCCGTGGATCTATCCTTTGGGCATAATATTGAAGAAAAATTGTTATAGATGACAAAATAATATGCTTCAGGTAAAAATGACCCGATTTGAACTCGCATATGTAATTCTTAGTAAAAAATTACCTGTTACAAAAGGGTTTTTTTTTCCAATACTCTAAGGTCACGACGTTCAATCCCTTTCAATAACTCACATACAGATGTTCATACGTGGGAGGATATTTCTGAGCCAAATATAAAGAGAATGGATGTATTTCAATTTATTATCAGATTTGGAAGATAGCGTGAGAAAATCTTGGTCATTTTATCATCTGCCTAGTCTTTGCTATGTTAGGGTCGGCTTCCAGTCTAACCTAACGAAATGAAATGAAATGAAATTGCTTATTTTGTAAATAGGCGGAATCCCTTTAACACGTCATATTAAAAAAATATTAAAATAAAACTAAGCTAGATGAGGTCGGCGTTTCCTATCTGACTACTCTGAGAAGAAAGGCCGAAACAAACTCAGAGGTCGCAAATAATACAGCTGAATACCAGTACTTGGGGCGCCTATTTATCTGACCTCCTCAACGTAGTTACTGCGTAAGATGATACCCGAACCAACTGTATTGATTGACCTTCATTATCGCAATAAAGGAAGGGAAGTTTAGTCGAATTTGAACAGATAATCTGATGGGATCATAACAGCTTTTTGTAGATTAGTTTAATTATGGAATTTTCCTGTAATCACGAACGAAATATCCGCAATGTGATACGGCAATATTCGAGACCAATACTGTTTATATACTTGTGACTTTATTTATTTAATCTTCTCGCACACAAATAAGTCACAAAGGCGGACTTAATGCCTTAAGCGTTCTCTAAAATATTAAAAAGATAACATAATGAATTATAAATAAAATAGGTGCACAAGCACATAAATAATTAGGATATAAAATTATAATACACATAAATATTACTACTATAATACAAACCCATATTATATATATACATATATAAAAAAATATGGGACAGACGTAACTGAGATGACTCTACGCTATTTATTTTGAAAATAACTGCAATTTCTGCTTAAATTAATAATACTATTACGCAATTCCTAAATTATCGTTTTACTGTTTAATCAATGGTCTTTTCAAGGACATGAAATTGTTTTAGGATTGTTATTTCAGTATTCAAAACAGGTTTATTACGTTATCGAACCTTTGTTAAATCCTAAACTGGCCTCATATTATTAAAATTACAGAGTAACAAAGTTTCAATCAACAACGTAGCACATCGCCTACGCAGCCTAGACCGTGCTACGTGCGCTACGGCGTAGAGTGTGTACCGTAGCGCTCGTAAGAAATAGAATAATATCCCTCTTATTCATAAACGTTGCTTTAAGTTAAGTAATGATTATTAGCGTGTACCATACATTTTTGACGTTTAAATGTCTCTTAACTAATCAACGTTTATGAATAAGAGGGTATAGGTATCTATTTTATTTTAAATGTTTTTTTATAGTCTGAGGAACTCGTGGCTAAGTAATAACAGCCGCACGGGTCGATCCATCAGGTTAAGCTGCCCTTGCCGGGGTTGGTCCGTGGATGGGTGACCATCTATACCTACCGAGACTCCTCCGTGCTTCGGAAAGCACGTTAAGTCGTTGGTCCCGGCTGTCATTCATGGATCTTTGACAGTCGTTATGAGTCGTCAGAAGCCCGAAAGTCTGACAACCAGTCTTACCAAGGGGTATCGTATTACCCAGTTACTGGGTTGTGGAGGTCAGATAGGCAGTCGGTCCATGTAAAATACGGGTATTCAGCTGCATCCGGTTAGGCTGGAAGCCGACCCCAATATGATTGGGAAAAGGCTAGGCAGAATGATGATGTTTATTTATAGTCTGAATCAGTTTCTTACGAACAGAAAAATTTGAAAAGTTTCCCGGAAAAACTTCAAATTCGGGTAAAACTGAACATCCCTTTTTTGTATGAAATTATTGAGGACAGCCCAGCGACTGTAGGTTCAGGTAGTTACTAATGAAAATAATTTAATCAACTGATTGACCCAGTTAATTAGACAACTGGTAGTTAGCTTGATGTGGTGTCGCCCGCCTAATGATTTTATGGTCCAGTGGCCTCGCCTCTCAGGCACGAGATTGTGGGTTTGAATTCGGGCAAGGACCACTATGACTACCTACTAATAATACTTTCTGAGTTGATCTTGGACATTAATGAGATCAGTAAAAGAAAATATCGTAAAGAAACCTGGACTTATACAGAGGACCAGTTAATATAAGTCTGAAGTCGCAAACCTACCTTGAGCCAGCGTGGTGATCAATGCTCGTCCCTTTTCTGTTTGAGAAGAGGCATTTGCCTTGCATTGGGACAATAATAGGCTGGTATTATTATTTCCTTTATTTCATTAAATACATTTATTTTACATTTTTAAATATTAGAATATAAAAATTATAAAAACATTTAAAAATATAAAAAATAGTAGCCCACCGGAACAGGGTCCAAGCTACCGGTGGTCAGGGCTCCAGAGAGAGGAACCTCCTGACAATGCGAGCCGTGTCCAGAAGTACCGCTTTCTGAATCAAGCCCTTGATCAGCTACCCAACGAGAGCCTCCTCAGGTGTTGGTCGAGGCTCTTGGCTATAAGGCCATTGGCTGTATTATTATTATGGTTTTTAAATTTACGTTTCTCAGGTTAGTTCCTGGTATTTTCAGAATCTCACGGGTGTGAACCAAGGTGAGATTCTAGTTATTATTCTGAGAATCTAAATTACTCTGTACTGCAGTGAAATTATTATCTAAATCTAGTTGTAAAAATTTTCTAACTATGCGGCAAGTGTTTAATATGGCAGCTTTTTGTAGTGTAACATATGTGTACTTGGATAGATTGAGTGCATTAAAACTATTGAATATTTGTTTCGGGATAACACCCGTGGTTGATATTACTATTGGGACTATAGTGACTCTGTTCATTTTCCAAACTCTGGTAATTTCCTCTTGTAATTCTGTATACTTCCTAATTTTTTCTGTGATAGTTTTTTGTATGTTATTAGTATTTGGGACTATTTACTATTATAAATGTGTGTTTATTTACTTTATCAACTAGTGTTATATCAGGTCTGTTGTTATATATGGTGTGATCAGTAATTATAGTGCGATCATAATATATTTTGTAGAATTCGTTTTCTAAAACAGCTCTAGGCGTGTACTTGTAATATGGGGTGTAGGGATCCTGCATGAGTTTAAGTTTAGTTGCGAGTTTTTGGTGTATGATATTAACAAGTTGATTATGTCTATGCGTATAGTCGTTTTGGGTCAGTGTGATACAAGCACCTGTGATGTGTTGTATTGTTTCAGGTTTGCTGTGACATTTTCTGCATAAATCATTTCTTACTGTACTATCCTTTATTATGTATTTTCTATAATTTTTTGTATTTATGACTTGATCTTGAATGGCTAACATAAACCCTTCTGTTTCAGGAAACAGCTCACTTAACTCTAGCCATTTGTTCGAAGCCTCTTTATCTATGTATGTTTGGTGTAAATCGTTGTGATGTCTTCCATGTAGTTCTTTTTGCCTCCACTTCATGTGTATCTCTTCTATATGTCTCGCTTTATCTACTGTCTCAATATTGTTATCATCGCTAAGGTTCAGTGGTGTATACTGTTTGTCTATCTCTATAATTGTTTTGTGTAATTGACTATTGTTTTTCTTCCGCCTGAAAAATTGTTTTAAGTTTATGACTTGTCTTTTATGGAGATGTGATATTTCAATTAATCCCCTGCCACCTTCTTTTCTGGACATTATAACTCTTTCTATTGCTGATTTGGGATGGTGATATCTATGTTGTGTCAGTGTAGTTCTTGTTTTAACTTCGAGAGCATGTAATTCTGTGTTAGACCATTTTATTACACCGAAAGAATAAGTGAGTACAGGAATCGCAAATGTATTTATGGATTTGAATAAATTTTTACTTGATAAGTGCATTTTGCATAACGAATGTATTCTACTATTGTATTCTTTTTTTTAGTTTATCCTTAATAGTCCTATGTTCTAATAATCGTCCTTGATTGTAGCCTAAATATTTATACAATTCTTCGTCTTTCATCGCTTCTATCACTTCTTCGGTGTCTGTTGAATAGTTTCCTTCTATAATCTTACCTTTCTCTATATTTAGTTTCCTGCATTTATCTAGTCCAAAATCCATTCTTATGTCTTTCGAAAATTTTGTTGTAATGTTTAATAAGCCGTGTAAATCTGTATTTTTATTAGCATATAGTTTTAAATCATCCATATAAAGTAAATGAGTTATTTGATGCAATATCGACCTGCCGTTCTTAATATCAAAGCCTAATTTCGATTCGATTAATGCTCGGGAGAGTGGATTCAGGGCTAAACAAAACCATAGAGGGCTTAATGAGTCCCCTTGGAAAATGCCCTTTTTAATCGCTATTTCGTCTACAGATAAGCTTGTTGTTTTAGTTTGTAATTTTAATGTAGTTCTCCAGGATCCCATTGTATTTTTAAGAAAATTTATAATTAATGGATTGATTTTATATATATTTAATACTTCGATCAGCCATGAGTGCGGTACGCTGTCGAATGCCTTCTTGTAATCTATGTAAGCTATGTATAAGTTCTTTTTAGATCTCTGGACGTATTTTAAAATAGTGGAATCGATAATTAATTGCTCCTTACATCCCATATGACCGCGCCTACATCCTTTTTGTTCTTCAGTTAGGATATTATATTGTTCAGTGTGTTTAATAATTTTGTTAGTTATACAGGACGTTATGATTTTATATAAGGTTGGCAGGCAAGTGATTGGTCTATACTGTGAAGGATCCTGGGTTCTACTTGATTTTGGTATCATATATGTGATACCTTTAGTCAAAAATTCTGGAATATTTTGATTGCCTTTGATAATATCATTTATTTGTTCTGCTAACGTTCTATGAAGTGAGTGAAGCCTTTTTATCCAAAAATTGTGTATACCATCTATTCCTGCTGCTTTCCAGTTATGTGTTTTATTTATAACTGTATTTATTTCAAGAGCATCTATATCTTCAAACGGCATTTCGTCTATAGTTTCTGAACGGGCTATTTCACTTTGTATCCATCCAGCTTCTTTGTTATGTTCAGTGCTGTCTGACCAGATTCCTTGCCAGAATTCTTTTAAAGACTCTTGGGATGGAGGGTTAAGGATTGTCGTATTGTTGTCTTTAAGCTTTCTATAAAATTGTTTCTCACTTGTTTTAAATAATCTATTATTATCCTTTCTTTCTTTGGCTTTTTTGTATCGTGCTAGTCTATGACTCTTCACTAAAAGTTTTTGTTTTAACGTATCTAAGTGATCTTCTATTCTCTTATTAAAGTTTTCATGTGAACTGTGTTGTTTAGTATTTTTAATAATCAGTTTGACTTTACTTACAAGTTTTCTTGATGTGTTGCCGTTTTTATATTGTGTTAGTCTATTTATGTCTTTTCTTAGCTGATCTATGTCTGTTTCTAATCTTTTTTGCCATGGTGGATCGTTTATTACTCTGTGATTATTACTAGTTCTATCTATATTTATTTTTAGTTTAAAGTGAATTGCAACTGTAATTGCTACAGAATAGATTAAAGAATGTGTGTCGCTTAAGTTTTCTAGGCATGATAGTTTGGTTGGAATAATTTTTTGATTAAACATACTAATTATATCTGACAATTGACGAGATGGTCTAATTTTTGGTAATATTATTAATGTTTTTTTATGACGTATTTGAAGGTGTTAAAGAACTCAACTCCGAATTAAATTTTTATCTGCTAAATAATTGGTAAAATTGGGGAAAAATCCATACCTACCAACTAACTACTACAACCTTATGGTCTTATAAGAAGAGACCACAACAGCTTTATTTAAATAAATAAACATAATGGATTACTTTGGATGCCGGCGACACTCACAAAAAATGGAGTACCTATGTTATTTATAGCCCTTATAACGTGACCTCATTTGTATACATATGACGAAAATCAAAATGTATATAGTGTTATATTACATCCAGTTCCCTAGCATTTACTTTAAGTATTCAAGTGACATTTCCCAGCCATATGTATAACGATAAATGTTGTAATGGTACAGAGAAAAGGGTTTGTTTCTCAAGCCCAATGATTTAGGTTCAAGATAGTTAATTGATTGTTTAATAGGTTTTATTCGTATTATTTTATTCATTCTTTATATAGATTCCTTTATATTTCGTGAATGTGAGAACGTTGTAGGCTCAACAGACTGTCGATTTGCAGACTATTTTCTATTTTTTGAAGTATCTTGTTGACAGGCCTACACTGTCCTCTCATACCTATTCAAACTGTACATTTTTTAAAACATTGTAAAACCCATTTATTTTTAATAGAGTAACCGTGGAGTTTCTTGCCGTCTCTTCTCCATAGGAAACGACCAATTGGAACCGTGCACCTAGCTTCTGACGTTTCATAAGTGCCCATGTGAAATAAAATGTTTTGATTTGATTTCATTCAGGCGTAACTTGGCTTCCGCAGACTTTGCTTCCGCAGAGTGTTCGAGTTCACGACAAGTCAATCGTCATCCTGAGCATGGCTCGTTGAAAGGTGAAACACGTGTCGATTTCTTACAGGGTTTTTTATGACTCTTTAGGAATAGTTAAGCAGAATAGGTTACTAAATATATCTACGTTTGTTGTATTTTATTTAGGTTCAAAAACTGTCCCTTATTACACGCTTTGTGAACGCTAGCTTATAACATTTCAGGTTGGGGTGTACCTATTAGTACACCCACATTTCGCAGGTTATATTTAAGTCCCATGTAACAGGGGGCGAGCCTTATCATCAACTAGGCACAAATCCAGACTGCGCTGTTACTGAGAAATTCCAGATAGAAAACCCCAATAATACTTTATCCAGCTTGAGAATCAAGCCCAAGATCTCATGCTCAGCAGTACGGCTACTAGACCAAGGAGGTAGTCATTCAGAATTTATTCATAACTTTGCAGCAACTTTCCACGCCGAAATGTAATAATAATAGTACCTAAGTCGCAAGATAAAGATACAAAGCCTTTATTTTGACGACGGTTATCCATTTAAGTTCCCTTTTGGGGAAATAGACTTACTGAACTATGTAAGTAATGTTTTGAATTTGTTTTGTACTTTAAGCTAAAGTTTTGAAGCAATACACAAGAGTTTAGTTCGGCGTAGAATTAAAGTGATATTGAATAATCTTTCTATCTCAACTTATGGATTGGAACTTCGCATTCATAAACGCCAAAAGGTACAAATAGTCTCTAAATAAAAAATAAAATAAATAAGTTTATTACTTACTTATCATTTTGGCTTACATTGCATGTCGAAGAGATTCCAGTTAGGCATAGAAAATGCTTGTAGTTGAAGGCTCTCTCTTCCCTTACATTATAAACATACAAATAGGTAAATATCAAAAACAGAGAAAACAAAAGAAAAGAAAATACGATCAATTGTATCAATGTGTGTGTATGAGCGGGTGAGGGGGTGTGTTTATGCGCGTGTGGCTGTGTGTGTGAGAGAGAAAGACAGATTTTGAGCAAAACCAAAACGCGCATTATTTACTTATTTCCATTTTTTTTCTGTAATGATGACAGCGTTCATAAATTTATCCTTGAGCAGTGGTCCAGTGGTAACGGCCCCGAGTTAGGCTAGGTCGTAGGTTTTATCCCAGACCTTACTTTGTGCAATTTATTTCATCACCACTGCTCTCAAACTGGACATGGTTTCTAAGACATGTCGGTCGGGTGTCTCTAGCCAAACATTCGAAAACACGTGCCATCCGGCAGTGGGATCATAATAGGCTCATGTTCTTCCAGAAGCATCGATACTTATGAACTCACGCACCTGCTACAGCTGAAAAAACAAAAGCCTCGAATATAAACTCACGTCAAATCCCTGCACAGATCTGTAGGTGGTGGGGCGCAGAAGTTTCATAAGGGTGGCGCCATCTGTCGGTAGTAGCCCGGAGCGCATCGCCGCGGTCGCCGCTCGCGCCCACAGGATCACTGCGTCGTACAAGTGTGCTGCTTCTATAGGAACCTGCCGGGAAGAAGAAAAATGATAATATTATGTTTCCTTGCTTACCAAATCTAGCTAAGGGCGGATTCGACCAAACAGGAATAAATTTTATCTGCGGAATAAGCCTTCTCTTTTTAGTAGCCTAATTAAATCTTTTCCCAATGTACCTATGTTATTTTTGTATGCATATTGTTTTAAAGTCTTGCCTTGCCTTGGAAGCCTGGTGTTCCTAGCATACTGTACTGTCTGTGCCAAATATACAATTATCTTAAATAAAATAAATAAAAATAAAATAAAAGTTTATTGGTTCATAGGCAAATTTTACAGTATGTGGGTATGAACACTGGATCCCGCACTAAGATACCCTGTGTCGCAGGATCCAGTCTCTTTCAACAGATAAAATGACATTGTAAAAGGAAGGTTAACAAACGCAACGGTTTCACTACAATTCAACTTAGGACATAAAGGTGACCAAATGAATATGTGTATGTGATAAGTGTAAGTATGTAAGTGATGAGTGTGAATGTAATGTGTATGAGTGTATGTATGTATGCATGTGATAAGTGTTAGTGTGTATGAGTTAATATTTGGAAGCTAAAAGATATTCCGTTTCAGCGTAATTAAGCCCAAGCAGCCAATCCTGAACCTGTTTTTTGCACCCAAATCTCTCTCTGTATTCCGTTTATCATTGATATTAAGTTGTTTGGTATGTTAATGCTAGATTGAATATAAATTATGGTGCTTTACCTGTTGAAGCACGGTTATGGAACAAATAACATTGAGGAAAATAATCATTCGTAATTTTCTGACCATTCTTATAATACAGATAGGTAATGAATAATTAATAAACCAGGAAAGCTATATTTAAATCATGAAAGAGAATCCCGAATAAGCATTGAATCTCGCAATCGTACATAAATAATGAATCAATTAACAGGACTAGGTAGATGTCGTCAAACAACTAGAATAGAAATTCCTTGAAGTTAAAAGGAGATAAAATGAATTCGCTTTTGAAAGAGAGTAAAATTAGAACCATTTGAGCGTTGTTTGCAGTTTATATTTTCTTTAAGGGCTAATAGCGCACTAGCGGCCAGCGAATTAGATACATTAGTATGAAATCGCCATGGAGCACGCGCACGAATCGACAACGAAATCGACTTGGCCGCTATTGCGCTAAGCTTTGTATTTTTTTCTGAACTAGGTTTAGTGGTATTCGATGACCGACTTCCTTTACTAAGAGCTCAGCTATCATCATGATCATTATCGTCATTCTTCTGACATTATCTGAATTTATTTATGGTTATCGCAGCATGTGTTCTTTAGCTCGACCCTGATAAGGACCAGGCTCGGTCGACGGCTCGTTGTGTTCCACGCGCGCCTCCAAGAGATGTCAGCATCACTGACGGGGCCCGCTAGGGCAGATGCCTGCCGGGGTTGCGGGAAAGTCCGGAAGGGTTAACGTGGCCCCTGCCCTGGCAACACACAGGCAACTGAAGGAACACGGGTGGGTTTTAGTCAGTAAGAGTCTGACACGCCCTACCGCTCAGAGTGGGAGAAGCTATTTGATAATTTACCACCACCAAAAAATTAAATTTTACAATTAAACTCTATCAGCCATTATCTCTATAAGTGCCGCTTTGGTCTCGAAGTCGCAGGCGCGACTGATAAGCGTAGGGTCCTGGGTTCGATTCCCAGATCTGGCAAACAGTTATTTTAGGTTTTTTCATTAGGAATTTCTCTGTAGCAGCTCGGAATTTGGAAGTTGGCGGTGTGATACCCCCGTGCAATTGGTTCGCCTGATCATGTGTCGGATTGCCACCCATCGGATTTTGAGAGAAAAATAACAGAGAGTACACCTGTGTTTGCTGACACTTGTGCACTATAATATCTCTTGTGGATAATCTAAAATTAGGTCGCGAGGATATTCTGGATATGTTTTTTTTCTCATAGAAACCACAATCATAATCTTTTACATAATTTTTCCGCTACATTTTTAGTATTTTTCTTTCATAAAAGCCGCTAATCTAAAGTTGAAGTTGACCTATAAAATCCTAACTTCTAAATATAGGATATAGTTATCCAACACAGGGCTACTTTGTATGTTAAGCGGCTAACACACAGATACTGTCTCAGAGCTTGTTACGGACTGACCTCGGCAATACGGCTGGTATAACCAACTGTCGTACTTATCGTGTTGTTATTTTATATCGTTTTTCTGTTTCAGGACATGTATCGGGGAAATTACAGTCGAGTATATCTACTTTTATTTGAAATGGATTTTTTGTATTCTTTTGTTTTCGTGTTCGTGATTGGGTTTTCTTTTATTTACCACGTAATAATTTAAATAACAATCACTACCGAGAAGGTTTCACGTGTCCTCAAATGAATTCAAAGAATACACACCTAAATCGAAAACCTAAAAAAAACGCGATTGTTTATACCTTTTTAGTAAGCGTTTTTGTCCTAATCGGGTTTTCGTTTTCAATTTTTTTTCTTGTTTAAAGGAAATTCTCAGTAGCAGCTAGTTTGTAGCATTGATTGCCTTAAAAATAGCAATAAACTCGACCCCTATTATTTGAAACCTTCAATAACTGTCGCCAACCCCTTTCAGTGAAAAAGGCGTAATTCTTGTATTGTATGTATGTTTTAAACTATAAAATCAGTGTTGAACCGGTAATCACTGCAGCGGCAATCTGAAACTCGAGATTGGAATCTATTTATGTACGCCGGCATTTGAATGACGTCACGCGGTCCGACCTACCTCACGGTTTAACCCCGCGTCCTGGGCCACGAGCTATAGAGATATAGAGGCCAGGCTCAAGTGACACGCGTCTTGCCACAGCGACTGCGGTTATAATTATATAGCCTCAAAGCATTAACGAATGTATCGGTCTCTATGAAGTGGTGGCAACTGTGGTCCCTTCACAACCTTCAACCCGTCGGCCTTTAAAGCAAGTGAACAGGCACCTTCTGACTTCTTCATAATAGACCTCATCCATCGCTATCCATCAGACCAGATCGAGGTCAAGAGTTAGGCCCATAACATAATAAAAAATAAAAAAAACCTCAAGGCTAATTTTTCTTCGGTGGAAATTCCGCCACAGACTGTCCATGACGCACCGCTATATTTAAAAGTTACCTTCTCTTCTGTGCGTGTCCCAAATAAAATATTTTTCTTTCTTTCTTCATTGCAACATTGCTGAAAACGTTCTCAGAGTCTTCGGTAAACTTTCCTACATCCATCATTGCCATACAGCATAATCTTGGTTTCATCCGTAAAACGAACCTGGCTCCAACATTGAGTCCAATGAAAATGTTTTACCAGACAACACCCTGTTTTACCAGGATCCTATACTATGGTGGAACTCTGCACCCTGTTCCTCAAACCTGTATAAGGCTTCTACCATCTGGCTACTACCTATACGCAAAAGGGCTGATTTTTCTGACGTCAGATATCTTTTATCCGAAGAATAAAATTGACATTTAACTATTTTTGTTTGGAAAAAGTGTCAAAAATTCAACAATTTTAACCGAGTATTGTTTTTGAATTTCGGCGTTGGAAAATCAGCCCTGGCCCCAAAACATTGTGTAACGGACATGGGTTGTCACTCTTGACATTCCGGTCACGTGCGTTTTAAAACTTGAAGAATGTGACGCAGTGGACTTGACCTGCGACAAGTCAATTTGAGTTGAGTCCTAGTCACGTCACGTCCGCTTTGATTTCGTGTTTGTTTGAAGCTTTATGTGGGATAGATATGCATGTACGCTAATTTGCATGCACGTTTTCTTGGTAAAAACGTGAAAGGGAGGGGAAAACACTGAACCTCCAAATTTAACATACATCACACGCTGATGATAGTATCTACACTCACCCTCCACCAATAGTCCCATGTGTGTAATAGGGGCGACCCTATTCTATTCAACCGAAAGAAATCCGTGCGGAAGAACCCGATAACACTTTAACCAAACTAAGAATCGAACCAAGGACCCATGCTCTGACCACTAGGCCAGATTGGCAGTAACTTACAATCATACAATCATAGTAATCTTCATTTACGTGTACAGTGCAGAAAAAAAGAATGAAAAAAAAAATGAATTGGTAAAAAAAGTTTAAAGTTTTGACAACAGATGACTGACTTATAAATAGTCTTATTAAACATCCAAATTCCAAGAATACGTTTTTTTTATTGGGTTATTAAATCATAAAATAACTTCTCCCGCTCTTCGCGGAGCGGGAGGGCGTGTCAGACTCTTACTGAAGAAATCCCACCCGTGTTCCTTCAGTTGCCTGTGTTGCCAGGGGCCACGGTATCCCTTTCGGACTTTCCCGCAACCCCGGCTAAAAATTCTAAGAATACTGTTGTTTTGATCCTGTTATAAGGAGCTAAGGAAACCTAGAATATGCTGTAGTACCAGAAATAATTAACTCTTATAAAAAAGTAGTCTGTAAAGAAGAAATAGGTAGGTATCTGATAGGTCCTACTATAGGTTCAATCCCCAGGTCCAAAGTGTTATTAGGTTTTTCATCAGGAATTTCTCAGTAAAAGCCCGGAGTCTGGATTTATGCCCGATTGATGGCGATAGTGTCGCCCCCTACACTTAAACATATCTGTCGAAGTGTGGGAGTACTAGAGTTACACCCCTGCCCAACCCTTTGGCGAATACAGGCTTGATATTATGAAATAGCTATGAACCTAAGTAAAATCCGGGTTACAAATTTACCTGCCTATCTCTTTTTTTATTTTTAAACGTAGCCACACTAGTAATTTCTCCTGTATTGTGGGTGCGCTTACAAACATTTAAACTCACATACACAAACAGCCAGACCCGGAACAACTACTTGTAGGTCATACAAATATTTGTTCCGTGCGGGAATCGAACCTGCGACACGCAGCGCAGCAGTCAATCGCTTAACCACTGCGCCAACCGTGACTTCATACCTCTGGTCTGAGACCCTATCTTTAATATTCACTAATTAGGAATTTAAACACCCGTTGAATACTAGGTTTAGAGCGAACAAATAATTGAATCTCAATTAACATAGTACGTCAAAGTTCTCTTTAGATAGATCAATTACTGGGAAACTTGCAGCGGTTGCTAACTCGTGTAATACGATTAAATGTAACGTCGAGAGTACCTACAATGTCTACCTTTTGTTTTAATTACAAAGTTTTGACTGGTAAAGGAAATTAATTGTTATCTTGTACTAATTAGTCGCGGAGTTAATGAAACATACAAACTTCTAAACAACTTTTGTAGCTTAATTGTAACACAACTTAGCTTAGGTACCTTTTATTAAAAAAAAACCCGTATACGCGATTTTTTATTTTATTTTTTATTAACGTTTTTTAAATTAGTTTTTGTATTTTCAGCTTTTTATTTTTTATCATTTCTCATTCCATTACATTTAAACATATAATTTGTATTTACTTTTGTAATCACCTATTAAAACCCTTCATTCTGATGTTTTGTTTTTTTTAAACATACATTTTGGCGCCAAATACCCGATTTTGATTTTTTAAATTTTAATAAATACCCATTGACACTCGCATAATAAAGACGACTCTAACGACGTCATTCATCAACATCGGTTCAGCCGTTTAGTAGTTACGAGGGAACATAGAGACACACATACATACATACAGGTCAAACACATAAACCTCTTTTTTTGGATTCGCCGCAGTCGGGTAAAAAGGTCACCCGTTGTAAGTAATTGCATTTCCATTCAATAAAAAATATTTTATTTCACATATACCTACACTTATGTAACTTCAGAAGCTAGGTGCACGGTTCTAATTAGTCGGTTTCTATGGAGAACAGCCGGCAAAATACTCCACGGTTACTCTTTTAAAAATAATTGGCTTTTTCAATGTTTACATATAGGTATGAGAGGATAGTATAGGCCTGTCTGCAAGTACCAGGTACTTTTTCTATATTATTTTATAAAAATGTAGAAAATATTCAACGTATCGAAGCAAATTCCGATTCTACGAGGCCTGCAACATGCTCACATTCACAATAAGCTATATAACAAAAGAAAAATAGATGGTCTCTCAATGGTGAGTTTTTGTATGGCAAATCTGTCAAAAAGTCACCATTGAGAGACCATTGTAACGTTTATAAATTAGTAGACTTAGGCCCCTGGTTGGAATGAGGTTCTTTTACACACTGGGAAAAAGTGTAACATTTTGACCTTCACACCACTTTTGTTACGTAAAAAATGTTACACTTTTTTCGGTGTAGCTCTCATTCGCCAAGTGTGCAGAGTACAAAGTACGATAAGAAACTAATCGAAAAACTAATTCGGACCAAATGACATGATTGACATTAATTTCTAAATAATAACATTCGATTGATTATTTATAGAACCATGGAATTAGTATGTACTTTAAAGTACAACTATAGAACATACTAATCCCATGTTTGACACTTTGACATTTGGTCACCTTTTCTGTCAAAAAAATAAAACAAGCACCCAGCCTAAAATAAACTACCAAAACTCCAAAATAAAATGTCATACAAATTATGATAATAAGAATCCATTCAATGCTTGCCCTCTATTCTGTCCTGCCACTTTTATATATTCAAAATGGAAGTTAAAACTTCCATTTGAATTTGTTTTCAAAAAAAGTAGGTTACGCCGAGTTTTTTCTTGAAAGATCTTTGACTTGCAAATCTCAAATGATTACAGGGGATAACAAAAACAAATGCAATTTAATTTAGTATTATGTAATACAGGCTGCTTTGTAGAAAAATGTACATTTTTTTATTTTTTTTTGAGGGATTGTGGATGTCATTTGCTAGCACAAAATTGTTTTATTTTTAATTCGTATTATGATAGTAGCTGACCCAACAGACGTCCTGTCCAAACAATAAATCATACAACTTTTCCAATTTCCAGTCCTTCTACCAAGCGTCCTTCTTTGATGGAGTCATTGAGTCATTTCCCCTTGCTGTAACCCGAGACGTAAACATAATTTGAATTGTAATCTACATACTTGTGAATTCGGAAAAACACGGGAGACATGAGTGACATTGGATCTGTGTTTGTTTACTTCATCACGAGGCTTTCGAATGAAACTAATTAAAAAATCAATCTGCCTAGTCTTTTCCCAACTATGTTGGGGTGTGCTTCCAGTCTAACCGGATGCAGCTGAATACCAGTATTTTACATGGAGCGACTGCCTATCTGACCTCCACAACCCAGTACTGGGTCATACGATGATACCCCTTGGTAAGACTGGTGGTTAGACTTTCGGGCTTCCGACGACCCGTAACGACTTTCAAAGAACCACGAATGACAGCCGGGACCAACAGCTTAACATGCTTTCCGAGGCACGATATATGAAGATGGTCACCCATCCACGGACCAACCCCGGCAACCGTAGCTTAACCTGATGGATCGGCCCGTGCGGCTGTTATTACCAACGAGCTCCTTAATGAAACTAATTAGAGAAATGGAAATTAAAATCTTGGTTATATTTTATTTTGTATTGCTTAACTAGCCCAGTCAAAGGCGGAAGTCGGTTGGTTTTTTTTGTAAAAAGTTTTTATTTTGCACTTTTTAGTTGTGGTACCTACTAGTTCGAATATCACGACCTGCTATGTAAATAACAGTGACAGGAAAATGTTAAAAGATCGTCCATATAGGCTAAGTGGGAAAAATACGTATTAATGAAGCTAACTCAAAAAGTACTCAAGTTAAGTTAATAAAATTATTATGCGACCACCTTGAGAGCATACCCTTTCAAAAAAAAAAAAATTTTCAAAATCCGTCCACAATTGACGAAAATATCGACGGACATACACAAAAAAAAACATACGCTACGAACATATAACCTCCTCCTTTTTGGAAGTCGGTTAAAAAGGCAAACATCGCAAACGCTATAAGTTGTTAGGTCCCCTGAGAGTAGTCTATACCGAAGTTTGCAACCCTGAAAAACTTGTGCTTCTCGCTAAATTTTGGCACAAATTGGGAAAAATCTGAATACTTACCAGTATTTTATATGAACCGCCTGCTTATCTGACATCCACAACCTAGTTACTTGATGACACCCCTCTTTGGTTAGACTAGTTGTCAGTCTTTCGGGGTTCTGACTACCCGTAACGACTGTCAAAAATCTACGAAAGACAACCTGGATCAAGCAATCAAGATGCAGTTTTGATATTCAAAAAAGCATCTTGACTATTGTTAAATCAAACTTAGCAAGTTTTTGTTCAATTATTCAGTTCTAAATAGCAGTCTTCGTCTCAAAATACTAGAAAACATGAAATTCCAATCAACACATTTAAAGCATCTAGGTGGTAATGAACTATTTGCAATCTAAGGATTAAATACATAAAGGGGTGACAGGGGGGGGCTTTACAGGATTAAATTTCTTAACGCAAGAATTGAACAAGCAACCCTTGATGGCCTGGTAACCTACTTAAACTGTTCCAAGATAAACTCCTATCAAAGCCCCAAGTACTAGTAAATTGATCCTTATTGACAGTGCATATCCGATTTATTTATTTAAACGCTGAGCAAAGTTGGACCTTATACCTCAGGCGTTAGGATTCTATATACTTCACAGTCTTCGGTTTGTTTATTGTGTTGTTGTCTCTGAGAATAGTGCGTACTTTAAAATATGTTGGTGACTGTTATTGGCAACATAATCAGCCCACCATGTTTCATCTGCTGGCACACAGTCGTCCTCCCTGTAAGAGGGATTGGGCTGTAATCCACTACATAATGTGTACGCCTGGGTTCTAAAGCAAAGGCGTGTATACAAGGCACAGAGATTTAAAAAAAAACACTGAATTTATTTGGCAGTTCAGAGTCGAAATATAAAGTGTCTATTTCAGATTATCAGCTAAATAACTATGATCTTTGAAAAAAGGTGTCTATATTATATAAAACAGTGTTATGTCCGATTATAACAACTTACAATAAATTCTACTTTGCTTCCAGCAGAGGTCTAATATCAATTACTTTATAAGTGTCCATTGAAAAACAATGTAAAAACGGGCTTTTATAAATACGACCTGACTTTTGGAGACATTAATTTAATCATCTAAGAATAGAATTTTAATGCGTTTCCAAAAATAAACAACATTAACTGTTGGTCCCAGTTTTACCCTCTTCTTAGGAATATTTTTTAATTCAAATCAATCTGCCTAGCCTTTTCCCAACTATGTTGGGGTCGGCTTCCAGTCTAACCGTATGTAGCTGAATACCAGTATTTTACATGGAGCGACTGCCTATCCTCCACAACCCAGTAACTGGGTAATACGATACCCCTTGGTAAGAGTGGTTGTCAGACTTTCGGGCTTCTGACGACTCGTAACGACTGTCAAAGATCCACGAATGATAGGCGGGTTAACGGCTTAACGTGCTTTCCGAGGCATGTAGGAGTCTCGGTGAAGATGGTCACCCATCCACGGACCAACTCCTGCAAGCGTAGCTTAACCTGATGCACCGACCCGTGCGGCTGTTATTACTTAGCCACGAGCTCCTCAAGGAATATTTCTTAATTCACCCGGATAAAAAGTATGTTATGTATTAAACCAGGACATGGTCTAGCTGTGTGACAATTGTCATCCAAATGCGTTCAGTCGTTTATGTGTGATTAAGGAGCAAACATACAAACATTTTCACAAACTTTTCATTCAACAGCATCGGATATAAAACTCTTTTTATCCACATAGAGAAACACATCCAACAATAGGACTAAGACATCTTTCAACCATAATACTGCAAAGTTTCCTCAATAATGGACAAGACATAGTTTCCTTTGCCGACATAAGATCAGTTAATACCTCAAGGCTTTCAAGGATACCGCCCTGGTCAGTTCAAAGGCCTAAGAAATAGGTCAGACTAAGGAGAGATATGTGTTGTGTTACTAGTCGCCATATTGTCGGCGTGTTACAAATTGTGACCCTATTGTGGCTCGGAACATGAGGGAAACATCTGTTAGAATATTCAGTATGATATTATTCGAGGAACTAAAATCCTGCCATGTTATGCTTTCAATGTGAAACGGTATTCGTTGGCTGTGTTGTTAGAAAGCCAGTTTAGTAATCTGACTTCTGAAAAAAAAGCTAATCAGATCTTTGTTTATTACGTTATAAAAATTACACGTTGCTTGAGATCGTCGTCGGAAAATTATAGCACATACCTACGATCGCTGTGATTATTTTAATCGAGTGTTCGCCAAAATCAGAACAGAAGACGGCTTCATTGCCTTGGTAGCACCATTTTGAACTGATCGCAATGTTGTACGTCTTTTTAATATATGTTTGACCTTTGTGTAACTTTTGCATTCTTCACAGGTATTTTTCTAGGATTTCTAAATATTTTTTTAATCTTCGCTAAATTGAAATGAAATGTAAATAAATATAATATAAATAAAACAAAAAAATAAAAATAAATGAATAACAGGCATCTTTATTGTTGGACGTCAATTTGACGTAGGATTGGGCTTTATAGCTAAAAAGCATAATTATGATTGGGCTTCTAAACTGTCCGATTACCATTTATTTTTTAACTAGTTTGACGGTACGGTTAGCACAATGGTGGTGCGACTAACTTCTGTGTTACGGCACGCGGTTCCATACCCGCATGAAACACATATTTTATGGCCATAAGTTTTTTCCTGTAGTTTTATTCATATTCCCTCTTGACGGGAAAAGGTTTTTTTTAAAATAAATAACTATTTGAAGAGGACTTACCGATGTATCTTCGAAGATCTTGTGATAGTTTGGCACGCAGAACGGAGGTGCAGCGGACATCTCTCGAATCATTTGACACAGCATCCTGTAGGAAAGATAATATTATATTTTTAGTTACCAACATTAATAGACTTAACTATAACTACCGCTTCTTAACGAACTGTTACAAAAATGGACTGTTTCAATAAATTGCGAGAGTACCTGTGTCCGGAGCTCCATTGCTGCGCACGGGCAGGCTACGCACGTGTTTCTAGCTTCGCTTTGCAATAAAATGTATGTGATAACGTCCACTGCAACCCTCCAACACGCTATGCAGGAATACGAGATAAATGTCGTCACGCGTGGCTTCCTCGGATATGGCGCCCACGCAGCTCAACGCTGTCAACGCTATCCACGCGGTACACGGAAGTGTAGGAAGTGTAGCTTCAGGAGGTGGGACGGACGGAGAAGCGACGTTTGAAAAACTGTGCTGCGCTACAGTTGTACGTAGTCGTGAGTAATATTCGTGTACTTATAGTGTGTCCTGCAGTGGAAACGTAGACCCGTAACGTTGAAAAACAAACGAACCCACGCAGCTAAAATGCGCCGCGTGCCCGTGCACAGCATGCGCCGCAGTGGGGCAGCGCGGCATGTGCACGGAGAGGTTTGCCACATTAGGTGCGTGGTTCACTTCTTTACCAGCTACGCATTCATGCATAGCGTGACCGTGTGTCGCGGTCTATGGTCGCAGTGGATGATCCCGCCTACATTTTAACACAAAGCGAAAACTACACGTGCGTAACTCGTGGTGCAAAGTTGTACGTCTCAGTTACTCTCGGACATTAGTTTATGACATTCTCATGATTAGTAAAATTATTAGCCAGTCAGCAAGATTAGTAGCGTGGTTTAAACACTGTCACTCATGAAGGCTCATTCTTAATATCAGGTTTCTGATTCGAGAATTTTAAGTTCAGAACTTGTCAAAATCTACTATAGCATTACTTAACGTGATTCCTTCAATGTAGCCCGCGAAATTCAAAATTTCTTAAGATATCTGCAAAGCAATTTTGAATATCGAGGGCTTTCACCTTAGTAATGCTTAGAGCTTGACAAGTTCAGAAACCGGGTGTAACACTCATTAATTTTATGATTAGGAGCTCAAACGGGTTATTCAATTGTCTACGTGGCTCACCGTTATCATATCCCTTATCCTATGTATTTGTATTTAGACATTATATAAATGTCTTAGTGACTAAGCAATTAAATGTCCTCGTCATCATCATTAGCTTCAGGCAGTGTAGACCCTTAGCATAATCAGCCTATAATGTTCCCAGTGCTGGGACATAGACCCAAGACGGTGAGAGCGAGTGGGCCGTAATCCACCACATGTATTGCATGTATTTCATGGTTCGCTAAGACCGCTACAGAGATTCCCCGCAGACGACCGGGTTTACGACTTGACTATCATTATGGCTCATTTTCATTAGTCGATAATTCGGTCGATATACAGCATGCGGGGACTCCCCGCAGGCGGGGTAGTGACTAATGCCGCAATTTCATTGGTCGATCGAGTCATTCCTGAAATCTCTCGCACCCCGCATGCGGGCCCTATTGACTAATTAAATTGCGCCATTAGTCATTACCCCGCCTGCGGAGTCTCCCCGCATGCTGTCCCTCTCGTCTCTATCTCGAATCTGTCGAACAAAAATGTTCCTAGGAAAACCAATGAATCTGAAGTCGTGCTAAAGAAATTCCAGGATATAATCCCTTGCATTGTTCGTCAAACACAGAAGGCTTCATTCACAAAGGAACTGGGTCATACAGTTCATTCACCATTAGTTATAAAAAAACTTGTTGTTATTCGACCTCCAATAGGTAACCTGCTTCAAAAAGGAGGAGTATTTATTCGAAGAAAGA
Organism: Eupsilia transversa; assembly: GCA_914767815.1. NCBI lineage: Eukaryota > Metazoa > Arthropoda > Insecta > Lepidoptera > Noctuidae > Eupsilia > Eupsilia transversa. The sequence goes on from OU611880.1 coordinate 2,308,102, forward strand.
AAGAAGAAAGAAAAATTGTCGAATAACATAGGTAGGAAGGTACTCCGATTTCTCCGTGTGAACTGGCCATTTTTTTCATTTTTCATTTGGTAGAAGATGAGCAATGGTCCCATATCAGATGAGCAGTTTTTGAGTTGACTTTAATAAATAACAGGGTTGTAACGGATGTCGTATAACGGATGTGGATGCGGATGAGGATATCGAGATAATCGGGTTTGAGGATGCGGATGAGAGCATACAGATATTAGAAAATTCCTTACTGAGGATGTGGATGAGTGTGCGAAAGTGGATGTCGTACAAAAAATTGCCGATCGTCTGACATAGGAAAGGGACACTATGAGTTCAGCCAATAAGAACGCGTAACTCACACATCAGCCCGCCTATTTAGCTCGGCGAGAGTTTTTCAAAATTCACCATTTTCACGAATAAGGTGTAAAGTTCACTCATCCTCTATAGAAAAGGGAGAATTCTCCGACTAGACGGGTGTTGTGTCTGACGGACAATTGGCCAAGGATTGATGTCGGATAGTGTAATATATTTATGTTAATCACGCGGTAATCTTAAATAGCGCGATGCAGGATTTGTGACGTCAGGTCTTTGATGCGTAGTTCGCATGTGGCGATGTAGATGCCGCCACCCATAGAAATGATGAGGATGCCGATGAGTATGCGGAGCTTTTAAAATCAAAAGTTGAGGAAGCGGATGGTTTGCAGATAACAAAATTTATGCGGATGCAAATACGGATATCCGTTACATTCCTGGAAAATACAGGCTGGTTATTATTATTAATCCCTTTCGGCCACGTTGATGATGTTTTAATATTCACATTACAAGTAGTGGGTACAAGAATTTGTGTGTGCTACCACCACGTGTCACCAACCCACTTCAAAAATAAACCCTGCAAAGTTATAAAAATAAAACTCGGTCAAAAAGTTAATTCTCTTTGAGTTATAAATAAACTTCTTTTCATAGAAATAGTAGTATGGCCTCGGATATTGACACTTTATCAGCTTCCTGTGGCAGCCTTGAAGAGTTAATTATTAAATGGTCACAAAACCAGTGTAAGCTGGCCGCCCGTTCTTTTGAAACTCCTTACTACGCTATGCCAGCTACCAAAGACGTGCGGTCTGCGGTAGGTGCGCTTACAAAGAGTGAAAAGAAAGTAAGAATATACATTTATTTAACACAGACTAACAGGCACACAAAATAATATACAGCAGATTTTTTTTTCTTTTTGTATTTGTAACTAGCTGCTGCCCGCGGCTTCGCCCGCGTGAGTGTCGGAAATTACCCCATACATCCCCATGGGTTTTAAGTATAAATATTGAGTTTCGAGTTAATCGGACAGCGCGTTAAAATTCTTCTATACAAACATTGACACCCCCCAACCTTTTAGGGGGTAATTTAGAAAAAACAAAAAACTACAAACTTTATAATTTATTTAGAAAACTATTCGTGCGAAGTTTCATGTTTATTACCTCAAGGAATAAGATTTTTCATACAAACTTTCATCCCTTATTTTACCCCTTTAGGGGTTGAATTTCGAAAAATCCTGATACACGTTATTCTTAATTTTTGGGTTTAAGTATAAATATTGAGTTTCGAGTTAATCGGACAGCGCGTTAAAATTCTTCCATACAAACTTTGACACCCCCCAACCGTAGGATAGGGTACTTTTCCGGGATAAAAAGTACCCAGTGTGGTGCCCAGGATATTAAAGAATAATTATACCAAGTTTCATCGTAATCGAACCGGTAGTTTTTGCGTGATGCCTGAACAAACAGACAGACAGACAGACAAAAAATTTTTTAATCAAATTTTTGGGTTCGGTGTCGGTCTAGTAACACCCCCTGCCATTTATTTTTTTGATATCTTCAATGTACAGAATTTTCACTTCTACAGATTTATTATAAGTATAGATGTGTTTTAACTGTCATGTATGAAAGCTTTTCCTAGCAATGTAAGGTTTAGTCATTAATGGTATTCTGTGAACGGCGCTGAGAGCGACGTTATTATTTAAGTTATTTATGTTATCATGTTGTAATATCTCATAAGCTGTTTGTTGTTCCCATTTGATAAAATAAATAAAAATCATATAAAAAGTGTAAAGTACGATGTAAGAAGTGCTCGTTGTGATAATGCAAAAGTGAGTTTGTTTGTTTGTTACGCTTTTACACTAAAACGGCTGAATAGATTTGGATGAAAATGGTGTAGTCACATGGGTAGACAATGACATGGGTTAGGTTAGGACGAAGGCTAATTTTCATCTTGGATCGAAGACAAAGTCGAATCAGGGGAGAGGTCAACCGTCAGGAACGAATTTACGCGATACTCGCACGCACACACTCACTCGTAAGAAAGAGATAGAGAGAGAAAAAGTCACATAAAGATTGTGACGATTTCTACCAGTCAACTCGTACCGCAAGCTCAAAAGACCATTTCCCTCTTCCCTAATCCTATTTACAGAATAAACGATTTCATTTCATTTCAGCTGCATTGCGGAACTTTGTTCCAATAGAATATTGAAGGAAATAAGGGTGAATAAATTAATTCTCAAGATATTGAAAATAGACGTCACTTACCAATATCAATCGTTAACCTAAATTAACCAGGATACAGCATGACAGTTCCATTGAAATGTTATTAATATTTCATAATATTTAAGTGGCACCGTTCCAATATTTACGTCTTTAAGGGCGGACTCGACCAAACAGGAATCAATTTTATCCGCGGCATGAGCCTTCTCTTCCAAATGAATTTTGAATTTATAATAAGTATGTCGGAGACAGTCATTAGTACGGTCGCTAAACGAATCGCAAGCGCGCCACTAGCGACATCACGTGATCTACCCACACCACAAGCGCGCTTACAACAGAGTCGTGATGTTTAAGTCCACGGCGAGCAGGCCATTCAGTGTCTGATCGCATCGGAGTTAAGACGTCGCGAAACTGTACTCGATTCGTTGTGCTCAGTTATTGTGATTAAATTGTAATTCGTGATAATGTTACGATTGTGATTGTGATTTTAATAAACGTCCTGTATCGCACCGAGTGTGTTTTCATTGCACGAAACCCATATTCTGCCCACATGATGTCGATTCTAATGAAATAAAATCCTGATGTCGCTCCGACATCAGAAGTGGGATCAAATCGTGCTAATGAGATCACACGCGGGGACAGTGACAATAACAATCAGTGGCGGTTACTTTTTGAAATGCAAAACCTACAAATGCACGCGCTGATACTCACTAAAAGTTAAGCCAGTGAAAAACAGTTAGTGTTGCCGGTATTCGACTCGGATAAACCCGATTCCGGTGCGTGACAGCAGATTTATGCTTTGCTTAAAATTCACTGCAAAGTCAACTTGTTGTGGCGGTCAGCAAGACGCTAAAAGGTGAAGCATCAACATGGCTATTCCAAATAGCCTACGAAGGAATGATATGGAATGAATTAAAGGTACTTTTCACAACACGATTTATTTCGTCTGACACATTGGCGGGGTACCTTCATTAAAATGAACGGCAAAAAACCAAGTGAAGAAACATTACCCGCGTTCGCAAGTAATTTAATCACTTCGCTGAATAATCGTTGGAAAGATGTAAACAAAGAAGAAATCGCCGTAGCAACAGTACTCGCTCACATCATAGTTTGACCAGTAACTTCAACGTATGGCGTTTACTACAAACATTAGATCGAGGGACAAATTATAGCAAGGACTGAACGCGTTTTGACATTTGAACCGCAAAATAAACACCAACAGTGAATCATCGTCGAGTCAAGCGGCGCAGCAGCCGGCAGCGAAGCCCTTGGTCCGCTTCAAATGTGGCACAGGCGGGTCACATAGCAGTCCGGTGTACGAGCGGCGGTAGCGGCGGCTCCGTCGGCAGCGGCAGCTGCGTCGGCAGCGGTGGCTGCATCGGCAGCGGTGGCTGCATCGGCAGCAGCGGCTGCGTAGGCAGCGGTGGCTGCGGCTGCGTAGGCAGCGGCGGCTGCATCGGCAGCAGGTCGGTCGAAGCGACGGTGTACGGAACGAGCGGCGCATCGTACAACTACCCTCACGCACGTTAGAACACAAAGGTGAGCTGTATTGTTCTGTTTACGATTCTGGTGCTGAATGCTCGTTAGTAAATTAGAGTTGTGGAGCCTAATTAAGTGGCAAACGAGTTAATAACGTTGTTGCGTTGACTGGTATTGGTCAAACACGTGTATTCAGCACAGAACAAATATTATGTTGCTTAACGATTAGCGAACACCAACTTGAGTTTTTATGTTTTGTTTGTTTTGACTTTGTGTTGCTTCAAAACGAAGAACGCAACCAGACTAAATTAGACCCCAAATATAAGCCATTCAAAGTTGTAAAATTATTAGTGAGATCGCTACACATTGAGAGCCTTAAGTTCTAAGCGTACTTACAAGTACGAATACGATGGGCTAAGGAGAATGCCCGAGTGCCAAGTACAGTTTTAAGTAGAGTTTTTGATTTGATTTGAGAATTTGAAATTGAGAGATAGTGTGGAAACTTGGTTCGGATGGTCGACCGTACCAGTAGCCATTTCGTAGCCGTAGTCCGGTAGAAGTCGGTGTCTACTTTTTGTAGTCCGTGGATGCGCGGTGCGCGGGTGGCTCTGGCGGAGGTCGGGTCGTAGAGACCATAGAGTCATGTGGGACTCGGCGTTCTTGAGGAACGTAGTAAAACAAACAGAGGTTTGTTGGAGGGCCATGTGTTGCCCATAGGCCACGGATGAGTTTCCTGCTTTGTGTAATGATTAGATGAATGAAGAGGTACTTGGTTGCTCTAGCATTTTAATTGACCTAATCGTTTGATCTAGTTGTTAGTTTGTTTGATTTAGAACTTTAGACAAAGATAATTATTTGTAAAGAAATAAAGGAAAGTCATTGTAATGAAAACCAAAGTCGACATTGATGAAGTCCGCGAGATTGCGTCAGGGAATATTAGACAAAGGTAGCTATAACAAAGAAATAAAAATCGTTTGGTGATTTCTTGTTACTAGAAACGAAGAGAGAAATCAGACTAAGTTAGATCGGAAGTTCAGAGGTCCGTTTAAGGTAGTGATAGTTTTGGATGGTGATCGCTATACGTTTTAAATTCTAACCATAATTACAAATACGCACATGATAGGTGGCGAAAAATGCCAGAGAATCAAAGTATAACTGACGAAACTGAGGTTGAGCAAAATAGTAGTTTTATCAATGAGGAGAGTATTTAAGTTTGCATAGTGATTGGACCGTACCAGAGGTTGTCGTGTAGCCGTAGCTCAATAGAAATCTGCGTCTACTACTTTAGTAGTCCGTGAGTACGCGGTAAGCAGTCGACTCTAGCGGTCTGGTTTCAGTGAAAACCATAGAGTCCAGGAGAGACTCGGCGCTCCCGTGAGGGTTCGCATAAAGAAAAGATGAGTAACTGCAGGTTACTGGGCTATGCGTAGCCAGAGATCACATGCAGAGCTTAAGTTTGTTGATTTATTCGGTTTAATTGTCTTTTGCGAGATGCGCGATAAATGTGTAGTCAATTGTACTTTGAATTTCCTGATTATTGATAATTTGTTATTTGTAAAAATTGATGCGTTCACTAATTACGATAGGTTTTAAGAAAGATGCCAGTAGGTCATGTACCAGTCGAAGTAGATGGTGATCACAGTGGTGATGAGCAAGCCTAAGTTATGGGAACCACGGGAGTAGGGGTTCTCTATCGGCCGTATTGGGTCTGGAAGGACCATAGTTTTGATCCATGCGATGGATGTGTGAGAGCAATGCGATTGCTGGTCGGCTGGAGAGCCGTGGCGTTAGAGTGGTTTACTCGTGTGTGGGTTTCTAAGGCTCTAAGGCTCTTAGTGATAAAGATGATTGTTTATGTGGAAAACGATGGTACGTGGCTCTGGTTGATGATTTTTGCTATAATTAGTCAAAGTTTCAGTTGCCAGGGAATCAGAGTATTACTGACTAATTTGAGTTAGAATCGAGTGAACGTTTTTTTGATGAAACAGAGAGTAGAGATTAAGTTTGTGTGATAATACTTTGGAACCATAAAGTCCGGGAGTGACTTGGCGATCCGAGGGGGATGCGCAAATGAATGGTTGAGTAACTGGAGGTTACTAGAAAGTATGAATCACATGGAGCTTAGTTGATTATTTTGTTGGTGATCTTAAGATTTGAGAATTAAATAGTGAGTAGTGCTCTGAACTCTGAGATTTTGGTTTGTTTGAACTTAAGAAATAAGATTTGAGATTCCAACAGATTTCTTTCATAGTGTTTTTGGATTTAGCAAATGTGGTCAGGAGTGACCGAGCTATGTGATACTTTGCGACTATTTTTCTTTACAGGTTAACACACGAGGACGTGTGCTTCGCAGGATGGCCGTGTCGGAGACAGTCATTAGTACGGTCGCTAAACGAATCGCAAGCGCGCCACTAGCGACATCACGTGATCTACCCACACCACAAGCGCGCTTACAACAGAGTCGTGATGTTTAAGTCCACGGCGAGCAGGCCATTCAGTGTCTGATCGCATCGGAGTTAAGACGTCGCGAAACTGTACTCGATTCGTTGTGCTCAGTTATTGTGATTAAATTGTAATTCGTGATAATGTTACGATTGTGATTGTGATTTTAATAAACGTCCTGTATCGCACCGAGTGTGTTTTCATTGCACGAAACCCATATTCTGCCCACATGATGTCGATTCTAATGAAATAAAATCCTGATGTCGCTCCGACAAGTATAATTATTCCGAGGATAAAATGTATTCCTGTTTGGTCGAATCCGCCTTTAGTAAGGAATTTTATTTACACTAGAACAGCCGCTCGATTCTGTAAAAATCTCACCGTGAAAACTAGGGTGAAGTGAGCTTAAAGTGAGCTGTCATTCGATCCTAATACTAGAGATTGACACTATTGAAAGCTCACGTCACCTATGTTTTCACCGTGAGATTTTTACAGAATAGCACTACAGTACTTATTCTGTAAACGACAAAATTGTCAGTCAGTTGGCAAAATACAAGAAAATTTGTCTATTTTCTAAACGACTAAACTTTTAGCACAATGACAGTACATCCGAAACGCCACCATAATTATTACATCAAACGTGACCCTGCTACGCTTTTACTACGACGTAGCTGAAGTCCCACCTACACGTGCTACGACGTAGCAGGGAATCCCGTAGCCTTTTGAGTAGGGAAGCACGTAGGCTGTTATTTTCATACTTTACGACGCCATAAAAGGTGTGATATTTGTTGCCCCTTTTCTATTTTAACACAATGTAAATATCGGGTTGTTATTATTGTGCGCTCATTTATTTTTACCTTTCTGAAAAGTTCTTCGTTGTATTGAGATGAACGAGATAACGGTAATAATAAGCTTGTATGAAAGAAGAGGTAAAAATTCTATTATATTAAAAATATAAAATATTTTGTTCTCGATATCGAAAATACCTCATCTAGAGATTAACTTTTCTAAGAAAACATCAAACAACAACTATTTCCTATTTTCCGCCCACTTACTTACACAGGCACAAACAGCGTCTAGGTATGTATAAATCTTACTGCTATGCAAAAAGTGGCCTTGTGCCGTTATAAACCAATTGATAGCCAGGCCATAAACCCCCTTATGAAAATAGAACACTCTTGTTGCCACTTTCTGTTTGTATCATACTTTTACATTGTAATTTTGCCAATCAACTACTTGAAACAACTTTTGGCAAAGTTTTATAATTAAAAGTTTATATTTTACTACGTAGTTCCCAATTGGGACCACGCATCGGAAGGTGCAGAGTGGTCATGATACTCATTAGCTGGGGCCTAAGTCTATTAATTTATAAACATTACAATGGTGAGTTTTTGACAGATTTGCCATACAAAAACTGTCAAATACTCACCATTGAGAGACTATTGCTACGTTTATAAATTAGTAGACTTAGGCCCCAGGACCGACGACGGCCGATCCACACAATGGTGACACCCGGGCGTTTCCTCCTCACGCGCCCTCACGCGCCTAGCCGCCGTAGGAGACGCCCTGGGCGTCGGAACTCCTTGGAGGATTCCCGGCCACCGTAGGCGCGGGCTTGCGGGCGGTGAGCAATGGGTAGCTCGCCCCCGATAAGGACCAGGCCCGGGTCGACGGCGCGTCGTGTTCCACGCGCGCCTCAAAGAGATGTCAGCAAAACGGACGGGGTCCGCTAGGACCGTTGCCCGCCGGGGTTGCGGGTAGTCCTAAGGGGAAACCGTGGCCCCTGGCATGGCAAGGGAAGGAACACGGGTGGGTTTTAGTCAGTAAGAGTCTGACACGCCCTCCCGCTCCGCCCAGAGCGGGAGAAGTCATTGGATGATTTCCCATCCAAAAAAAAAAAAAAAAAAAGGACCGACGACGGCGCTAAAATATCTTTTGAAATATTCACTAAACTACTAGTACTTGTAGGCAATGTGACTTTGTAGAACGTCGTCTCAGTTACTTATAGCGTCTTCATAGTCACTGATACTGTTTCTAAGTATTACACTCTCTTTCACTTTTATTTTCTGATGAATATTGTCGCAGTTTCCAAGACTGTTAAATTATTTCTTTAGGACTTGAGTTTCATTGTCTCGGCACTTTCCTGGTTTAAATTTGTTTCGAAACTCTTATATTCCTTGTAAACAGACTAACGAGCATTTAATATCTTCTCCCATAGAAGCCGAAAATAGAAATACGCGGAAACCCACTCAAAAAAGAAACCAAGTTTTAAAAGGTTAACTTGCTTTGAACAAAACCTTCACACTTCAATGTTACCAGTCATTATTGGACTGAAGTTTTTTTTTTTTTTTTGTCATCGGTGTCGGTTTCTATGGTTTCTTAGTTTTCGAGTGTGCTAAAGTCGATAGTAAGGGCAAAATATATATAGACGATAGCGGTTGCGAAAATTTACCAATTGTCGCCGTGGATTTCGTTTTCATAGTTTTCGAGAGTGCTAAAGTCGATAGTGAATTCAAAATGTAAATCCAAGATGGCGGCTGCTAAAATTTCCATTTTTTTTGTCTTAGGTGTCGTTTTCGTGGTTTTTGAGGGTGCTAAAGTCGTTAGTGAAGTCAAAATGTAAACCAAAGACGGCGGGGAAAATTTAAAAAAAAATCGTCATGGGTGTCGTTTTCGAGGGTGCTAAAGTCGTTATGAGGTCAAAATGTAAATCAAAGATGGCGGCTGCGAAAATTTTGTTTTGTTTGAAATCATACGTGAGAAGGTATTTCGTTCCTGACAGGGGACCGTACACGTTTTTTTTGACCTTCAGTAATTTTTTTAGTTCTCAGTTTCAGCAGCAGGGTATATAAATATATTGTTATTTCGAAGACGCAATTTGTTTCAACCTTCATTTCAAATTCTATTATTTTGTAAGCATTGTAGATCAAGTAATCTGTTGGGATTTCGTGATATTTACTGAAGATAGGTAACGTGATACGCATTTGTTTACAATGACATTATTTAAATATGATTGTTTACAATGACATTATTTAGATAGCTGGAGTAGTTTTCTGAAGAAACCATATTATCAACAGCAACTGCTTCGTTGGTCTAGTGGTCGCAAGCGCTTCTGCTGAGCACGAGATCCTGGGTTCGATTCCCAGGCCGCACAAAGTGTTGTTTTCCGTCTGGAATTTCTCAGTTACAGCCCGGAGTCTGGATTAGTGCCAGGTTGATGGCAAAAGGCTCGCCCTTATTACATGAGACTTAAATATAAATTTCGAAATGTGAGTGTACACGTCAATACTCAATACTCAATTGTCTATTGCATTCCATATGTATACATAGGTGGTATAACATAATATAAGATCATATATGGACCCTGTCGGGCACAGCAAAATTAGGAGAGAGGAAGAGGGCTAAGCAGCAATTCAATCAATTCAATATTATTCCTTCTGCTTAATCCTTCGAGGAAAACAAGCGTGATGTTGTTATGTTATCTAAAGTCGTATTTATTTATAAGTTATGTTTATCTAAAGTTTCCAATAGCTATAATTGGGTAGTGTTGATCTTACTACCAACCTTGTTGACTAGGCTAATATTTTTCGATCAAAATGATTGTTCACTTCATTAAACTGCATACTTGGCCGAGTGGCTATTAGCGCGATTGGACGAGCTGTGGAGCCTGGCGTCTGTGTACGATACATAAGAATTTCCTTTTCGGAGTTGTGTCCTCACAGTGAGGTTGGAATTCTGTTCCACGTTTTTATGACCAAAAATATTCAATGGGTTTTACTAAAATATTATTCAATTTGGAGCCTCCAAAGGAAGACATTCCAATGGCAAAAAAATGGCGTTTTTCTCTTTAATGTATAATCTTTTTTATTTTTTCTAAGTTTTTAATAACAACGAAAGCAGCGTCATATTTCCTTGGAACAGCTGTTATGGGCTTATTCATCCAGGGTAAACTTGAGGGTACAAGCATTTCACCTCATTATCCTAAGTAGTTATAACTAAGAACTTTTTAATTAAATACTTACTCATAATGCGGGTTGGTCGGGAACGATGGCGTCAACTTAAGTACTGCTCGGAACGCCAAGACATCGTTGGTACTGTTCTGCCCGAGGTGATCTGATGGCAAAGCAATATGGTTTTTCAAAGGGTTGTATAGTTAAAAAGTATATTTCGTTTTTAGACTGGAAGTGTAGCTGTTAAACAACGTCTAGGTTGTGATGTTCAAGGTTATGATGCAATCATACTTATAATTCCATAAAATCACACCTGTAATCCCCGAAGAGTTCTGTAGAGGCGTATAGTAAAAAAAAAGTAATTATTATTGATTTTATAAATTACAAGTTCCTTATACTTCAACAAAGCACACTAGACCTCTGGGTTGTACCTTAGCATGACATGGCCTGAGATTTATAAAGGATTTTTTGAGAATTTTAAATGCGAAAGAGTATGTGTTGGTTAGTCCCTTTTTCTCGCAGAAACGGATATACGTGATATTTTGCGAAGAGATAGTTAATGGACCTGAGAGTTAGGCTTTTTATCCAAGAAAAAAAAATCTTTTGTACGGCTCTGAAGCACCCAAAATCTGGTGAATACATAAAATTAGTACAGCTACACAAATGTTGTTTCTTATCGTCGCGTCGTGTGACATTATCGCCACTCATTGGCGATTTTATTTTGTAACTGGTCCCTTTCGAGAAGCCCGGCCTTTTTTTTTTTTTTTTTTTGGGTGGGAAATCATCAAATAACTTCTCCCGCTCTGGGCGGAGCGGGAGGGCGTGTCAGACTCTTACTGACTAAAACCCACCCGTGTTCCTTCAGTTGCCTGTGTTGCCAGGGGCCACGGTATCCCTTTCGGACTTTCCCGCAACCCCGGCAGGCATCGGCCCTGGTGGGCCCCGCCATTGGTGCTGACATCTCTTTGAGGCGCGCGTGGAACACAACGCGCCGTCGACCCGGGCCTGTTCCTTATCGGGGGCGAGCATTGCTCACCGTCCGCAAGCCCGCGCCTACGGTGGCCGGGAATCCTCCAAGGAGTCCCGACGCCCAGGGCGTCTCCTACGGCGGCTAGGCGCGTGAGGGCGCGAACTTTGCCTCTCCCTCACGCGCTCCGCCTCCTCCTTTGCGAGCATTACTGCTTCGCAGAAGGAGGTGACGCCTCCCCATTCCCTCTCGCTCCGTACCATGGCCTGGACCGCCGAGATCTCCACCGCCGATGGCCTCCACGAGGACACGGCGGTGCTCTGCCCAAGAGAAGCCCGGCCTAAGTGCCTAAAGTCTCAATATTATTAGTGTAAGGATATTGTAGCATTTTTTTATTTACCTAAAAGAACACTTATTTTTACATTAATCCGGATTATAGGTCAGTGACAGTTTTATACATTACTAAGCTAGGCTTAAAGGTATCTGCGTTGACGCGATAAAGCGATCTCGTTTAAGATTTATGTAAATTTCTTGTTCGAAGCTGGAGGGTGAATATTTGAGTTTTGACTTATTATCTTTTTGTAGATTTTTAGGAACTTTAATCTATGTTTTAGAATTGGATTTTTGTTCCTTAATATACCTATTACTATTCATCACTTTCAAATTGTCGTAAGAGAGCATTAATAACGCAGGTTCAACAAAATTGAATCCATCAATCATCTCGGCTTATTTTTTACCAATTTTTTATCAAACACTAAATCAGAACACGGTTTTTCACTTCAGATATTCAAAATCATTCGCCTCTTTGGTCTAGTAGTCGCAAGTGCTACTGCTGAGAATGACGTCCTGATTCCAATTCCCAGGTCCAGCAAGGTGTTATTGGGGTTTTTCATCAGTAATTTCTCAGTCCCGAAGTCAGTTGTGCCCGGTTGGCAATAGGCTCGCCCCCTATCACTACGTACAGGCGTGATGTTAAGGTAAGAGTTGCCTTTAAAAAAAAAAAAAAAATCCCCATTTTTGACCATTACTTACCAGCATGAGTAATAGCAGCAGTACTGGGGTCATATATCTCGTCATCCACAGCCACCACGGCATACTCTCCGTCAGTGAGGAGTCCTCGCCGTTGGAGCACCTTCACGAAGTCGACCAGGGCTATGTGCTCACCCAGGAATACGTAAACTGTGGACAAAGATTTATTTTTATTAATTAATAGCAACCAAACCCTGCAAAGTTTTTACAACTAAAAAAAACATGAAGTTTTCTTTGTTATATCTAAGTTAAATATTAATGTACTAAACATAAACCTTCTCTAAAAGATGGTGAAAACCTCACCAAAATCAGTTGCGTGGTTTAGAAGAATAATGCGGTCATACAGACTAACACGAAAGCGACTTTAATTTATAATATGTATAGATGTAGCGCCAAAGGGCCATGGAGCGAGCCATGCTTGGCATAACCCTACTAGACCGAGTGCGTAACACCGAAATCCGTCGGCGGTTGAAAGTATACGACGTCGGGGACCGGGCGACGCGCCTCAAGTGGAGTTGGGCAGGACATCTAGTTAGACGCGGAGATGGCCGCTGGAGTAGAGCTGTGACCGAATGCCGTCCAAGATTAGGTCAAAGAAACCAGGGACGTCCAAAATCGCGTTGGGTTGATGTTATCGTCAAAGTCGCGGGAAACACCTGGATGAGGGACGCACGGAACCGGGCAGTATGGCAGAAAAAAGGGGAGGCCTATACCCAGCAGTGAGTGATTCCGAGCTGAAATGATGAATGATGATGATGATAGATGTAGAAGTATCGTTTCGTATAGGTACTGATACGAAATGCGACTTTATTTACCCGACTACGGCGAAGCAAAAAGGAGGGTATGATTTATAATATTCATTTAGATAAATCAAGTACAATATACAGTAGCAAATTGAAGTGATCCTAGACGTTTGTCTCTCAGAGTTCACTAAATAAAATCACATTTTCACTAAGTTAACGTCCGTGATTGTTAACGTAAACAAAACTGAATTAGGTAAATAAAAACAAAATACTTAAATAAATTTGAAGATGTTAATAAGGGTCTTATAATCTTAAAACAAGGACGTTTTAAATAAGGACGTTGTCCATGCTCATAATTATATTTGTGTGTTAAGGGGTACCTTATTACATAAAACTGTACTAACACAAATAGATCTTATTTGAGAATAAGAATAAAATCTCGTAAAGTACACAATATTATTGTTAATATTGTGTACTTTACGAGATTTTATTCAAATTCTAAAAGTTTCAATTATTCTATTGTTAGAATAATTGAAACGTTTAGAAGTTGATATTTCTGAGTTTTTGGCTATGGTATTTTCGATCTTTCAGTAAAAACGTCGAAACAACCACAGAAGACTTTAAAGTCCAGACATTATTATTTTCAGCTTGATTTTTGTATGAGGAAATCATTTTCAGAGAATTTATTAAAAACATAAACACGATTACGTTTACACTAACACAACTTGAGTGTAAAAACGTAAAATACATAACACCAACGACAAATTAGATTACGAGGAAAATACTTAACAAAAGATTGCTTCAAAATTGAGCACCCACCTCGGGTATAACGATGGAACGGTTTGCCCGAGGTGGGTAATGGTGGTGGAAACTCAAATATTTCGACAACGCCTTCAAAATAATAAGAGCCATCGATGGTCATTTAAAAATATCTTCAAGCTTTTAGAATTTTTAAAAGCGGTACTTTAGACAAAAAAGAATGAGAAATCATTTTTCTTTTCTGTCGCTGTTTTCTTCATCGTAGGAGCTTTTAAGAGTAGACTTATGCAAGACAAAAGGGGGAAAAAGTGTCAATTTCTGCCACTTTTGATGACCAGGATTGATGAGTACCACTTTCAAAGGTACGGTGCCTCTAAATTACAAGCACATGAGACACTTTTAAGTCTTTAACTTTTTTTTTTTTAAAGTTACTCTATTGTCTTCCAGTGGAAGTAACCATGTTCCACTAGGTGAGCTAATCGGACAGTTTGCCAAACTACCATGTTAATGAACAAATAAAGTCTTCCACCATTGGACCTTGGCCCAGCAGTGGGACAATAAAGGTTGAATTAAAAATAAACAAAAGAGTTGGGATAATCATCTCTGGCTGCGAAACATTACAAGATAAATGAAGTCCTAATTATATATCAACTCCGAGCAGGTAAACAAACTTCTTAATAACATTTCATTTCTCTTGCATTTCCTGTTCGCAACTTACGCAATACTTTATAAACGCCGCAAGCCTTCTGCTTTCTTATGCGCTAAAACTTAAAGTGGGTCACACATACTCTGCACCAATTCAATGAACAACTTAGCTCTACAGAGTACTTACTTTACTACTGCTTACAATTCAATCACATTAGAAACTCCTTGCATTGTAGTTGAAAATGCTTCCATTTTTATACTGAGTGGGAATTATTCCGCCAAATCGGTTCATAAATGACGGAGATGTTAGGTAACCCACATTTAAAACTACATCCGAAATGAGAACCTCCTCCTATTTGGGAAGTCGGTTAAAAAAACCCTCCACGTGCAAGATACCAAACAAAATACATCAATGAAATGCAAATGCGACTTGGAACGAAATACATTTTTCACATCGTAACCTCAAATTGCGTTTACCTTTGACCAATAAATAAATAATATATGCATTGCACGAGTTCCTCCGGCCTTGCACTTGAATTCAGTGCTATCATAGCCATCACACTCGTTTACGAACTTATTTAAATCGTATGTGCCACAGTACAGTTGAATGCAGAAGTTTAAATTCATCATCATCAAAGTAAGAGCTTCTACAAAAAATTATAAAAGTAAAATAAAACATAATATTACAAGTCGTGTATACATAACATCACGCCTGTATTCCCCGAAGCGTTACGCAGAGGTGTACCTACAGTTCACCCACATTTCGCCAGGTAATAGGGGGCGAGCCTACTGCTATCAACCGAGCTCAAATACAGACTCCAGGCTGTTACTGAGAAATTCCAGATGGAAAACCCCAAAAGCATTTTGCGCGACCAGGGAATTTAACCTAGGACGTCATGGTCAGCAGTAGCACTTGCGTCTACTAGACCAACGAGACGAATGATTTTGAATACCTATCTGAAGAGAAAAGCCGTATTAAATAGCCCGAGATGATTGATGGATTCCATTATGAACCCAGTAAAACCTGCGTTACTAATGCTCTATAAACTTAAGTTTTAACTACTCATTATTTTTGTATACGATTCAAATGTGTTACCAAATATACCGATAGGCTGTAACTTACGCTATTGGTCCTTTAGAGGCTCAAAGCCTTTTCTTAAACATCATGAGAAGTTTTCTGTCGTAAAAAAACTACACAATTTTGTTGTAACTTTTTCTTGTAACTCCTTCAAAACAATCTAACTTTTGTAGAAAGCCTTAATACCATTTATTTCAAGCGACACAGGCCCATAGAAAAATACCTTCACCTAAAGATACATAATTAATATAAGCAAATAAATAAGGCTTACGACTATGTTAGTAGCACTTCACTTTGCACTGGCTCGACTTTGTGATACTCGCTTGATGTAACTAGCAGTCTTTCGCTTAAACGTCACGTACGCGGCTCTAAGACAAATGGAATGTCCCAAAGGAAATGGACGTCAAAGGGATATATATCCCTTGCATGCATTTGTAGCGTAGTTCTGAAATTACTACCTAACCTTCTGTATTTTATTACCTTATGACTGTTGCCTTGTTTATTGGGAAAATTTTCACCATTTATTATGCCAGCCAAAATTAAATAACTCATTTCAATTTACAAATCAAACAGCATTTATCATTCGTTCGACAGTTTCATTCGATTTAATTTTTACTGACCTTTGAACACTTGAACTTTCCAGAACTTTCCATCAAGAGCCCGAACTTCAGATTCCAATTTAAATTGTGAAGAATTTCTTTAAATGTTTATTAATCTCAAGAAATTTTGTGACTTGAAAGGGTTGACTTGGAAAACAACTGGGATTTCTAAGATTAATTTACTTTTCTTCAAAAAAATCTGAAGTATGATTTATATAAAAACGGTAACTACAATCTCTGGGGAGATGTTGCATTGCCACGTTGTATGGCAATGCAACATCTCCCCAGAGATTGTAGTTACCGTTGTTATATAAATTATGCCTATGAAAGTACCTACATACTACCGAGATAAAAAGTATGGTTACACACAGTGTTACTTTCGCAACTGCAGGCAGGGGGTGTTCTACACATCAATATGAACAACTTTTACTATGGGACCAAACAAGAATTTGCAAAAAAAAAAACGACCTTTCTGTATAAAAGGTATACCCGATTGGACCATTTTGTATAAGACAATCGTTTTTTTTTAATTTTAAATTTTATAAATTTCGTTGCATGTTTTCAAAGTCAGCCTATGTATAATGTTAGCACGTAAGGGCTGGGTGGATTAGAATTGCGATAAGATTTCTTTAAGCTTACTAAGTATCAATCTTCCTAGCCTTTTCCCAATTATGTTGGGGTCGGCTTCCAGTCTAACCGGATGGATGTAGCTGAATACCAGTATTTTTTAAGCTAACTAAGTTAAGAAAATCAAGTATAAAATGTTATGCGACATAATAGGGTATACGAAGCTCCTTCTCCGAGGCAGATTAAGAAGTAGGAGTGCGGGATTGTACCCGCGCTCTGTTACAATTATTTCCAAAATAAATATAATGGTTTTAAGCCATTTTTTTATTTTTTTGTTAGGAGTAAAATGAATTATAGAAATATATTACTAAGCATTATAATAATACGTATTGTATTGCATACCTAAGTGTGAAACTCGACATTGCAATTTTTCCTGGAACAATATATTAAGTAAGTACCTACATCCTCGTTATGGGATCATTTACAATTTGTCACGTGAACACCTGACAGAGTTACAAGGGACGGATTTATGGATGATTCGTGGACGACTGCAATCAGAGCCAAACAAGAATATGTATACATTGTCATAGATAAATCATTTGGACGAGAATATTACTATTGCACATGCGTCGTAGGCAAAAGAGTTGGGTGTCATAATATAGTACATTACTACATACATGAGTCCATCAATGCCTGGTTGAAGGCATGTATAATACTTTTCTCAAATAATGCGCGGAAATTCAAAGTAAGTTAATTAATTATAAATTCCAGAATCAATGTCGAACAACGATAATGTTTCACGCGCCAATATGTTCATTTGTTTTTTCTTTACTTTAGACAGTTGTATTTGCAAGCCACATCGTAATTTATAGTACATTTCTGTCAAGGCCAGCAATTCAAGCATTGATGGACCATCGTGAAAATGTGGGCCGAGGCGTAGCCGAGGCACACATACGTGAGGCCATCAATGCCTGGTTGCGATCAAGGCTTGAATAGTGCTTTTCTCAAATAATGCGCGGAAATTTAAAAAAAATCCGCTGACAAAGAATGAAACATTTCGGCTCGAATTCGGTCAAATGTTCAACATGAACGATTCTCAGATGTCCTTCCCAATATTTTTTACAATCTTTAGCATCAAAACTACAGATTATGAATAAGTAAAATACGAGTGTGTGTCAACCAGTCTCTTGGAGTCTGCCTATCAAATTCGATTTTTTGACAACAAGACTCCCGGAGTCTGCCCATCCCACCAAGGATATATATTATGTAACAGTACATACCTATTTTATTTATAATTCCTTTTGATGTATATATTTTTTCTCTTTGTTCCTCTCAAACAGAGCACCTGCCATCTAATATTGTCACCACGCTTGGTTGACTGGTAGAGCATGCCTAAGGCATAAAGTCTACCTTTGTATATTTTTTGAGTGCAAAAAGTTTAGATAAATTGTACATATTTATGGTCGGTACTTGGTATAGTTAAATACAGAAGTCTTAGTTAGTATTTCATTAATTGAATTTTACCTTTACTTTGATATGATCTAAACTTTTCTAGTTAGAATGTTTAACCTGATTCATTTATATTATTTTTATTAATGTAAAGTAGAGAATTCAGTCTGGGACTGGAAAATGGACGATTAAAAACGATCGCTTTGATTTTGTCATTAATTAGATTTAGGTACTACGCAAACTTACTTAACCTGATTTCAAATGTCCGTTATTGGTTCAAACTTAAAGTTATCCTGTCCAGCCAATACTGAGTGTGTACATAGTAGGAACCGGCACCGGTATGAACAATACGGGTGTTTTTCGGTTACAACATTTATATGTCGAATAGGTATTTTTTTTACCGAAATAAAAATTACCTCTATCTTACACCTGCCGTCGGCATTAGTCAAAGTGCGCGCGTCACCTGTGATTGTGTAACCGGTATTAAAACGGTAACCAATAAGAAGTAACATGTTTCTTCTTCTTGGGTTACCCAGATAGCGGTAACCATAATCGTAGAAGTGTCCGAAATTCTTCGATACCTGTACTATACTTTATAAAAGTTTACGGTCCATCTTTCATAAGTAATTGTTCAAATGGATATATGAAAAGAAATAACCCTATAGAAAGTCGGGAAAAAATATAAATACAGTGAAAAATGTAATTGTATCGACTAACCTCTAGTTTTGTAATAGGTCTGATCAACAATCCGCTCCATGTCAGAAATGTGACGAGGTATGTAATCAGCAAAGCGATGCTCAGCTGTTATCACCATTCCGTTGGCCTGGGCCAGCTCCTGGGAACAAATTGTACAAATTATTGGATGAACGGACAAACATACAGACGGACTGTTAAGATAACAACTGGTTTCTGTAAACCGAGGCCAAATGTTTGATCAGCAAATCTTCTTTCAAATCCTGATGTTTCGATTTATTTATTTAGTTAAACTTTTCGCACTCAAAAAAAAAACGCGGACTTAATGCCTTAAGCATTAGGCATTTGATTGGTTGACGAAATAATAACAACAACTATTAGTTTATTTTAACATGCATCTACAGCGCCAAATGTGAACTACGCTTCACACCTGACGTCACACAAATCCTGCATCGAATCAAACATCAAAGAGTTATCCACGCGATTGCCATATAAACAGAAATCTGACAACACAATACCCGTCTGGTCGGAGGGTCCTCCCTTATCCGTGAAGTGTGAGGAACTTTAAACCCTTTAATTCCTCATGCCTCTAAACGCCATTTGCATTTTTTGACCCTTCGCTTGGTTGCAAATTTTCATGTTATTTCTACGACTATTAAAAACACAAACAACCAGGTTATACTAATATCTTTTGCATGCAAATATTCGTTAACAATCGAACCCACGACCAGACTCAAACACATCCACAGCACTAGCTGCGAAAAATAAACACCTCATTTGCCTTGGTGAGATGACTCAGGAGATAGGTTAATGGTTCATAAACGGGCAATGGCCTGAAAACTTGACACTCCCTGTAGTAAAATTTTACTACTTCCTACGCTGCCACGTGTAGGTAAATCATGATTTTCTGAGGGACTTTCATAATGTAATACTGAACAAATACCTATGGATGATATTACCTACCTATTTATTTTTAAACTGTTTAGAAAGCTGTACTGCTTGGGAGTTTGTTGCGCCACTTCTTCTTCCCAGCTAAAGCATTAGGAAGTGGTGAAAGGTGGGGGACGTTTTGGGGGACTGCCTTATGTAATTTTGACGTCGAAAAGTGCTGATTCTCAGCCTAGTTTGAATAAATGACTTTTGATTTTGATTGTACATTATAGAAACCATGAAGTTTTAAATCAAGTTATAGAAACCAAACATGTAGATAATCAAGGGGAAAATTTCAACAATGAAAGTGAACCTGGTCTAGACGTGCTGATCATGTTGACTTTCAAAACATCACGCCTGTTATGTTATGTACCTACAATCTAAGCAAATAAATAAACTTTACTTTACTTTACCCACGAAGGGGAATCTGTACACCCACATTTCACCAGTTATGTTTAAGTCCCATTTAATAGGTAAAATTCGCTCTAGACCTATATCTAGAATAAGGTATTTATTTGATTACCCACATGTTTTGTTAACTTTTTATGGAGGCCTTAGCTGATTTTATTTTTAATGATCCATAAAAATAAAATCAGTTTGGGCTGCCAAAGTAAGAATCTCCACAAAAAAATCTAAAAGTAAAATAAAACATAATATTAATACAAATCGTTTATAACATAACATAAGATCATTTCTCTATTCCCGGAGGGGTTAGGCAGAGATGTAACTATAGCACACCCACATTTCATCAGTTATTTTTAAATACCATGTATTAAGAGGCGAAGCCATTGCCATCCACCGGCCACAAATCCAGACTCCGGGCTGCTACTGAGAAATTCCTGATAGATAAACCCAATAACACTTTGCCCAACCTGGTAATCGAACCCAGGGCCTTATGGTCAATAGACTCGTTTATATTCTATTTAAAGTCTTTCCAACTATCTCTGACAGCTTACAGTCGAAGTGTATCTTTCTACAAAGTTAGTTTAGTTAGTAAACAAACTATATAAACTTAATCAAACTTAAAATAGACTTGAGGCTTTGAATGACCATCGAGTATATGGAATCAGGTCACAAGCTTGACCTCCGTGTGTTCCAATTTAGATCTAAACCTTATAATTATGTACATGTCACCGTATAATTATGAACTTCGCTCGCTCGGCTCGCGCGCGTTTGGTCACAGTTCTAATATAACCAAACTCATTTCACCCAGTTAACAAATTTTCTAAATAATACCGACGATTATAAACTAACCGTTTTCACAATCTTACGGTGGGTGACATTTATTATGAAAGGTTTAATACAAAACAAGAACATTTAAATTTATTTTATAACAGGAAAGATTATTTACACCTCTGTCTAACCCTTCGGGGATTACAGGCGTGAATATGTAAAATAATTCAACAAAATTCACACGAGAAATAATTCATATTGATTCTGCTAAAAGATTTATATCTAGAAATGTAAAGGTAATTTAAGATTGCTTGTCAAACTATTGACAGGGCAGTTATTTATCATTCAATACAAAATTTAATTATCTAAATTAATTTCTAATAAATAAACCTTTTTTTTTTCTTTTTTTTGCGTTCACATTTGCAGTGTCAGAACAGATAATAACTACATAATTGGTAGAAACCGCTTCAGTTGATCTTGAAACAAGCTTTTACCAATTTGAACGCAACCTTCAAAATGAGTTCTTTCGAGACACCTCGCAAACAACATAAAAGAATATTTTATAACATTTTTAACAAGATTTTTTTAAATGAAATATAATAACAATGGAAAAACACGTTATTTCTGGATATGAAAGTGCTCAAGACATTATCCATGCATAAGCGTTATTATTTCGTAAATTGCGAAAGATGAAATTGTATTTTGTCACGCCACGCCGGGCTCGTGATATCGTAAAAACCCGCTGAGTGCGTGTCGGACCACAAACAATGAAGGGTTCCGTAGTTAGGATGAATTTATCCCAAGAACATTCTTAACTTTGTAGTTGAAAAATTGTTCTCCCCTATATCGATATACGTCACGGTCAATTTTCTTGAAAAAGGATCTTGACAGACAAACAGGCGTACGGACGGACAACGAAGTGATCCAATAACGGCTCGTGCCGACCGACGCAACATCGCGAGCGCGACACGCAGCGCGACCATTGACCCGCGCCCGCGATATAGCCCCAGTGTGTACGAGCCTTAAGGGTTTATTTTTTTCCTTTTGAGGTACGGAACCCTAAAAAAAAATCTTAATTCAGCTCACATATAGAAATGAATTTCTAGATGTTTCTTCATTTAACACAGGATTTAAAATTTATTTTGGTTTGGATTTTTTTCCTTATTTGTGATCACTTTTTATAAGGAACTAGCTAATTTCTTTTCCAATGCTTTTTGTTAGGAACCTGGGGAAAGGAGAATGCGTCAAATTGGTCCAAGTAACCAATACTCAAGAAATATTTTTTTTATGATAGGTCATAGCCCATATGTGAATAAAAAAATATTTAAAAAAATCCAAGTAACCGGGTAACATGTACACTCAGGTCGAAAAGTTTTTATTATTGTTCAATAGATTTTTGTGTTTTTCTACGAAAATATAGAAATACGAAGTTATAAAAAGAAAAGACATAGTGTGAGGACACTCGGGTACATCATCATTGATTGTGAATAAAATAAAAACATTTGATTCTACACCTAACAAATGATTGTAATCTGTGTTTTCTTAATATATGCCTTTAAAGTACTTTTTACCTACAGTCAGAAGTGTTAACAAGTAAACACCTAGCTAGATGGAACATTCCATATTATGCAATAATATAATTTTGTATGTGGTTACATATTAATGTCTTAAACTGTGAGATCAATTTATACTGGAAATGTATAGCTTGATGTGTAGCGGTGCGTACGTATATACGTAGAATATACCGATACAACACCATAAAAAAAAACCCTTCATAATACTTAAGTCTTATGAACTTGACTGCAATAGTACCCGGTTCATTAAAATAAAAAAACATTTCTTTTCATGGATTTTATGACAAGACCTACCTAAAAAGACACCCACTATGTGTATTGGTAATATGGACCACCTTCCATACAAATTTGCCCATTATCCTTTGGGGTTACAAAAAAGCTCCCTGCGGAATCCACCCACGGCACAATGGGACGTGTTACAACCCTAGCCAACTGTCTGATGATTTAACCACGGCCAACGGTACGGTACAGTGGGACAGAGCTTTTCTAAAATTAAATGTTATGCGTCTGATGGGATTTTTTATATGCAAAAATAACGAGGTTCCATACAAACTTTGACCCCATATTTAACTCCGTCAGGGGCTGAATTTAAAAAAATCCTTACTCAGTCCTCAAAAGAATTCTGTGTCCTAATTTCATGAGTTTTTTATTAAGTAGATAGATATTGGGAACTCACCTTTATAGCATCCATCTGCTGTGCAGCAGCCGTCAACTCATCCCCAGCGATTATAGCGAACTTGGTCCATCCAAACGCCTTCAGGAGTGCTACGACTGACTTGCTGGCCTTGTATGCTGGTGGCAGGGTCCTGGCGAAGGTGGCTCCGAGACCAGATCCCTTTTCAGAGCCGTGGGCGCCGGCACATTTCTGCCAACAACAAGCAACTGTTAATGGATCATTCTCCAAAATAAAAATCGCTCTTGTGACGAAAATTTGAAACCTACATAATTTACAAAACTGATTATTACCAGGGTCCTTTTCCAATAAACAATACGGAATAAATACCTAGGTATATTAAAAGCATGGTCAACCAAATAAACTGATTTTGGAGATAATTTGTGTGATATCAAAATGTTTTCAAAAAGTTTACTCATATTGTGTTAATCCAGGGCATTATCTATCTGTGAGCTAGATTAAATTTAATCGAAATCCATATTGCAACTTTTACATGTTAGGGAGTCTGCCCACTACACTGTACCATATCATGACAGTGCTATGAACGTATCAGGCATGGAAAGAAACATGACACGGACTACTATGTTCACTAGGAGGAATCAACAGCGTATCATATCCATACGACCATCGGTTTTGATGACCATAGCATAGCATCAGAGTATCATCCGCGTTTCATATCGGTACGGTTCCCGTTCTCTAGGTTGTAGTAGGTTCACCTGTGTTTTCGTGGTAACAAAGTGGCAGCACGTTTATAAACCCGTTTATAACGGGCATAATACGCGATAATAACCCGTATGCTCCCGTGTTGGTGGTCGATGACGGATTAAAGGGCATGGGCATAGTCTCATACTTTTCAATACAAAGATATTTTTTCTGCCTGACCCGTTCCTGGTACGCTCATGGTATGATACGGTGTAGTATATTCAACATTTTTTTTTACATTAGCTTTTTCCCAACTATGTTGGGGTCGGCTTACAGTCTACCCGGATGCAGCTGAATACCAGTATTTTAAATGGCGCGACTGCTTATCTGACCTCCACAAACCAGTAACTTGGTAATATGATACCCCTTGGTAAGACTGGCTGTCAGATTTTCCTCCACAACCCAGTAACTGATAACACTGGTTGTCAGAATTTCGGGCTTCCGACGACTCGTAACAACTCGTGTCAAAGATACACGATTGACAGTCGGGACCAACGCCTTAATGTGCCTTCCGACTCACAGAGGAGTCTCGATATGTAAAGATGGTCACCCATCCACGACCCAACCCCGGCAAGCGTAGCTTAATCTGATGTATCGACCCGTGCGGCTGTTAGGATGTCTCCTTTATTATTAACTCCAACAAAAATATACACAAGAAATGACCCACAAATATTGGGCAAAATTGGTTAAGAAGGGAGGTACACTCTTTCATTTATAAGGGACAGATGTCTTCTCGTAGAGAGGTCCATTAACTATATTTGAATCAAATCAAATCAAAACATTTATTATTCCAACATAATTAATTACCTCGTTTAAGCCCAGCTTGCTAAAGTAAGATTATATCCATTTAAAATAGGTAATCCAATTCACTTCATTTGTGAATTAATTCTCTGTAATGGGTTAATCGCTTCTTGAAAGCGTTTCCATGAAATACTTTGAAATCATTAGTTTATAATAGCATAAAGCGAACATTACACAGTTAGCGAAAAACACATTTGAAGTGAACTCTTTGAAATGTTTTTCTTCCAAGAAATATTTTAAAATGGATCAAAGTACCAGTCGGTCATCAGGGTTTCCTCAAATTAATCTTTTGAGCTCATTTTTGTTTTGCGAAACACCCATTCTTGCTGCGCTATAAAGTTCTGGAGTAAAAATGGTGCCTATTTTATTCGTCATTGACATTTCTCGGGACCCTGGGGTCCCGGACCTTTGTCAGGCGTACGAGGGGCCGAAGCTAACTCGCAGAGACCCGTTAGACGTTTTGAATAAAATAAGGCACTAACCGACGATTATCCCTGTTGGCACTATGCAAGTGCATCCAAGGACAACCCCCAGTTGGTGTAGGACTTGCAGGTTATGGGAACAAAGATATTGGATTATGGGTCTGGGTGGCAAAGTGAACTGGATAAAGTTAACTATGGAAAGACTTTATTATTATTACTAGCTGCTGCCCGCGGCTTCGCCCGCGTGAGTGTCGGAAATTACCCCATACATCCCCATGGATTTTAAGTATAAATATTGAGTTTCGAGTTAATCGGACAGCGCGTTAAAATTCTTCCATACAAACACTGACACCCCCCAACCCCCCTTTGGGGGGTAATTTAGAAAAACAAAAAACTACAAACTTTATAATTTATTTAGATAACTATTCGTGCGAAGTTTCATGTTTATTACCTCAAGGAATAAGATTTTTCATACAAACTTTCATCCCTTATTTTACCCTTTAGGGATACACGTTATTCTTAATTTTTGGGTTTAAGTATAAATATTGAGTTTCGAGTTAATCGGACAGCGCGTTAAAATTCTTCCATACAAACTTTGACACCCCCCAACCGTAGAATAGGATACTTTTCCGGAATAAAAAGTACCCAGTGTGGTGCCCAGGATATTAAAGAATAATTATACCAAGTTTCATCGTAATCGAACCAATAGTTTTTGCGTGATGCCTGAACAAACAGACAGACAGACAGACAGACAGACAGACAAAAAAAAAATTAATCAAATTTTTGGGTTCGGTGTCGGTCTAGTAACACCCCCTGCCATTTATTTTTTTGATATTTTCAATGTACAGAATTTTCACTTCTACAGATTTATTATAAGTATAGATATAGATTATAGCTTACTTAGTAATGATGAAAGTTCAGTATGTTGGTACGCTTTTTACGCG
Source organism: Eupsilia transversa (assembly GCA_914767815.1). Taxonomy (NCBI): domain Eukaryota; kingdom Metazoa; phylum Arthropoda; class Insecta; order Lepidoptera; family Noctuidae; genus Eupsilia; species Eupsilia transversa. The sequence goes on from OU611880.1 coordinate 2,334,258, forward strand.
TACCAACATATTGAACTTTCATTATTACTTGAACTTGAGGCTTGTTTATTGATTAGTTAAAATAATATTAATTAAAAGCTTGCGGGAGTAATGATGATGACGTCACGCTTTGATGCGTGAACATTCACTTCGGAACTTTTTTAACTTCATTGATGGGTGAATATCAAAGACCTATATGTTAATTATCATACTCCGCTATTAGTACCCGACTGTGGGAAAGGAAAGACAGGGTTATATTTTTAATCGCTCCGCTTACTATGTGACGCGGGCTATTCTGAACCGCTGATAATTAATTGCGTTATGCGTTAAATAGTTCTATCAAGAATTTATTATAATAGTTTCCATTATGTTCGTTAAATGCTTAAACCTTAAAGTGGCTTCACAATCAGTTTTTTATTCAAAGGGGTGAGCAGAGTTTAAACTACAATAAAGTACGTACAACAGGGCCTTTTTAATATAACATTGCTTGAGGTTAAAACATTACGCAACGAATACATAACTTTCCCTTTTTGTAAATTTAGTAAAAAAAAAATATAATTAATAAATCTTATTGGGGTTGTTCTTCAGAAAGGTCAGGTGCGTAGTAATCGCAACCGGCGTGCGTGTATGACCAGATCTATGAACGTTAACGAGGCAAAAGGAGTTTGTAAGGATCGTAGCAGGTGGCGTTCTGTAGTTTCTGCCTACCCCCATGGGAAAAAGGCGTGAGTTTATGTATGTATGTATAATTAATAAATCATTTATTGATGTCCATAGTGTGAATTTTGCTTACCTACTTACCTAATACATATCCAATTAGCTTGTACAAAGCCGTGGTTCTACGCCGTAGCGCCCACGATTTTTTTACAAGCCGCTTTTTTTCGTAGCAAAGGCCTACGCCGTAGACATAGTAACAAAAGGTTACGGGGCGCTTGGCGTAAACAAACTCCTACACATGGTAATGGGATATTACTTGTCAAATGTCACTTGTGAGCTTAATTATGTACATCACCTATTTTCGAAGTTTGTTAAGCATTATTTTAAATAGTAGGCATATAAGACAAAATAACTGTGTCAAGTAAAAATATTACTAAGAAAATTCACTATTATTCAGTTTATTTATGTGTACAGAGCCTCATTCACGCATTACAAATGAACCCAAAGTAAATTGTTCTCTGGATCCGACTCATACACAGGCAATAGACTCGTTATTACTGCAATATTCACTGCATATCAATCTGTAAAATAAACTCGAAGTACCGAGCAATGGACATTGCATGGTATTGACGGGCCGGTTTGCTATTATTTAAGCAGAACTCAAACTGAAACTCAAAGCATTTATTTCAATTAAACCATTTACAGGCACTTTTGAATTGTCATGGAGTCGGTCAGTCAGAAATATGAAGCTAGTTGCCCATTCCAAAGCGTAATAAGTACCTATGGATAAGAACGGGCAAGAAACTCCACGAACACTGTTTTAAATAAAAAAATGTTTGATTGTTTGATTACTATTGGTCATCAGAATCGTTGTATAAGTTTGAAGTGTACGTTCAGAAACTAGTATAAATACTTCACATTTACGCAAGATTCAAAAGCGATTTCTCCCTAAAGTCAAAAATCAATCTGCCTAGCCCCAACTATTGGGGTTGGATTACAGTCTAACCGGATGCAGCTAAATACCAGTATCTCACATGGAACGACTGCCTATAACCTCCACAACTAGTCATAACTCAGAAAATACATTCTTGATTATTATAATACATTAGTTTGCTAAGTAATGTTATATCATTAATAAATGCTTCCACTCTCCTAACTCACTTATTTTTGCTGTTCCCCACAGGGTCCATATGATCTACTTATAAGTTTACCACCTAAGAATTACATATGGAATGCAATAAAAGTATTGAGTATTGAGTATAGGTACAAAAAAATAAAAGCTACTTACATGTGATATTAGAGGCAAGTTCCATGCAGCAGCCAGTTTGGCTTCAGTGTGGCAAGTACCATCGGGTCCGAAGAACGCCACCACTCCCAGGTCCCGCATTTGAGTCATCACCCTGCACAAAAAATAAGTCCTGTTTAAGAGCCTATGCTACCTCAAGATCCGCCGTTATATCGAAACTAATGCAGCCTTAATTTTGAAATAAATATATGTTAAAGTTGAGGATTAATGTTAAGTACTATGTTAGCCGAAAACCTAAAATATTAGCCTTATGTGACTCGATACACAATTCTAGCGATTCACAAAATTGTTAAATGATTTTTATGGCATGTGGCACATCATTAATAAGAGGAAAGACTAGAGAATTTTTGAGGGAGTTGGAAGATCCCGATCGCTTTTGGTTTTTAACCAACTTCTTTGTTGGTAGCCGTGTAAACAGCTGTAACACGTACAGCTTCAATTTAAGTTTTACCTTTGCGAGCAAAAAGGAAAACTACATAGATGACTGATGTCACTAATTTTATATTTAAAAGTACTCTAAAACAATACTCATCTAAATAAAATTAAAATTCAGTGCAAAATTAGTTTAAAATTTGTATTTGAATTTAACATTTCAGTCTTTTTTTGACAAAACAACAAAAAGTCTATAAAAAAAAATCCACAGGGCATGATAGGTGTTAAGGGGTCCGAAAGGATAGCAGATAATTCCTTCAGTCGACCATTTAAATTTGGCACACGATGCACCAAACACCCTGTATATCAAACTGCAACCACAAAGTGAAACTTTAAAGTCAAAAAGCAATTATTTTTATTTCTACATCGTAAAATGTCATTTCCTGATCTCAGGGGATCTCTGAGACATATTAATATCCTGTACGACATAAAAATGCACAATTTCGTTTACTTCTCTTTAAGTGAAAATAAAGTGAAGTTAGAATTTATGGCAGGTCTGAAATTGACAAACAGTCTTACCAAAGGGCATCGGGCTACCCGGGAATTAGGTTGTAGAGATGAAATAGGCATCGCTCCATGTAAAAGCCGCGTATTCAGCTGCATCCAATTAGGCAGGAAGCTGACCCGACCGAGGAACATAGTTGGGGAATGGTCAGAAACTTAAAACCATTTTGAACAGAGTTAACAAAATGTTCCTAAAGATGGTATTAGTAAGACGGGCTCATAGATGTACTCCACGTCAAAGCGCGTGTTTTGCGTACGGAAAAAAATTTACACATCCATCATCAGAATTCCGTTTATTAAAAAATATACCTATCCATCATCAGAATTCCGTTTATTAAAAAAATGTTTCCTTTTATTGCGAGATTATTCATTTTATAGGAGAATAGGTAATTATGTAATTGTATTGATCACATATTTGATGTTTTGTCACGATTTAATTTTGAAATTGTCAAGTAATATGGAGTTTCAACCGATTTTCGGCACATCCAGTTGATGTTATTATATTAAAACATCATTATGATGATATTATTAGCTTTCGACAGCGTCGACAATGACATCTTATTAATGAAGCTCGCAGAAGTCGGCTGCACACCACATCTATTACACTTCTTCGCCAGCTACCTGCAAGATAGGCAGCAGTACGTAGATTATAATGGGAGTGAATCCGACCCATATTACACCTGGTCCGGTGTGAGCCAAGGCAGCAATTTGGGGCCTCTCGAATTCATCATAATGATAAACGATTTGCCGGAAGTCGTCAAACATGGATCTTGTTTATTATTTGCGGATGACCTTAAGTTGTTGATCGAGGTTAATAGTGAGTCCGATTGCGAACGGTTGCAGGAGGATATAGATAGGGTAGTGGAATGGAGTCAGGACAACAAGCTTTTCTTCAACGTGTCGAAGTGCTCGGTAATGAGTTTCACGCGCGCGCGTGCCCCTCTAGTGCACGATTACGTGGTGGGCGCCGCGCCTATGCAAAGAGTCTCTGAGGTTCGGGATTTGGGGGTTGCAGTCACTCCTGAACTGTCGTTTCGCAATCATATTACGAATATTTGTAAAAGGGCGTTTAGAAACTTAGGATTTGTTCTGAGACAGACAAGGCACTTCACTAACATCGCAACAGTCAGGGTTCTGTATGACGCACTAGTCAGGAGTCATCTGGAACATAGTGCTGTCATATGGGCTCCGCATGAGGCCAAGTACTCGGTTATGCTAGAACGCGTACAGAACAAGTTCACGCGCCACTTGTACAATAAATTATATGGGGTATACCCGTTTTACCCGTTGATGTATCCCACACTGTTTGTACTCGGTATGGTCGGGTACAACCAACTGAAGGTGCGACGGGAATTCACGCTAGCTTCGTATCTGGTTAGGTTACTTCGTGGCATGGAGCATAACCCAGGAGTACTGCAACGCCTGAGTTTTTGTGTACCGGACCGGTATGTGTTTAGGCGACGCCGCCCTCCGCTGCTGGCCGTGCCGGTCGCCAGGACCAACCTTCTCGCCAAAACACCATTGACTCGCGCAATTCGGGTTATAAACGATCTTCACATCAAGATTGATGTAATTACATGTTGTTGGAGTGAATTCGCAAAAATACTATTGTTTATTTTATGTTATAGTGTAGATTAGATGTTGTTGTTTTTATATGTTATATCGCAATTATTGTGTTTTTATATTTAGGTTTAGTGTAGAAGTTTTTTATTATTAGATGTAAGTTATCATACTATTTACGTTATCATATTTTAAATTGTATAGTAAATTTGAAGGCCGCACTATCGCATTAGGTATACACCTGTAATGATAGTTGTAAGGGAGTTTTTAATAAATAAATAAATAAATAAATAAATTATATCGATCATAGAGATTACAAATAAATACATACTAAATTGTTAAACATTCTTTTTAAGTAGAAGTGTAAGAAGTTATTTAGCAATTATGTATTTAAGATTCGCCTAAAATGCCGGGAGAATGGGTGGGAATGTTTCGAAAGACTGGCGAGATTACCACTAACTTGAAAGACTAGACGGGGTGACCGCCAATTTTAAGAGGACTAGGGCTAATATGTTGGACGGTACACTCTGAGTGGTGCCTATATCCGTAATATTAATTTGCTAAAAGCCAATGTAAGGAAATCATGTCGCATAGCGGAAAGTCTACCTATATTTGTAAAATGGATTGAATATTTGTAAATTGAATGGATGAAGATATTAATGTGATAACAATAATACTTATGTTGATAAAATACTTTGAAATAAGCGACCATGGAGTTTCCTATCCTTCTTCTAAATCAAGACCTAATGACCTTTTTCATTAACGATATCTATTTGACATAAATACCTAGACACGACGCCTTTCTGTGTTTTACTTCATAAAATCCCTACACACCATATTCATAAATACTTTCATACAAATATTAAATAACTATTAACAATTTCTGACACCCAAAGCTTGATAATATGTCTAGCTTTCGTCCGGTGTACCGGGCACACATCCGGGCTGCTACCGCGAAATTCCTGGAAAACCCCAGTAATACCTAAAATATGTTTTGTTTATTTTGTTAAGGATATCAATACCTTTAAATATACTTTTCGTCCATTTTCTAACACATTCATGTTTCCTTTTATTGCAATTTAAATCTTTTACACGTGTTTACGATTGCCATCTCGCCAACACCATAAAAACCTTACATCATCTATTTTATTCTGGGTGATATTAATAGCTTTCTATCACACTATCGCCTTTCTTAAGTATTTGAAAGCTACTTTCTATTTGATGAAGCACTGAATGAAATACTTTTCATTCCAGACGATTACTTCAGGCGTGGGTGGATTCATACTTCAAGGCACAGTTGACACAGTGAGTGAGCAATTGGCTACGTGTCTTGGGTTCAAATAATAAGAAGCCTCTTGTGCACTACACACGGTACAAGGTTCTATTGGCGCGTGGGTAAAATAGGAACTAACGCCACTTTTTTTTCTAATAAGCGTAAAATGGAACGTATCGTTTAGTGACACCATCGCCGCACTGAGTTTAGACGACACACCGAGCAATTCATTCATTAAAAAATATTGATTTTCTTTTAAATAATGGCGAACGAAAATCCTCAATACCACGTGGACCTTGGGCCAACCTCGCGCCGAAAATATCAGCGTCAAATCCACAAAGTATGTTTACTAACCCTGTCAATATCATTCAGGCGCCAAAACATTGTAGCACGAGGAAAATTGTAGAACTTTTCCTCTTTCAAGCAAATATTACACAAGATTAACCGCAAAATTTATGGAGAATTAATATATGGACAGTAAAATTCCGTGTACACAAGCGGTATTACCCCTCGGCCACGAGGGCTTAAGCGACATACGTTTTGCGACAGCGACAGCGGAGAAAACAAGTGAAAGAAGTAAGTTGTTTAGAGCATGTCAGAGACACGGAGACACGACTTGCGGAGCGACGGACGGAAATAGGCGAAGCACGCGCATGTCGCTTGACGCAAGGCGCGTCACAAGTCACATCGCCTAACGCCGTGAAGATAGTTGGTTCTGATTTTTTTTGTATGTAAGGTTTAGGTTTGTAGTGTACCTACCAATGACAACGCGACAGGTCAAATACTAGTTGTTGAGTGTTCGATCAAAAGAAGCTTTATATTACGTCACGCATTGTATTTTTTTGAAATGACCAGTAACTAAAAAGTTGAGATGCAATTGTAATAAGTCAGTTTTAGTCAAAATATTTCCTTTTGCTACATTTTTAATGCAATAATTTTGTAGTTGCGCCGCCACCCCGCTCGCCACCTTTGTTACGTTCAGAGAACGGAAACGGATATATTTTTAAGCAATTATACCCTGATGGAAACAAAACATGACTTTTTTATTGAAAGAGAAAGAAGGATTACAAATCAATAAGTATTGGTTAATGAAAAAAAAGAAATGTGTTAATAATTAATTTAAATAATAATTTCCTTTTCAATGAAATACCTGTAATATTATGATTGTAGTAGAGTATTCAAATTAAAATACAATTTAAAACAGTGATAAAGCGCAAGGGCACGCGGTTTTCACTACCAAACTAATGTCAACACAGCAAGCACTGAAATTGAGCGCAAAATAAATAAACTTAACAGACTGCGTTTGTATTGATGCTCTCGCCGACTAGCGGCTTATGCGCTAAATGTTTATAATATAAATGGATATTTAATTCTATTATAAACTATTAGAACGGAAATAATGATGAATAGAAAATTCATACAAGGCAGATGTAAATGAAAACGCCGCGATGCGACACCCTAGAAGGACATGGACAGTGACCTTGTGATGTTGGTGATGTTCCTCAGAAAGGTCAGACGTAGTCGCAACCAGCGTGCGTGTATGACCAGATGTATGAACATAAACGAACAAGATGTATGTAAGGATCGTAGCAGATGGTGTTCTGTAGTTTCTGCCTACCCCATGGGAAGAAGGCGTGAGTTTATGTATGTGTCATAACCTGAGTTTGTTTCGGCCTTTCTTCTCAGAGTAGTCAGATAGGAAACGCCGACCTCATCTAGTTCTTAAAATATTATTGACATGTTTTTGTACAAACCCATTTACAAAAAATAAAATTATTTCATCATTTCATTTCATAAAAGTTGGAAAATGAATGTCAATAAATTTGAATATACCAACCGATGATACAAATATGGACATTATAACAATCAAAATAAACAAACCATTTAGGCGCCATCTCCACGGGTGAGAAAATCGCAGTTTAAATTCAATAGAAACTCATTGAATCAATCTCCACACGGCGTTTTCATTGCGGCGATAATTTGAAGGCACAGCGGTGTCTATCGCCGCGATTCTCTCGTCCGTGGAGATGCCGCTTAAGTTTGTACACCAATCCTATACTTTTAGAACGGCAAATAACCCAAATCAAACCAATTACTTTTAGAACAGCAAATAACTCAAATCAAACCAATTTTAACTTCATAAATACGTGAAATAGGAATGTGTGCTTTGTTCCATGTTCCGTTTGTTTTTCACCTAATTAAATAACAGTTTATAAAAGGAGTGTTAATTTGATAAAAATAGAACTGTGTGGAATATGGAGGTTAACGATAAAAAAAAAACTGTATTTGTACCATTAGACAAATAACGGTTATAGCCCTTTCGTTATTTGCATTTGCATTTGCATTTAAAGCATTGTAAAACCCATTTATTTTTAAAAGAGTAACCGTGGAGTTTCTTGCCGGCTCTTCTCCATAGGAAACGACCAATTGGAACCGTGCACCTAGATTCTGACGTTTCATAAGTGCCCATGTAGGTTTATGTGAAATAAAATATTTTGATTTTGATTTTGATTTCGATATAAACGTATTCTAAGATAGGCACTACGTGGCGTCGCCTGTACTATATTTACCCGTACTATATATACCTGTACCTACTGTATTTACCTGTACTATATTTACCTGTACTATGTTGACCTGTACTATATTCATAAGTTAGTTACTACGATCCGGGGCGTTAGTTAGTAAGTTACCAACCCCCGCCTCTCCCAGAAAAAATGCGAATTTTCTTAACAACACGGGTATTTCCCCTCAGGATAATGTGATAAATCGCCTGGTAATTATCGCCATTCTGTCTACGCAAGACTCGGTAAGTGTCGCATGGACATTCTCACCTCTTCACGATCGAGGTACTCTCCTCATGTAAACTAGACTTTATGAAAGAATCAATACCCACTACACTCGCACACTTGCATCCTCTAGTACCATTAAAGAGAACAAAATATCTATCAATTTTATTTAAAAAAACAATCAAATAAATTGGATTTAGCTCTTAAGTTATATCAACCTACATTGACATACAGAGAATTACTATTAAAACTGTAGTACTTGACAGAAGCCCAAAATTAAAAACCAAATCACAAGCCCAAGTAGATTTATTGGGTGTTTTCTCGTGGACCTACTTTTTTGTCCTACCAGTAGGTCCACGAGGGTATGTTGTTCCTGTTGGTCCTACCAAAGTGTTGAAACCAAAATATACCTCCTGTATAAAGAAATTAGACTAGGTGTGGTTTCAGTTATCCTGCTGCCTCATTGAAAATAATAAAAAGAAAAGTTACAATATTGCTTTATTATCTTTGTTATAATATAAAAAAAACAAACTTAACATTTCATTAATGTTTTAACTTATAATATTTTGTCATAATAATATGTAGATAAAACTCAAGATATTTTATCTTAATTTATCTAAAAAATGACCGGTTGTTATATCACCACGAATTAATTCTAATTGACATTTTAGAATGTAATCATCTTGAACTATATATTTTTCTTGTCGCCAATGTGATTCATTTCTATTACCAGTGTCGTTTTCCATTTCAGCTAATGTATTTAATAACCGCAAAAGTGACACCGTTTTTTTTTCTTTATATTATTTTTGAGTTGCGCATGCCAACTTTCAACAGTGTTATTTGTTCTGTGGCGTTCACCGTATACACACCAATGAGACGTGTATACAGGAGGTATATTTTGGTTTCAACACTTTGGTAGGACCAACAGGAACAACATACCCTCGTGGACCTACTGGTAGGACAAAAAAGTAGGTCCACGAGAAAACACCCGTGAAAACCTAGACTTTTGTAATTAAAAGTTAGTCGTGCCAATTTAACTGCTCTTGGTCAAATGTTAAGTTTTATCTATACTTTATATATACATAATATTTTTAAAGAGACAGAGCACGTTTGTATAGGTATACGTGGGGGCAAATATTTCAATCGTAGATTTGCTCGGTCGCGTCAAAAGAAGGTCGCGTTTCTGTTCCAGTTTGACACCTCTGACTCATACAGTGCGCAGAGACTTCGACCTGATTGTCATGGAAACGCTATTGAGTGTGTGACACTTTTTCGTGCGACTTAGTACGATGAGAGCCAATCGTTAATCTCCGGAACGACAGCTCCTATTTCAGAAATTCTTTCATCATTTAAAGGAACATTATTCCAGATGGATAAAGGAATTTATATACATATATGACGGAGGAGGGTAGGTGTCTTCGTTATTATCAGCCATATTTTAACTACTGTGGGCATACAATGGGTAGTGTTGGTTATTGCTCAATAGAAAAACCGTTCGCAATTCAAATCAAATTAATCACACTAGCAATTCACACACTGTAGGTACACAAAACAACTACGGAGCGCGAGACAGTTTCTCAACGTATTCACTACTTGACCGCACCCAACCAACTCTGCTTATCCCGATCGAGCGTTATGTTGTAGACTCTGTCGAGCGCCACGTGGCGGCGCTAGCGCCCCGATTAGTCAAATCAGTGACGTATTTCCGATATTGTATAATATGATGTAAATACTAAATGTTCATGCCCGTTGCCCGGATGAATATCATGTCTATTGGTTTTTATTGAGATTTTCATACCAAGATACGATCCAAATTTCCGTTACTCTGTATTTTCGGAAAAAAGTCTATCAATCAAACCTTGTCCGAAACAAAGACACCTGGTGGGGATTGTTACTTATTTTTCCAAAAATCCCCACTATGCTGAATTTATTTAATTAGTGGGGATTTCTGGGAAAAAAAGTAACAATCCCCACTGGTGGGGATTTGTCGGTGGGGATTTCTGAAGTAAACCCAAATTACGAACACAAAAAAACAGTCAAATCGGTCGAGCCGTTCTCAAGTGCTGATCTTTCATATACATATACGCAATTGTTTTTTATTTATACTTATAAATAGAAGAAGAAATAGCAAAAAGAAGTACCATAATACTAATGAAACACAATCATGCATGTCTAGTACTTTTGTTTGGCTACTACTCAGAACTTGTGCACATCGTGTCGTGAATAGAATACTGTCTTCGCATGTAAATTGCACCCGAGCGAAGCCCAGCTCGGCTCGCTAGCTCACTTATAAAAGTTTTGCTAAAATTACTCAGTTATTCGCCTCTAAATGGTACTTTGTTCACCGAATTTCTGGTTCAAGTAAGCCCAAGCACACTTTGCGTCTAACTGTGTTGAAAGTCTGCGTAGGGATAATAGTTTTGCAGGGAAACTCGCGTTCAAAGTCACGATAACAGTCTACAGTGTCGGAAAGTTTCTCGCTGTTCCAATAGAATACGGATGTCGGAATCTTCCACGCAAAGCGAGTTGTGGAGGCTGCTACGTTCTACGTTACATTACATATCAAATCAAATCAAAAGTCATTTATTCAAACTAGGCTGAGAATCAGCACTTTTCGAACGTCAAAATTACATAAGACAGTCCCCCAAAACGCCCACTCTTCACCACTTCCTAGTGCTTTAGCTGGGAAGACGAAGTGGCGCAACAAACTCCCCAGCAGCACAGCTGTCTGTTCAGTTAGAAAAAGAAATTGATTCTAGATATACACTAGTACCTACGCAAAATCGTTTACCTTACGCAATACAAAACATACATTTAATTAATAGCCATAAAGCTAGCATACGCCAATATACCAACCAGAAACATCGAGAACTAATACTCAAGCAGAAATAAAAACTAAAAGTAAACAGAACGTAATATCTAGATAAAAGCCGCATAAAGGGCGTGCCCGCTTACATATAGCAGTAAATGAAAGTCATAAATGATAAACTAGGACCATCGAAGTAAAATAATATAATATGATCAATAGTCGAGGTCGCTAGCTAAACATATAAATATTATAACGAGTAGATTATGTAAACAATAAACAAAAAATCGAATCGGTCGGCGACATTTAAAATTTCTTTAATTTTATGCAATGCTGTGCTGTTTCACGTTGTATCTTGATTCAAATTCAAGCCGCGGTTATTACTAAATAATCATTTACAACATCAATCTAGCTCTCCTAATTGTATTTGATTGAAATACATAAGACATAACATAACGTTACATCCTGCCTGTATTCCCCGAAGGGTTAGGCAGAGGTGTACCTATAGTACACCCACATTTCGCCAGTCATGTTTAAGTCCCATGTAATAGGGGGCGAGTCTATTGCCATTAACCGGGCGCAAATCCAGACTCCGGGCTGCTACTGAGAAATTCCAGATGGAAAAACCCATTAACACTTTGCTCGACCTGGGAATCGAACCCAGGACCCAACGCTTAGCAGTCGCATCTGCGACCACTAGACCAACGAGGCAGTCCCAATACCATACCTAAGACAATTTCGTGAAAATATGACAATTTGCCATATTAGGCCCGGTTATGTACGGATCGTGACACGTGGCGGTTTATTGTTTCTTCCTATCCCCATGGAAAAAGGCGTGAGTTTATGTAGACTATGGTATTACTTACCGTAATGAAAGGCTATCCTTATCATTGGGCAGGTTTGGTCGGGCGCGGCCGATATCAGCGGCGACGTAGCGTAGCTTCAAGCCGGGTAGCAGGCTCCGTTCCCGGTTGATGGCCGCCACGGCTAGCGGCATGGCGCCTAGCACCGTCTGTAAACAAATAGAATAGTGAGTTTTCATTCAATTAAACCAGAAGACGTCAATTGAGGAAGGTGATATAAAGAAAACTTTTTTACACTGACATACAACGCACAGCCTCAGCCGTAAAGTCTAAAATTATGAAATTTTGTACTAAAGTTCTTTATATTTCTTGAAAATTCATCACATAAAGGGGTGAAATAGGGGATTTAAAGGATGAATGGAAGTTCGACATTTTTGCCGATGGGAAATCCCACCGGGAACCTATAGCTGGTCCTTAAGAAAACAGCTGTTTCGCTCATCATATATATCTCGCAGGCAAATTGTATAATTCGTCATTTTACATACCACGCAGTCCGATTGTATACTGTCACCGTTATGTACAATGCCTAAGGCAAAATGTATTATACCGCCTAGGCATTATCTAAAAATCTTATTTTTTAAATTGTACTACTTTATTATTTGAAAAAACACCACACAAGACATACAAGCCTTTGCCGCAACCAGGTATTGATGGACTCACGTATGTGTGCCTCGGCTTCGCCTCGGCCCACATTTTCACGTGCGTCCATCAATGCCGCTTTTGCAGGCCGCTGCAGTTATGTATTGATCGTCCTCGTTAATTGTTGCAAATTGGTCACACTTTCACATTCAAGTCACTCTGTATAATTGTATTTGTGAGATAATGTTTCAATATTATCTGTAGGCGCCGCCGGGGATAACAACAACAATATCGTAGGTACAACCTAGGTTCTATTGTGTAGCTATTTATTACAAAGACGTATTATCTATTAATAATTATTAGAATAGAAATACACTCATAATATGAATACGTTGTTGTGACGGCCCGGCAGGTTTAAGGATCAGTTCTCAAGCATGAAGATGTAGGATCGAAAAAGTAATGTTGTGTTTTTTTTCAAAATCAATTAAGATGCTTAAATACAAGAACAAAATAAGCAAATCCATATTTATGATTATTAATGCGAAAGTAAGCCTGTCTGTCTGTTACTCTTTCACACCTAAACCACTGAACGTAATTGTATGAAATGACCTGAGTAAGGACGAAGAATACTTTTTATTCCGCTAATAGTGGGTTCCCGTGGGATAATTATCGACCCCCACGAGGGCTTAGCCGCGGGCAAAAGCTAGTGCAAAATAACATAAATATATTCATATTATTATATACCTTCATTTATTTTGGTCCCCATTGACGTATGTTGAAGGAAATATCGTGGGGAAGCGTGGAATTTAATCTCCAACACACAATGAGCAAGCGTGGTTCAATTATTGTGCCTTCTCTTTATTAGAAGAGGCCTTTATCAAACAATAAGACAATTACAGACAGGTATTATTTTCTCATGATATAAATAGGTTTAAAGCCACGGGCAGGCATTATTCTCCTTAGAACCCTCTAGGAGGTCCCTATATTACCCGGTGTATTTTACAAAGGTGACATACGCCCGCGGTCTAGATAACCTTTTGTCTTTTAACTTCAGAATAGGTAACCTTGCTACAATGTGAAAAGGTACTTAAAAATAAAACGCTTTAAATTAAAAACTGTGCCTTTAAAAGGGTGGTCTGAAATAGCTTCCACAAGTGACGATGCGACGAGTAAAGAATTCTATTGAACCCCCACACCGGGCTCAATAAGCGGAATATAAAAATGTTACAGCCGTTTGATAGACATGTAATATCGTCAACGTGTGTTATCGACATCATAAAGCTTTTGGAATTTTAATAAGATGTGTAAACAGCATGATTTCGATCCCTTTGCAACAAATCTGTCCTCGTCCAGAACTTATTTACTTTAAAAGCATAATCAGCCTATAATGTTCTCATTGCTGGGCCACACTTTGTGACAATAATTTCATCACCACTGCTCTCAAAACGCTGAAGGAAAACATCGTGAGGAAACCAGCATGTCCTAGAACCAAAAATTCGAAGATATGTTTCATCTACCAACCGCACTGGGCCCGCGTGGTGGATTACAGCCCAATCCCTGTCGAAGAGAGGAGGCGAGTGTCCCAGGAGTGGGGACATTATAATGCTGATCATGCCTATTTGTGCAGTTCAGATATGTATATGATTTATTCATGTGCCATAAACGTGACCGAGACGTGTCGCTTTCGTACCATAAATCGTTAAGAAGTGTTTCATTGTTTAACCCCTGACGGAAAAAGAGGGGTGGATCTGTGTATCTGTGTATCTGTCTGTTCCCTCGTAGCTCCCAAAAGGCTGAACCGATTTTGTTTTTTTTTTTTTTGTTTGAAAGGTGCCTTGATTGAGAGTGTTCTTAGCTATAATTCAAGAAAATTGGTTCAGCCGTTTGAAGATTATCAGCTCTTTTCTAGTTGATGATTGAAAGTCGCATCTTCCATCTTCCAGGTCTGATCGATTCGAAATTTAGTATTCTATTACTTCAATGATATTAGAAGAAAATCGTAGGTAGGCACCGATACTGCAGCATCATTGTGTCGGGGGTTATTTAAATTTTTAATTTAAACTTGTTCCTACAACAATTTTCTGATCATTTATTTAGGGCGTATAATAAAAGAGAGAAAAAATCATGAGCTCGCCCCTCGCTCTATGATTAAATGTTTGTCAAAAATAAATAAACAGATATGCTGACAGTATATGGTGACAGTAAGGTTGCTTACTGTTTATTAAAAGCTCGTTACATCCGATGAGAATTATGAACGATATGGCAACCAAATAAGGTTGCAAATCACCATCGGTTCATCTCGAACAGTACACTTCCCGGGCAACGCAATTAATTGTCTTGAACTCCAATCATGTGGATTCCATCTACATCCACTGGGAAGCAACATCGCAATTGTGGTAAACGAGCATTCTGATCGATAAATCGTGCTTCGAGCGAAGTCATTTCCATTAAGCGAGGTTTCAATAAGGAATCTCTATTGTCGTTATGCCGTAGCATAGCAGAAGTAAACTTGACCATGAAATTGTCATTGCTAAAGCCGGCTTTACACTGGAACAAGCTTTAATGTTTGCAAGGTACTGTTATGATTGTCTGCAAAAGGGAACCATGAATCATGCATGCAACCTATACAGCATACATATAGGTATGTACCGTAATATACCAACGTTAAAGAATTGAATCATTTAACTTTTGGTTTTTAACGCAAAGACTCCATTGTTTTCATATACAAACCGGGGAAATCTGCGGCAAGTTGCCACATCACAGGATTATCTTGTCCCATGAATATTGCGGTTTAGAAGCATGCGGCACTATGGCATGACGCAATCTGGCTAAAGTGTAAGGCACCTGTCCCACCGCCGGCGATTTATGACAAGCGAGTACAGCTAGCAACTAAAAACAAGTTGGCGAGCAACGAGCAGCGAGTGCGCGACGGCGACGAGCAATTACTCGGTAGTCAGTGGTGTACCACTGACTACCTGCAGTATTGTCTCTCCTTCTCCCTTGAATCCATCCAAAGGTTGTCTGTAAAAGATCGCTTTTAGCGATAAGACCGCCCATTGTGTCACCCTATGTAAAATGTCCAAATTTATGTCTGTAATTTTTTGGTGTACATAATAAAGAGTATTCTATTCTATTCTATTATATTCCACTCGCTGGTACGTACTATACGAGAGTCGCTGAGCGAGTAGGTACTCTTGATAGCTCTTGTCGCTGCGAAAAATGAGTACTCGCCGGCGATGTGAACAGTCAGCGATCAACTATTAAACTATTAGTTGTTCTAATATAGCTAGTCGCTTCCTCGTCGGCGGTGAGACCTCCCGTTCCTATTTTAAAAAAAAAGTGACATTACGAGTGCGATGATCGCGTATTTGCGCGAAGATCGCTTTTAAATAGGACGCGTTGGGACAGTTGCCTTATTATTTATATATTAATACATGAAGCAAAAACTTTTATAACCCTTTTTACGAAAATTACGCGAATGGAAATTACGCACAGTTAAAGTGTATATGGAGGAGTGCAGAAAACTAATATTTTTATATAATATGCATTAGAAATAAATTAAATCAATAAAACAAAACATTACACACATTTCGACCACTGGGCGACCACTAGTTGTTATAGTGTCGGTGTGCGAGAAACAAACGAAATAATAAAACAAAACAAATATAACGCAGCTGCGTTCACTGTTCAAATATTGAACAACAAATGTTTGCTCAAGACAGAATCACATGAAGATAAACAAATGTTAGCAAAACTTACCCTTTTTCGCTATCACATTATAGCAATAACCTAAGTCTCATTTACACGGGGTGGTGTAATTGCCTGTAGCATAACATAAGTTGAAGCAACAATAAAAGTTGCACCGTCAAGACAAGGAGTTACCAAATGGAGGACTGCGGTCCGGATCCAAACCACCGAACTATTTTGTGCGGACCTTAAGTAAACAGTAACATTTAAAACTAAAACTAAATTTAAAAATATAGTAATTTAATTTAGCCCGCGCTTTGTCTTCCGACAGTTCAGTTTGTAAAGTAAAAAAACAACATTTTCACATTAATATTAATAAAATTACTTATTTTGTTATTTTTGTTCATTACATAATATTTGTTTACTTAATAAAAAATGATTCAGGTTTCTTTTCGTTTTATTTCTTATCATTTTTAATTTTGGCTGCTAGTAATCGTCTACCAAACGGACCGTGACAGTTATATTATTTTTATAAACGAAACTAACTGGTTTATCTCGTCACGGATAATAAAAATGGTACGTCACAGGCAAAAAACTTGCTTTGTGGCTACTCATAAACACTATACTATTATTGCACACTCCTCGCAATCTCAGACGCAGAAGAAGGCATTCGCTTAATTGGGTTAATGGTGTCATACAACCACACTTGTACTCTCGAGAGGTTTACATGTGTCCTTCGTTAATTCTTTAATTACATAACAAGCTGAGTGCCTCTTTGTTCTAGAAGAAGTACGCTGGGATATAGAATTTAGTACTGAGGATTGTGGTCTTATGTGCAATGCAGGAGTTCGAAAAAAATTATATGCTAGTCTTGAGGACACTATGTATAAAAGGCGGTAAAGTTTCAGAAGTCTGCAACAGTCAATAGCGTGTAGTCATACATCATCGTGGTTGTGCTTATTAGTTTATGGTACCACCAAACCATACATTACCGCCAAATTCCACAGCTAAATATTTTTTATTTAGCTGCGCTGGCAGGTACAATCTATACATAATTCAGTAGCCTACCGTGGGTGGGTTCCACGTCAGTTACTACGTGTCCCTAAGCACATGCATAGTTGCATCTATCAACGACAAATGGAAACTATAGTCTTTGCATAAAATGAAGCCGGTTAGTAAAGCCTAAACATATTCTGGAAGATAAAAGACAATCCCTACCAACACTATCTGGTATTCTCAGAAATATGTCATTTCTAGTAGAATTTAACAAACGTTTTTCTTTCCTTCTTTCTTTCTTTTCTTCTTTCGTTATTTCCTTCTTTCTTTCTTTCTATACAGCTACGTTTTCAAGTGTTGTGGACTAGCAACTGAATCTATTGCCCCAATAAACTATTAATCGGCCTTGTCATGTGTCCCCATTGTACCAAATTAGGGCAGGATTTCAATCGTACTTCCATTTCCGGAATCTGGACATGTTCCACATAACGGAGACGTATTTACTCTTGTAAACTGTCTAAAGTTTCAGGGAAATGTTTGATCTATGCATACTAGCTTTCTACTCTGCTGGCTGGAAAGCTCATTTACACGACCACAGTTTCTCGCTGCCAATGGGCAATTATTGAATGGAGATAATTAAACAATCATGTTACTTGAGTGAATAGTAGGTACGTAAGAAACTGGCATGTTGAAATGAATCTTCTTTCCTTTAAAAGTCTAAAACAAAAAGCGTTCGTGTAAATCCAAGACTTTTCAGATACTTTCAGAGAAAATCGCGTGTTGAGTTTCGTATGACATATATACCTACGCGAGGTAATGAGAATGGCCATGCGTGACTCGCATAGACATACTCCTTTCAATGAGCGAGAATTTCTCCTCGTGTAAATGCCTTTAGTTTACTTTACTGCAATCAACAGTTTATTTAGATGCTTTAAGTCGTCCTTCAAGCATGTCCTCATGGGGCCGCATGATTCAAGCTCTGTGTGGAACTGTGACCTGGATATATACCACTTTACTATTCGTAGTTTATTTTACCGTACTTTAGAGTTTATTTATCTCGACGTTGCTTTAGCTTCAAGCCTTTTCTCTTGAGATATGTCAAACTTTAATAGTTTCACTGTAAGTATAAAGTTTTAAGCACATGTTTTTTTGTATAAAGTTTTAGACACATGTAACTGACAGCAGTGAATACAGACAGACCACTCTATCAGCAAACATTTTTAGACTTAGGGCTGGCAACATCGATGCTGTGTAGACTGACACAATTAAGGGTAGATTCGACCAAACACGAATAACTTTTATCCGTGGAATAATGTAGAATAGTGGATTTTACTCTGACAGTTTTCGTATGGAGAAACTGTCAAAAATTCAAAATTTACTCGGAAGAGAAGGCTTATTCCGCGGATAAAATGTTTTCCTGTTTGGTCAAATCTACCCTTAATTGTGTTAAAACAATCTACACGCGCCGTCACGCATCCCTGACGCACGGCACTGCAACGCCATGGCAACCCATCTTCTCCACCTACTACATATATTTATTTTGCTGTGCCCGACAGGGTTCATAAGCGTTCGTTCTGTAGATACTGCCTACCCCAATGATAAGAAGGCGTGAGTTTATGTTTTAGTTTTCAACTAAACATCAATTTGGCAAATGAAAAACATTTATTTTAATTAGTCTATATTTGCTTTTGAAATTCAAGACTCGCTTAAATCCATTTTCCTTCAGTTTTTTGTTAGAGCGAATGAAAACTTCAAAACCTCAAGCCTTGAAAGTTAGGAGCCTATAATTATAATAATGTAGTTTTAAATTCAATTAAATTATAATTAGTTAGCAAGAAATAATAAGCAAAGTCTGGTTCTCTTTAATCAGTTATTTATGTTTTGTATCAAAGCTGGGTATCACGAGGGGCTCGTAGCTTAGTAACAGCCGCACGGGTCGATGCATCAGGATAAGTTACGCTAGCTGGGGTTACCCCGTGAATGAGTGACCGTCTTTACATAGCGACACTCCTCCGTGCCTCGGAAAGCAGGTTAAGCCGTTGGTCCCGGCTGTCATTCGTGGATCTTTGACAGTCCTTACGGGCCGGGAACCGAACCCAGGACCTCATGTTCAGCAGTTTAAGTGAACTTTAAGAAATATTATACAATGTCTTGCAAAATTTTGCAGTTGTAATTACAGAAACTTTTCACTCGAACAGAAGCCTTTCACTCGATTTTTGCCTATTCACAAAATACTCAAAAGTTAGCTGTGCCAAAGGAATGAAACCTTAAAGCCAAGCAAAATTAAAACCTAGGTATTCAGTTCTAAAGCTTGAGTTTCTTTGTTTTGGACCATTCCATCCTAAGATCGTAAGATTGTCTTTAATGCGTAAATATTGAAAATTGTATCCTTCCTTGAAAATGGCTTGTTAACGGCAAATACAAAAACGCTGCATAAATGAGCGGTTCATTGATGCAGCAATTTTGTATATTTTGCCGTTTGTTATATTTGTATAATAAATCACTGCAGTAATAATAGAAATGGGGACTGTAGGGACTACACTTAGCAGTAAGGCTGCGTTTCCACCAGAGATGAGCGAGGATGCGTAGCGAGGGATGTGTGTGAAACTAGCCAATAACACCGCTTCATTGTAATACCTTGAGCTAAGCTAGCGTTGTTATTGGTCCCTCGCTACGCATCCTCACTCATCTCTGGTTAACGCAGCCTTATGCTAGCGGTACAAAATGCGTTCTTAAGTTTAGCGGCCAGTAGTTTTCCCGGAGCCATTGTGTATTGTGTAAGTAATGTAAGAAGCGCCATTGTGTTTAAGATTCATGGTCATCTGAATAGTCTTTATCTTCTACACTGGAATTTCATTTATCTCCTCCTCCAACCACGATACTCATAAGGTCCCAATAGGGTTAATACAATTACAGACAGCTGTGCTGCTGGCGAGTTTGTTGCGCCACGTCTTCTTCCCAGCTAAAGCACTAGGAAGTGGTGGGCGTTTTGGGGGACTGTCTTATGTAATTTTGACGTTCAAAAAATGCTGATTCTCAGCCTAGTTTGAATAAATGACTTTTGATTTGATTTGATTATTTCTATAAGTTGAGTAAAAAATTAGGCACAAGTTAGTAGTTTAACCCCGAAGACGTTAACTGCCGATAATAACAAATGTTTTGTCCACACAAAAGTTTTTTTACAACATAACATCACGCCTGTATTCCCCAAAGAGTTAGGCAGAGGTGTACCTTTAGTACACCCACATTTCGCCAATTATGTTTAAGTCTCATGTCAATGGGAGCCTATTATACCATCAACCGGCACAAATCCAGACTCCGGGCTGCTACTGAGAAATTCCAGATGGAAAAACCCATTAACACTTTGCTCGACCTAGGAATCGAACCCAGGACTTTTTTTCGTCTTGCTCGGCTCCTTAGGGTCGTAGCGTGATATTACATAGCCTATAACCTTCCTCAAGAATTGGGCTACCCAATGCAAAAATATTTTTTCAAATACGACTGGTAGTTCCGAAGATTACCCCTACATACAAACAAATAAACAAAAAAAAAAACCTCTTAATAATATAAATCAATAAATAGTATAGATATAGACATAGGAGAGTGACAGTAGTACATTCTTTGCTAGGACTACACGACCAATTTCTTCTAATAAAATAATCATAATGTTTACTAAACTTTGCTTCAGTTTATAGCCAGTAAACAAGGCAACAGGGTTCAACATAATACACTAAAAGATTTCCCACACAAATTAAGTGCGTGACCTTACATACTCCATAGTTTAATGAAGCAACACCCTCCAACCTCCAACCCGTAAGCTTTTGGTAATAGTGATAAATAGGGTTGCCCTACTATATTTGAGACCTAAATACTATATTTCTAAAGAAAAAATATAGTAGGCGAAACTACTATATATTATTTCAATAAAAAATGGCGAGATGATCGTAATAGAACCAGTATTTTTATAAAAGCTCAATTTAATTATATTTTGTTATCCTTAATTATGATAGATTGAGTAAAAATAGATACGAGACATACCAAAAAAACCTAATAATAAAGGATCATAGCCAACACCTCAGGAGGCTCTCATTGCGCGGCTGGGTCAAGGGCTTGATCCAGAAAGCAATACTCCTGGACGCGGCACGCATAGTGTGGAGGTTCCTTTCTCTAGAGCCCTAACCATCGGCAGCCTGGACCCCGCTCCCGATGCCGATGGACCACTGTTTTTTATATTTTTGAATGTTTTGTGAAAATGTTTATAAATGAAATAAAAGGATCATAGTAGCAAAAAATCTACTATATTTTTACAAAAAAAATACTAGGTATACTTGACATAAAAAACGTTAGCAACCCTAGTGATAGATGGGCTCAAACTCAATAGACTCCTACCAAGAATTTATTAGAACAGTACACACGGCTACATATCAAGCTATACATTTCCAGTAAAAACTGATCTTATATTGTATAGGATTTCCGTACAATGAGAGGTCAGCTTATACTGGAAATGTATAGCTTGATATGTAGCCGTGTGTACCACAGATATATATATTGGTGTCGGTCACGGGTTTATATAATGTATAGGATAAGATAGATCATAAGAATTTATGAACCTCAAAATTACAGACAGTCCCCCAAAACGCCTGCCCTTCACCACTACCTAATGCTTTAGCTGGGAAGTAGAAGTGGCGCAACAAACTCTCCAGCAGCTCAGCACAACACGTTTTTATACGAGTCATCGTTAACTTTACACAATGAAAACAGTTTTCATTTTAAATTTTCGTGTCTAGCTACGGGCGAAATAATTTAAATAATATGAAGAAAAATGCTTTGAACATTTTCTCGCTTGTATTGTGCATTACCTCTAGCAGCAGCCATTTTTCATTGTTGAAATAAAATATAATTATGACGAAACAGGAGCCTGTTGGTAATATAAAGGGTAAAGACTGGTAACTAAATAATGGAGGTAGGTAAAAAATTATTTGACGCGATAATATTATTTCTGTGTCGCGGCGCACAGACATGATTATAGACCCCTGTGTGAAATGTCGCGCGCGATTTCATAGAAATTGTTCTATGGATATAATATCGTTGAATCGCGTCGCGCGGCTAGTCGCGCCAGGCTCCACGAACCTGTATGTGTGTCGCGGCGTGACAGGTCGCCCTTGTGTGAAATATCGCGCGCGATTTCATTGAAATTGTTCCACGGATATATCGCAGAATCGCGTTGTCGCGCCAGTCTGCTCGAACCTTAAAGAATAAGTTACTTTATAAGCTTTTCTACATGGTTGATCATTTTTTATTTCGTCTTTTCATTCTTTCTTTTACCTTGAACTACAAAGATGATTTATTCTGTAGGTACCTAAGGCCGCGGACACGAAGTCAGCGGCAGCGGTGGCGGCGTCTTTGAACGCGCGCAATCCAGGTCCATATAAATATATGCATTTCTTGATCATAGTTAAGAAGCTGATAACAGCTAAAACGCGGTCACTGTCGGAATGTTTAGAAAAGAAAGAGAAGCGTGATGGCACAGCGCTGGTAATTTATTGCAAAATATGAAGCAATTATCTATTGACGAAAAATCTATTGATTGGACTAAAAAATGTGAACACTATTACGTTTATATGTTGCTTGTAGAATAATCTGACAACAAAATGATTGTATGAATATTAATATGGTTTTTAATCGTTAGGAAGTTTCCTCTTGAGTTTCGATCTGAATTCACAGATTTTGAAGAAAAAAAACAGTCAGCAGAAAAATGAGCAATTTTCGCAAAAAGTTTTTTTATGCCAGTCGATCCTGTTTCATATATAGATCAAAAAACTATATTGGACCAACTGAGGTTTGAGTACTAGAAAAGTCAGAAATCGCAAAAAACTTTTCCCATATATTTCGTAGGCAACGAGACTAAGTAACGTTAGGTCTGTTTACTCTTTTATTTTTATGTTTTATTCATTGAAATCTGAACAAGTAGTGAGCTTTACAGCAAGTGTCTATGACCGACATATTAGCTACATAATTCCCGAAGGACAGAAGTAGGAGAATGTAATCAAGAAGGATAAATTACGCCATTACTCTTGTGTGAGGCAATGACCTACGACCTACGTACACAGTACTGACATTCACAGTAGGTACCGCTGACATACTGTAGGACTTTCTCAGTCTAAATAATTGGCTGTTACTTTAATGTGTCCTACTTACATTCTAGCTTTTTCCCGCGGCTACGCCCGAGTGCACGTCGGAAATTATCCAACGGGAACGTACTGCCAGGATAAAAAGTGTCTTACGTATACACAGGTTATAAACAATCTGTGCGCCAAATTTCATCCAAATCCGTTCAGTCGTGTTTGCTTGATTGAGTAACAAACATCCAAACATACAAACTTTCACATTCAAAATTACTCCTTTTGATTGAACGTTATATTTTTAGAAAAAAAAAATGACCTTTCGTCGTCATCTTTACGTGATAGACTTGAGTTTGAAAGATTTGAAATTCTATAAATAAATCCTCTCCTTATTTTATTATAGGTTTAAATAATGTTCACTGTAAATAAAAATGTTCAAAACATTTGACTAAACAAATTTACTTTTGATGATTTATTTAGAAAGCAATATGAGACGAAATCTTAGCTAGTTTTTTCAGAATTTCCATATACAGCTTGAAGGTTGATTGTGTTTAATTTAATAGGTATGTCTTGAATGGCAATTAAAAAGTGCCTTAAAACTCAAAAAATTAAAAATAAATAGATACACAATGAAAAAGAAAGAAAAACTGTTTATTTCACACAAATAATACGCACGTTACAAAAAAAAATGCATATACGTACACATACAGAGTAGTCAAAAGCCTCATATTTAAGCAGTAAAAGTTTGTCAATTTTATCTATTGCTTGATGTCA
Organism: Eupsilia transversa; assembly: GCA_914767815.1. Taxonomy (NCBI): domain Eukaryota; kingdom Metazoa; phylum Arthropoda; class Insecta; order Lepidoptera; family Noctuidae; genus Eupsilia; species Eupsilia transversa. The sequence continues at coordinate 2,358,582 of OU611880.1, forward strand.
GGACCAGGGACTAAAGACAATTTAATTAATTTATATTATCTAAATTATATATTATTTATACTTTAACCAGCATTCCGGTTCTAAGGAACAGTGAAACAAAAAAAACCTGAAGCGTGCTACAGACTTGTTTGGGTTCAGTTAATCGGCACAGCCGGGTGGCAAAATGGAATCATCATCTGCCTTTTCCCCGACTATGTTGGGGTCATCTTCTAGTCTAACCGAATGCTGACTATCAGTATTTTACATGGAGCGACTGCCTATCTGACCTCCACAACCCAGTTACTGGGTACCTAATACGATAACCCTTGGACTGTTGAAGGACTTTAGGGCTTCTGACTACCCGTAACGACTGTCAAAGATCTACAAATGACGGCCGGGACTAACGGTTTATTGTGCTTTTTGAGGCAAAATCGAATTTTTTCAACTATAAATATTGCTTAGTTCAATTAGTATTAGTAGTACTAAAATTTTACTCTGCTGAGTTTTCACTTCTTTCTGTGCCGTTTACTTAGGTAACTCATGAAAAACCAAGTGTTACGTAGGTAAGACTGGAAGTATTCTTATAATATGTCGTAAACCTCAGTATATTTAGACACCATTGCGTAGTAGTCTGTCAGTAATTTTTACACAAAATTATAACTTTTATATTAATAAAAATCGTTGCCCCACACTAGGAATTTCTCCAGTATCGTGGGTGCGTTTACAAACATTTAAACTGACATACACAAACAGCCAGACCCGGAACAACTACATGTAGGTCATACAAATATTTGTTCCGTGCGGGAATCGGACCCGCGACAAGCAGCGCAGCAGTCAATCGCTTAACTACTACGCCAACCGTGGCGCCAAACAAAAGCTATAACAATAAACTAACATGTCCAGTTCCACAAAAACAAGTTTAGAAATGGTAGGTACTCGTAAGTAACGATTCGTTTTGTGACGCACTGAAATATCTTTAACAATTGTTTACCAAAAGTTACAGAAAGTAACTTTCAAACTTAAATGGGGTTTATCCCCCAAAGTAATATCAGGCCAGGCCGCGGAGTGCGGACACGAAGTGTGAAATTATAGTGGCAGCGGGGCGGGCAGCGGAATCCGCTGGCGGGTAACGCAAACACATAGTTTTTGACTAAGGAGGACCAAGTGCGGGCGGGGCGGACGCAAGTCCGTTTCCCGCTCGTTTTGTTTGGACATGCCGCTGACGACTGATTATTCTTTCCAATTTCGCACGAGGTAGGTACGTCCGGACCGCTCAATCGCCTCGCTGCTACTGTGTTCATCCATGGAAATGTGCGTTTCCCGCTTGACCCGCCACCCGCTCCCGCTGCCCGCCCCGAACCACTGTAATTTCACACGAAGTCAGTTGCGCGGCGGTGCGTTCAAATGCATATATACTGGCCTCGAAGGCAGCGGCGCGGCGCAGCGAGCGGCCTGATCAAACTGATCAAAGGCGGCGCTCCGCGCGCCGCTGCCGCCTCCACCGCCGCGCCGTGCCTCTGACTTCGTGGCCGCGGCCTTACACACACACGCGTTTTATGTATTTATTTTTCGGAAGGTTTATAGAATAATAACATTATAATGAAAATAATATATATATATATCTAAACACAAAATGATTATTCGCTCATAGTCTAAGTTATATCTTATCTGTATACCTACATTAGAAGCAAATAAATGATTTCCATTCTATTCTACTTATTTATATCCCTCAAAGTTGGTTAATTTTGTTCAATCTTTAGCCAATTTGTTCAAGCCAATCTGGACAACAAACGGTTTTAGATATGAAGCTACAAGTACGCGTTGGGCTCGACTTGTCGGGCCAATTCAGTGGACGTAACGTAGTTAGAAGATATAAGAGTTACGCGATAGAAAGAGAGGCAACTTCTAGGTGAATATAATTGTAGGTAATTAGCGCTGTGCGATCTGAATTGCACTTTATAGTGTCCTAGCCGGAGAGTTCAAATAATGTAATCAGTTTAAGTCGTAAATCTCTTACCTATAATTTCTACTTCTATCGAATTTAGGTAAAAAGTGGCTACAGAGAGCAGCCATTACTGTTCAGAAATAAAAAGATCGAGCTTTTGGTGCAATAGATGCAGATAAAAAATAATTAGGAAAGGTATTACTGCTAATATTCACACAAACGCCTGCCCCTTAAGAGCTAGGCCAAATATTTTTTGATATTCGTATAGTTCATGACCTAAAGAGATGGCTAGAATATGAATTAAAAATCTAAAAAAGAAACGGGTTAAGGCTAGTACATAATATGAACAGAAGCTGCTTATAAATTAAATTAAAGTTTAAACAAAGTTAATTAAAAAAAAGAAGAGTAAAGATATTAAAAAATAAAAATACAACAGAATAGGTACAAATTAATGCATTCAAACACGCACGCCGCGCCAGTTGTGAATTGCGAGTACTACGCACCTGACCTTTCTGAAGAACATCACAAAAAGGTCAATATAATTATGTCCTCCTAGGGCGTCCCCTCTCGGGGAAGAAGTATGTAAGGATTGTAGCAGGTGGCGTTTTGTAGTTCATGCCTACTCCCACCGGGGGAAAAGGCGTGTGTTATATTTAAACCGCTATTAAGAGGAAAAGAAACGTCAACCATATAATGTTTGCATAATTTATGTAGAAAATATGGACGAATATAAAGGCTTGCACTAGTTCATGCTAGTATAAGTAGGTATCTACACTCTTTTGCAAAAAAAACGGGCACCTAAGGAAATTTACGTTCTAAGGTCGATTTTAGTTAATTAAATGAAATTTATTTTTTTGACGTAGTCTGTATACTTATAATCGTGTAAATTAATGCGCGTGAAGTGAATTCGAGCAATTAAAAGAAAAAAAAACGATGGATTCTTTAAAATCGATGTACACGCCCAAACAATAAGAAGTGGTCGGCAATAAAGACAAGTTTTTTTTTAATTAAATAAAGTTACAAATGTAAAAACCTAATAACGAGTGTGACCTCCTCTAGCCAAAATCACAGCTTGAATCCTTCTGGGCATGCTTTCCACGATGTTTTTAATAACGTTTTGAGGAATAAGTTCCCACTCTTCTGCAATGACTCTTTTTAGCTCCCTGATGTTTTGTGAAGCAGGTTGCACTGATCTTACCCGTCTCTTTAGAACATCCCACACATGCTCAATTGGATTGAGGTCAAGACTCCGAGCTGGCCAATCTAAACGACGGATCCCAACTTCTTGCATGTACGCTTCCACGTCGTCAGAACGGTGCGGGCGAGCATTATCGTCCATAAAAATGGAATCTTCCCCAAGTGCAGTCAATGTGGGTTGTGCATATGGAATTAGGACTTCCATTATGTACCGGTGTGCATTTAATGTTCCATTTTCTATGAAAAATAACTCCGTACGCTCCGTCGAATTAATTGCTGCCCAAAACATAACGGAGCCTCCGCCATAAGGAATGATTTCTTCGAAACACACTTCCGCATAGCGTTCCCGTGGTCTTCGCAGCACTCGCCGGCGTCGGTCCTCTCCACACAAAGAGATTCTAGCTTCATCAGAAAACAATACTTTATTCCAGTCCTCCAGAGTCCATGAAGCACAGTTCCGAGCAAACTGAAGTCGAGCAACACGGTGCTCACGGAGTAATTTAGGGCCCCGAGCTGGGCGGTAACTCTTGATATTGGCAGCCAAAAGCCTCCTCCTGACCGTCCACAAGCTAACTTCTACTCCTCTTACTTCTTCAAGGCTCTTCTTCAGGTCCACACTTGACGCCTTACGATTACGCAACGCCTGACTCACCAAAAAGCGGTCATCTCTTGGTTCTGTGCATCGTTTTCTTCCCGAACCGGGTCTTCTTTTGACCGAACCAGTCTCTTGATACCGTTGCCAAGTCCTCTGGACAGTTGAACGACTCACATTTAGCCGCTGAGACACGTAAGTTTGCGAACAACCTTCTTCACGTAGGGCTATAATTTTACCGGCCCTTATCGCTTTATCACTCATATCAAAAAGTGGTATTTAATGTAAAAAGAAAGATTTAATTGTTTAATTTGCAGAAAATATCCAAAAAGTTTTAAAATATCGTAATCAGTTAAAAATCGTTTCAGCAATTCGCGCCATTAGTAAAGCAATTTTAGAATAATCCACAATAATCATTATTTTCTTTTAATAATTTCAAATTTTAAATTTGGAACGTAAAGAATCATGCCAGGATGCTTCAAAAAACATGCCAATACATCGTCAAATTAACAAAACCTATTTCTTGTTCTTCTTCATTGAAGTAGAGAAAAAAATCTAAAGTGCCCGTTTTTTTTGCAAAAGAGTTTATAAACATTCTATTAACGTGGAAAAACATATTATTATAGTTTAAACAGTCATTCTGCCTAGCCTTTTCCCAATCATGTTGGGATCGGCTTCCAGTCTAACCGGGTGCAGCTGAATACTAGTATTTTACATGGAGCGACTGCCTATCTGACCTCCACAACCCAGTTACTGGGTAATACGATACCCCTTGGTAAGACTGGTTGTCAGACTTTCGGGCTTCTGACGACTCGTAACGACTGTCAAAGATCCACGAATGACAGCCGGGACCAACGGCTTAACGTGCCATCCGAAGCACGGAGGAGTCTCGGTATGTAAAGATGGTCACCCATCCACGGACCAACCCCGGCAAGCGCAGCTTAACCTGATGGATCGACCAGTGCGGCTGTCATTACTTAGCCACGAGCTCCTCATTATAGTTTAAACGGTACTTTATATAATAGACGCAATAAGCCGCCACAATTCCTTCGGAATGTAGCCGACTTACCGACTATTGCTTCAAAAATATCAACCCAGTCCGCTGCATTTATAATGAAAGCTCTTGTAGGTATACAGGGTGGACTTTTGATACAGGGTAGTAAGGGCAGGTACCTTAATCGTTGTAGCTACAGGAAAACGGTCTTAGGAGACTGTCCTTAATTCTTGAGACATGTTGATCAGCATACACAGATTTCTAAAAAAAAATACAGTCAGCAAGAAAATGGGCAGTTAATTACCCGACTACGGCGAAGCAAAAAGGAGGGTTATGATTTTGACCGGTATGTATGTTTGTATGTTTGTATGTTCATCTGTTCTCTCATAAATTCTAAACTACTCATCATCATTCGACAAATTGGGTATCGTTGGAAGCGTCTCGGTCGTCCGCTGGTTATAGGCCTTGTGACGTCACATTAAATTGAATATGGCTCCCTCTAGAGGACTAAAAGTCATGAACTAAAAACAAAAGTTTTTTTAATGGGCCTATGTTGGGCTTAATTAGCACATTGCAAAAATATATATACTACCCCAAAATAATTAAAATAAAAATAAAAGTATAAAAACTAAAACCCAACTACGGCAAAACAGTCATTATTTTGCAAATTTTTTTTACGGCGACCTATGAGTAAGTCTAATTTATTTTATAAGTATATAATGAAATAAAGAATACTAACGTTAATTAACTCTAAGGCCTCTTGATAGTTCACTAACCTAATTAATTGATACTTTTAATTTCTCCTAAGAAAATAAAAACCTCTTGTAGTGTTCACGAGGACATAAACACTACAAGAGAATCTTAATTAAAAAAAGAAAATAAACTGTTGTTTTGTGAGGACAAAGTATCTCAATTTTCGTTAGATTTTATTACAATTACTTATGAAGGACTTTTTTTTTAAGTATTTCTAATATCATTAGAGAACATCTTTCACATCGTATTCCATAATCAACATCTTTTGTAGCAAAGAAATCAAATTTCTTTGATACCTCTATTAGAGCGTCACACAAATGATTCTTTAAATTTTTATTTTACACTTGCTATAAGTAAATATACAATCCACTATCTTTCCACATGTTACTAGCTTATATTACATACAGATTAAGTCAAATTAAATAAAATCAATAAATATCAACAATACTACATTTTCGCTATCTAGATCTAATAGTTCCTTTAATACATATTACCAATTTTAATTAATTATAATTTACTAGTATGTCATGAAAACTGAAATAGATAGATTAATATCCTTTATCTTGACTGGCGCATGAGATTGACAAGAGGTGTGGTGTGAGTTCAGCGGCCATTGTTTCTATATTCCGAGATCTAAACTTTCCTGAATAATACTATTGTCCCACTGCAAGGCAAATGCCTCTTCTCATACAGTAGGCACGAGCATTGACCACAACGCTTGCTCAAGACGGCTTGGCGATTACAGACATTTAAAAAAAAACAGGCAAAGCCCATAATATTACATAAAATAGAATTCCACTATACTGCAACAGCGAATCAGTTTTCACGTCCCCACACCTAAGACCTAGGCCAATTTTTTTTTTATATTCGGATAGCTCCGGACCTAAAGAGAGAGTGCCTTATAGAATACGAATTAAAAATCTTAAAAAGTAAACGAGGATTTTCGTGGGTTAAAGCTAGTAGATTACAATAGAATTATTGTCAATGCAAATATAATAATAGAATACGAATTCTATTAGTCACAGAATACAAATGATTATAAAATATCAAATACAATTAAAATAAACGAATTATCTGTACTGTACTATACAGATTATAAGGGTCACAGAATTGAAATTAAAATTAAATGTCAAATTATAAGGGTCACAGAATTGAAATTAAAACTAAATGTCAAATATAAGGGTTATATCTTTTTTTTTTCAAAAATAATGCGAAATTGAGTTAGTTTGTTACGCTTTCATGCTTAAACGACTGAACGGATTTGGATGAAATTTGGCACATGGGTAGACAGGTTACTTTTCATCCTAGATCAAAGACGAAGTCACGGGTAACAGCCAGCTAGCTAGTTAGTTAACTATAAGTCCAGATTTCCTCACAATATTTTTCGTTCACCAATGACACTAATGTTTAAAATAAACTCAGAAAGTACTTATGAATTCAAAAAGTCACATTGGTAATTGCCCAGATTTGAACCCAAAACTTTACTTAGCATGTATACATATAATTGTTATTACTGTCACTGTCACAAAACTGTCAAACTACAAGTGCAAAATAAGCAAATTATTTTAAAAAAAAACATTTTGGCGCCAAAAATCTGTACTTTTAATATACCTAATGACACTCGCGCAATAAAGACGAATCTAACGACAAAGGGGTGGACATACATACATACAGATCAAACACAGAACCCTCCTTTTTTGGCTTCGCCTTAGTCTTGTTATAAAGATGGGAACATGTCTAAGTCAAAGCTAGAGCTAAGAAGCGTTTATACACCTCGTTCTCAGTCTAATCAATGGGCAAGAATCTGACAAACTCTTTGAGAGACTCTCTTTTGGGTCCTGAGTCAAGTAGGTTTGATGCACCATTGCATACGGCTCCTATTTTAAAACGTTCTTAACACGGAAGACCTGAACATTAGTAAGCAGACATGTTCCAAGTAACAGGAAACAGGTGAACTTTTCTACAAAACTTAAATTCAATACTTTGTGATTTTCATTCTGCAACGTCAGACACGTAAAGTCATTACACATAACGACGGTTGCTAAATTCCCCACAGTCACGACTGAATCCATTAAATCATTCCTGCTTTCAATTTTACCAAGTGAATCTAAAACATCGAACTTTTTATTCTACAGGCTGAGTATGAAAACATGCGACAAAAAAAGGGGTTTTCTACCCATCAATGTGAACAACTATTACTACAGGACCCAACATGAATAACACAAAAAAAAAAATCTACCTTCCTGTATAAAGGTATACCCCATTTTGTAGAAGGTCTTAGTTATGGGTAGTAACACCCCCTTAAATTTTGTCGCATGTTTTCAAAGTCAGCCTGTATATAATAAAAATCATGGTGTGTGACTTAAATGGCCGCATTAAGCGTATAGTCAGCAGTCTGTGCTAGTAAAAAATGCATGAAAAACAACTTTAGCCTCCGAATGACAGTCCTTTGTTTTTCATAAATTTTCGCAGGCCTTAAGGACGAATGGGAGACTTTCAACAAAGGAAGTGCGAATGTAAGTGAAATTTCCGGGACGGATGAAGGCAAGACGAACGACGGAAGTGACCTTGTGCTCTTTTAAAAGGTCAGGTGTATAGCCATGAGGCCAGGTGTGTAGCCATGAGGCCAGGTGTGTAGTATGAGTTACTGCATAATATTTAAAGATGATTTTAAGAGATACAAACGAGTCACAACTTTTATTGTAATACTTCCATATCATACTATTTTATATTTTGTTAAGTATCCTGTTGACAGGCCTACACTGTCCTCTCATACCTATTGAAACTGTACATTTTTGAAAACATTGTAAAACCCATTTATTTTTAAAAGAGTAACCGTGGAGTTTCTTGCCGGCTCTTCTCCATAGGAAACGACCAATTGGAACCGTGCACATAGCTTCTGTCGTTTCCTAAGTGCCCATGTAGGTTTATGTGAAATAAAATATTTTGATTTTTGATACGAAAAGTTCTCTACGTAATTTATCTACCTACAGTTTAGTGTTCACCCATGTAAAAGTTGGAAATTATCCCACGGGAACGTATTACTGGAATAGGAATGATAATTATGTCCTAATCCAGGTCAAGATCTATTCGTTGATGAACAAACATCCATTCAAAAACCAACAAACATACAGACTTTTACATGTACATAAATAAAAATCAATTGCCTCATGTTTGAAAGATCATTGGCCATTTTTTTGTTGTGTTCTTATTTGTCTGGACCGGAATAAAATAAAAAAAAACTTTCATACAAGCCCTTTGTATGAAAGTTTTTTTTTTTTTAAACGATTGGGATAGTGGGTTTGGATGGTATTTTTGTATGAAAATCACAATTGGACATTGGAGAGACATGAAATTTACCTGGGATACGCCAGGCACGAACATATGAAAATCTCAATCGGATATAGAGACATGAAATTTACCCGGGAGACGCCAGGCACGAAGCTAGTTTATTGTATTAGTAGGATACGAAGTAAGATATATTTTTGAGGAAGGATATTTGATCCCAATATCGACGCCTTAGTTGTTGGAAAACTCATTTGGACTATTCCCACTCCAATATCTACTTTCAGGAAATTCTCACTTTCAGTCGAAAAACGTGTAATCACAATATCAGTCCAGTATCATATTTCAGGCTGCTCAGTAGTAGCTGGAAATTGCCTATGTATTTGGGTCCATGTTTACAGAAGTCAGAATTGGTACGTACAAAATGATGCTACTGAACGGGCAGGCAGTAATGGGCAGTAAAAGTAATGTTAGCATATAAATACAACGGACACTGTAGGCTTTCCAAAATTTATGAGGTTGTAAAAATAATGACCGTTGACATATAAACTGTAACGAGATATGAAGCATTATTATATGATGTTTTATAACGGGACACTCACTGCTAAATAAAACTGACAGTAACATGAGATGAGGCAAAAATAGAAAAGTAAAACATAGTATGTACTTATATAGGTAATAACAAGATAATATTAACGATGATACAATCTTTGGATACAATTAACGGACAAAAATGTGGACTTTCAAATGTCTTCAATAGTATAAACCCGGTGAAGGAAAATCTAGTGAGAGTGTCCGTGGAGTTTCTTGCCCGTTCTTCTCCATAGGAACCTACTACGCTTTGGAATGGGCAACTAGATTCATCTTTCTGACTGACCGACCCCTTGACAATTCAAAAGTGCCTGTAATTGGTTTATTTGAAATAAATGCCTTGAGTTTGAGTTGAGTTGAGTCTATACTACATATTAAAATAAAACTGAAAAGCTTGTTTGTTTGCTTGAACAAGCTAATCTCTGGAGCTACCACCAGCACACGTAGTATGACCACCGTATAAACAGGTTTTGTCGACGGGAGAATAGATAAAAGACAGATTGTGATTGTTTATCTGTCATTTTGTCTATTCTTCCCTCGACAAAACCCGTTTCTATTGTGGTCATGCTAAGCGTGCAGGCAAGAAACTTACTTCGTGTAAGTGGGACTATTTGGATTTCTAAAACTCTCTTTCTTCCTCTTTCTAGCTCTCTAAAATATAAAGCAGAAACTCACCTGACTCCTGCCATATGCTCCAAGAAATCCGACAGTAATAGTCTTATCATTGGTCCAATTTCCGGTCGTATGCGGACACACTTTAGCTCCACCACAATCACTATTCACTATATCAAACAAATTTACTCCTTCAGTCTCCATTCTATCAACTGACAGTTTCACTTCAATCAAGTTTGACGTCAAGCTGGAATGTATATTGTTCAAGTATATAGAATTTAGAGTGTTTGTCTGAATGTAATCAGCATCATCTGTATTTGTTGTGTTGATCACTTCACATTTTTTATGATTCACTGGTTTGTTTGCTACTTCATTGGTATTGTTATATACATCGTAGATGTCAGTTTTGTTGTATTCAATATAATCGTCTAGGTCTATATTGTTTATTTCTGTATCTGGTTTGTTATCGTCTTCGGTAGATAGTCCGATTTCTGTGAGGATGAGGAGGATGAAGATTGTGACGTGTACCATCTTGGTTGTTGCTATTCAGGTTGGGTCCATCATTGGAGCGGTTTCTGTGAAAGAGAGATATAACGTTAGTTGTCATGATCTATATAGCGTCCCTATCTTTGGAATGACGTCACTCATATCTGGTTTCTGAGGTCCTTGATAAACTCTCAATACATATTCAACCGACAAAGTTATCGATACATATAATCATTTTTTCCTTAACTGAGTGTTCAGAAACAAGATACGAACCAATAGCAAACTCTGGTTAAAAAACCACAGAAATTATGGTTAAGGTCGCTTCCTAACAGAAAGCGATAGTAGTGCGAATACGCCATACATCGTCGCCTTCATACGTCACTATTTTTTCGGTTAACCGGACGTGTGGTCGCGCCGGCAGAAGGCGCTTTCTAGTTTTCTGATTCAAAAGTGACATATGAACGCGATGATCGCGCATTTGTGCGACAATCTCTTTCTATTAGGACGCGGGGTATGAAGACAGATTAATTGGGTCAGAGTGGTTATAAATACCTTGAGAGGTCTAGCTATTATTATTAAAATAATTGATGAAACCCCTAAAAGTGTTTAATTTATAAATTGCTTGACGGGCCTATTATCTTTTTGAATAATACCCATTTTCGTCAGGTTGAAATCCAATTCTATTAATTCAAATTCGATCATTTCGCAGAAGTTTATTTTAGCTGGCATTTCAGAGTACCTACCTACATATTTTGGTACTGGGCGAGTGAGGAATGAAAATATAACTTGTATCTAAATATACTAGTTTCATTGAAGCCATTCCGATTATTCTTCGAGTTACATTGTTGAAATTAAAAAAACTTAACTTTTTTTTTTTTAACTTGGTTCTAGTTTTTTTTTTTGTATCTATCTCAAACTGAAGATTAATCTAATAAGTTCTTGCATTTAAATATACATGCGCATAGGTATTATTATTATTATTTTAAAACTGTTAGCCTAAATATTGTGATAATATATGTTATCATTCGGATTATTAATAAACAGCATGATATTTTTAAACATATTTGAATAAAGTTTACAGAAATAACACATTTAGTTTTTGCAAAAATATTTCAGTAACATTCAAATATGAGATGTACCCTTAGCAAGAAAAATATTAAAACTAAAATAGTTTTAGTTAACACTCAATCACCTTAGAGACTTACTTTAGAAGTTAATTAAAAGTGCTCTTAAACACGTGCCATCCATGGACTACCTGTGGGTGACATTAACACGAGCTTGAGAAATTAGATTTAATTAAATGTCTATTGAGACTCGTAGGTAATACAATAAAATATCATACCTACGTCTTTGGCTAAGTAATAATAGCCGCACGGGTCGATCGATCAGGTTAAGCTACGCTTGCCGCGGTCGGCCCGTGGATGGGTGACCATATTTACATACCGAGACCCGGTACCCGGTACCCTTTAAGCCGTTGGTCCCTGCTGTCAATCTTGGGTCTTTGACAGTCATTATTTGAAATACTGGTATTCATCAGCATCTGGTTAGACTGGAAGCTGACCCCAACATTGTTGAGAAAAAGCTAGGTAGTTGATGACTTACATCTGACTGCGGGAACATAAATATTCGAATTGACCTAGATTCGATTCAATCACTATGAAAGCCTGCTATCTTCTGTTTCATTTTGACACTTCAACAACATTCATTGCGTTATTTACATTGCTGAGCACATTTTTTTTCGAGCTTATTAAACAATGGATTAGCAATCTGTTTCAAGACGATTCAGATTGTGATTGGTCATGTTTTACGCATTTAGGTGCTCATTCTCCTAAGGCCCGTCGTCAAAATTACAAACGAGTTAATAAAGCGTTACAAAGTCACACCATGTTTGGAGCGCCATTGAATTACTAGCGCTGTGACGCTGTGGCTACTCGTGGGTAATAAGAGTTTGTAACACGTTACTTTTGGGAAGCATCGTGGGCAATGGGCCTAAGACACGACAAGCGCACGCCACACGCCCGCTTAGCGCACGCCACGCGCGTCAGCACCCGCGTCTAACTCGCTTTGAAATTTGTTGTAGATAATTTGAGTCTTATGACACATCAATAGATGTCAAATTGCATTTATTGAAGTCCAACGGCACACTCTTCGCGCCCGCCTCAAGGCGGGAGCGTGGCGTGTACGTGTCGGCTGTCACAAGGTTTTGAAATATCCAAAATAGAATGCCATTCCTCTTCAATACAGTCAGAGTTGGAGGTTTTAGCATTCAAAACGAGAAATAAAATAGGTATTTATGAAATAATGCTCGAGTAATAAATAAAAGAACTGCAATACCCAACAAATTTACTTCAAGTTAACGCAATTTCACTTTTTCAAAGACAGATTGCTGCCATTATTTATTCAGTGACGGTACCATAGACTACATAGAGATTTGACAGTACTTTTCCAACGAGTATTTTTCTTAGGAACGTGCTCTGGAACTTGTATTGATAAGTACGCAAAAAAGAGAAACCACGAACAGAAAAATCGTGAAATGATTTAATTTTTTTTTTTAGATTTCGTAATTAATTTCACCACCATGATTGGATTCCACTGCCTTGTTGGTGTAGTGGTTGCAAGAGCTACTGCTGAGCATGAGATCCTGTGTTCGATTACCAGGTCGGGCAAAGTGTTAATTGGTTTTTCCATCTAGAAAGTCTCAGTAGCAGCCCGTAATCTGGATTTGTGCCCGTTTGATGAGCAAATAAATATATCTTATCTTATCTCTATTACGCATGGCACTTAAACATAACTGGCGAAATGTGGGTGTAATATTAGGCACAACTCTGCCTAACCCTTCGGGGATTACAGGCGTGATGTTATGTTGAATTTTAAAATTATTTGAATTATAATCCATAGAGCACCCCGAAAGCAAGGTGTAGAGACCATTAACATTATACACTCGTAGCACAGTGCTTGCTACGCCGTAGCTTGGCTCGTAGCCACGTAGCAAGCCGTACGGAATTTGACCTCGTAAAATTATATTTGCTCAGTCACCTTCATAAATTTTGGCCAAAGGTTAGAAAAGAATAGAATACTATTTACTATTTATTTATTATTTATTTTTTTCCATAAATATGGATTCAAGATTTATAAGTAGAAATTTTACACTATAGGGTGATTACGATTGTTTTTTTTTTTTCACAAATCCACGCACCCGTCGAATCGAGACGCTCGTCAAAATCTTATCAGCTCGCAATATTTTTGTTTACCTATAATTTTTTACGACGCTCTCCGAATGTCTCGTTCCACTGAACATAGTACAGTTGTCGTTTGTATTCAAGGACGACTGGCGCCATTTTAGTACGTAGTTACCTGAATTATGTACCTATTTCAGTACTGTAAATAGCATTATACTAGATAAGAACCTAAAATAACAACATAACTTAACATCTCGCCTGTTAGCCGCGCGATTAACATTTAAAAGACTTTCCGACATCAATCCTTGGGCAATTGCCTGCCAGATACAACACCCATCTGGTCGGAGGATCCTCCCTTTTTAATAGTGGATGAGTGAACTTTACACCCTGTTCTAATATAGCAATCACTTGTGCGATTGAAATCCCGACTGTCTGTCGTAAACTCGTCATGCTTATACGTTGTCAGAAGATATGAAAAATATCTAGAATAAACTTTGATTCTACACTCTACACGTATCTATTATCACACACTTAGGGTTGTCAGTCTTAGAGGAAAAAATATGGTACCTCGGAAGTTGCTGGACCTAAGTGTAAAGCAGTGAGATTTTGTTTTGAAAACAGGTGAAATAAATGTGTGAGGATACCGCGTATCGGCAAGCGTAGTGTGGGACAGCCCCCCAGCTAGATGGACGACCTTAAGAAGGTGGCTGGGACAGACTGGATGCGGAAGGTGCAGGACGAGGTGTTCTGGCGCAGCCTGGGAGAACCCTATGACCAGCAGTTGACTGCGATAGACTTAGTTGAAATTAATGTCAATGCAATGACATTACTTTCTTAGTTCATCATTGATTCCCGGTCTTCCAGATTTCCTACGAAGAGGAGTTTGTTTTTCAGTGGTAAGTTTAGTCACAAGCTGATATTGTTTCAACAAAAATCCTTTGCATACCAATGACTTACATAATAAGAAATAAACAATAAACGAAAAAAAAATAACGATGAAAAAGTAATAGGATTATGTCTTTGAGGAAATCCAAGTGTTGTAATTGAAATCTTTTCTCGTTTGCATTTCTGGACGCCACATCTAAATATTTTTCTCCAACAAATACAGAATTACTTGAACAAAGTTTCATCTAGATATTTATATATAACGTTGTCAAACGCTAGGATATTCTGCTGTTCCGTTTATGCCTAAAATAAATACCAATCTCGCAATCATCCTGAGAGAAAAATTAAATTATCTACCAAAATACTTGGCTTTACAAATACTCGTACCATAACATAATTCACGCGAGTAATCCGCGAAGGGTTGGGTAGAGGTGACCCTATACTACACCCACATTTCCCAGTGGCTAGAAAGGGAGTAACTACATGACTACCGAGGTGACGACTAAGGGACTACTCACACTTATTCAGCTCTATTCAGCGTTTGCCCATAGAAAACTACGATTTTGTATGAGACGCGTACGAGTCCTTTCAGCTGCGGATAGCTGAAAGGACGCGTGTCGCGCGTTTTCTATGAACAAACGCTGAATAGAGCTGAATATTATAAGTGTGAGTAGTCCCTAATAGAGAATTGTATAGAAGGAACAGTTATGTTGCGCCGACCCCAAATAAATTGGGATAAGAGCCAGGGAATTAGGGGGCGAGAAAATATGACACTTTATCCACCACTTACCTCACAATATCCCCAAATATTTGTCTGCTATAAATATATTTTTACCGCGAACTGTGACATTTGACATCCAAATGGCGCGGCGCCGTTATACACAATTTTACCCGAATTGCTTACCTATTTGCATTTCAGTTCTGACACCTGGATTTGTTTTTTTGATTTTTTCTTTAGAATCCTAACTAGGACTGTACAAATTTTTACACTATAAACTAAAAACGGCAGAATCCGTGACAGCAAAATGAAATCCAAACTCAATAGTCTGCATATAATTAATTAATTGAACATAATGCACAAAGGCAAACGACCATTAGATATATCATACCTTAGGTACCTAGTGCTATTTCAATGGGCCGTGTCTTTTCTACCTCTAGAGATACAATAGACGTAGATATATTTAGTAACCTATTCCGCTTAACTATTCCTAATGAGTCATAAAAAACCCTGTAAGAAATCGACACGTGTTTCACCTCTCAACGAGGCATCCTCAGGATGATGATTGACTTGCCGCAAACCCGAACACGACGTGTTGCCACGCCGAGGGCTGGACGCAGAGTGACTCTGACAGGGTTTTTTATGACTCTTAGGAATAGTTAAGCGGAATAGGTTACTAAATATATCTACGTCTATTGTATTTTATAATGGATTTCCGCCAAGTCACGCCTGAATCAATTAACTACCTCTACAGAATTGAGAATTGGTAGTTGAGAACATTTCAATGTAGCCCAGTTTCTTAAGTTTTATGCAAAGAATCCTCAATACAGATGATGTCAATAAGTTACATTTCTCAAACTCAAAGTATTTAGTTCAAATATTCAATTACAGGCACTTTTGAATTGTCAAAGGGGTCGGTCAGTCAGAAAGATGAAGCTTGTTGCTCATTCCAAAACGTAGTAGGTTCTTATGGAGAAGAACGAGCAAGAAAATCTACGGACACTCTTTTAAATTAAAATATGGTTACAACAAATTGGTTACATGATCGTACATTATCAAGGCTTAAGAGCCAAAGTTATCGAATAATTGAACCAACCCCAATAACTTGCGGGATGCGAATTGGACCCTTATGTCCCTGAAACAATACATACTGACAATCCTTTTAGTTTGTGATGAAAAGTTAAATTAAACTTTTAAATTGTTGATGATATCGGTTTTACCCCTTTTAGGGTAGTTTTGTGATATTTTGTGTTTTGTTAACTTATTTATGCAGTATTGTCTCTCCTTCTCCCTTGAATCCATCCAAAGGTTGTCTGTAAAAGATCGCTTTTAGCGATAAGACCGCCCATTGTGTCACCCTATGTAAAATGTCCAAAATGTCTGCAATTTTTTGGTGTACATAATAAAGAGTATTCTATTCTATTATGTACTCATCGAATACAATATACTGGTCTGTAGGAGTATTCTGAATTAATTAAGTATTTTATTGAAATAATATATATTTCTCAGTCTGGAGCCTGGATTAGTGTCCGGTTGATGGCAATAGGCTTGCCCCTTATTACATAGGACCTAAACATAACTGGCGAAATGCGGGTGTACTTACTATGGGTACACCTCTGCCTAACCGTTCAGGGAAACAATGCGTGATGTTATGTTTATTTTATTGTGTAAAATGTGTCTTACAATTTTGTGAGCGGATAACAAGAGAAAGATTGATAGGAAGTGACCTCTAGTGCCAAAAATCTTAAACCTAATGTTGCGTTCCATTTTTATTAACAAATATTTACCTAAATAGTTAAGAGGGTTTATTCTGAAAGTTGGCAACGTCGCAAATAGATGTCAAATATTTCGCTGTTTTGATTAATTTGATAATATTTCTGTATGGAAATAAAAAATGTGGCTAACTAGCGAACTAGAATATTGATTATGAAATGCAATAATTAATATCATAACACCGAATAGTTAGTTTTAGATGTAAAAAAAGTATTTGGTAACTTTCCAAATACAACATCAAATTCAATGTTATAATTGCAATTCATTATTAATATTCTAGTCAATTGGTTAGCCACATTTCTTATTTCCATACAGTATTATTTCCAAATTAATCGAAACAGGTAAATATTTGACAGCTATTTACGACGTTGCCAACTTTTAGGATGCACCCTCTTAAGCAAAGTTTAAAAAAAAGAAGCGGTATACAATACCCACATTTCACCAGTTATGTGTTTCAATTCCCAGGTAATAGGGGGCGGGCCTATTGCCATAAACAGGGGCCAAATGTAGACACCGGGCTGCTGCGCAGAAGTTTCTAATGAAAAAACGAAATAACACTTTGTTCGACTCGGGTATGGAAACCCTATTATTATGATATTCCTTTGCAGATACCGGTATTTTTAGGTACCTAACCTATGGAGAAGAACTGGCAAGAAATCCACGGACACTCTTTTAAATTAAAATATGGGTACAACACTTTGGTCGAGGCAGGAATCGGCAACTAGCTTCATCTTTCTGACTGACCGACCCCTTGACAATTCAAAAGTGCCTGTAATTGGTTTATTTGAAATAAATGATTTGAGTTTGAGTTTGAGTTTGAGTTCGGGGATTGAATGAAACAAACCCTAATGATATTCTTTTGCATATACCGGTATTTTATGCCAAAAACCATGTAGACTAAGTTCTCGTTTACGTTAGCAAATACCTATCCCTATAACAAAGTAACCGAATATTCAATCAGGAATATCGAGGAGTCAGCATCATACTATCCGTATTTGTTTTCGAACATACAGCTGATGTAATATAATTGCTTTATATATCATAGAATATTCAGTTATGCATGGCATAGTAAGATGTCTTGAATCTTACCCTGGCGCCAGACATATCTAACTTGATATACGCAAATAGATATAGGTAGGTATAGTCGGGAAGGGTGGCAATGATATTTGGGCATTTGTGTGCAAAGTTTGCACACATAAAGTGCAAAAGCACTTTTTCATCCCGTCTCGTAAAATCTAAGGCACGTATTATAGAAGCACACTTTTATCCATTTGATTTGGTGAAACTAATTAGAATTTCTTTATTAGAGTAACCAAGACTCAACAAGATTGTTAGTAAACTTACGACTTTACGTTAGTAAGCACAGACACTAAACAAAAACCAGGAAAAAAAATACAAGAAATAACGGTTGGTCACCGTTGTGAAATCATTTGAGAGACGGCAAAACAGTGACCCACATATACACAGTCCAGGCGACTCGCAACCATGCTTAAGACACTGTTGGAGCTGCCCCACACCCTGCACACCAGGGAAGCTCACCTTTTACCCATTGCTGCGTAAAACCAATCTACTTACGCATCTGCGAACATCCCTGACGCACTACAGAAACGGGGCAGCCCCACCAGTATCCTAAACGCATTGTTATGTACGATCTTTGCGTATACCTAGCCCACAGGCTGCACGTGTAATAAACAGTACAGTATGCTCGAACATCGTGCAAACCTGCGAACCAGCATGTTCGCACTAACCGACAACGTCCTTCGCTCCCGTTCAATGTCATCATCGTCTTATTAGTCCTAATGCTTGAATCTTGGCCTTTTTCTGTATTATGTGCTTGAATATTTGAAGCTTAGATATCTGATGCCTAATTTACACGCATAGCATTCCGAATTGACAAAAGATCTCCCTTTGTTAATTAATTCGATATTTTTCACAAAATTTACTCTTTCTTAAGAGACTCCTGAGGAATCAAAACAAACAAACTTTGAAACAAATTAACGATTTAGACGAAAAAAATATATATAAAGTATGAATAATTTTTTACCAAGGGGTATCGTGTTTCCCAGTGTATGGGTTGTGGAGGTCCGATAGGCAGTCACTCCATGTAAAATAATGGTATTCAGCTGCACCTGGTTAGACTGGAAGCCGACCCCAACATAGTTGGGAAAAGTCTAAGCAAATGATGACATATGGATAAATTCTGCTTCTTCAAATTATTTTGTTATGAGGCTCAAGTTTGCAAACTACGTGATAAAATAAATAAAATACAACACGACATCAGAAATCAATTTTGGTTACTTTGAGGAAAGAACTAACTGTTATTTTTAGATGTATACGAGACATTTGTGTGCCTGCAGGGTAGGTACATACCTAGTTATATCTCCTTTTCAGTCGAAATGGTTTAATTTGGTAGTTTCCGGAAAGAAGTTATTTACTACTCACATAATAGATCTACCCTTCTCATCTATTTTAGTGTGTTTTAGAGTCACAGAGGAGGTTAATTAATATCTTTGGGGGGTACGTAGTACATGCCCCAGGCGAGGTCACAAAAAGCATTGCGCTCGCAGTTTAGTTTCCAAAACATGTAAACAAATATTTATGAGTTTTTGGAAAAATAACTTTGTTACCTACGCGTAAAGTTCAGCTTACGCTACATAATGACTTTTTCAACAGTACTAGTTATTCTAAAATCAACTTAATTTAGACCAGAATAAAGTTCAAATTTGTTTAAATGGAAATAACATAATTTGGAAACAAGGATTTGAATATTCCGTACATGGTACACTGTATATCTAATACTTTTTTGTCATAGCCAGGAACGCGATACGATCAAAAGTAAGTTATACAATACAGAAAACAAAAACAGAAATTATAGGATGCCAAAAACACGTTACGAAATTCGGATATAAAAAAGAAAGATACTATGTTACATATACGATCAAATGTATTTCACGTAAAAATACAAATTATTGTACCAACATCTTTTTATAATGGTCTAATACATTTATTACCTTAATATACAGGATGACTTGTAATTTGACGTAATAGTTTGACCCATTTGCAACAATTAAGCACCCCATAAAGCCTAGGCGAAAATATACGGTATATACGAGAAAATCATATTTTTATGATTTTTTGGAAATTTCCTAAAATTCGTCACTAAATATCACTATTCTCCAAACTATCAAATTGAATGGCCTTCATTGCTTTTCCATTGGATACCTAATACTTTAAACAACCTTTCGATGTAACCAAATTTTCTAAAACATCAAGCACTTAAATGTTTAAATACACGCAAACTAAGCGACAAGTGAACCGTGACTCAAAAACTCAAAAGCCGCATCGTGATCTATATGTTTTTACCTAGGCTTTATGGGGTGCTTAATTGTTGCAAATGGGTCTTACTATGGGTCCTGAGGAATAGGTCAAATCACAAGTCACCCTGTATACAGGTTTTCGTTGTAAAAAAAATCTTTTGCACTAGTACTTTTCTCTGTAAATTTAAACCGCCATGGTAAAGTGGCTGAGCGATTGGCTGGTACACTTCGTCTCATGGAGTTGAAGTCTCTCACGAAACATATTTTATACTTATATAAACTCAGACCTTCTTCCCATTGGGGTAGGCAGAAACTACAGAACACCACCTGCTACGATCCTTACATACTCCTTTTTGCCTTTTTTTTATGACCTACATTGGTATTGCTATTGCTCATGAGGGGGAACAAATTCCTGAATCAAAATACGTCCATCATCGTAAAACTTCGTCCGTAACACTATCTACGCCTACCAAGTTACCAAGTTTAGTGAAGGAGATGTTATCGACGGACCCAATCCCAGTAGTGGCTATTTTATGTTCACTGTGAATAAAATCATTCCCTTCTTCAGTGTTTGGAGAAATAAAAGAGTAACCACGTAGTTTATCTGATCAGATAATTCAAGGATAAAGGACAATCCGTGTATGAAATGGCTGTACCGGTTGTACACCGCAAAAAACAAAAATGGACAAACGTTTCCAACTTTTTCTAATTTATTTTTAATTGTACAAAAATGTGGGTGTACCTCTGCCCAATACAGCCGCACGGGTCGTTCTCTCAGGTTAAGCTGCGCTCGCCAGGGTTTGTCCGTGGATGGGCGACTATCTTTACATACCGAGACTCCTCCGTACTTCGGAAAGCACGTTAAGCCGTTGGTCCCGGCTGTCATTCGTGGATCTTTGACAGTCGTTACGAGTCGTCAGTAGCCCGAAAGTCTGACAACCAGTCTTACCAAGGGGTATCGTACCTATTACCCAGTGGGTTGTGGAGGTCAGATAGGGAGTCGCTCCATGTAAAATACTGGTATTCAGCTGCATCCGGTTAGACTGGAAGCCGATCCCAACATGATTGGGAAAAGGCTAGGCAGAATGATTTAAGAAAGCCTTATTAAAAAAATTTCGAAGATCTAGCGAGCTAATCTTCTCACTATAGCATGAGATAACTTCGGATAACTCGTGCTAACACGAGAAGAAAACATGTCTGAAATAAACAGAAAACATAATCAATTTCAATCAATTATCTCACTCCATCAATTGCTCAAGTTCATTGCTAACTTCCTACAGATAAAAATAAAATAACAGCATTAAATTCTGAAAATAGATTGCTAGGGACGTCCCTTCTCTTTGCATAAAATCTATATCGAAGTAGTCAAGAAAAAAGTTTTAAAACGTAGTTTTTTTTAATATGTTATTTAAATTAGTTAATTGATTCAGGCGTGACTTGGCGGAAATCCATTATAAAATAAAATAGACGTTTATATAATTAGTAACCATTCCGCTTAACTATTCCTAAAGAGTCATAAAAAAACCCTGTACGAAATCGACACGTGTTTCACCTTTCAACGAGGCATCCTAAGGATGACGATTGACTTGTCGCGAACCAGAATAAGACATGTTGCCACGCCGAGCGCTGGACGCTTAGTAGGTACCGCTTTCTTCAGTGTTCAAATTCTATCAATGTTTCATTATTTATTTATTGCGACGAAAAAATACAGCTGCAAAAATTATAGATAGGTAATCTAATAAATGAAATTTTGCCCAAACCAGACTTTCATTCAATAAATTCACTTTCATTAAATTATTACCGGCCCCGAAATAAGGTGAGCTTAATGAATCCATTGAAATAATTCACATCTCATTTACGAAAATGGCTCTTAGATTATAAAATAATAATTCACATTACTAATATCTATGAAGGGCGAATTCTACTAAACATTTATACCAAAAATTTAAGTCTTATCCTGGAGGAACTCGTGTTAAAACGAAATTAAAAGTCATTTATTCAAACTAGGCTGAGAATCAGCACTTTTCGAACGTCAAAATTACATAACTAAGTAATAACAGCCGCATGGGTCGATCCATCAGGTTAAACTGCACTTGCCGGGGTTGTTCCGTGGATGGTTGACCATCTTTACATACCCAGGCTCCTCCGTGCCATGTTAAAGGCCGTTAGTCCCGGCTGTCAATCGTGGGTCTTTGACAGTCATTACGGATCGTCAGAAGCCTGAAACTCTGACAACCAGTCTTGCTTAGGAGGTCAGATAGGCAGCATTCAGACCGATTATACAGTAGTGGTTGGTACATAAGGCCTGCTGAAGGCCACACAGCAACAGAAACCTTTATGAATGAAACCTTTACACCCACGTTATTGCTGTTTTCCATTCCCAGCGCTAACGAAGTTAAAAAAGCGGCCATGTGCGATTTAGTATCGCAAACGAAGGTTTCCCCGCACCACCGTATAATATTTTCAACACGTCTTTTTTTTTCCTAGTAATTTAACCCCCCTAATTTTTTACTAATTAAAGGGGGTTCTAGGATCCCCTTTCATTAGTTAATTACAATATTTAACACAACATATCTCCCCCCCCAAAATAATTTAGCCCCCCTAATTTTTTACTAATTAAAGAGGGTGCTAGGATCCCCTTTAATTAGTTAATTACAATATTTAATACAACATATCCCCCCCCAAATAATTTAACCACCCTAAATTCATTTTTAACTTGATTTTATTTTTATTATTTACGCTATACGCTAATATATGCTAATACGGTTCAAAAGACCCTGTGACAGACGAATGGACAGCGGAGCTTTAGTAATACCCACGGTCCCATTTTGGCACCCTTTGTGTACGGAATCCTAAAAAATAACAGTTAGGGAAGTGATCCTGAAAAATTGGCCGCCATTTTTACAGCACACCTTTTGTTTTGGTGCAGGATCAATTGCCAGCACTTTCCAGTAAGTGATCACGCCACTCGCCACGTGTAACGTGAAATGCACGGCGCGTGTCATAATAAAAATGAAATGATGTGTTATAGTTCTATTATACAATGTAACAACGAATCAATTATCACGGGGGAGGCCCCTTAAGACCTAAGCCAAATATTTTTTGATATTCGGATAGCTTAAATTTTGCGGGTATTTTATTTTATAGGTAAGTTTGCTTGAGAGGTTTGTGCCTAAGTAATATCAGCCGCACGGATCGATCGATCAGGTTAAGCTACGCTTGCCGCGGTTAGTCCGTGGATGGGTGATCTTAACACAAGTTTTGTTTATATTCAAATATATATGTTTAGGTTAAGGTATGTTTCTATGGGCCTGTGTCGCCTGAAAATAAATGGCTATTATTATTATTTTGACATACCAAGGACCTCTCCGTACCTCGAAAGTTGGTCCCGGCTGTCATTCGTGGATCTTTGACAGTCGCTACGGGTTGTCAGAAGCCCGAAAGTCTGACAACCAGTCTTACCAAGCGGTGTCGGTGTGTGTTACCCAGTAACCGAGTAGTGGAGGTCAGATAGGCAGGCGGTTCATCTAAAATACTGGCATTCAGCTGCATTCGGTTAGACTGGATGCCGACTCCAACATAGTTGGGAAAAAGGCTAGGCACATGATGTTAAAGCTAGGTTTGCTAGATGACACTATAACACAAAAACAACAAACATAGTAATGTTTTGATTGCCTCGATAGCAAAGTGGTTGCAAGCGCGACTTCAAAACATGGGTTCCTGGGTTCTATTACCAGGTCGGGTAAAGTGGTATTGGTTTATTTCATCAGAACACATCAATGAATTTAATCCTCTAGGTGTAGGTACAGCCCTGACTACCCCTTCGGGAAAAGGTACAGGCATGATGTTTTGTTACATAATAATTATTATATTGTTTACCACTTGAACTTGAATATTTATTTATGGCTCTTTATTAAAATATGAAAATAAAATGTGGAATCCCACTTGAACTTGAATATTTACAAAAGCCACGTGCATATTAGGGCGAGACGCACTGCAACGAAACGCATTGCAAAAATCCTCCTGCATCACTTTAGTATATTTTGTATGAACTATCGCACGCTTCAGGCGGGCCGCACCGAGCCGCAACGCAACGTACTGGTGGATCGCTCGCTTAGCGTATTTTTGCGGCTACTGTTTTGCCTTGCGATGCGGCCCGCCTGTAGTGTGCGGCGATTCATAGTCATGCGGAGGATTTTTGCAATGTTTTGTGGTGTGGCGCGGCCCACCCAAATGCCAAGCCTCACTACATTGTAGTAGAAACAGTTCAAATTCGGAATCAGTCTCAAACAAATAATGCGTCGCGGTGCGGCCTGCAGCGTGGCTTTTAATGTGCTTTAGCGCATTTTTGCAATACCGCCGCGGCTATAATGTGCGCTAAGCTTTACAGCTCTTTATTAAAAAATTAAAATAAATTGTAACAAAAGCCTACTTGAACTTGAATATTTTCCGTAAATTACTGAAAGTTTTATTAAAATGTACTCATTCAGTCATGTACTCATGTCACATGAAACGATCAACATGAAAATAAAATTATATGTTTAAAATTGTGACATTGAATCATACGAACTTGAATATTATCGATACTTTCCTATATCATTGCAGCAGGAGTATTTTTTTGTTCGTTGCGGTTGGTATCAAACTTTTTACTAAAAGCGTCATAATCTAAGTGTTTTTCCCAACGTGGGGTCCCTACGTAATATAATAACATAATGGACTTTAAGGCTTAATACTTATAGCCTCCCACACAACTTGAATAAAAAAGTGTATTTTTTATTTTTTTCGTAAACATTTTCTTTATTGTAGGTACTTAATCTTATGTCTTGAAGAAAGCCTGTTAAAAAAGCTATTTTACGAGATTTCAACCAAAATTTAAATTGTTAGATTTGCCGAGAGGTGTCCAGTATGAGAGCACAGCTCCAGCAAAGCAAGATGGTCAGACGTGATCAAGAAGACTGTTTGAGGCAGCATTTACAGAAGGGTCCACACTGCAGAAGACCGCATAACTTGGAGACGTAATGAATACGGTAGCGATCCTCAGCATTGAAGGAACGACGAATAAAAAAATGAAGTCCACTATGACAATCAAGTCAAGTCTCCGCGACATTGTGTGTATCAGAGGTGTCAAAATCAATACGGCGAATCTACATTTAAATCTTAAGATCTCAATTAGTCTGAAAGTGATTAATCAGAAACTTTACATCGACACTAAAGTTTTAATAGCTACACAGGCTAGCTCATTCTCTCATATCTGTGTCATTTTCTTTTCTACATCCAAGATAGATACGGTCGATAACACTTAAAAGTATCAAATAATCAGAAAAATAGACTTTTGTCTCCCGCACTTAGATTATTAATGCGGATAAACACAAACACGAAACATGTGTCGATTTATTACAGCGTTTTGTATGACTCTTTAGGAATACTTATGCGGAATACGTTACTAAATATATTTACGTTTATTGTATTTTATAATGGATTTCCGCCAAGTCACGCCTAAATCAATTAACTGTTCTAACAGTTTTATTTTTGTTACGCGAGTTCTCAGTCCCCTAACACTTCCAAAAGACTTTCCAAACTCAAACTCAAACGCAAATTCTTTATTGCATTCATGTGTACACCAGCTGTTACATCTATACTAATATTATAAAGCTGAAGAGTTTGTTTGTTTGTTTGTTTGTTTGAACGCGCTAATCTCAGGAACTACTGGCTCGAATTGAAAAATTATTTTTGTGTTGAATAGACCATTTATCGAAGAAGGCTTTAGGCTATATAACATCACGCTGCAACTAACAGGAGCGAAGAAACAATGAAAAATGTGGAAAAAACGGGGAAAATTATTCATATTTGAGGGCTTCCGTTGCGTGCGCTGCGAAAACGGTTCAAGATACCAAAAAAATATGTATGAAAGAATTATTCCTCTTGAAATGATCTAAAAAAATGTCCGCGACAGTATATGTCTATCTTTTAAGATTAACTCACTAGAACCGTTTTTATGGTAATCAAATTTGGTCGAAATTAATGCATTATTACCAATTATTTGTTAGAGTTGTATCAACATAATAATATTAATCTTTATCCAAATAAATGTGTTGTTGATTAAGAGTATTTAATTGTAAACAAAATTGTCTTTGACATTACTTAATTTCAATGAACATCTTCTATACTTATAATAAATCTGTAGAAGTGAAAATTCTGTACATTGAAAATATCAAAAAAATAAATGGCAGGGGGTGTTACTAGACCGACACCGAACCCAAAAATTTGATTTAAAATTTTTTTGTCTGTCTGTCTGTCTGTCTGTTTGCTCAGGCATCACGCAAAAACTACCAGTTCGATTACGATGAAACTTTGTATAATTATTCTTTAATATCCTGGGCACCACACTGGGTACTTTTTATCCCGGAAAAGTATCTTAACCTACAATCTATATCTATACCTATTAATAAAAAGACAACTCCTGACTGACTGACTCATCAACGCCCAGCCCAAACCCTTGGACCTAGAAAGCTGAAATTTTGCACAGAGGTTCCCTTTATAATGTAGGCAAGGAATAAGGAAGCATTTTTCGAAATTTAACCCCTAAGGGGGTCAAATAGGGGATGAAAGTTTGTATGAAAAATCTTATTCCTTGAGGTAATAAACATGAAACTCCGCACGAATAATTATCGAAATAAATGAAAAAGTTTGCAATTTGTTGTTTTTCTAAATTACCCCCTAAAGGGGGGTTGGGGGGTGTCAAAGTTTGTATGGAAGAATTTTAACGCGCTGTCCGATTAACTCGAAACTCAATATTTATACTTAAACCCAAAAATTAAGAATAACATGTATCAGGATTTTTCGAAATTCAACCCCTAAGGTGGTAAAATAAGGGATGAAAGTTTGTATGAAAAATCTTATTCCTTGAGGTAATAAACATGAAACTTCGCCCGAATAGTTATCTAAATAAATTATACAGTTTGTAGTTTTTTGTTTTTCTAAATTACCCCCTAAAGGGGGATTGGGGGCTGTCAGTGTTTGTATGGAAGAATTTTAACGCGCTGTCCGATTAACTCGAAACTCAATATTTATACTTAAAACCCATGGGGATGTAAGGGGTAATTTCCGACATTCACGCGGGCGAAACCGCGGGCAGCAGCTAGTAATTATATAAAGTAAGATCCAACATGAAACCCGGTTAGGCCACGGCAACATAAAAGATTGGATAAAACAAGTTCCATAATGGATTGACCAAAAAACTCCCTAAATATTATACGAAGCTATATTTATATCCGTTGTATCCCATCTCGTATCAAATTCAAAGGCGGTCGTTAACAAAGCCTTGTGTTTTCCGGAAATTGCCACAAAACAGATAAACCCAGAAAACCCAGATAGAATAATACATAATCAGCTTATTATTTTCCCACTGAGTTCTGTGTCCCACACAGACCTCCTCTCTGTGAGAGGGAGCGGGCCATAATCCACCACGCGGGCCCAGTGCGGGTTACAATGCAGGAATTAAATTGCACACACGGCCGCGCTCAGACAGTTCAGGCAAAATTTAAACTCAATAGTTACTCCGAAAACTTAACCAATCACTGGCCGATGGTCGCGCGATAAAAGGCAGGTACTCTATTTAATATTTTTATTACCTACATGACCCTAAAATAAAAACGCTTTTTCACAAACGTCGTTCGCGCAAACTACTCTCGTTCTCACTAGTTGTAGGTAAATAATATTTTTTTCATTACTAATTTCTCAATAGTTGCCTGGAGCCTGGATTTGTCCATGGGACTTAAACATTACTTGCGAAATGTGGGTAAACTATAGGTACACGACTACCTATACCTTCGGGGAATATTGGCGTGAAGTTATGTGATGTTAATTAAAGTAACGTTCTAAAAGAACACACTCAACAACCAAGATTAACTGCCTAACCTGGGCACTAAACCCAGGATCTCACGCTCGCTTGCCGAGCAAACGACTAAACTATAGAAGCTGGTTCAATTGGATTCAAAATCATGTAAACAAAACAACCAAGCATTACTTTGCGGAAAACCTGACACCAGAGACAATGCAATTAAGTTATTAGAAAAATATAATGTGTTAATTCCACAAACTGGTTAATTAGTTAGCGCAATTTTGGTTACAAGCATCCAATATGTTCATTGTTAAATTGTATTAACTATAACTACTGAATTTGTTTATTTTGTGGTAAAACACAAGTATTATTTAGTATTTGTCCCGCGTTTGGAAATAATACTCTGCTTACAAGCTTTACTACGATTTTGTTCTACGATAAATTATACTACGGGTAGCGTCTGGTTTTCTAGCAGAAAACCATAATTCCTGTTTTATATGACCACGTAATGCTATACATTTAGAAATATTAGAGATGCGCCGAATAGTGGTTTCACCGAATTACCGAATACCGAATAATATTCGGTTAAGTTCTTACCGAACCGAATATACTGCCGGATAATTCGGTTCCCCGTTCTATAGTTTTGCCGCGTAAACAAGTTTAAACACGCTAGATTTCCAAAGCGCCATAGTTGAGAAAACAACATAGTTCATTCATTATGCATAAGTAAACCTTTCCTAGTACAATGTAATTATAATTTGCTAGTGGGATTATTGCAATTAAAAATTACTCTTCTTTTAAGATACTTCATTTTATGTAGCAAGTTTTTGAAGCAAGTGATAATCCTAACTAATATTGTAATTGTGAAACTGAGTTTGTTTGTTTGTTATTTCTCACGCTAAAACGGCTGAACAGATTTGGATGAAATTTGGCACATGGGTAGACTATTTGGACAGGATATTTTGAAGACTGCTTCAAAGCGGTAATTAATGCAATTTCCTCTACGATAGATATTTATGGAAGATCGTATTAGGCTAAGGCTGTCTACGGAATCTGTTGTTGCTGATAAACCATACAACCAAACAAGTACCGTCGAACAAAAAGTTTGGTATGCAGGCAAAAAGAAAACACTACACTGCACTGCACTAGTAATATTCATTTTAATTGCGTACGCAATTATTTGTGTACGCTTAACACACATATAAAAGTAACTAGCTGTGCCCCGCGGTTTAACAGGCAGAAGTCTCGACCCCTTGGGAATATCAGGATAAAAAGTATCCTATGTCCTAATCCAGGTCACGGTCTAAACATGCGCCAAATTAAATCCAAATCCGTTCAGCCGTTTTAGCGTGAAAGCGTAGGAAACAAACTCACTTTCACATTTATAATAGGTATTATTTCGGATGTAGAAGGTTTCACTAGTCCTCAGCACACTCACAACATTGGTAAAAGTAATTGCAAGTTACCTGCTTGTGTACCAAACTCCAGAGCAGTGCTGGCCTGTGGTAACGACCCCAAGTCACAAGTTTTAGGTCGGGAGATCGACCCCAAACAGGCACTTTACTTGGAGTAATTTATTTCATCACCACTGCTCTCAAACGGCGAAGGAAAACATCCAACAATTCGAAAACATGTGACATACCCAACCAGCGCTGGGCCCCCGTGGCGGCCCTCTCCCTCTTACAGGGATTAGGCCTATATCCCAGCAGTGGGAACGTTATAGGTTGATTATGCCATCTATACCAATCTCCTTGTTCGATTGTACGTGCCTGTGTTGTTTTTAACATAAACTCGGCACGCTATTAATAGAGAGAGATGCCAGTAGCTATTTATCAGTGTGATCGGCAACATAGTCTGTTTATCTATTTTGCAACAACAGTATACGACGCAAAACGGTTGCCAAACCAAGCGATTCTGATAATATCTACGATAAACAACGTTGTCGGTTCAATGATTCAGGATAATGCTTACAGGCAGGGACCGAAACCGGTATAACAATACCGGTATTTTCAGTTACGACATTTATATTCTTTAAAGGTATTTTTAAAGGCTACCTTAATTTGAATACAAGCAGTATTAATACCGGTTACCGAAATAAAAATTACCTCTATATTACGCGTGCCGTCGACGTTAGTCAAATGACTCGCATCGCCGGTATTAAAATGGTAACCTAAAAGAGGTAACGTGTTTCTTCCTCTTGGGTTACCCAGATAGCGGTAACCTTACTCGTAGAAGTAACCAAAATTCGTCGATATATGTACCGTAATTTATAAAGGTTTTATTTATTACATTTGGGAAAATAAACAGTAGTGAATAAACAGTGTTGTCTTAAAATTAAACTTCACAAATATACTACCCACAACATTTTCCACAGATTAGATATTAAATAAACAAGCTGTTAGCAAACGTTAACTGTAGTAGGGCTAACTCAATAAGAAAATAATTTAAAAAAAGTAAACAATATTGTGTAAAAAATGGAACAAATAAAAAATAAAACCAAACAAAAGAAACACAGGTTCATGCGTCATGTAACAAACAGGTCCCAAGCCTATTAATAATTATACCCACATTGCGTAAAAACCTATGGAGCCTACTGCCGATCGGTTTTCGGTCCTTCCAGACTGAAGGCATAGGATAAGGAGTATTAAAACTATCAAAAACAAAACACGATCACCAAGCGCCTCCAAAATGCAAATGAAAAAGCCTAGAAATACAAAACACAAGGGAAAGAAAAGATAATTGTTTGCCCCAAAAACCTTTGTAATAACACTTTCATTATAATTTAAGTAAGCAAATGTTTATGTTGAAAACAAGATAGGTTCTTAACTTTTTTGTAAACAAGACTCATTTGAACTATAATGTAGTTATTATTTCATTCTTTCAAAAGTTTATAAAACAATCAAGAAATGAAACGATAAATCCAAGTATGTGCTTTAAATTAATTCAGCAGCTGTTCAGTTAAACTCAAAGCATTTATTTCAAATAAACCAATTACAGGTACTTTTGAATTGTCAAGGCGTCGCGCGTCGGTCAGTCAGAAAAAATGAAGCTAGTTGCCCATTCCAAAGCGTAGTAGGTTCCTATGGAGAAGAACGGGCAAGAAACTCCATGGACACTCTTTTAAATCAAAATATTTGTTACATCATTCATGTTGAAATTATACATGTGAGAACAATGTAAAAAGACGTGCACGTTAAAAGCGTCCGTAATAAAAATATAGAAACAATTCAAAAATTAAAATAAACCGTGGCAGCTAAGAGATGACCAGTCCCTACTGACGGCGCCCGTTCACGAACATGACGCATGGATCAGCACCATTTAGCTCAACCATTTTGAAGGGAACTTAACGATCCAACACACACGCCACCACCAGCGAGACATTTGAGTGAGCATGACATACTCTCAGCCGCCAGGGCACATTCAAGTCAATGAAAGACGTACCCAGTAAATGGTAGCTTTATAAAAAGTATGTGGTCACAGTGCTCACACATGTGCTTTGCAATTATACAATATTAACAGATTGAATTTATACAATGCAAAGATAGTTTTTTCCCAATCTTCAGCAGCTCCAACAATATTTTCGAATGCTAATCAACTAGTTTATGCGCGCTTGTGGAGCTGGACCAGCATTGAGCCAAGCATTTTTGTCAGCGATGTAATCACCCAACGTATAATATGCTTGGCAGCATAGTGTGCGTTTTATACAAGATTTAAATTTCGTTTCATTTAGTTGGAGTATGTGGGGAGGTATTTTATTGTAACATTTTAAACAGTACCCCATGAAGGATGAGTCTACTTTAGCCAGTCTGAAACCAGGTTGAACTAATTGGTCCCTATTTCTCGTACTATAATTGTGTCTTTCACCTCTTTTACTGAAAAGATTAAGATTTTTCCTTACGTACATGATGTTTTCATATATGTATATATTGACAAGGTACCGTCATGATATTAATACTTTTAATCAGTTGATTACGTAAGGAAAAATCTTAACCTTTAGAGAATCGCGCCTGCGGAGGCCATAAATTGCTCTGATGGTTCTTTTCTGCAGAATAAAAATAGACTCGATATCTGCAGCCCAGCTAGTTAGTACAGACAGCATGAAAACAAGAGTAAGGGCGTTTGTGCACTACACGGAATTTTACCTTCCGGATGTAAAATCTCACTTATATTTCCGGATCACGTGATATTTACTTGAAAATCGGACTGCCGGACCGTAAAATTCTTTGTAGTGCACAAACGCCCTAAAAATGAGTGAAAGCCTCCCCATTTTTTTAATGCAAACCAGTCTTGTCCCACTGCTGGGAAAGTCTCCGCCATATTTTTCCAGTTCTCTTTATTTTTCTTTTTACGACTAACCTGGCAAAAAATGAGTCCAAATCTTCGTGCCAGCGTTTCTTATGCCTGTCTCGAAGACGACATCCTTCTTCAGACACAAATCAATCTGCCTAGCCTTTTCCCAACTATGTTGGGGTCGACCTCCACCCGGATCTACCGGTCTACCCGGATGCAGCTAAATACCAGTATTTTACATGGAGCGACTGCCTATCTGACCTCCATAACCCAGTAACTGGGTAATACGATGCCCCCTGATAGGACTGGTTATCAGACTTTCGGGCTTCTGACGACCCGTAACGACTGTCAATGATACACGAATGACAGCCGGGACCAACAGCTTAATGTGCTTTCGCGTGCTTAACGTGATATGTAAAGATGGTCACCAATCCACGGACCAACCACGGCAAGCTTAGCTTAATCCGGAAGGATCGACCGGTGCGGCTGTAATTACTTAGCCATGAGCTCCTCAGACACAATCGTTTATTATTAATTATTTTAAAAATAAATTCAAATTGTGATTATTCCACCTCTTCTTATACAGTACAAGAATTTATTGTTGGTTAAGACTGCTACAGCCCCAGATTTTCGCACTCATATTTTTTCAATTTTTTTGTTTCTTTTAAACCAACAACAAATAATGATTTCCTTCACCATAAGTTAGGTGTGCCCATTACAGAAATTGAAAGAAACATTTTAAAAGAAAGTGACACTTACTTGAAATACAAACAGGAAAAAGGTAGCATTTAAAACGAACAACATTAAAAAATTACAAAAAAAAACGAAAAAAAAAAGTTTTAATTATTTAAATTGAGGAGTCGTCCTCGTCAATTTTGTAACTTCAAAATATCCTTATGTTGACTTTATAATAGCTTCATCTTAATATGATCGTTAAAAAACTTCATCCATTTCTCATTCATTCAAAATATGTTTACATCGTTCGATGCTGCCTTTTTGCGTTTTAGAACTCCAAAGTTTTATACACTTGCATGTAATGTTGAAAATAAACAGTTATATTTTTATCAAACTATGAAGGTAATTTTAAAGATTACCATTATAAGTTTATCAATTTTTATTCACGATCTAATAAATAATGAATAATAATATTGAATACCTAATTTATTTATTGTTATACAATGGGTAGTCACAGGTATAAAAATAAATAAAAGGTTGCAATAAACCGTGTAACAATATTTTCATGGCACTAATAACCATAAGAAACAAAAAACTCACAAACAAAAAATACTTACAAAAAAGTTCGAAAAACCACAGGAAAGTTCCGTTCCAAAAATCCAGTTCAATGTTCACTGAAATTTATCACATTTTCATCCAAAAAAAATCTTAGAACCACCACAAAATAGTCACAAGTCACAGTTCACATAAGTTAAGTTTTATTTACGAGTCTTGATTTATTTCGAAAGCGACGCACGCTCGAGCAGGACACGTCTGCACACGACGAATGGTCGCGGTAGACTGAGGCTAAACTGCTGTGTCGGGAAATTATTGCTTCGTGAAAAGTATAGTGCGTTTTATTTTTTATTTGACTGAATGCGATTCAAGATTTTGATTAATAATATGGGAATTTTGATGCCATTTGGTCAGATTTTAAGACTATGATAAATTGGTCTTACGTGTCCAAAAATAGTTTGGAAATGATTGATTATGTTTATCCATGTCTGCGTTAAAAATAACTTCTAAAGACAAATTGATTGATAGGCTTCAAAAGATTACGCAATAGAGAAGGCCTACGCCTGCCCGTAGACCCTAGATAAGATTTACGGGTTACGCGTTCGTAGCATATTACAAGCTACGCCGTAGCAAGGCGTAGACGCGTAGACACTAAGATTTTACCGTGTAGTTACGCACTCTGAACCTCATAACTAATGACACGGACCTATTCTGTTATTCTCTGAGTGAGTTCACAAAGAATGCCTTGTTGTTTGTAAGATGTTACAAAATTGTAATATTGTCAAAATAATAAGTTAGGATATGAGTTAAATAAGAATAGTGGTGAAGCGTTTTGGGGGACTGTCTTATATAATGTTTACGTTCGTAAAATGCCTTTTATTTTCAATTCTCAGCCTAGTTTGAATAAATAAATTTTGATTTTGACTAGATTACCTTGTAATGATAGATTTTAGAGAGAAAATAACGAAATAAAAAACGATAGTAATCATTTTAAATGATTTGATTTGATTGTGTGAAAGGAAAAAAGCTTCATTATTTATTTTCCTCGTGGTGAAAGTTGTTTATTTTCATGAATATTTTCAACCCTGTGCCAATGAATTTGAATTCAGCCTACGGATACCATTGTGATTTCGATTCAAGGAGTATTTGATGAATGAGTTTGATTTAATTTTGATTTGTTATACAATTATACTCTTTTCGGTATTTAATTCTTCGGGTCCCTTTTCTATTCATATATCAAAACGGTTCTGTTTTTGTACATCATTTAAAGTTGCTATGGGCAGGAATTCTCGCTCGGAAGCTGCGTAACCTGTTACCAAGTTATACAAATTTGATCAAACGCCTAATTATATTTATCAATTGAAGGTTTCAAAGTAATTTCATAAGATTAAAACTAGTTCGGCCGAAATGATTAAATAAAATAGAAGTTCTATGTATTTTCCTAATGATTTAATCCGAGAATTAAAACTTTCTCTGAATCTTCTATATATAAGAATTAAAAGGCTTAATAAAATTCAAAGTATTCATAAAACTTTTATTATTAGTAGTAGAGCTTCTTATAAAATAGTTTACCAATTCTATCCTCTTTCTGTTTTTAGTAGAATCTCCATCTTTTGCTGAGAATTATTATTGTCTAAGGAGGATTTCACCAATGAAACTCAATGCGATCGGTACACCTAAACCGCGTTCAAGAGCTGTGGAATGTGATGTGGAAATGGATTAAAAATTACCTCTATCTTATCCGTGCCCTCGGCATTAATCAAAGGCGCATCGCCTGTGTGTGTAACCGGTATTAAAACGGTAACCTAAAACTGGCAACATGTTTCTTCTTCTTGGAGTACCCGTATGCGGTAACCTTAGTCGTAGAAGTAACCAAAATTCTTCGATACCTGTACATACCGTAATTTATAAAGGTTTTCGGTTTATTTATATAATATTAATATTTCGGGCATTACAGTGCTTCAAGGTTTATTTGGCGCTCCAATTACTTTGACAGGGCGCTGTTGGGCCGCGTTCCGAGTTAGGCCATAATCGCTCACAGCGCTGACATCAATATTTTGCGTTCCGATTTAGATATTACTATTATGACAGCTGAGGTCTGTCATCAATTCGGAACGCTCGTGAACGCGCCTACAGTGCTTGCTAAACGTCAAAACTTATAACATTACTTAAGTCTTTGTATAAACATCAGAAATGTCTTTTTCTTCTTTGGTTAAGTGGCGACGGTAGCCAGAAGCACAATTTAGAAAAAGCCACGTTAGTTTATAGATATATGCGACTCAAAACTACAGCGCTGCCAAAAATGACAGTTCAGTCAACTGTCATTTTTGACAAAGATCACGGTGATATTAGTAAAAGGCATGGTCGGCGTTATCGCAAGATGGCGCATGTCATGACGTCATCTATGACTTTTCATGGGTCGGCGTTATCGCGCTAACGCTTATTCGGAACGGGTGTTAGCACGCTCAAATCGATTACATTGTAACTCGGAACGCAGCCTTGGTAAAGTGTTTTGTAAGATGTCAAAAACAAGATGGCGGCGTTAGTTCTGATTTTGGTCACTCGCCAAAATAACCTTGTAGCGCTATAGCATAGCAGCGAGTCAAGTCCCTTGACGTAACACAATGATAAACGGTCACTTTTGGACTGACGTTCGACGTGATACATAACTCACTATTTAAACTAAAAGGGTTCCATCCCTCTGGATTTGTCCGGGTGTCCGGTTTTCTCGCCCCTCGTTTGGAATTTATCCTGTCTTGTCTTTTGATTGGAATTTTCGAAACAATGAGATTTTTTTTTTTTAAACAGGTAAGTAAATAAAATTAAATGAATATTGAAAAAGAAAGATAAAATGTCCGGACTGATAGTTTTTTTAACGCATATTTACAGACGTATATCAGCAGCCATGACGTAAGGAGTTTACAAACTAATAATTTTGACACTATAATTTGTTTTGTTAATTTTCATAAGCAGTGCTTTTTTTTTTGTTTAAATATCACTTAATTTTTTCAATAATTTCAGAATTGGTCCCATACTGAAAATTGTAAATTCAAGAGTAACTAACTACTTTCAGCCCCCTGAAATATTTCAAAAGAGTTCAAGGTCAGCCTACATAAGTGTATATTACGTATCTTCTAAGTCTTAGAAATGTAGAAAATCGAACAGTGGACTGTCCCTAGTCGATGTCCAATCTCATTCTAGATTAATAAATTTCCTGTCGAGCTTGATTAAGACGCCCCGAGCCTTTCTGAGCACTGAATTTCTTTTTATCTCTTTTTCCAATCAAACATAACATCACGCCTTTATTCCCCGAAGGGTCAGGCAGAGGTATGCCCTATTATAGTACACCCACATTTCGCCAGTTATGTTTAAGTCCCATTTATCAGGGGGCGAGCGTATTGCTATATTTGTCAGTAAGTCAGTAGCGGCCCAAATGGAAAACCTAGTAACACTGTGCCCAACCTGGGAATTGAACCCAGGATCTCATGCTCAACACTAGCCCTTGCGACTACTAGACCAACGAGGCAGTATCTTAATTTTTTTCTACAATAACTTCCCCCAAAAACTTGTTACAATTGGAAAACGAAGACAATGGGCTGTCAGAAACATCTACTGTAGTCAAATCAAATTGGTTTAAAGGAAATGAAAAAATGTTAATAGAAGTGAAAAATGTAAGGCTTGTCCCATACTTGGGGCCATGCTAAACACCTAATGGGGTTCGTACCCGAATATTCCCGATTGCCACCACTTCAAATCGCTGTACACTGCGGCGTGGATCGCCCCCCCTTCGTTATCTGTCTTACGGCCGCGATGAGGGGATTGGCGGTAAGACTTTTCCAATGTGATTTTATTAGTAGATAAATGATAAATGAGTAAGACGCTTTGTTCGGGTAAACTCACCTGTAGTTGAAAGTAGGTACTCTGCTGGTGTCCGCAACTCCACGTACAATTGCGTATTTTGCGAACGGGTGGAAAAATAGATCTTCCGATGCACCGCAGCTCCTCAAGGAAGGCCAGCAACACCTTGGTGTTGGGTTGTTACTGACGATCTTACGGAAGGTACCTGGGTTTCCGAAGAAGTACCTACCTAATAAATGCTCTATATTTAACTCATTTGCGTATAGATTAGAGTATGAGATGGTAGATTTTATCATTTTTATGTAGCACAATATTCCCGATATCGATAGTGCCATCCACGAAGACGTGCCCACTCTTCTTTCTTTATTTTATTTTCTTTATTGATTCGCTGTTACAATGTATAATAGATATAGTCTATAAAAAAAAATCTGTTTCTTATGATTTATATCCTACATGTGGTGGAAACTCGTAATTAGACATATTTTGTATAAACGATTACTTACTGTATCGGTTTAACTGTAATTTTTCCTAAAAATAAAAATAAATAAACACGATTACTGTACTTTAAGCGATTTGGTAGAAGAGTGGGGCGCATTATCTATGTATTATGTGGTAGGGAAATTTGATAATCCGAATTTTTGAGAAATCCCTAGGAATATTACGAAAACACGGATAATTACAAAATGATGAAAACATTTCTCAACGTTTTGGGCGCTCCGACCGGCCAATCAGCGTTCTTATTTCATAATAGCTAACGTTTCGTTTCGCAATATTACTAGAGCGACTCGTGTTTTAGCAAAAACCCTATCTTTTTCCAGTAAGATTGAGAAATGTTTTCACCATTGTCAATTATCGGGGTTTTCGCGAAAATCTGAATGATCAAATCTTCCTACGACAAAAACACCGCAAAAATGTGAAACTAGCTTTTTTAAGGGTCTCACGCCACACCATACCACAAAAATGCTTGTTGTGTACATGTGTGATATCTTCCGTATAATATGTTACTCTTTGATATTTTATTAATAAACATTATGCGAAAAATTCTTTTTCCTGTCGTTTCTATGATATTTTTCGGAGAATGTAAATTGTTTCAAATGATTTCTTTTCTTTGAGGTTTTACCATACCTTCGGTAAAATCTCAAGCACACGGAAGGTTTCGAAGGGTTCCGTGCCACTGTACAATATTGAACACTACATAATATATTATTAAGATCGAGCAAAAAACACAGAAAAAACACGTTTCTTATCCCCTTTTAATTTTAAACTTTATTTTATTTTTATATTTTGTTGTGATAAAAACTATAGTAGTACACACTCTGTGTCCTACTTTCAAATGTCTACCTATTACAGTTCTGTGACAGATGGACGGACGGACAACGGAGGCTTAGTAATAGGGTCCCGTTGGCACCCTTTGGATACGGAACCCGAAAAACGATTCAGTGATGTTGACATTGTGAAAGAAATGTCCCCAATGTCACAAAAAGTCTCATCTCGAAGCCTTTTTTATGTTTCTTAGTCAGAAAATTATTTGTTTGTTGCTACGTTAATCAAAGTTTTTAAAGAGATTGCCATCGCAATCGAAACTACGTCAACTACAATTTGTTTTTTTAATTAATGAAGAAAATATTCTTTTTGTCGCTTTCACAGAATGCTTACAATGTCTTTAAAATTTGTATTTATCTGTACAGCTAAGTTTTGAATGTATTTCACTTCTCCAAAAAATCCGGAAAACCCTATTTTCTTTCTTTCTTTCCATATTCAAATCGCTTCAAATAACTTTGCCGCAATAGCACCACTCTCAGCAATCCAGCAAGGTTTTTATAATAAAAACACAGAACTGTACAAAAATAAAACATAACACAAATAATTTATTTATTACAACTTTAACAGCCGAGCGCCATCACTGGGTTGGCTCAGGAAGAATACTGGCGTCCCCTTGTACTGTGATAGTATCTTATTCTTTAAGTTTTCTACCTCGCTTTTCTTAACCTGAAACAAATTAAGACTTCATATTTATGGCGAATTCTATCAAACTTATATCCACTTTATGTATGTCCTGCAAATTAAAGATTTATGACAGTTTTTCTAAAAAATAACTGTCAAACGTCAATTTTATTCCACGAATAAAAGATCGCACCAAAAACACACGTCATATAAAATGTTGCCAAGACAAGACCATGCGGCTCGCACTCTCAAAAAAATATCAGATCTCATGCAGAGCCAAGCTCCTAACTCTACACGCCCTAACTGTACAAGCTCTAACTTCTATAGTTTCTGCCTACCCCCACAGGAAGAAGACGTGAGTTTATGTAATGTATGCAGAATAAAATATACATTGGTTAAAAAATCAGCTTTTAAAACGTTTGGTTCCGTAAAGAATGCTACTCCCACGGCTTATAGTCATTATTAGCACAGATCATATAATACTAGGTAATAATAGTGATCATTGATCAGCTTGTCACTCAATTAGTTACAATTCTAATTGTTCCTGACGTCACATCGGGCCACACACCACACCGCGGTCGCGGGCTTCCCCCCGCCATTCACTCGCTCGCCGACACCTTGAGCGTGCGCACACATTACGGTCGTCTCAAAATTGTTATCAGCCCTACGAATTATAATATTTTAAATCAAGCAGTTCGTTTTAATAAGTCAAGACCACCAGCAGCACACCTGGAGCTTGATACTCAACATATGGTCCTTCGAGTTAAAGAAGATCGCCGTCTTTGTGCTACGCACGCGCCTCCAGTGGACTTTGGACTGGCCGTTCATACGCGCTCGCCTACGCCGTAGAGGACACTTAAAGGACAGTCTACCCAGAGGGACATTTCTGAGTGAGTCCGTTCCATTATCCTTTTATACTTTCCTGTCTTTTCACCTTCTCAATCCAGGAATTTTAAAATAGTGCTATACGGATCAGGCATACATTGATGATCTCTTCATTTATAGCTTACCTATTCAGTTTCCATAATCAAATCATCGCCATATTGCATAAGTAATCATTTCTCATAACTTCTTAATAACTACATTCCTTTGTTCGCTTCGTGCACGTGTTTGCTAAACGCGTAAACAACCTCATTAGTGTTTTTTTCGATATTGTACCTATTGCACCGGTTAACTTGCCGGGTTCATTAGCGATATCAGCTGATTTTACCGCAAGCTTGGCCAGCTGTTTACGCATAATTTTATAACTTAACTTACATTACATTGGTTTCTTTGTCTTTGCTTGCACTTCAGACTTTTTGCTTTTTCTTAACGACCTACCTACCTTCTCATTATGTCTGATGCAAAATTAAGGGAACTTATAAAGAGGCGTGGTGGCTACAAAGCAAAGCTTACGCATTTTAGCAACTTTTTACGATTATTACCTAGCATGGGAAATGATTTAGATGCCTTCCAAGCAGCAGAATTAAAAAACCGTCTTAGTTTAATGGAAACCTTGTATAAGGAATTCGACGTGTTACAGACAGACTTGGAACTGTTGTCGGAGGATGCGGACGAAATGTATGACGAGAGGGAGCAGTTCGAGACGCAGTACTACGCGTTGGTGGCCCGCGCGACGGCGAGCCTCGCCCCCGCGCGCGCCTCCTCGCCCGCTCTCGTGTCTGCCACCTCCGTTGAAGATCTCCCGCGCCACGGCTCTGGCTGCAGGCACGACTTCGTTCGGCTGCCTAAGATAGACTTGCCTCACTTCGACGGGGACTATCAGCACTGGCTTGAATTCCGAGATACGTATCTTTCTCTTATTCACAACAATGACAGCATACAAGACATCAACAAATTTCACTACTTACGTGCTGCCTTAACTAGCAGCGCGTCATTAGTAATTAAAAGCATAGATTTCAAAGCAGATAACTATGCTACAGCTTGGCAGTTATTATCCGAAAGGTATAAC